>CM061753.1:70550892-71223481 GCA_030979885.1 Lolium multiflorum | reverse complement strand
GCTATTGAGTGAAACCATTGAACCAAGGTTTATGTTCAGATTGTTATTCATCATCATATCACCCTGATCATGTTCCATATGATGTCTCCTGAGTAGTTCGTTTAGTTCTTGAGGACATGGGTGAAGTCTCAATGCTAGTAGTGAATTATGGTTGAGTAATATTCAATGTTATGATATTTAAGTTGTGGTGTCATTCTTCTAGTGGTGTTGTGTGGGAACGTCGACTACACGACACTTCACCATTGAGGCCTAGGGGAGTGCATCTGTATTCGGTTGCTAATTGCGGTTGTTATGAGACAGAAACCTGAGCCCCGTTAGTATATCGATGCAGGGGGGATCGCAGGATCAGTTTAAGGTCAGTGGGTTAGATTTATCTTAATTACTTTTTGTAGTTGCGATGCTTGCAAGGGGTATAATCACAAGTATGTGTTAGTCCTAGGAAGGGGCGGTGCATTAGCTTAGGTTCACCCACACAACACTAATCAAAACAATGAAGATTAATTAGCCGTATGTAGCTAAAGCACTAGACTAAAAATCCCCGTGTGTGAGAACGTTGGTCATTATAAGTAAATAAACCGGCTTGTCCTTTGTGCTAAAAAGGATTGGGCCAATCGCTGCAATTATTTACTCTCGCATTTTTATTTACTTGTACTTTATTTATCCGCAATATCAAACCCCTGAATACTTGTTCCGTGAATACTTGTCTGTGGGAATCCTTCATCGAAACTGCTGTCAACACCTTCGCTCCTCGTTGGGATCGACATTCTTATTTATCAAAGATACTACTATACACCCCTATACTTGTGGGTCATCAAGCACTATTTTCTCTGCGCTCGTTGTTTGGGGAGTAAAGCGCTATTGGTAAGCGGAATTGGTAAGGAAATTTACCGTTTGTGCTGATTTTATTTCTGCCTGCTGCTATAAATCATTAAGAGATCTTCTCTTCAATTTCTATTTGGGAAATCTACTACTACCGCAACGGTAGTGGATGAAGCGCCAGGTGAGGAAGTAGTACCATACAAAATACCCATGAAAATTATTGAACGTGGTTATGGATAACCGCTATGAAGGGGATGGAATCGTCCATCCCTGTGATCATTTACATCGTTTTTAAAGCAGAATTATGCGGTTTATCTAAATGTGCAGTATTTTCATGAATGAAGTTAGGAAGAAACTATTCACTATATCGTTGTCTGGGGCACTGGTAAAAATTGCTGAAGAATGGTGATTCTATTGATTGGGAGGACATTGTGCCCTTTATTTTATTCCAAATTTGTCCTCCAAGTGAAATTCACAAAGACTGAAACGCATATATAATTTCTCGCCTCATGATGGAGAGAGTATTGCTCAAGCTTGGGGAGGCGAAGTCTTTAATGCCCAAATGCCCCATTCAGTGAGCTTCTGCAATGTTATTGATTTCTATGCAAGACTTTCTTTTTCAAGACAAGACCTTGCTGGATACTTCCTGTTCTATTATTTACACGCAAGAATGAAGAGTTTAAAAAGGGACCTCTTGATCTAGATTCAAGAAAATACCTAAGGATGGGGAGAATCAATAAAGAGTTAGAGAATCGTATACTTATGATTATAAATGCATTGCTTTTATGGATACCGATAAATTTCGTAATATGAGTGCTACATATGGCCTTGATTCTCAAGGTAAATCTTTATAAAGCTTTTGGCTCTCATTATGAACTGCCTAAAGATTTTTAATAAGTATCATGAACCGTATAAAGATAAATTGATTCATCTGTAAACAAAGTGATTGAAACCGTTGATAATGTTATTCCTTCAAGCCATTGAAAAAAACTTTTTCCTCATGCAAATGAAGGAGTATCACTATCTAAAGTGTTAATAAAAGTGAAAAGAAACCAAAAACCTCAAGAACAAATTAAAATTGAACCCGCTGTTGCAATAGTTAAAGTCTTGTGACTGAAAATTGGGAGGATGGTCATATTATTTCTGTGTGAGAAGATGCTTCTAATATTGTTTCACATCCTAATAACCCCAAGCTAGTGTTCTTATGCTATCTGTTAGGAATTGGTGATCATTGTTATTATGGTTTATGTGATATTGGTGCAAGTGTTAGTGCTATTCCTTATGAGCTTTACATGGAGATTATGCAAATTGGTTCTTGTTAACTTGAAGATATTGATGTGGTTATTCATCTGCTAATAGAGAAACTATTTCTCCAATTGGTAATGGTTCTAGATGTGGAAGTTCTATGTGGTAAGATTAAATAATTCTCATTAATTTTTTGGTACTTGGTTCTATTTGCTAGTGATCTGTCCTATCATTTTTGCAGACCTTTCTTTTCTAAATACTTGTGGAGCTATCAGAGATTGTAAGAAAGAGAAAATTTTGACTAGATTTGTTGGTGAATCTTAAATTTTAACTTTTCTAAATTTACCAAACCTCCTTATAAACTTACTTGCCTAGTAATGATTTTAAAATGGAGCAATGTGCATCTACTGTTCTTGTTCCTAATAATCCTTTGCAGCAACATTTTGAGAATAGTGAAAGTGAAGCTTTTAGAAAGAAAGAGATGAGAGCTTGAGGAAATTTTTCGTCGTCAACCTATTCTCAAGCATGATTTATGGAAGATCTGTGTACAACACCGCCACCAAAGGAAGATCCCGTTTTCGATTTAAAGCCTTACCTGATAATCTAAAATATGCTCATATTGATGATAAGAAAATATATCCCCGTTATTATTAGTTCTAAGCTTCAGAGATTGATGAAGAAAGGTTATTGGAAATATTGAAGAAACAACGAGGAGCTATGGCTATACTCTCGATGATTTGAAAGGGATTTCTCCTTCTATTTGCCAACATGCTATTAATATGGAAGAAGATGCAAGTCTGCTGCTTGAACATCAACATTGCCTAATCTTCAAGATGAAGGAAGTGTATGGAAACGAGGTATTAAACTCCTTGAAGCTGGTATTATATATCCTATTACGATAGTAGATGGGTTAGTCCTGTTCATTGTGTTCCTAAGAAAGGAGGAATGACTGGTAGCCTAATGATAATGATGAGCTTATTCCCCAAAGAATAGTTGTAGGTTATAGAATGTGCATTGATTTTCAAAAGTTAATAAAGTTACTAAGAAAGATCATTACCCTTTACCCTTTTATTGATCAAATGTTAGAGAGGTTGTCTAAAAATACTCATTTTTGCTTTCTTGATGGTTATTCGGGTTTTCACAATTGCTGCTAAAGCTAAAGATCAAGAGAAACCACTTACTTGTCCTTATGGAACTTATGCTTATGGGGTATGCCTTTTAGTTTATGTAATGCTCCTGCTACTTTTCAAGATGCATGTCTGCTATTTTTCATTGTTTTTGCGAAAGTATTGTGAGTCATGGGATGATTTTTCTTGCCTATGGAATTCTTTGATAATTGCTTGCGAACTCGATAAAGTTTTTGCGAGATGTGAAGAAACTAACTTTGTTCTTAATTGGGAGAAATGCCACTTTATGGTTAATGAAGGAATTGTATTGGGACATAAAATTTCCGAGAGAGGTATTGAAGTTGACAGAGCTAAAGTTGAAGCAATCGAGAAGATGCCCTATCCAAGGGATGTTAAAGGTATTCGAAGTGTTCTTGGTCATGCTGGTTTATAGGAGATTTATTAAAGATTTCTCTAAAATTTCAAAGCCTCTTACTAATCTTCTTCAAAAGATGTACCTTTTGTTTTTGATGATGATTGTAAGGAAGCTTTTGAAACTCTTAAAGAAAGCTCTTAATAACTGCCTCCCGTAAATTTCTCGAACTCTCCCGATTGGAATCTGGCCTTGAAATTATGTGTGAAGTGCTAGTGGATTTACTGTAGTACTACTTGACAAATGGTAGATAAAAAATTAAATGTTATTCATTATGCTAGTAAGACTCTGGATCTGTTCAAAGAAATTATGCTACAACTGGAAAGGAATTGTAGTCTTTGGTTGTGATAAGTTTAGACCCTATATCATTGATTCGAAAGTTACAATTCATACTGATCATGCCGCAATTAGATACCTTATGACAAAGAAAGATGCTAAGCCAAGGCTTATTAGATGGGTACTGTTGATTTACATATTATAGATAGGAAAGGTGCTGATAATCCTGTTGCCGATAATTTGTCTAGATTGGAAAATATTGCTTATGATCCTGCTCCTGGTAATGATAGTTTTCCAAATGAACAATTGGTCGTAATAAAGGTGAGCTCGCAGAGAGCCCTTGGTATGCAGATTATGCTAACTTTATTGTTTCAAAGTATTTGCCTCCAACCTTTTCAGCTCAGCAACGGAGGAAATTCTTTTTATGACTTAAGGCATTATTTTTGGGATGACCCACACTTATATAAAGAAGGAGTAGATGGTATTATGCGAAGATGTGTTCTAGAATAACAGAAGATATTGAATAAATGTCATGGTAGTGTTTATGCAGAGGACATCACGCTGGAGATAGAACCGCTTAAGGTTCTACAATCAGGTTTTTATTGGCCAACACTTCAAAGATGCAAGGAAATTTATTTTATCCCGTGATGAATGTCAAAGAGTTGGTAATATCTCCGGACTCAATGAAATGCCTATGAATTATACTTTATCTCTTGACATTCCATTGTTGGGGATTCGACTTCATGGATCCTTTCCCTTCTTCAGAAACACTCATATACTTGTCGCTGGTGATTATGTTACTAAATGGGCAGAAGCTATACCTACAAAAGGTGATGGTGAGACCTCTATAAAATGCTTGTAGATATTATATTTCCTAGATTGAGTACCTAGATATATTATGACCGATGGAGGTTCTCATTTCATTCATGGAGGTTTTAGAAAAACTCTTGCTAAGTAGGGTATTAATCATAGAATTGCTTCCGTTTATCACCCTCAAACTAGCGGTCAAGTAGAATCAGATAGAGAGATTAAAGCTATCTTGCAAATCTTAATAAATCTAGAAAGAATTGGCTTAGTAAATTGAAAGAAGCGTTATGGGCTTATAGAATTGCTTATAAAAATCCCATGGAGTCACCTTATAAAATGGTTTATAGGAAAGCTTGTCATTTACCTCTAGAACTAGAGCACAAAGCTTATTGGGTCATGTGAGAACTAAATAACAAAGATCCCACCAGCCTGGGTACAAGAGGTTGTTGCCAATTAAGTTCTAGATAATGGGAGAAGTGAAGCAGAAAATGCTAAACTCTTTAAAGAAAAAGTTAAGAAATGGCATGATAGAAGGATCATCAAAAGAGAATTTAATGTTGGAGATCAAGTTCTATTGTATCGCTCTCGTCTCAGATTTGCAGGGAAATTACACTCGAAGTGGGAAGGACCATATGTTGTTGAGAGGTGTATCGTTCAGGAGCAATTAAAATTAGCTTCCTCCAAGGCAATGCCACACAAGTGGTGAATGTACAAAGACTCAAATTATATCTCGGGTCATTCTTATAATGTTGATGTTGATATTATTCAAGTGAAAACACCCTGAGGCTTTCATCAAAGGACAAATTGACAGTCCACCGAACCGGACTTTGAATAGGTAACAATATAGGTAAAAAGTCCGCGCCACTTTCCGAACATTATTTTTGTTGTTTTTGGAAAATATGAAAATTACGAATCGAAACGGAGTGGAAAAGACGCGCGGGGGCGCCACCATAGGCCCGCGGCCCTGCCTCGCCGCGCCGACCTAGCTGCCCGCCCGTCCCTTTCCGACTCTGGTTCGATCTGGAACCTTCCTTTTGTCGTAAAAATATTTGCTATATAATCCCGAATCCCCAGAGGTCCGTAATATCGTTTTTCTCGTGTTTGTTTGAGCGTTTCCAGATTTGTTTTGATCTAGAAGCACCATGGTCTCCAACAACAAAGACAAGGGGCCTTGGAGGGAAGAGATAGATGAAAGGATCAATAAGGAGAAGGAAGATAGCATCAAAAGGAGAGTGGGAAACTACAAGGAGTAAGCCAATCTTGGTGGGATCGGTTAACACCGGGCGTTCTTTTCTCATAACTTGCGGGGAGCTCTTCCGCCTGCTCCGGACCTCGACTCTTTCCCTTGTGTGGAGGAAGCAATGTAGTGATGAGTTTTGTGATCAATATCGCTCTAAGAGGGAAGTGGAGATACTTCAGGAGGAGAACCAGCGACTTCGAATGCTGGAATATTACTCAAATCCAAAGCACAAGGCCGTCACCGCCACACTCGGTAACAATGAGTCTCTTCGGTTTTGTGCATATAAAATTGAGAAGCTGAAGTTGAAGAGATCCTTATGAAGCGCTTAGAGGAATCCATCACCGTCATCACCGAAGGAGTAATTTATCATCGGTATTGGCATCCCTTGGTTTGTTCCAAGCTTGGGGGAGGTATCACATCACCACCTTTATCTTTTACTATCAGGTAGTGTCATATCATGAATAGGGAAATTATCATATGAAATAGTATGCAATGTGGAAGTATCTCTCTTAGTTAGTTATCTATGTATCCGTGTGTGAGTTATCGTTATGGAATATTAATGAGAAGTCTTATCATTTACTTTTTGCCACCTTATTTTAGTTTGCACCTATTATATGATTACTCTTGACATGAGTATTGATATCACTTTGGAGCATCGAGTAAATCTATTTGGTTTTGCAAACTTAGCATTGGTCAATAGCAACAACATCTTGATGTTTAATGAAGGAGAGAAATACACTAGATACATTATTCTATTATCTCTATGCTTAGTATTCTAGAGTTAAAATTGCTTGTGCTTATGAGAAAGATGCATGATTGTTTCTATCATATGTATATCTGTTTGTTTCCTCAACCTTTATGCTTGCTATCAACCCTGCTAGCCAAAGACCTGTATCGAGAGGAAATGCTTCTCATACATCCATAACCTTAGACCAAACCTATGCCATTTGTGTCCACCATACCTACCTACTACATGGTATTTTCTGCCATTCCAAGTAAATACTTCATGTGCTACCTTTAAATAATTCAAACTATACTACTCCTTATTTGTGTCAATGTTATAGCTCATGAGGAAGTATGTGGTGTTTCATCTTTCAATCTTGTTGGGCGGACTTTCACCAATGGACAGCGGCATCCGCTTATCCAATAATTTTGCAATAAGAGTTGGCAACGTTCCCAGCCCCAATTAATAACTTTCATTAATAATTCTCTTCATACATTTTTTCATTCATCAGTAATCAACTTAATTTTGCAATAGACACCTCCATGGTATGTGAATGTTGGAAGGCACCCGAGGATTCGGGTTAGCCATGGATTGAGAAAGCCAAGGTTGGGGGGAGTGTCACCTATAATAAAACTAAAACATGTGAAAACAAAAGAGAAGGGGGATGATCTACCTTGCCTAGAGATGCCGTCCCTCATGGGAACGCGCTCTTGAAGGTTCGTTTGGCAAGGGGGTTAGGTGCCCGCTACCAGTCGTTGACAACAACAAACACCTCTCAAAATATTACTTTTATTCTCTTTATATGATTTCAAAACTTGAAAAGCTCTAGCACATGATTTAATCCCTGCTTCCTCCGCGAAGGGCCTATCTTTTACTTTTATGTTGAGTCAAACCTATTTCCCTCTATCTCAAGCAAGCAATTGAGTTGTTGTGAACCAATCATTATGCTATGATTCAGTTAATCATGTCTTTTATACTTGTTTAGTACCAATTTTATTTTAATGAATAATTTGAAGTTATCAATGATTATGAGGAGATTGTTATGCTTAAATATGAAAGCTCAGCTATAAAATCTAATATGAAAGCTTTGCTTAAAAGAACAATCCGTTAGTAGTTCTCCCTGACCAAGAACAAAGTTTGCCATCACCAATTATGATTTCTTATGCACCTTTACTTGTGATTTCTCTTTACTTATTTCAAGATGAGTTATATGAGGAAGTTGTTTACTAGAATGTCTTGTGTGAATGAATATGATGCTTCTTGTCCGTATTTTATTTATCGACTCTTCACTCCATAAACATGTGGTCTTGTTTATCGAGCTCAGTTTCGCTTGGGGACAAGCGAGGTCTAAGTTGATACGTCCAATTTGCATCACTATTTTGTATCATAATTTGCTGTTATTCATTGATATATTTCATATTGGGACACAATACTTATGTTATTTCATCTATTTTGCATGTTTCATCATCATTGGAGGATCAAGCACCGGAGCCAGGGATTCTGCTGGAAAAAGCACCGTCGAACGCAATATTTCGGAAGATCAACCGTGAAGGAATTTCACGTAAATTCCTATTTTTCCAGATGACGGAGGGAGCCATAAGGGGAAGAAGAGAGGGGCCAGGTGGGCACACCATAGGGCGGCGCGCCCATGGCCTGGCCGCGCCACCCTATGCTCCTGGGGGGCCCACGACCCTTTTCGCCTCCTTTTCTTCGCGTACTCCTTCGTCCCGAAACCTAAGCCACAGAGGGATCCTCACGAAGGGTTACAGCCGCCTCGCGGGCGGAGAACACCAGAGAGAAAAGAGCTCTCCGGCGGGCAGGAATCCGAAATTCCCTCCCGGAGGGGAAAATCACGCCATCGCCATCGCCATCGAGCGGGACATCATCTCCATCACCATCATCATCATCTCCACCATCTACACCGCCATCACCAACCGCTGCACCTCGTCATCGCTGTAGGGTTAAATCTTGATTGTTTGATAGGGAACTCTCCTGTTATTCTATACTTGTTGTAGATGCTATTGAGTGAAACCATTGAACCAAGGTTTATGTTCAGATTGTTATTCATCATCATA
Organism: Lolium multiflorum; assembly: GCA_030979885.1. NCBI lineage: Eukaryota > Viridiplantae > Streptophyta > Magnoliopsida > Poales > Poaceae > Lolium > Lolium multiflorum. The sequence continues at coordinate 71,214,756 of CM061753.1, read as the reverse complement.
TCACCTCTGATTGTATTCCATATGATGTCTCGTGAGTAGTTCGTTTAGTTCTTGAGGACATGGGTGAAGTCTAAATGCTAGTAGTGAATTATGGTTGAGTAATATTCAATGTTATGATATTTAAGTTGTGGTGTCATTCTTCTAGTGGTGTCGTGTGAACGTCGACTACACGACACTTCACCATTTATGGGCCTAGGGAGTGCATCTTGTATTCGGTTGCTAATTGCGGGTTGCCGGAGTGACAGAAACCTGAGCCCCCGTTAGTATATCGATGCAGGGGGGATCGCAGGATCTCAGAGTTTAAGGCGGTGGTTAGATTTATCTTAATTACTTTCTTGTAGTTGCGGATGCTTGCAAGGGGTATAATCACAAGTATGTATTAGTCCTAGGAAGGGCGGTGCATTACAGGTTCCCCACAACACTTATCAAAACAATGAAGATTAATCATTTATGTAGCGAAAGCACTAGACTAAAATCCCCGTGTGTCCTCAGAACGTTTGGTCATTATAAGTAATCAAACCGGCTTGTCCTTTGTGCTAAAAAGGATTGGGCCACTGCTGCAATTATTTCTCTCGCATTTTATTTACTTGTACTTTATTTATCCGCAATATCAAAACCCCTGAATACTTGTCTGAGCATTTACGATGAATCATTCATCGAAACTGCTGCCAACACCTTCTCCTCGTTGGGATCGACATTCTTACTTATCAAAGATACTACGATACACCCCCTATACTTGTGGGTCATCAATGGCAAGCAGTTATTTATCCTTAGGTGTTTAGGCTTGCATTGATGCTTTCACGTGCATATCCGCGTGGCAATGCCGTCCCTCGACACCTAGCTGCCCTACGTCTATCTAGACGTAAGGGCAGCATCTTGCTTGCTCATTACTTAGTAGATCCGATCCGTTAGTTGCTCCTTGCTCCCAAGGATTAGTTTAATATCTGCATAGTTAGGCCTTACGTTGGGGTCGAGGATCCGGTGTGCGCTAGATGTTGTTCACCGCCCTGCGAGGGATGTCCGGAATCGACGTTATGTTGATTTTTAGGCCTCTCGTAGGGGTGGTTTGCATCATCTTCCGTAGCTGCTAGGCCCGATCACGCGTAGGACGTTCCAATGCGGTGAAAACCCTAAACTGTCGTGGATCGTTTTAGCTTTGTCCCGATCACAGATCCCCATGCCATTGTAAATCCAACGTGAAACATGGGGATCGGCTCCTTGAGCCGATCCACAAACAGGCCGATAGGGCTGTATTTAATGTTTACGTGTCTGCCATGAACAATCGAAGCACTAACACCTTCCCGATCGGGTCTAGGTCACGTGGCACGCCCTAGCAACCGCCAGACGTTGGCAAGATTTAGGACGACGCGAGGTGCCAGGGATCCACTAAGCGGCCCTGAGCTTCTCCGTGTTGCTTAACCAACGCCCGTCGGTGGGTTTGGAGGGTAACATAAGCATGGGGGACAATCAAATAATGTAAGAGATAAAGTTACTCTCATTAGAATGTAGGCATGGGTATCTAATCCATTCTTCCTCCTTTTTTTCATCACTCTCCTACTCTTTTTCATCTAATGAGCTTTCAGGTTCAGCAATTTCTTCTTCCACATGTTCCTGCAAATTGTGGATACATTCTAGTGCATGACTAAGTCTCTCTTTATAATCAATTACATAACAACTATTGTTGAAATTTTCTATGCAATAATCAAGGATAGAAGAGACCATGTCTTTAAGTTTATTACAAGCAACACATGTTTCATAATTTTTAGACATGAATGATTCTATTTTAGAAGCTCCCATAAATAAGACAAATTGTTCTAATTCTTCAAACCCAAGATGAATATAGTTATTCCAATGATAGTTCACAATTAAAACTTCTTTACTAAAGCCACATTGGAATTTAAGATGTTTAGTATACTTTTCAGAGCAACAATTTATATCATGGAGTTTAAACAAAATTTTAGCAATTAGATTCAACTTTTGTAACACGCCCCTCATGACTTTACCCTTATATGATTTTCTATACTTTATAAATTGCTCCATAGAGGTTCTAGCATGTTCTTCGATAACAACAATTTTTTATATTTTCGGTTTTTCAAATATTTATGGATTTTCATGTATGTAAGAAAAATAAAACAAGACAAAAATAAACTAGACAAAAGTAAATTAAACAAAACACAACTAAATAGAAATAAACTAAGCACAAATAAACTAGACAAGCTAAAGTAAAATAAAATAAAAACAGAGAGGGTAAAGTGGCCCAGGTGAACTATGAGTAGAGCTATGCCTCCGCAACGCGCCAGAAAATAGTCTTAATGACCCACAAGTATAGGGATCGCAACAGTTTTCGAGGGAAGTAAAACCAAATTTATTGATTCGTCACAAGGGAAGGTAAAGAATACTTATAAGCCTTAACAGGAGTTGTCAATTCAGCGCACCTGAAAAGCACTAGTAACAGGGTTGATGTGAAAGCAGCAATAATATGAGAGCAATGGCGATAGTAACACAGCAGCAGTAGCAAAGAATACGAGGCGATGGCACCCAAAAATATTCCAGTGCTTAGTTAACTTTAGAGCAATGATGATGACAGAAGGACGGGGTTCCCGCTATCTACACTAGTGGTAACTCTCCAAATAACATGTGTGGGTGAAAAAATTATAGTTGGGCAATTGATAGTGAGGGCATGACAATGCATGCTATGGTAAGATAAAGGTTACTGTAGTATTTAATTGGGCATTGCAACATAATACATAGACCGTAATCCAACTGCGTCTATGACTAATAATCCACCTTCGGTTATCATCCGAACCCCTTCTAGTATTAAGTTGCAAGCAATAGATTATCGCATTAAGCAATGTGTGTAAAGTAAACAATAGAATTATTCTTAGACAAAACATTGTTGTTTTCTCCCTAGTAGCAACAAGACATCTACAATCTTAGAAGCTATTGTCACTCTTCCAGAAAACTTGAGGCATGAACCCACTATCGAGCATAAATACTCCCTCTGGGAGATAGAGGCAACTACTTGATCAAGGTAAGTACAAGTACTGGAAAGCATGCAAGATCTTAAATAATAGTAGTATGATAATATGATGAACAATCTGATCACAATTCCAAAATTTATCGGACCCCAACAAACACAACACCAATTACATCATATGGATCTGAATCATGTAAGGCAGCTCATGAGATCATTGTATTGAAGTACATGGGAGAGAGAGTACTAACTAGCTACAGCCGAGAACCCGTAGTCTAGGGGGAACTACTCACAAACCATCATGGGTCGAAGGGAGGCGGTGGAGTCGATGGAGATAGCTCCGGGGGTCAATCCCCGTCCCGTCAGTGGTGCTGAAACAGGAACTTCTGACCCCCGATACTTGTCCGGAAGATGGCGGCGGCGACGGAACTTTTCGTGGACGGAGGTTGGATGTTTTAGGTTTTTCCCAAGATCGTGCATAAATAGGCGGAAGGGCGGGGTCGGTGGCCGCCTGGGAGGCCCACACCATGCCATGGTGCGAGCCCACCCTTGGCCGCGACATGGGGTGGTGTGGCTGCCCTTTGGCGCCCCTCCGTCTCTCCTCCGGACTCCGTCTTCGTTACGGTAAAATATTAACTTTGGCTTTTGTTTCGTCCAATTTCGAGAATATTTCATGTACAAATTTTCTGAAATACAAAAACAGCAAAAAAACAGGAACTGGCACTGTGGCATCTAGGTTAGTTCCAGAAAATGCATAAAAGTGCCACGAAGTATAGACAAAACATATATAAATTGGTGTAAAATAAGCATGGAGCATCGAAAATTATAGATATATTTGCATCGTATCACCCCGCACCACGGCCTCTTCTGCTACTGCGTCCAACATCTTTGCCTCCACCACAACCCAGGCCTCCATGGCCCCCGCGGCTAGCTCCACATCCACCTTCCTCCTCCCGAGGTGCACGAGTTTCGCGACGAGGGGACACCGTTAATTTTTAGTTGTGCATCAGCATATCCTTGAAGTTGAGACCTGTTCCATGTCGTATCTACCAACATTCATCTATCCTAGACAATAGACTCTGGTGGATGCTCGCCGGTACCACACTCCTCCTTCGCATGTTCGATCAGATGATAGACAACACACTATCGATGGACCTTAACAAAGCAAAAGACACTCGTTGACCAGCATTGCTCCAGACTGCCAATCCGTGGATGCCCGCTTGTGTGCTGGAGGATTTCCATTTGCAAGATCTCGGTATTTTGATACCCTTCGACTGCGTTTGGTGGCACTTCTTTGTCATGTGTTTGTATGTTGTCTCCTCTTTTAGTCAACGAACCCGTGAGTTTATGTCGATCTCCTCTTCTTTTCTGGTGTAACAAACTATATATCCTGACCAATGCCAACCCTTGTGGATGGACAAGAGCCTGGTCTTGTAATGCACTTTTGAAGCAATATATTCAGGTGGGGAGTCTCCCCCCCCCCCAGTGAAAGTTTCAAAAAATTACTGGTTATTCTCCATTTGGATCGATAGTGACAAAGCATGTTAGGCTCTTCCTCACACGCGTGCACGTACATAGTTGCCTCCATCTTCCCTTGAACCATTCGTGTCCACAATAATTACCTCACCAATGTTGGTGGCCAAGCCCGTGATGATCCACGTCTTCCTGAAACGCTCTGGCACATCATGTATTTGAAATCATGGATGAATGTGGTTCAGCTCCAATGATGCTTCAAAGCTTCCATTGTACTTCTCCACCAGCAACCCATGGTTGCAAAAGATCTAAGGACCTTGTTCAGTAACACTCTACGAGTCTCCCAAATAGGCCGCCTGCACCAGAAAATTGTTCTCTTCGAGATCCCGAAACTTCACCTCATGCGCCATAGCCCACGCAAAACACATGGTATTCTTCAAAGACAATGCGTTGAACGGTCTCAGTGAGAGGAGGCGCACCACCGCCATCCACTTTGCCCCTTCCTTCAGGGACTCCATCTAGTCGGTGGCAACGAACAACCCATCAACGTCCTCCCCTTTGAGAATCGGTCTTTGCAGCAGTTCATCCAAGGGACAATTCTGATCCCATCCATGTCTCTGATCCGATCTAGCTAACGCTAATCACCACATCTACCAAGGCCAGGAAGTTGAGGAAGTCATGCCCTTTGTGATCCTGAGTATACTGCACACGAGAGGAGAGAGATCGATCTTGACGTGGGGATTGGGTTACGCTCGGCGGTGGTCGCCAGTTGCCAGTGAGGAGAGAAAACCCTAGCCGCGACTTGGTATACGGGCATTTGCATAATAGTTTTCATCCTTTTTTTGGCGGAACAACGCGAATTTATTAACTCAAGTTCAGCAAGTTTATAGGAATATTAAGATAGCTAGGAAGAGCAATAAACCATACATGTCTACCCACATCCCGGGAGACCGATGATCTTGCTAGTCTATGTGCTTCACAACATTCGGACAATCTGAGGCCACCATGAGCTTCTGGACTTGTGAATCTTCCCCTAATGACAAAGCCTCTGAGACAGTAAGTGCTTCTAGGGTTTCTACATCACTTATACCATCAAAAACAGTTGTCGATACACCCAGGAATAGGCCATTGTTATCACGGCAGATAGCACCTACTACTCCGTGTTGTTGCAACTTAGCCACCGCCTCCTCTGCATTTATTTTCGTAACACCCTCAAGGGGTGGCACCCAACAAGATCGAGCACACACCCGGTGTTGCTTTGTCGGATTTCCTTTCACGGGCAACATCTTGAGCTCCTCCAGGTTCCGTGTGATAAAAGCATGGGTAGAGAGGGGAGATTGGTACTCATCCTCATAGATAACCCTTCTTCTAGCCCACCATGTGGCCCATAGCGTCACTAGGACTTCGACAAATTGCTGCTCATTTAGAACCTTGCTCAAGTTAAAAATCCATTGCTTTGGGTCAGCTGTTCCATCACCGAACATAGGGAAAACAACGTCGTCATCTTTCAAGGCCCAGAAGCATCTCCCCATGTTGGAATCCAGCAAAGAGTGCCTCCAATCATTAGATGCTACATTACATATAGAACATATATGAGTAGTGGTCATTTTCCTATGAGCCCGGACAGTGCCTGTTGGCAGTGTTGCCCTTGCCCATCGCCATGCAAAGATGCGCAATTTTAAAGGAACTTTGACGTTCCATAATGTTTTCCAACCCTTCTCGTCCTCCTTGGAGTTGGACTGCTCGGCCCTCCCCTCAAAATAATTTCTCTTCTCATCTTGGTTGCTAGAATCATTCTGTATGCAGACCTGACAGAAAAGAGACCTTGTCGGTCATAATGCCAATTCCAGAAATCTCGCTGACATACCGAGCAGATTAGAATCTGCAGGATAGCCTCCATGTCCATAGGCAAGAAATATGTCTCGAGCATATCACATTTCCAAGTCCTTGTGGCTGAACAGATCAAACAAGAAACAAAAACCGGGATGTCTTCATGTTCCTTCATGCAGCAGGTAGGTCTCAGACTATGGTCCCCTGGAATCTAGTTATCCGACCAAACCTTCTTGGCCAGGCCATCCCCAACACGTCTGATGAGGCCCATTTTCAGCATATCTCTACCCTCACAAAGAGATCCCCAGACATGTTATGGATTAGAGCCTAGGGCCGCATTGAGAATATCAGATGAAGGGATGTAAATGGCCTTCAGGGCGAGCACTTAGAGTATCATGTTCATTCAGAATTCTCCACACTTGTCTTGCCAACAGAGCAACATAATAAATCTCTATGTCTCTAAAACCCATTCCTCCTTTATATTTTGGCATCGTCATCGAATCCCAGGAGACCCAAGCCACTTTACGTTCTCCATTCTTTCTCCCCCACCAGAATTTTCTAACCAAGGATGTGATATGATCACACAGTCCTCTGGGCAACTTGAACACTGCCATAGAATAAGTGGGAATAGCCTGAAAAACAAACTTAATTGGAATCTCCTTTCCTCCACCTGATAGAGCTTTTTCCATCCAGCCCTGGAGCTTTTTCCAGGTCCTATCTTTGAGATATCCGAAATGCACCATTCTTGGACGGCCAACATTAGATGGAAGACCAAGATATTTTTAGTTGGTTAGAAAATTCTTGGTTGCATACCACTTTTATTCGGTTCAACTACGCCGGGCAAACCGAGTCTCGCCCGGTTTTGAGGCCAGGTTTTGTAAATCACAAGCCCACCATGTTTTAAAACACAAAATAAAACTGAAGCCGAGAACTAGCCTTAAGCCTAGAACATATGCCTATTTCGTATCTCAACCAATGCAGTTTAGGCAGGAAAACCCTATTTGACGGCCTCGCGACGTCCGCCCGGCCCAATGTGGCCTTTTTCACGTTTTTATTGCTTGTTGCTCTTTTTTTCCATTTTCCATTTTTATTTTATATTCTTTATCTCTGATTTTCTCCATTTTTATATTTATTTTGATTTTTCATATTAATTTGCGTTCTTTTCGGTATTATTTTATTTTCCAAATTATTTTTGATATTTTTAAAATATGCATTACTAAATTTTTATTTTTTTTGTTATATGTAAATGCATTCTAACAGGTACAAAAAGATTTTCCAAATGTATGAACACGTATTTTAATACCATGAACAACCTTTTCAACTTCAAGAATATTTGTTGTAATATGTATGAACATTATTTTTCTATTATATGGCAATACTTATTTTGTTTTGCAATAATTATTATACAAAATTTGAGTTGCAAAAAGTTTCAATATTGGCTTATCTTCTAAATGTGTAAAATATGTTCACACAATATAAAATAATTGTTCATGCGGTACAAAATAATTACTCCCCAAGGTTCAAAAAACATGTTCAAAATGAAACGAACCTGTTTGCATGGTACAAAATAGTTGTTCATGGGGTTCAACGTAATTTTTTGAAATATATGAAAAATGCCATTGCAGTAGAAAATAGTTATTCATGGGGTAAGTACAAAATAATTGCTTGTGTGGTTTACGGTGTTAATTAGGCTATTTTTAGACCATACTAATTATTGTGTACTCTCATATAAATATAGTGATTAAAAAAACCAAAATCTGCATCCCTAGCAAGTTCAACCTAATGGTTAGGTTATAGATCCGTGTCCCTAGCCAAGTGACCTAAGCTCACTTCTTGCATGCTCATTTATTGAATTGTAGGGACATTTATGTGAATTGCATCAATAATTATTTTGAAATGCATGATCCCTTTTCATTTTGAACCCCATGAATAATTATTTTTGAGATTATAACAAATTCCGGAATTTGTAAAAAGGGAAACAAGTGGAGTATAATTCCTAGTTTTTAATGATGCGAGAAGTATTCCCCATTCTTTTTTTGTGCCAAATACCAGTAAACAACCAAAATAACTGATGTTTTTATCATAGGGAAACTCCGGATACTACAAACATTAGAAACGAATGGTGAAACATAAAAAAGAAACGTTCATAAATGGGTCTGGCCCAAAAAGCTCAGATGTCATGTGTAAGCTTGCTATTTGACGCTAAATAGGAGCTCCCGCTAGCAGGGTGGCTTGCAGTGGTCGTCTACTGTGCCGCCTTCGTTCCAGCCCACTACCATGCAATTTTTTTTTTGTCTTTTTCATCGGAGTATCAGTCCCGAAGGATCAAGAGTCTTCATTAACTTTGAGCGGTGGAGGTAAAGATAGAAAGGACGGTGGAAAGACTTTAAAAAAATTATGGACAAGTCCCTAGGTTTACCACAAAGGGCATCAGATATGAAAAGTAGAACGCGGTCTAGTCCAACTCCACCGATCTTGCACTGCCTCCTGCCGTGCTCAACTACGACGATGCGCTGAAGACAAGACCACTTGGGTCACCGCATCTGGAGCCAAACACCACGGAGGTATAAGGTCTCATAAGATGGAGGTTGAAGAACTCCCTGCGCTGGCTATCTGCCAGCACACAAGGGAGCAGCGGCCACCATTCGGCCTGAATAGTCGAGGAAGAAAGCACTGCTGCTGATGCAATCTGCTGTGCTACGCCGCCGTAGAAACAACAACGGATGGAGGAGAACGCGGGGCTATCTGACAGCTCTGAAGCCACATCAGGCTTATTCGTCATGGAAGGGAACGCGAGGCCGCTGTTCACCTTTGGCTCCGTCCACCGAAGGACCGTGAGCAGAAGAAACAACACTCCCGAGCGACGCCTGCGGACCTCGGTCACCAGCCCCCCCCCCCCTCACACACACACACATCCAGCGAGGCTGCTGGAGAAGAAGGGAGGAGCCAAGAGCCGACAGGAGAATCTCAGTGGGAGAGAAGAGAGAGAATTGAAAGGGGAAATAATGTATATTTTAATTAACTACTCGTTTCATCTCATCATAAAGGATGTTTTACTGTCTACATACATCTAAATTTAGACGAATATAAAGCATCTTTCATAACAAGAAGGGAGTATGTATAATCACTCTATTAATCAATAAAATACTAGCAAGTGTATTAAATATTGTTCATGTTCTTAAAAATTACGTGTACATATTCAAAAATAATTTCATATTTTAACAATATATTCATGGGGTTTCAAAATATAATGCCTTTGACAAGTGTTACACTACAATGCTTTTTGTGAACTTGATTGGTTCTATCGAGGATAAGATTTCTCATCAGATAGGAAACCAAAGAAGCAGGTGATGGTTCCTAATAGCGTTAATAGTACATATTTCATCTATCCTAAGTTCGCTAATGTGTAAGATGTGTAGCAGCCGATGTTCTTTCTATGGAGCCTAGCATCAGTAGTGGTACCTCCGCTAGATACAAGAAATCCTCTCTTGTATTATTTCACAAGTAGTGGATAGGTTTCGCCTTAGACCGCCCATGGTTTTTAAAAATGTTCATGGGGTTTGAAAAATATAGTCATGGGTCAGAAACACATGTCCAAGATATTCAAAATAGCTTCATGTTTTTAAAAATATTCATGGGAATTTAAAAATATATTTTGGGGTTTAACAAATGTTCAGTGTTCAAAGCAATATTCACGGAGTTGAAAAACTTGTCCTTGGGTTCAAAAATATAGAATGATGGTTCAATCAATGTTCAACGCTTTATCAAAAAAAATGTTCACTGGTTTACAAAAATTCATGAATTCGAAAAAATGTTCAATCTATTCCAAAACATAGTCATGTATTAATTAAAAAAATGAAAATGAAAACAAGAAATAGAAAAGGAAATAAAAAACAAAACAAAAAGGAAAAGGAAAAAAGAACGATAAAATGAGCATGTCCATTTGGAGAAGGCGCTGCAGATGAGTCGGCACTAGGTATCTCTATAAGTGAGTTCGCACTATTTCTTGTCAAATACTCCCTCTGTGCCAGAATGTAATTTTTTTAGATACTTTGAAAGTAGCCTAGATACAAACTAAAACGAGTAAACCTATACACTAAAATAGACTAGATACAAACAAAAGTGAGTGAATCTATAAAAGACCTAAAACATCTTAATTACATTTCTGCACGGAGGGAATATTAGAAAAAGTTATTTACTAAATATAAAATGGCAATGTATTTTACATTACATATTTTCCTTGAGACTGGACCTAATGTTGAGCTTTTGCACTGAGCCCACCCTGCCAATCTGCACATGCACACGCCTTTGTTCGTCAACTTCATGTAACATTTTATCTTACGAAATTTCATTTTGGCTCATCGGTGTAGATGCACCTATTACCGAAAAAACATATTTCAAAATGTCTAAAAATTCTGAAAAAAAATTCGGGATGCACTTGCAGACATTCTATGGTCACACATGAAGTTTCACTAAAAAATGGTGCTTTTGCAGCATGTGCAAAAAAAAAAAAATCATTCTTCCAGAATTGCTTTTCCTGCAAACATTTATGAGCTAACATTGGAGATGTCCGAATGTACATTGAGAATTATTTTTAGATTTTTTTAACATTTTAAAATAGATGTATATATTTTTCATAATAGATGCATCTACAGTTCTACAGCTATGAGCCAAAACACCGTCTGTCTCATTATCTCAGTCATTATCACACATAGAACCGACTATGATAGGAGTAATTGGTTATCTAGTCTGTTGAGCCGTAGAACCGACGAGATAGTGAGCCTGAATTATCCTAGTGTACCTCTTCTGGTTTAAAGTAGATGTTAGATCGAATTGATCAAAAGATTCTTTAGCTCTGAAATGTCTAAGATGCCTCATATGGCTAAATATTCTACAAAAATTATGGTGTATTATTACCAATCTGGGCCGCTGGATCGTGTAAAATAAACAATGTACATTCAACAGACTCAAAATTTATCTTAATCGAATTATGGCTCTGATCGTTAACTTTGAAGCAGTGTCTTCTGTCTCAATAAAAATCAAGCCATGTTTTTCTCTACAAAACACACTAAAAGAGGAGCTATGTAGCCAGATACAAGACGCAATGGTTAAGACTTAAGAAAGCCCTTAATTTCCGAGCCTAAAAATCTGAACTCAAACATCCTGGTGAATAATAAGTAAAGTTCAAACGATGCCATACAGAAAAAGCTCAACGGAGGCACACATATCCATGGCCACGAAAAAGAAGAAGCACATCAAATATCCTTGCTAGATTCGTATCGTACCGCACGATTTGATTGGATCAACGAAGCTTTTACTTTCCGCCCACAGAATCGCCATCCCTGTGAACGTGTCCAGGCATCCCTCCTCGTTGGAGGCAAATTATTTGGCACCACAGAAGGGGCACACCGGAGGGGAAACTCCTGGCGAGCCACCTGTACAGAAAAGAAACAAAAGTGAGCCGACAATGGTGTGCTTCCTAGGTTGAGACGTGATGTTGCCCACATGATATGATAGTGCGCGCCAATGCACCTGCTACCACACGTATTCATGCAGAAAGAGTGCGCGTGCATGTGACCAACAAAGTTAATTATGTTTCCAAACACTCCAAATGCTGGTGTTTGTGATAATTAAACAGGCCAAGCTATGCGGAGCAGTTATTATTGAGTGAGCAGTGTTTCATGTTGCGATTTGAAAGATATGTTCAGAAGGTATAAATTAATGTGTGTTGGAGGGTTGGATAATATTTTCTTTTTTGAGGGAAAATACATTCATCATCATGGTTGCCAAGCACCCCATGCATAAAAAAAATTAACTCAAAAGAAGATTAAGAAAATCAGAATCTTTTTAGAACCAATAATGATCAAGTATTGTACAATCGAGGACGAGTGGGTTCGATCGAGGACGAAGGGTACGTGATCGGGAGGGTAAAATCGGAAACATATCGTAGCCCAACCGCCCACGCCTTAAGCCATGAGGTAGTTTCCAAAAAAAAAATTGCGCCTTATGCCCTGGGTTGGAGGTACTTGTATAAAAATATTTTGGGAGGGAATTAATATCAGTTTACCCTGAAGACAAAATCGAAAATTTCAATATACATGTACTATTCACGCTATATTCATCATAAACTTATTTTTCTGTTCAGGATACCATGGAAATCATTTCAAGATAATTTTTGTTTATACGAGTAAATACTTACTCATCATTTGTTTCTAGAGGAATTCGGATTTTTTCATTTTTCAAAATTACTATAAATTTTGGGGTTTATGGGATGCATAGCACCCATGTCTAAAGAAATGGCGACCCTTTTGTGAGAACCTTTTAGCCAGTACAAAGAACACACGCCAGATGCGCATACGCCGGCACAAAAGACTGCATATGCTCTGCATATCCCACCCACCATAATTAAGCACCCATGCATATGACATGTTTGTAAATGTGATCAAGTACTGATTAGACTTTGATCAAAATCACAATAATTGGAACACATTCTGAAACAAATGATTGGTCTTATATCTTGCATAAAACGAGTGCAAACCTCTATATATATTCACTTGAGATTCCAATCTCCATCAGCCGTTCTTTCACATAAATAAAGATGATCCCTTTTATTTCCACTTGTGTGGTTCCTAAGTTTTGGCTGCTCCGTATAAAGCTGATGCTTACCGAGCTGCGCCACCTTAACGGGAGACGAGGAACGCGTGCAAGATTCTGATGACAATGACAGATACCTCAAGATCGGCAAGAACCCGATCAGTGAGAACCATGACCATTAGCATTCCATTCCAATAGACAGTTTCGCTTTTCTTTCACGGAGGAACCTTCAGCTATTTTAAGACAATTATATTTGCGGCAGATGTACTTTTTTTTAGTGTTCGCCAATGTACTTGGGCGCCGTTATTTTAACTGATCATCGCACTACATGCAGATAGGCCCTTTTAGTACTACCCGAAGTCACTGTCACTAAACGGGTTGAGTGCTTGCATATACTTCTCCCACGAGCAAATTCTGAAAGTTGTTCTGCCTTTTATATGGCACGCGCTAGGTGCAAAGCGTTAAAATGAACAAGAAAACATGATGCTAATAGGTTGTTTGAGGCGGTGACTGAAACTTACCTTCGATGAGTAGCGTTGTAGGGTTTTGGTCTTTTCTGAGGCACGATGCCGAAATATATAGGAGCTAGTTCGTGATGTCAATGGTGCGACTCGTAGGGCGGCCAGCTAGGGCTAGATTGGTGCGCGCATTCGTTGCTCCATGTGTATGCGACTTTTGGTCAGTCAGAGTCATAGATCCTAAACAATTGATATAACTTTGATGTGTCATGTATGTTGTTTCCGGTGATGTGTATAAGTTTTGAAACATAGTTTTCACTTAGAAGTCGTTTGGAAGCCAGGCTTTCATTTTGTTTGTAGCATTTTGAAATGAATACATGTATCTATTTTATTTACATTCTAATTTCAGAAATGGACACTTGTTTGGTTGCCACAGGAATTGCAAATGACAGCAGAATTTAATATTGAATTTGTAAATTGCTTCCATAGAGAAACGCAAATGACAGGTCTCAACTCGGAATCGTGTTTACCCATGGCATCATTTTGCTGGATTTTCTAAATGAAATGACGGCCCAATTCTGTGACAACCAAACAGCCCACCTATGGAATTCCAAAATGAATTCCATGATTCCAGGCCCAAATGATAGATACCAAACGACCCATAGAAATTAGTTTTTTCCCAAAAATTTCTCAACAATCATGGCATCCTACTTTTTATCTCAAACTTTATCATATCTCATTTAAATAAAGATAGCACAAGACATGTCCTAGAAATAATAAAACACAATCTCTTCCCCCACAAAAAAAAAATGAAACAAACAAAAAGAATTCTTTGAGCATCTTCATCCGGGGTGGTGTCTAGGGCCCTAAGCTCATATATGCGGTGCAGGATTTTCCTTTCTCAACCCAACAAACCGTTTGTCCATCATATGGGATCTTGAATTCTTTTGCTCAGGAAGCGTAATCCATGTCATGGACGGCTATCACACCATCGGATGTGCAAACATACACTTGGGAAAAAAACTTTCTGAATGCAAGCACAACAACAGGCTTAGAAACTCGGTGATTATACTGTGCATGCTAGATATATGGTATGCATGCTCTACATTATCTCGCCTTCCACTTTAACATGCTATCTCCTTCTACACTTTATGAGATCTATTTGTGAAACTCGAAACTTTCGTACTTAGTTAACTAGAAGTCCAATTGTGAACCATTTGAATATTTATGTTTCTACTGAAGAGAGCATTAAAATAAGAAAAAGAGTCAATATATTTTGACAATACCTTAACATCGACTTTTCAAACTTGGTGAAACTTTGAAAAAAAACATGAAACATGGGTGAATTTTTTTTTGAAAAGATTTGTTCCATTGCATTTCAAACTTGGCTCATCATAGTTAGAAAATGATTTGCAGTTTTCTTAGATTCAGACAACAAAATATATGCATGAAAACAAGATAAACAACATCCAATTTTGAGATTCAAATCCTAAGTGAGATACATAACCACAACTAGCAGTGCGCAATATTTTGTATCTAGTTTTGTCGATATTTATCGTGATCGTCATGTTTGAATGTGCGTCAGCATACTTCAAACTTGTGTAGACAAGTTTGATAATTTTATGAGATATAGAAATTGGTTTAAAAAAATTATCCACTTTTATGTTGTTTCATCGGGCTTCAAAATCCATCATGACATTTCATTGTGTTTCGCAATTCAGATTTAGAATTTTATGAAAACGGAACTTTTTTAAAGATATGATCGAAAGTACACATATTCAAACACATTGTTTATCTACTATATGTTGTGACATGATGACCCACAAGTATAGGGGGTGTATCGTAGTATCTCGATAAGTGGCAATGTCGATCCCAACGAGGGAGCGTGAAGGTGTTGGCAAACAGTTTCGATGAAGGATTTATTGTAAATGCTCACAAACAAGTATTCAAGGGTTTTGATGTAATAGATGAATAAAGTACTAGTAAGTGCCAGAGAAATAATTGCAGCGAGTGGCCCAATCCTTTTTAGCACAGACAAGCTGTTTGTTTACTTAGTAATGACCAAATGCTTTTTAGGAGTCACATCGGGATTTTAGAATTAGTGCTTTCGCTTCATGTGGCTAAATAATCTTCATTGCTTTGATAAGTGTTGTGTAAAGTAATCCCATGCTAACGACCGCTCTTCCTGTGACTAATACATACTTGTATCATACCTCTTGCAAAGATCCCGCAACCACAAGAAAGTAATGTCACATAAATCTAACTACGCCTTTAAACTCGAATCCCGATCCTCTGCATCGATATACTAACGGGGTTTAGGTTGCTGTCACTCCGGCAACCGCACTGGCAACCACACATAAGATGCACTCCCTAGGCCCATAAATGGTAAAGTGTCGTGTCGACGCTCACACGACACCACTAGAAGAATGACACCACAACTTAAATATCATAACATTGAATATTACTCAACCATAATTCACTACTAGCATTTAGTACCCCTTTGTTTGGGCTTAAATTCTTGATTCTTGGATTTTAGCTACTGTGAAATTAGAATCTGAAACAAACAGGCCTCCATAATATCCAGATTGTCCAAAATTGATTCTAAAAAATACACATAGAGTACCACAATCTGAGAATTGAGTAAATAGGTGATTCCCGAGCTTCTTCTGGGCCGAAACGTTTTCTTCCGTCCGCAGCCTCGCTCGATCGCTGATTCACGATTTGCCGTCCTCGCTCGAGAGGCCGCCGCCGCTGGCTCGCGCCCGCACGCAGCCCTGCTCGGCCGCGGCAGCCTCTCCAACCCTAGGACTAGCCACCTCTAGAATCCCTCCTCTCCTGCGCTCCCGGATGGTGGCATCGACGCTCCTTGCCGGCCGGCCGCCGCGCAGGGCTTTCTCTTGGCTCGGACGCCACACGCTCTCGCCCTTGACGGCTTGACCCCCAAGCTCTGCCGCCGCCGTTCCGCTCCAGCAGGTCCCTCCATCCGGCCACGCCCAGCAAGCCCCGCTCCACCACGTCCAGTCCAGCTCCATCCTGCGCGTACTGTGAAGGTACGTACATGTACTTTTGTTTGTTTTTTTCTAAACCATGTACTCTTGTTTGTTTATTTGCTGTTAGATATGAAGTGCTGTGAAGAAATTACGAATAGTACTGCAATGTTTGTTTAGAAAGTAATGTGAGTGTTGTTAGAAACTTTGAATACTACTGCTACGTATGATGACATTTTATTTGTTATTCCGTTTCATTTGTGGTTACGTATGATGATATTTTATTTGATGTTCCGTTTCATTTGTGGCTATCTATGATGACATTTTATTTGTTGCTATGTTTAATTTGTGGCTATGTATTATGACATTTTATTTGCTTTTATATTGTGTTTTAGATGAGCACAAGTCATAGTGAGAGCGATTCAGATGGAGTTAATTCTGAAATGGTTGCAGCTGCGGCAAAAAGGAAAAGGAGGGAGTACTACATGCGAGCTGCACATGTTGCAGTGATGTACTGTGAGAAGTTCTTAACAAAAAGAAATAGGAGAATTCCTATCATGACTGGTCAACAATGGGTTACTGAAAATTTGAGTACAAACAAAGATTGCTATGCTATGTTTAGGATGTACACACCGTGTTTTGATAGATTGCATGAGACTCTTGTGCAAAATTATGGTTTGATGTCAACAAGTAACCAGGGAGAGAATAGCTGATGGATTATTGGCAGCTACAGATGAAGTTTAGTTTTACGCACTACGTTCGAGTGATGGTTGATGTACGTTTTGGATGATTGTTTCAATTTCTTAAATATTTATATACATACTTGTCATTTCGATGAAACCCCGACAGAAACAATAACTAGAGCAAGCACAAATGAAACCATAACATACATTTTATATTAATTACGGTTCGTAAAGCTGTCCAAACAGCAAAGTAAACAAACAGACAGATTCTGATTCCCAGATCCCACAGCAGGGTAAACAAACAGACTGCTTCTGATTCTCAGGAATCAAGAATCACAGCTGATTATCAGGAATCAGGATTGACAGCAGAATCTCAGAATCCAAAGCCCAAACAAAGGGGGCCTAAGTTGCCTCACGCCAACAGACTTCCGAGAGATCATATGGAATATCAGAGGAGATATGATGATGAATAACACCCAAACATAACCTTGGTTCTGTGGTTTCACTCAATAGCATCAATAACAAGTGGAGAATAATGCCGGGAGAGTTTCCCCTATCAAAACAATCAAGATCCAACCCAAATTGTTACAACGTGACGAGGTGCAGCTGTGGTGATGGCGCTGGTGATGGTGGAGATGATGATGATGATGATGGAGATGATGTCCACTCGATGACGATGGTTGATGTGGCTGTTGATTTTCTCCCAGAATTTGATTCCCGGCTCCGCCGAGAGCTCTTTTCTCCTTCCGGTCTCCTCCGTCTCACAGAGGGTTGGCCGAACTCTCGTGAGGTTCCTCTCGTGGTTTAGGTTTTTGACCCATGAGTATCGCTGGAAGAAAAGGAGGCGAAAGGGTCGTGGGCCCCCCAGAGCATAGGTTGGCGGCCAGCCATGGGTCATGTCACCCTATGGTCTGGGCTCACCTTGGTCCCCTCTTCTCCCCCTTCCGGCTCCCTCCGTCATCTGGAAAATAGGATTCAACAAGCAAGTCTTCACTGGGTCTGATCTTCCAAAATATTATGTTATTCGTGGAATTATGGTCTGATCTCTTATGTCAACTCTTTTTGTGCTTCAAATAATTAGTGAACCTTAATTAAATATATTCTATAAATTGCAAATTATGATACAGAATAGTGATGCGTTTTGGACGTATCAACTCCCCTAAGCTAGACCTCGCTTGTCCCGGTTAAACTATTCTATAAACAAGACCATGTTTAAGTGGAGTGAAGAGTCGATAAATAAAATACGGACAAGAAGCATCATATTCATTCACACAAGACATTCTAGTAAACAACTTCCTAATATAACCCATCTTGAAATAAGTAAAGAGAAATCACAAGTAAAGGTGCATGAGAAATCATAGTTGGTGATGGCAAACTTTGTTCTTGGTCAGAGAACTACTAACGGATTGTACTTCTAAGCAAAGCTTTCATATAAGAATTTTATAGCTGGCTTTCATATTCAAGCATAACAATCTCCTCATAATCATTGATAACTTCAAAGTCATATTCATACAAAGATAAAATTTGTACTAAACAAGAAAGTATAAAAGACATGATCAACTAAATCATAATAGCTTAAATGATTGGTTCACAACAACCCATTTCTTGCTTGAGATAGAGAGAAATAGGTTTAATGACACTCAACATAAAAGTAAAAGATAGCCCTTCGCAGAGGGAAGCAGGGATTAAATCATGCTAGAGCTTTTCGGGGTTTTGAAATCATATAGAGAGTATAAAAGTAAGATTTTGAGCGGTGTGTTTGTTGTTGTCAACGAATGGTAGCGGCACTAACTTCCTTGCCAAACGAACCTTCCAAGAGTGGTCCCATGAGGGAGGGCATCTCTACCAGCAAACATCATCCCTCTTCTCTTTTGTTTACACATGTATTTTAGTTTTATTAAGGATGACACTCCCCCAACCTTGGCTTTCTCAATCCTAACCGAATCCTCGTGTGCCTTCCAACATTCACATACCATGGAGGAGTGTCTATTGCAAAATTAAGTTGTTTACCGATAAATCAGGGCAAATATGTACAGGAATACACGAAAGTACACTGGGGCCGTGGAACCCCGCTAAGCGCCTATTGCAAAATTCATTGGATAAGTGGATGTGCCACTAGTCCATTGGTGAAAGTCCCCAACAAGATTGAAAGATAAAAACACCATATACTTCTCATGAGCTGTGAAACATCGACACAAATAAGGAGTAGTATAGCTTGAATTATTTAAAGGTAGCACATGAAGTATTTACTTGAAATGGCACATGGTTCTGTTACAGGACACAAATGGCATAGGTTTAGTCTAAGGTTATGCATGTATGAGAAGCATTCCCTCTCAATACAGTTCTTTGGCTAAAGGTTTTATAGCAAGCATAAAGGTTGAGGGGAACAAACCAATATACATATGATAGAACAATCATGCATCTTTCTCATAAGCACAAACAATTTTAACTTCTAGAATACTAAGCTAAGAACTGATAAGAAAGATAACATATATTCATGGCTTTCTTTACTTAAACATTGTGGTGGTGTTGTTGCTATTGACCAATGCTAAGTTTGCCAAACTAAATAGATTTACTTGATGCTCCCAAAGATATCAATACTTATGTCAAGAATAATCATATAATGAGACTGTAAACTAAAATAAGGTGTGCAAAAAGTAAATGATAAGACTTCTCATTAATATTCCATAACGATAACTCACACCAACGGATGCTACACATAGATAACCAACTAAGAGAGACATACTTCCACACTGCATAATTAATTCCATATGATAACTTCCCTACTTATGATATGACACTACTTGATAATAAAAGACAAAGGTAGTGATGATGTGATACCGCGGCCCCCCAAGCTTGGAACAAAACCAAGGGGATGCCAATACCCATGATGAATACTCCTTCGGTGATGATGGTGATGGCTTCTTCGCGCTTCATAAGGACTCTCTCACCAGCTTCTCAATTTTGTACCCCACCAAAACCCTAAGAGACTCATTGTTATCCCAATGTGGCTGACGGCTCCAGCTTCTGAATTGAGTAATATTCCGAAGATTTTGGTAAGTCGCTGTTCTCCTCTCATCTCCACTTTTGAGAGCACGATATTGATCACAAAACTCATCAACGAACCCGTATTGCTTCCTCCACACAAGGGAAAGAGTCGAGGTCCAAAGCAAAGCAGAGCTCCCCGCAAGTTATGAGAAAAGGAACGCCCAATGGTTAACCGATCCCACCAAGATTGGCTTACTCTTCGTAGTTTCAATCTCCTTGTCGATGCCATCTTCTCCTTCCTTATTGATCCTTCTTTCCCCATCCATCTCTTCCTCTCCAAGGCCTTTGCCCTGTTGTTGGAGACCATGGTGCTTCTGTAGATCAAAACAACCGGGCAGAAACAATTTCTAAACAAAACACGCACGAAACGATATACTGACCTCCGTGGGTCCTGGGGGATTATATATAGCAATATTTTTACGATAAAAAGGAAGGTTCCAGCCGAAACGAGTAGAAAAGGGGCCATAGGGGTTGTCCCGCCATAGGTCGGGCGCTTTATTAGGTATGGGGTCTGCGCCGCCTATGGTGATGTACTCATGCTATTTTTCCACTCCTCCGTTTCGATTCCGTAATTTTTTCAGTATTTTCCAAAACAACAGCAAAAATAATGTTCGTAAAGGTAAACGCGGACTTTTTATTACCTGTACCGTTACCTATTCAGTCTGGCGGACTGTCAATTTGTCTTTTGATGAAGCCTCCCGTGTTTCCACTTGAATAATATCAACATCAACATTATAAGAATCAACCGAGATATAATGTTTGAGTCTTTGTCCATTCACCACTTGTGTGGCATTGCCCCTGGAGAGAGCTAATTTTAATTGCTCCTCAACGATACACTTCCTCAACAACATATGGTCCTTCCCACTTCGAGAGTACTTTCCCTGGAATCTCGAGACGAGACCGATACAATAGGACTTTATCCTCAATATTAAACTCTCTCTTTTGATAATCCTTCTATCATGCCATTTCTTAACTTTTCTTTAAAGAGTTTAGCATTTTCATACGCTCCACTTCTCCATTCATCTAGAGAACTTAATTGTAACAACCTCTTATTACCGGCTAGTTTCGGATCTTTATTTAGTTCTCTAACACCCCAATAAGCTTTGTGCTCTAGTTCTAAAGGTAAATGACAAGCTTTTCCATAAACCATTTTATAAGGTGAAATTCCCATAGGATTTTTAAACAGTTCTATAAGCCCATAGTGCTCCTTTCAATTTGTTGCTAGGCCAATTCTTCTAGATTTATTAACAAATTTCTTCCTTTAAAATAGCTTTAACTTCTCTATTTGATAATTCTACTTGACTACTAGTTTGAGGGTGATAAGCGTAAGCAATTCTATGTTAATACCATATCTGGCAAGAGTTTTTCTAAAATCAATGAATAAAATGAGAACTCCATCAGTCATAATATATCTAGGTATTCCAACTAGGAATATAACATCTACAAGCATTTTTATAGAGGTCTCACCATCAACACTCTTGTAGGTGTAGCTTCTCACTCATTTAGTAACATAACTGTCAGCGATAAGTATGAGTGTTACCTTCAAGAAATGAAAGGACCCATGAAGTCGAATCCCCAAACAATCGAATGGTTCAATAAAAAGAGTATAATTCATAGGCATTTTGCGTCTTAGAGATAGCTACCAACCTGACATTCATCATCACAAGATAAGATAACCTCTTGCATCTTGAAAAGTGTTGGCTAATAGAAACCGATTAAACCTTGTGCTGTTCTATCTCCAAGGTGATGTCCTCCATAAACACTACCATGACATTTAATCAATATCTCCTGTGTTCAATATTCAGAACACATCTTCACATAATACCCCCTCTTTATATAAGTGTGGGTCATCCCAAAAATAATGCCCTCCTAAGTCATAAAAGAATTTCCTCCTTGGCTGAGCTGGAAAGGTTGGAGGCAAATACTTCAAACAATAAAGTTAGCATAATCGTCATACCAAGGACTCTCTCGCGAGCTCACCTTTATTACACCCAATTGTTCATTTGGAAACTATCATTAACAGGAATACTCATGTTATATTTTCCAATCTAGACAAATTATCAACAATAGGATTATAAACACCTTTCCTATCTATAATATGTAATTCAAATTCTTGCAAAGAAGTACCCATCTCATAAGCCTTGGCTTAGCATCTTTCTTTGTCATAAGGTATCTAATTGGAGCATGATTGTGATGGACCGACTTTGAATCAACAATATAAGGTCTAAACTTGTCACAAGCAAAGCCTACAGCTAATCCTTTTCGGCTGTAGCATAATTTCTTTGAGCAACGATCAAGAGTCTTACTAGCATAATGAATAATATTTAATTTTTTATCTACCCGCTTCGAGCACCGCTCCCACAGAGAAATCACTAGCATCACACATAATTTCAAAAGGCAAAATTCCAATTTGGGGAGGCTCCACTATTGTGAGCACAGCAGTTTTCTTTTAGAGTTCGTGTTTCCCTTTTACAATCATCATCAAATGCGGTACATCTTTTTGAATAAGATTAGTAAGAGGCTTGAAATTTTAGAGAAATCTTAATAAATCTCCTATAAAACCAAGCATGACCAAGAACACTACTAATACCTTAACATCCCTGATAGGGCATCTTCCTCAATTGCTTCAACTTGGCTCATCAACTTCAATACCTTCTCCTGAATTCATGTCCCAACACAATTCCTTCACAATCATAAATGCATTTCCCAATTAAGAACAATAGTTTCTTTCACATCTCCGTAAAACTTATCGAGGTTTCGTAAGCAATTATCAAAAGAATTAATTCCCATAGACAGAAATCATCCATGAACACCTCTACAATACTTTCATAAAACAAGAAAAATAGCAGAGATGCATCTTTGAAAAGTAGCAGAGCATTACATAAACTAAAAGGCATACGCCTATAAGCATAAGTTCCATATGGACAAGTAGTTCCGGTTTTTCTTGATCTTAGCTTTAATAAAGAATTTAGAAACCTTTAATAACCATCAAGAGGCTGCAAAATGAGTATTTTTAGATAATCTTTCTAGCATTTTTGATCATAAAGGGTAAAGGGTAATGATCTTTCTTAGTAACTTTATTAACTTTTCTAAAAATCAATGCACATTCTATACCCTACAACTACTCTTTGAGGAATAAGCTCATCATTATCATTAGGCACACCAGTCATTCCTCCTTTCTTAGGAACACAATGCACAGGACTAACCCATCTACTATCAGCATTAGGATATATAATACCAGCTTCAAGAAGTTTTAATACCTCATTTCTTACCACCTCTTTCATCTTTGGAATTAGACGACGTTTGTAACATCCCAAGTTTTCAACAATAATAAAGCAAGTGAGAGTTTCAATTACTCAAAATTTACAATCAACAAAAACTTTTCTATGCATATAGTGCCACATATAGATTCATGCATTTGAGTAATATTTCTTTGTGCAATTGCCATGATGAGTGTTAGCATGTTAATCAATTACTATATGAACCCTAATCAAGATCACAAAACCCTAAAATAAGGAGGAATAAAGAAAATGGGAAAAACCCATATTCACTCACATACACCATATGCAAAAATGCAAATCTTTCACTAAGGCCATAATTGCTTGCTCCCTTGCTTCTAAAATGCTTTAATATGATAAACTATCACAATTGCATCATTGGATCATGAATCAAATCAAGAGAAATCAAGAATTCTTCATACATGTGATAATGGTCACTTGGGCTAAAAATATTTTCTTCACCACTTTGCACACCTGTATTTCTTAAAACCTAAACTAAACTTTGTCAACCAAAGCCATGTCATCCAAGACCAAGTCAAGGTGAGTACTTTTCATGTTGACCACCATGGCCAGAGTTGACTAGTTGACCAGAATTAAATGGCCAAAATGGGATCCGAGAATAAAAACAAGATCACTCAAATTTGAAAAGTTGCAAATCTTTTCCAAATTGAGTGCCACCCACCACCAATACCTCACATTAATTATATCTTTGAGATTCACCAAAAAGAATTCTGAAATTTAAATATTTTTCTCTTGCGGGCATTGTGTCGAACACTTGGCAGACATGAAATCTGAATTGTGTTACACACCTTTGTCCACTGGTTTCTTCCCTAAACCACTTTGCATTGGTGATCATTAGCTAGTTCTACACCCCCTGCCTCTAGCCCAGTACCTGCATGGCTGATTAAAGTCGAGGAGAAACCCTAAAATATGCAAAACTAAACCATGCCGGCCACTTTGGCCATCCTCTCCAAATTCTCCTCTCACACTTTCTCTCTCTTGTCCTAGAGCCTCTCCTGGCCACTCAAGGAATCAAACGGCACACGCCCAAAGAACGCTGCTGCTTCTGCATTACGAACGTGCCGGTACAAACCATGCCGCACGCGCCCATGCGCGGTGAGCGCTTTCTCCGAGCCGCGCCAGACGCCATGCACTCGAGCGTGATCGTCCTCGCATCCCTACCCTGGCGTCGAGCATCCACTCCAAGCACCCTACGCACTAGACATGCTCGAGGAGCTGCGGTGGCCTTGTCACCATCGTCTCGCCGGCTGGTGACCACAGCCGGGCGTGACTTCATCACACGCGCCCGAGCCATCCTCTCGCCCTTTTTTCCGCGCCAATGCAAGTTGAGCATCGCCAGGACACCGCCTAGCCCTAGCCGTCCTTCACTTGCCCCTTGGAGCGCCAGAAGCGCCGCGCCATGGCCGCTCCTCCACAGCACCTCACGGCCACCATCGGCCGCTATAAATAGCGACGATCGGCTCCTCCTTTCCTCACACAACTTACTCCCCTCTCCTCACTGAGCACTACTCCTCAACCAATTTCACTCATCGTCGCCGGAGACGCTCGAATTGCGAGCTCGAGTCCGCCGGAGCCCGCGGAAGCTCTGCTTCGATTGGAGCCTCCCCGAGCGCCGCCACTGCACCAGGCTGTTCCTCGTCGACGACCGCTTCTCCGAGCACCCTGTGCCAGAGTCCTGCACCGGCCTGGTATGCCTCCTCCGACCCCCATCGGGCGCTCGTGAGCTCGCCGCAACCCGTCACCCACGACACTCACTGCCTGCCGATCACCCCCCCGATCCCACGGGCCAGATGGAACATACCGCTTACGTGTATTGCTTCACCGACGGGTGGCCCCCACCTCGTCGCAGCCCACTCGCACTGCGGCTTGTCAATGCAAAGTGTTGTTTTGAACTTGTTTCGGCCCGCAGCGTTTTCCGCCTAGAGCCCAAGATTCAAATAAATGTTTAAACTTAATTTGAATTGTGTCACAGATGGTTTAGTAAAATTGAATAGTTTGAAATCTGCCAAACCAAATCTAGCAAACTTTATATCATTGGAAAGCCCATGAAATTATCTAACTAATGCCACTGGTCTCATGTCCAAATTCGTATTAAATTTTAAATGACAAAAATAACAAGGCAGGGCCTTTTCTAACTTCAAATAATTATTAAAAATAATCTATAAATGATTTTGGGTTGATTCCAATTCTAATAAATCACAAATGATGTCCTCTAATTGATTATGCAATAATATAGCCATGTTATTTGTATGATCATGGACTAGATCAAATAAGATAGCTATGTAGTTAATTCTAGAACAATTCAAATTGGAATTCAAATTTAATGAATAGTATGAGAGCTACTCTCTCATTTAAATCTTGATCCTAAGTAATATAACCAGGGGGAATGACCTAGGCTAATGAACCCCTGATAAGTATTACTTAGAAATTTTAATGCATTTAAAATAATAGTATGATAACATGTGTAGTGTAGCACTTTAATTAAATTAGACTCACATATAATAGATATGAAATGTTGACTTGGGTCAACCTATATTTCATACCTGATTATTATATGAAGAGATTAAATCTTATCATGAAGTAATGAGAAGAAATGAATTTCTCTAAGGATCTACATATCTAAATTTAAGAAATAGGAATAATGAGAGGAAATTATTCTTCTAATAAATAAGAAATCATCAAATAACTCACCATGCCACGTTTGATTGATAATAGGACTAGAGTGTGAACTCTTTGAGTGTTCCTAGTTTAGCATGTGAGTTTGGTTTAGTATTTATACCTCGCATTCGTATATAGATGCTAGTAACGAGGATTACCAATAGGAGGAGGCCTACTCCCAAGAAGAGGAAGAGCACTTTGATCACTACTCAGCTCAAGGCAAGCTAACCCCTGCTAAATACAAATGCTTAGCTCTACTAGGAGCAAAGGCATCATCACATTTTACTTTTATGTATTATCTATCCCATGTTTTACTTAAATTTTACTTTGGCTTATTTATTTCAAAGTACTTTTGATTTATGAATCACTATGTATAGCATAGACCAATACTTGGTTTAGATGAACACCACTCAAGCTAGCTAGCACCCCTCATATAGTTGCTATTGCTAAATGATTAAAATTTGACTACTCTAGATGGGAACAAGTGGGTTTGATATGAAATTGAAAACCTCTTGAATGATGTATCCATTCCATGAATAACTTTGAAGGTGACATGACCAAGAGAAGATGGTGATTTGTGATATAAACCTGATATGGTTTTGAATGCGATACCTTTTCCAATTATACAAGTACCCCCACACACCTGATTATGGGTAGGGCTGAACTCAGAAACCTGGGGGTATTTGGCATGGGTCCCTCCAAACAAGCCCTTTACAGGGGCTACGCTGAGGCTGCTCCGTATGTGAGAATGATGTGAACATGAGGTGAATGTACGACCCAAGCCCTCAGTTCCCGGGTTAACAGCTGGTTCTCACCCAAGGCCAAGCTCATGGGGAGAGGTGCCTATACTAGGACATATAAGTGAAAGGTTATGATTGATGATCCGCGTACCGAGTTACGATGATTCGGGGTTATCCTCGACGGATGAAATCACATAGTTGTGGCACAAGAGCAAACTCCAGAGTGTTAAACTATTCGAATAGCTGCGTCCACGGTTATCGACGGTTGGAAAGGCCATACTTCTTCCTTTATCAGAACTTATGTTTAGTTATTTGATATGTTTTGGGAATTGATTTTGATCCCAAATGAATTTGTAGGGGAATGACACCCTTCCAATGTTCTACCTTGAGTTAGTCCATTAAATAATGAGGATTTTAGCTAAATGTTTATCAAAGGAAAACTTGGCTTTATGCAAATCGTACCCCTTTACTATACTTAAGATGCTTACCATAGTATTATTTCATAGTACTTTAAAAGTACTTCATGGTTTTGCCCCTGCCATTCAAATGTG
The DNA here is from genome assembly GCA_030979885.1 of Lolium multiflorum. Taxonomy (NCBI): domain Eukaryota; kingdom Viridiplantae; phylum Streptophyta; class Magnoliopsida; order Poales; family Poaceae; genus Lolium; species Lolium multiflorum. The sequence continues at coordinate 71,187,461 of CM061753.1, read as the reverse complement.
ACTAAGGAAGAGGAGCAACAAAGATCAGGATGACTACAGCAGGACGTCACGATAACTAGGATCGTCTTCTAACGTCAAGCGTTGTCCTGAACATAGAGTCCACTACTACTACGCTTCCGCTACTCATGTGTGATGTTGAACAATCTATTTGTGTAATATTGGACCATGTGATCCATCTTTGTAAGACGGGTGTGCCGAATAAATGATGACTCAACGACTTACTATTATGCCTCAAAAACAATCTTCCCCTGGATCATATGATATAATAGGCAATCCTAATTTAAAAACCCTAAAAGGACAAGCAATGAGTCAATTGCTTGACCTTAGAAGACCTTAGCTAGAATGGACGTCCAACAAACTTAGTTTATAATAAAATAGTTATGAAAATACACTCATACCTTACCTGAAAATCTTTTTCAAAATAACCATTTCATTTATTATTACTTAAAAATTTTGAACACTGACAATTATTAACTTATTTGTCACTCCCTCTGCATGGAGTTCTCATCATCCCACGGAGCCCTTCATCCACCTGTACGACTTGGCTTAATCTGGGGATCCCAGACTGAACGAGACCGCTTGCTCTGCACCGAAGTTCTCGGACGCTCCTCCCGTGTTCACTGGTCGATCTCACCAAGCCAACGGCCACTTCCAAAGTGGCTCATCACACAACCTTCCTGGAAATGGGAGTCGCCCATGTTCCGCCAGATCTGGGCTTCGCGATGGCGGAACACCTGGGTGGATGGACTCGCCCATGCTCAGTAGAGTCTCCTGCCTGCCTCCGTGGCGGCGTAACCCCATCGCTGGCCTGAATGCCACAGACTTCGCAAGGCACCCTCCGTTGGACCGCCTCACCCTGCCGTACCACCGGCTGCCGAGGCACCATGTGGATCACCTCGACTACATGCCGTACGCAGACTCCTGGCCTCGCTCGAGTAACCCTTACCCGCCGCCAACCACACTCAACAGCAGCTGAAACCAGTACGCGGATACCATCAAGGTCATCGCGAAGGAGCGCAGGACTCGCCAGCTGGTCGCGAAGAGGGACGCCACCATCCACCGCCCTCAAGACCAAGATCGTCCGAAGGAGACCATCTCCACTGTGTGGACAGCCTCCATCCCTGAAGGAGAAGAGGGGAAGAGATCCATGATGGCTACTCCTACTGCCGGAAGAATTCCCATAACGATCACGAGCTGCAGGAAGAAGGAGACGACGACTCACTCGCACACCGCTCGCCGGGATGGACACCTTCCGCTCCGCATCGATGAGACAGCCCATCCTCCTTGAGGACCCGCGGTGAGTTCGAGATGTATCGTGTCCTTGCATTCGCCTTGTATCGTAGATTGTTGAAAGGGTTCTTCAAACTCTCCTCGGATTGTTGGCTTGTAATAATTGCTACCTTCATGACTATGTTCGTATGTGTAATATTTTTATTTTATGAATCCAGTTTTAAATAAATGTGAGTTTACTCCCCAAAATTAAGCCATAGAAATTGCCCCTCTCATCTTATGATCCATATCTCTGTTCAGATGGCACCTCCCAATCGCAACGCCAACCCGGATGCACTGACGCAGATACTGCAACAGATGTTGGCTGATTGAGAAGTTGATAGGACTGAAAGGCAAGCTCACCTAGCTGTACTTCAACAGTTAGCACAGAACAACCAAGGCCACGGAACCATGATCACCCGGGCTCCAAGTTGAAGAACTTTCATAACACCAACCCACCGGTGTTTAGCAAGACTAAAGGCACCTTGATGCTGATGATTGGCTCCAAACAATGGAGAACAATCTTGAGGTTGCCGAAGAGAAGATGACAAGGTGCTGTTTGTCACCCACTATCCTGCAGACCCGCACGTGCCTGGTGGACGAGTGCTCGCGCATTGAATGTGGCAACTCATGACTTGGGCAGATTTCATGCTCATCCAACCTCTACCATGCCACCGAGTCTCACTGCCTCCTGCGGGATGAGTTCCGCGAGTTAAAGAAAGGCCGTCTGACCGTGGTAGACTGTATGTTCCTCACCCTGTCGTAAGGTACGCCCTGGATGAGACCGACACCAACGAGAGAGGAAGGAGAGGTTCCCGAACGGACTCTGCACGATGAGATGCAGATCGTGTTGGTCAACATCCTCTTTGCCGACCTCGAAGCCCTTGTTGACTCCGCCATCAGATGGAAGGCAAACTCAACCAAGCCAATGAAAACCGCAGCGCCGCATGATGCACCAAATAGCCCAAGAATAACTCCAAGTTTCGCCTCTGCTCAAGCGAGGATTCACCCCGTAAACAACAGCACGCACAGATGTCACTCTCACATTTGGAACTGAGCGGAGGAAACTCTCAGACGGGAGGACACCACCCCAACAACAATAACTTCACCCACCACAACAACAACTTCAACCGCGCTCTGATAAGAGCCCCCGCCAACCCAACACCAACACCGCTCCAAGGACCGGGAGCAATGCTATCCCTCGTCACCCCCAAGGACAAGTCCACCATCAATTGCTATGCGGAGTGGTGGGGCACTACTCCAAAGAGTGTCCCGTGAGACTCGCTAAGATGGCCGCCAACACCGGCTCCCGGCCGAAGAAAGAACGCCGTGTCGCCAACAAGAAGCTCCGCCCCCAACAACCCGAACAACCGCAGCGCCGCCTTTCAAAAATGCCGAAGAAGCTCAGGAAGCTCCGGATATTGTTCTGGGTACGTTCTCTAACTCAATACCCTAAGATGATGTTTTGATTCCTGAGCATCGCATTCATTTGTTACGAAGAATTTGCATGCACTAGTAAGATTCAACCCATCAGCTTGAAGCATGTCATTTCAAATACCCGGATCAACAACTAAAGCTAGAAAAATTTGCAAAGATGTTCCTATCGAATTCAAGTAGTCAGACTTTATGCCAATCCGATTGTTCTCACAACAAAAGGTTTGGAGGTAGTACTGGGTATGGACTCGATGTCCAAACATCATGGATTGATTGACTGAGCCAAGAAGGCCATCACCATGACTAGTAGCACCTGAGTGTTAGTTGAGTACATCTCAGAAAAGCTGCCTGGGAGGACTACCTGCAACCGCAGTTTAACCAACTCCACTCCGGGATCAAATCGTAGTCGTCCCTCAGATACCTCGATGTGAGCCTTAAGACTCACCCGCATGCCCCCGATCAAGATATCGAGTCTATCATCGAGTTAACTGAACAGACCTATAGCTCCAAAGAGCTTACGTACAGAACCCGCAGAACTGTGGAACTAAGAAACAATCGGATGATATGTTAGCCAAAGGTTTGATTAGACCAAGTGCACACTCGAGATCACCTGTTTGTGGACAAGAAGGATGGTGCCATCCGTTTATGACGGATTACCGCAAGCTCAATGATGTCACCATCAAGAACAAGTATCCCTTGCCTAAAATAGAAGACCTGTTTGACCAGTTGACCTGTGTGTCACCGTGTTCTCTAAGATTGATCTTAGGACAAAGCTACCACTGCCTGAAGATCCGTGACGACATCCCCAAACCGCCTTCACCACTGACATGGAGCCAAGAGCACAATGTCATGTCATTTGGATTAACCAACGCCCCCACTATTTCATGAATCTCATGAACAAGATCTTCATGAACTTTCTGGATAAGTGATTGTCGTTGTCTTCACCGACGACATCCTTATCTACTCCAAAACCGAAGAAGAACATGAGCAGCATTTGAAAATGGTCTTAGATACTTCTGGAACACCAAATATGCCAAGTTCAAGAAGTGTGAGTTCGTTGAAGGAAGTAGGATTCCCTGGACACATCTTGTCCGGCAGGAGGAATTGCCGTTGACCCTCAAAGATAAAGACCGTTGCAGAATGGAAAGCCCCAACCAGACCGAAGTCCGTGCATTTCTCTGATTGGCGGGATATTACCGCTTTGATTCGTTGAAGGATTCTCAAGCAGAGCCAGACCAATGACTCAATTGTTGAAGAAGGTCTAATGGACGAACAAGTGTGAAGAGAGCTTCCAACAGCTCAAAGACTGACTTCAGCCCCAATATTGATTATGCCGGACATCACCAAACCATTTGATGTGTGTTGTGATGCCTCCAGATTGGTCTTGGATGGGTGTTGATGCAAGAAGGCAAAGTGATCCCGTACCTGTCCAGGCAACTGAAGCTGCTGATGAATGTAATTATTCCACCCATGACTTAGAGCCAGCAGCGCCGTGTTAGCCTTGAAAGTATGGCGTCATTACCTCTCATGGGTAATCGATGCTAGACTGGCCCATCAACATGAAGCCTAGCTATATTCACCTGTATGAACTGGAAATATGACAAAGGAGATGGTTAGAGTTAATTAAGGATTACATGATATGGATATCCACTATCACTCTGCAAGGCCAATGTGGTAGCAAAGATGCTTTGAGTAGACCGCCGTGTCAGTTGAACTCCATGATTGCCGAAGAGCAACCTAGCCTTCACCAAGAGTTTGGAATGGGCTTAGAATGGAGAGTGAAGGATTCTTAGCCAGCATTGAACTTCAACCCACCCTCTGATTAGTCAAATCAAGGAAGCCTGTAAGAAAGGCAATGTGCTACTGACGGATTAAGAGCCGCCTAGCAAAGCAGAAAGGCACCGATTCACCGGCTGGCGAAGGAGTACTTTGGCACAACTTGACGCCAGCGGCTGGCCGTATTCGGAGTTGAAACAAGGATTTTAAAAGGAAGCCCATGACACCTTGTATTCTATTCATCCCGGAGGTACCAAGATGTACTAGGACTTGAAGGAACAGTTCTGGTGGCATGGGATGAAACGAGAAATCGGGAGTGGGCAGAGATCGCCAAGTGTGACATCTCGCGAGAGTCAAGGCAACACCAACGCTCGTTAGGACCTACTACAGCCCCTGCAGATTCCCGAGTGGAAGTGGGATTCGGTAGGAATGGATTTCATCACCGGATTGCCCAAGTCTAGTAAGGGAAATGATTCCATCTGGGTAGTGGTCGATAGATTAACCAAAGTCGCCCATTTCATCCCCGTAAAGACCACCTACCAAGGGCCTAAGCTTGCAGAGTTATACATCTCAAGAATAGTCAGCCTGCACGGAACCCCGAAGTCAATAGTATCCGATAGAGGATCCCAATTTACCTCGAGATTTTGGCAAAAGGTACATGAAGGACTCTAACTAGGCTGAACTTCGAAGACGCGCCATCACCTCGTATTTACGGGATTGTGACCGACCAGTCAACCAGATACAAGAGGATATGCCGAGAGCATGTGTGTTAGAATATGGATCCAGTGGGAAGACTGCCATCAGACGCAGACTCGTATAAACAATAGCTAACAAGCCAGCTCGGGCAGATGGCTCCCCTTGAAGCCCCGTACCTAAGGAAGTGCCGCACCCTCTCGAATTGGCCTGCTGAGAGAGTCATATTTGGACCGTATATTCCTCCGAGAAGCTGAAGAGAAGGTTCACAAGATCCGTGAATAACTCAAGAGTCAAGACACAAGAGCTACGCCGACAAGAGACGCGCCAGAGATGACCTCTTTCAGAGATCTATTTCTGTATCTCAGCAGTTCCCCTCAAAGGAATGCAGAGATTCCAGCCAAAGAAAGCTTGCACCCCATTATGTCGGACCTTTCAAAGTCCCGAGTCGCCGAGGGGAAGTGTCCTATCAGCTAGAGTTACCTGAAGAAATGTCAACGGTGCATAATGTGTTTCACATCTCAAGTATCGAAGTGCTTAGAGGTACCTGAGAAGACCGAGGTGTTCAAGAACATCGATCATCGAACTGTGGATACCACAGATCTGACCTACTGCGAAGTACCTATTCGCATTCCTCGAGGAAGCATTCCTGTAACCACCACTGTGAGTATCAAGCTTCAAGATCCAATGAGTAAACTACACCAAAGAAGAGGCCACTTGGGAAAGAGAAGACTTTATGAAGATTGAATAATCCCAATCTCTTTAGTACCTAGTTTTCTTTTAGATCTTGACGAGATCTTTTGTAAGGGGAAGGTTTGTAACATCCCAAGTTTTCAACAATAATAAAGCAAGGAGAGTTTCAATTACTCAAAATTTACAATCAACAAAAACTTTTCTATGCATATAGTGCCACATATAGATTCATGCATTTGAGTAATATTTCTTTGTGCAATTGCCATGATGAGTGTTAGCATGTTAATCAATTACTATATGAACCTTAACAAGATCACAAAACCCTAAAATAAGGAGGAATAAAGAAAATGGGAAACCCATATTCACTCACATACACCATATGCAAAAATGCAAATCTTTCACTAAGGACATAATTGCTTGCTCCCTTGCTTATAAATGTTTTAATATGATAAACTAACACAATTGCATCATTGATCATGAATCAAATCAAGAGAAACTATAATTTTCATACATGGAGGTTTGGTCACTTGGGCTGTAAAAATATTTTTCACCACTTTTATAACTTCGTATTTCTTTAAACCTAAACTAAACTTTGTCAACCAAAGCTGTCATCCAAGACCAAGTCAAGTTGTAATTTTCATGTTGACCACCATGGCCGGAGTTGACTAGGTTGACTAGAATTAAATGGCCAAAATGGGATCCGAGAATAAAAACAAGATCATCTCAAATTTGAAAAGTTGCAAATCTTTTCCAAATTGAGTGCCACCACCACCAATACCTCACATTAATTATATCTTGAGATTCACCAAAGAATTTCAACTTAAATATTTTTCTATGCATTATGTCGAACATTTGCGTACATGAAATCAATTGTGTTACACACCTTGTCCACCTGCTTTTCCCAAACCACTTGCAAAGCAGATCATTGCTGTTCTACACCCCCACCAGCCCAGGCAGCACTCTGATGGCTGATTAAAGCCGAGGAGAAACCCCAAAATATGCAAAACTAAACCATGCCGGCCACTTTGCCATCCTCTCTCCAGCCCTCCTCTCACTTTCTTCTTAGTCCAGCCTTCCACACTCAAGGAATCGATCCAGACACGCCCAAGACCGTCAAGGCTGTAGACTGGCTGCACTGCCGTGGCCAAATCGAGGCCAGCAAGATGCGCCCAGGCGGTGAGCGTCCGGAGCGCGCGCACGCCATGCACTTAGCGCTGATCGTCTCCGCCCATCCCCACCTCATGCCAGCATCCACCTCCAAGCACCCACGCACCAGACATGCTCGCACCGCCAGGACCTTCTGGTCACCGGCTGCCCGCGTAGTACCATGTATCGGCGGGGTGACTATCAGACGCGCCCGAGCTGGTCCTTCTTGGCTCTTTTCCCGCCAATGCAAGCTGAGCATCGCCAGACACCGCCTAGCCCTAGCCGGGTCTAACTTGCCCCTTGAGCGCCAGGCGCTCGCCATGGTCGTCCTCCACAAGACCACGGCTGTCACGTCGCATAACACAGCCACGATCGGCTCCTCCTTTCCTCACACAACTTACCCCCTCTCACCGAGCAGACTACTCTCAATACCACCATCGCGCCTTAGACGGCTGACTATAGCCGGAACCGCGGGAGTCTGCGGAAGTTTCGTCATTGAGCCTCCCAGCCGCCACCGTACCCAGCCTGCCTCGTTGATTGCCCGCTTCTCCAGCACCTCGCCCGAGTCCTGCACCGGCCTGGTATGCTCCTCCGACCTCTACTGGCAGCCGGGAGGCCACGGAATCCCGTCTCGGACACTGCACCTTTCACTAGCCATGATCATCTCTTGGGATCCATGCCGTATTTAAACATACCGCTTCATTGTAGAGTTAAGTCACCCACTCAGCCCCACTGTCAGCAGCCCACTCGCACCCGCGTCACTAAGCCACAGTGTTTTGAATTCTGTGTTTCGGCTCCGCAGCGTTTCCCGCCCAAGCCCAAGATTCACGAATGTTTAAACTTTAACTGAATTGTACTACGGTTTAGTAAAAATTGAATAATTTGAAATCCGCCAAACCAAATCTAGCAAATTTTTATACCGTTGGGCTAATGAATTTATCTAACTAATGCCACTGGTCTCATGTCCAAATTGTATTAAATTTTTAAATGTAAAAATGACAAGGCAGGGGCCTTTCTAACTTCAAATAATTATTAAAAATAATTTACAAATGATTTTGAAGTGATTCCAATTCTAATAAACTATAAACATGTCCTCTAATTGATTATAATAATATAACATGTTATCAGTAAGATCATGGATTTAGACCAAACAAGATGTAATAAAAAGTTAATCAGAACAATTCAAACTAATCAATTAATGAATAGTATGAGAGCCACTCTCTCATTTGAAATCTTGATCCTAAGTAATATAACTAGGGGGAATGACCTAGGCTAATGAACCCCTGTTAGAGATTTTAATGCATTTAAAATAATACTATGATAACATGTAGTGTAGCACTTTAATTAAATTAGACTCACATATAATAGATATGTGTTGACTTTGGGTCAACCCATATTTCATACCTGATTATTAGTTGAGGAGATAAATCTTATCATGAAGTAATGAGAAGAAATGAATTTTCTAAGGATCTACTTATCTAAATTTAAGAAATAGAAATAATGAGAGGAAATTATTCTTCTAATAAATAAGAAATCATCAAATAACCCCACCATGCCGTGTTTGATTGATAACAGACTAGAGTGTGAACTTCCTTTGAGTGTTCCTTGTTTACAGCTGTGGAGTTTATTTAGTATTTATACCTCTGATTCTATATATAATGCTAGTGAACAGATTTAAGAGAGGAGGCCTGTGTTCCCAAGAGGAAGATATAATTGATCACTACTCAGCTCAAGGCAAGCTAACCTTTGTTAAATACAAATGCTTAGCTCTCCAAGAGCAAAGGCACCATCACACCTTACTTTTATGTATTACCTATCCCATGTTTTACTTTTTTTACTTTGGCTTATTTATTTCAAAGTACTTTTGATTTATGAATCACTATGTATAGAATAGACCAATACTTGGTTTAGATGAACACCACTCAAGCTAGCTAGCACCCTCATATAGTTGCTATTGCTAAATGATTAAAATTTGACTACTCTAGATGGGAACAAGTGTTTATATGAATTTGAAACCTTGGAATGATGGTTCATTCCATGGAATAACTTTGAAGGTGGATATGACCAAGAGAAGATGGTGATTTTTGATATAAACCTGATATGGTTTTGAATGCGATACCTTTCAATTATACAAGTACCCCCACAATACCTGATTATAGGGCTTAACTAGAAACTTGTGTATTTTAGTATGGGCCCTCTAAACAAGCCTCATAGGGGTTACGCGAGGCTGCCTCCGTATGAGAATGATGTGAATATGAGGTGAATGTACGACCCAAGCCCTGTGCAGTTCCCAGGTTACAATTGGCTCACGGAGGCCAAGCTCATGGGGAGAGGTGCCTATACTAGGACATATAAGTGAAAGGTTATGATTGGTGATCCGCATACTGAGTTACGATGATTCGGGTTATCCTCGACGGATGTAATCAATAGTTGGGGCACAAGAGTACAACCTCTCGGAGTGTTAAACCTTATTCGATAGCCGTGTCCGTTGGTTACTGACGGCTGGAAAGGCCATACTTCTTCCTTTATCAGAATTTATGTTAAAAATGATGGTGTTTGGGAATTGATTTGGATCCCAAATGAATTTGTGGGAATGACACTAATGTTCCCACTTGAGTTAGTCCATTAAATAATGATGATTTTATTAAATGTTTATCAAAGGAAAACTTGGCTTTATGCAAATAAACTTAGAGCTTAGTACCCCTTTACTATACTTAAGATGCTTTACCATAGTATTAGTTTGCGATACTGAAAAGTACTCATGGCTTTGCCCTTGCTATTCAAATGCCAGACTATGAAGAGGAGCAACAGAGGGATGACGGACAGCAGGACGTTCTACGATAACTAGGATCGCCTTCTAACGTCAAGCGTTGCCTGTGGAATATAGAGTCCACTACTACTACGCCGCTACCTATGTGTGATGTTGAACAATCTATTTGTGTAATATTGGATCATGATCCCTTGAAGACCCTTATGTGTCAGAATAAATGATGACTCTGAACGACTTACTATTATGTCTGCAAAACAATCTTCCTGATCATATGTATGATATAATAGGGTATCTGCTCTACAAACCCCTCGGAATAATAACGCTGATGTTCAACAATTGTGCTTTGCATCATCTTCCATATTAATAGCATGTTGGCAAATAGAAGGAGAAATCCTTTCAAATCATCAAGAGTATAGCCAATAGCTCCTGTTTCTTCAATATTTCCAATAACCTTTCTTCCTCAATCTCTGAAAGCTTAGAACTAATAATAACAGGATATATTTTTTTATCATCAATATGAGCATATTTAAGATTATCGTAAAGGCTTTAAATCAAACCAGGATCTTCCTTTGGTGGCGTGTTGTACCCAAATCTTCCACCGAAATCATGCTGAGAATAGGTTGGCGAAGAAAATCTCCCAAGCTCATCTCTTTCTTTCCTAAAGCTTCACTTTCACTATCTCAAATGTTGCTCAAAGGATTATTAGGAACAAGAACAATAGATGCACACTACCCATTTTAAAATCATTACTAGGCAAGTCAGCTTTATAAGGAGTTTTGCAAATTTAGAAAAGTTAAATTCATAAGGTTCACCAGAAAATCTAGTCAAAATTTTCTCTTAACTCTATAAATAGCTCCACAAGTATTTAGAAAAGGTCTACCAAAAATGATAGGACAATGATCACTAGTGCAGAACCAAGTACCAAAAAGTCAGCAGGATATTTAATCTTACCACATAGAACTTCCACATCTCGAACAATACCAATTGAGAAATAGTTTCTCTATTAGCCGCTGAATAACCACATCAATATCTTCAAGTTCACAAGAATCAATTTCGTGCATAATCTCCGTGTAAAGCTCATAAGGAATAAGACTAACACTTGCACCATATACATAAACCATAATAGCAATGATCACCAATTCTAACAGATAGCATAGGAACACTAACTTGTTTGGGTTTATTAGGATGTGAAACAATATTAGAAGCATCTTCACAGAAAATAATATGACCATCCTCCACATTTTCAGTCACAAGATCTTTAACTATTGCAACAGCAAGTTCAATTTTAATTTGTTCTTCAGGTTCTTTAGGTTTCTTTTCACTTTTATTAACAGCACTAGATATGATAGAGTACTCATTTTAGCAGGGAAAGGAGTTTTTTCAATATAAGCTTCAGAATAACATTATCAATAGTTTCAATCACTACACATTTGTTTACAGATGAATCAATTTTATCTTTATACGTTCATGATACTTATCAAAATTCTTCTTAGGCAGTTCATAATGAGAGGCAAAAGCTTTATAAAGATTTGCAACAACTTGGGAATCAAGACCATATGTAGCACTCATATTACGAAAATCAGTATCCATAAAAGCTTCAATGCATTTATAATCATAAATATACCTGATTCTCTATCTTTGTCGTTCCCATCCTTCAGTGTTTTCTTGGATCCGATCAAGAAGGTCCCTTTTAAACTCTTCTTTGTGCAAATGATCCAACAAGAAGTATCCAGCAAGTCTTGTCTTTAAAAGAAAGTCTTGCATAGAAATTATCAATAATAACATTACCAGAAGCTCATGAATGGGGCATTTGAGCATTAAAGACTTCAATCTCCCCAAGCTTGGGCAATACTCTCTCCATCATGAGGCTGAAATTATATATGCGTTCCGATCTTTGTGAATTTCACTTGGAGGATAAAATTTGAATAAAATAAAGGCACAATGTCTCCCAATCAATAGAATCCACCATTCTTCAGCAATTTATACCAGTGCGCCAGCTTTACCGCATGACATAGTGAATAGTTTCTTTCTAACTTCATTCATAGAAATACCCGCACATTTGAATAACCCGCATAATTCATGCAAAACCAATAATGATCACTGGGATGGACAGTTCCATCCCCTTCATGCATATCCATAACACGTTCAATAATTTTCATAGGTATTTTATATGGTATCACTTCCTCACTGGCGCCTCATCCACTACCGTTGCAGTAGTAGTAGATTTCCCAAATAGAAATTGAAGAAGGATCTCTCCATAATGACTTATAGCAGCAGGCAGAAATAAAACACAACAGTAAAGGTTTCCTTACCAATTCCACTTACCAATAGCGCTTCACTCCCCGACGGCGCCAGAAAAATAGTCTTGATGACCCACAAGTATAGGGGTGTATCGTAGTATCTTCGATAAGTAAGAATGTCGATCCCAACGAGGAGCAGAAGGTGTTGGCAGCAGTTTGATGAAGGATCACTGTAAATGCTCACAAACAAGTATTCAAGGGGTTTTGATGTAACAGATGAATAAAGTACGAGTAAGTAAAATGCGAGAGAAATAATTGCAGCGAGTGGCCCAATCCTTTTTAGCACAAAGGACAAGCCGGTTTGTTTACTTATAATGACCAAACGTTCTTGAGGACACACGGGGATTTTAGTCTAGTGCTTTCGCTTCATGTGGCTAAATAATCTTCATTGTTTTGATAAGTGTTGTGTGGGTGAACCTATGCTAATGCACCGCCTTCCTAGGACTAATACATACTTGTGATTATACCCTTGCAAGCATCCGCAACTACAAGAAAGTAATTAAGATAAATCTAACCACACCTTAAACTCGAGATCCTGCGATCCCTCTTGCATCGATATACTAACGGGGGTTCAGGTTTCTGTCACTCCGGCAACCCCGCAATTAGCAACCGAATACAGATGCACTCCCCTAGGCCCATAAATGGTGAAGTGTCGGTAGTCGACGTTCACACGACACCACTAGAAGAATGACACCACAACTTAAATATCATAACATTGAATATTACTCAACCATAATTCACTACTAGCATTTAGACTTCACCCATGTCCTCAAGAACTAAACGAACTACTCACGAGACATCATATGGAATACAATCAGAGGTGATATGATGATGAATAACAATCTGAACATAAACCTTGGTTCAATGGTTTCACTCAATAGCATCAATAACAAGTGGAGAATAATGCGGGAGAGTTTCCCCTATCAAACAATCAAGATCCAACCAAATTGTTACGGGGACGAGGTGCAGCGGTGGTGATGGCGGTAGATGGTGGAGATGATGATGATGATGATGGAGATGATGTCCGGCTCGATGACGATGGCGATGATGCCGATTCCCCCTCCGGAAATTTCCCAGCGGATTCGCCCGTCTGAGAGCTCTTTCTCTCTGGTCTCCTCCGCCCGTGAGGCGGCTGAACTCTTCGTGAGGTTCCCTCGTGCTTAGGTTTCGGGACGAAGGAGTACGCGAAGAAAAGGAGGCGAAAAGGGTGTGGGGCCCCAGACCACAAGGTGGCGCGACCAAGCCATGGGCCGCGCGCCTATGGTCTGGGCCACCTTGGGTCCCCTCTTCTCCCCCTTCTGCTCTCTGTCATCTGGAAAATAGGAATTTACGTGTAATTTCCTTCCACAGTTGATCTTCGAAATATTCAACTTGCTTTCCAGCAGAATCCTGGCTCGTGCTTGATCCTCCAATAATGATGAAACATGCAAAATAGATGAAATAACATAAGTATTGTGTCCCAATATGAAATATATCAATGAATAACAACAAATTATGATACAAAATAGTGATGCAAATTGGACGTATCATGACACATAATGTCTTTTATTCCAACCCTAGAAATTAAATTCACATACTAACGGGTGGAGAGAGTACTAATTCTATGGCAGGATATGAAAATAAAACATTGAGAAAATGTTTCCGATGACATGACGCGAAGGAAGGGCTCGGTATATAGTGTGCACCCTAGAAGAGCATTTCTCGCTTAGTGACCACAACTCAAGGACACAATATTTTTATATAGTTTTATCAAGATTTATTCCGCATCATCATGATTAAATGTGTTTCACCACACTTTGAACTTGTATTAGACGAGCCTGATAATTTTATCTACTAGCGAAAGTGTTCAAAATTTGTATCTACTTTGATGTGATCGCAGGGTTTCAAAATTGACCACGGTGTCTCATTATGTGCAGGAATTCGAGTTTTTTTTTCAAAACTAAACATGGATTTTACTAAAACATGTCATTGAAAAAATGCATAGATAAACGAACCATTAATCAAATATATACTCTGACACATATGGTTTTTTTAGATCTAACTGTAGGAAATAAATTCATGTAGTAATGCGCGGAGATAGTACTAATGGTACGATAGGATATGGAAAAAAAAGTAGAACATAGAGAAAATGTGCCGTCAAGGAAGGGCATGAATCATGAAGGCCATCATGCACGGTATCTAGAGGATCTTAGGCTGGTCATAGTGGGTAGTATCATATAGTAGTATCATGTAACATACTTTTGCTATATTAGTTGATCAGAATCCACAAATTTGTGTACAAGATTTATTTGATACAAACTTTTTGTATGTGCAAATACATGATCACCTAAACTCAATCTTCTTATAATTACCGCCATAGCGCACACTTTATGGTACGATAATAATAGCTATGATACTATCACGGCTAGCCTTAGAGACGGAAAATATGGTCCAAATTAAGAGTACGAGAACATACATTCCCATATTGTTCGATCAGAACAACCACAAGACCAATATTAACGACAACGACAAGAGAGTTTCAAAGCAAGAACGATATGTAATATATTTTGACAATGTTTAAAAATCGACTTCTAAAACTTGTTCAAACTTTGAAAAGAATTATGAACCCTGGTGAAATATATTGTTTCACTATGTTTCAAACTTGGTTCGTCGGAGTTAGAAAATAGTTGGCAACTCTTAGAGTTCAAACAACAAAATATACTCGTAAAAAACAAGATAAGCAAACATCCATTTCCGAGATTCAAATCCTAGGTGAAACCCGTAATGATGTGATTGAAACCTTAGCGGCCACAACTCGTAGACACAATATTGTGTATCTAGTTTTAGCAAGATTTATTACGCATTGTCGTGTTTGAATGTGCTTCGCCGTACTTCAAACTTGTAGGCGTGCTTGAAATTTTTATCAGATAGAGTTCTAAAAATTTATATCTACTTCAATGTTGTCTCGTTGGGTTTTAAAATCCATCATGACATTTCATTGTGTTTCGCAATTCACAATTGAATTCTGTCAAAAACAGAACCTATTTTTTGGTTTTTAAAAGTATATGATCAAAAGAAGTACACATATTCAAATAAATTGTTTTTTAGATTCAAACAAATTGGTAACCTGATAAATGTGGTCCTTTTGCATCTAACACTAGAAATTAAATCCATGTACTAATTGGTGGTAGAGTACTAAATGTATGTTAGGATTTTATGAGAAAAAAGAAAGCAAAATGTAGAAGAAACAAAAAGATGTCATGAACACCACGAGAGAGTAGAAAGCAAAATATAGAAGAAACAAAAAGATGTCATGAACACGACGAGAGAGGATCTTAGAGACGGTAAATATGGTCCACATTAAGAGTACCACGACACAGAAAACACATATTGTTCGATCATTATTACAGCGACAACACCGATTGATCGATGTTTAATTATGCTGTAAATTATTAGGTCGGCGCGCATGCACGCACGGACGGACGCAGGAAACGACCAGCTAGCAGCGGGTTTTTTTATTGGCCGGCGGGGACGACGAAGCTAGCGGCGGCGGCGGTTGGCAGGCTCCCTCTGCGCGTTGAAGTACATGGCGGCGACGGGGAGTCCCAGGTCGTGGCGCCCCGCGAAGGCGCGCGTGCTGAACCGCGCGCGCATCGCCGCGTCCGGGCCCGGCCCCTGCGCCGGCGCCGCCACTCGCGCCTTCTGCTGGTACACCACCAGCACGTAGCGGTGGATGCCCAGCGGTGGCTGCGGCGCCATGTACGGCACCACCTCCTGACCTGCAAGCATGGGCGGACGCATTGATCATCATCATTATTTACACCAAGCTGCTCGATCCAAGCATGCCCAGCCATTAGTAAGCCAAACTATCTACACGTCACAGAGGATCAGGTTTATTACGAGCAAGCAAAACCGGCCGATCTGCCGGCGGCTCGCTCCAACAAAAGCTAGCATGATCTGTGTCGTGTGGCCGTTTGTGGTGGCGAGGGCGAGGGCGACGGGGGCGGGCCGCTCAGGTCGACACGCGCCGGGGGCGGCACGGTGGGAGTGGTGACCAGGCGCCGCTACGTGTACCCCTGGTAGGGTCCAGCGCGGCGCCACGTGTTGCACTGGCGGCAGGACAGGTAGCGTGCGCCGGCTGGCACATAGTGCTACCACAGCGGAGCTGGTCGATTTAGGTGGACTTTTCTCTTTCGGCGTGCTTAGAAATCTGCAAGTGCTGGCATCCGTATCGAAATGAACATTTCACTATGGTTTTACCTTGAGAAGGATCTGATCCACCAGGTATGTTAACCACCAGCCTGGAAGAAACGTCAAAATACATCAGCTCGTGGACAAGAATACAAGACAGTAAATGTATATGCTTAGGAAGCTAAATTATCAATTGGTAAGTAATAAAGAGCACTCCTAGTAAACAAACTAGTCAAATTACCAGTGAAGCCACTCCTTCATGGTTGGCTCGCTGGGGCTCGGAGCGTCAGGGTCAGTCATAACCTGAGAGCACACACGACGAATCGAAGAATTAGCAAGGCGGGAACTGCCATGACATCTAGACGCGGCGCATGCACAAACACCACGCAATCATACTGACCAGGGTGAAGAGGTCGCCGAGCCGGCCGGCGATCTGGACCATTGGCGCGGCGGCGGCGAGAGACGGCTTGATCTCGCAGCCGTTGGTCAGGTCCTTGGTCCCGAAGCGCACGGACACCGGCATGGTGGGCACGAACATGTCAACCACGTCACCGATCACCCTGCCTACCACAAGGGGGTCCACATGGGCTGCCATGGCCGGAGGACGGCGAGCACCGATCACGGAAGTAGCCAGCTAGCTCGATTCTCAGAACCTGTTCCTGCCTCTATCTCTGTCTCTGATGTATGTCGAGTGTTGGTATGGAGGAGAAATAGTGAGGGAGTATTTATAAGTGGGGAGGTGGTGGAAACATGACATGGACGTCTCGATCTTGTTGTGATGATAAGTATGTGTGATGGTTAATTGTCATTCGTCTCAAGCCAGAGATTGTGTGTGTGTGATGTTTATGTGCTGGTTTTATTCATGCAATTACTGTGTGCGCTATGTATGGCCATAGTTTTGTTGTCGTAATCGATCTACTTTGCGGGTTTTGTTCTAAAGCCTTCTTTACTTTCTGTTTTGCGCTACCATAGTCGATAGCTTGTTTTCACGGAGAAATGTATGGGGGAGAAAATCATTTCTCTCCCCGATGGGCGCGACAAAATCTGGCGTGTCCGCATGCTCTGGATCACTGGATACATCACCACGTCTTAGCCAGTTTTTGTCCCAACGCGGCCTCCACCTCGTCCGTTGATGGTTGTGATCGATGCTACATCTTTGATGGGCTAGCCTCAACCGCGTAATCACTCTGTGTGCTATATATGGCCCCTAGTTTTTGGTGTCATAACCTATCTATCTTGCGGAAAGTTCTCCAATACCTTTTTTGCTTTCTGTTCTGCGGTGCAAGAGTCGATAGCTTGTTTTGAAGGAGAATTATGCTGGCTGAACATGTTTTCTTTCGCGAGTGGTCTCGACAAAATCTGGCATGTCCGCGTGGTCTAGATGCACCGCAACGTTTTTGCCAGCTTTTGTCCACACGTAGATGACAAGGTGTCCACCCCGTCCATTGATGGTTATGATCGAAGCTACGTCTTTGAAGGGCTAGCCTCGTCCACGTAATTACTCTGTGTGGGTTATATATAGCCCCTAGTTTTGTTGCCATAACCAATCTACTTTGTGGATTTTTTTTTCTCCAATACCTCTTTAAATTTATGTGTTTGATAACTCCCAAGTGCAGGGGGATCAACGTAGTACAATTCAATGTGGAAGTGGGGTATCGATCTGCAAGAGCAAGAAGGAAAAGCTAATATTCCCTACAACTAAATTGTCACAAGTTTTAGTTGATTATGCCCTAAACAATTTAATTGACTTGTGGAGGTTGATTTGATGCGAGAAAATCATGGAGCTTAATGAGGAGGCGTTGGTGAAGGGGGAGAGGCCACCATATGCAATTCCGGCAGCGGCTCCCCCTCCAATCTTCCTCCGGCGGCAGCCAACAGACTCTTTGTTTATGTGATTTTGATCTCCGCCTATGTAGCCTCGACGAAACCCCTAGGGGTTGTATATATAATGGTTTTTAGGGCAAAACAAGTAGGTTGGCGCTAGATTGAAGCGAAACGGAAGCTCGAGGCGAGAAAGAGGCCTGGTGGTGCGCCCAAAGAGGGTGGGCGTGGCACTGGTCCTCTTTCCCAGCCTGTTGAACTTCTGGTGGCCCACATCATCTCATTTTGTTCATCTCAAAATTTCCGAAGCGTGTCCCCTGATCTTGCCATTTTGGAGTCCCGTAGCTCATGTAATGTCAAAAACATTAAAAAGAGGCATTTTCTGCCAAACCGAATTAGAACCGGATGATGAGTGCATTTTCAGCATGTTTTTGCATCGTTATTTTATCAAGATATCATCGAGTAGTTGTAGGATTTTTGTATTTCACCGCCCTACCGCGCCCTTTATGCTCGTCTCCAAGGAGCACCACCTCGAAACCGTCGGCCGCCATGGTCATCTCGTATAGGGCGGCGCGGAGCAGCTGCAGAAGAGGTAAGGGACCTCCCGTCCCCGTGCCTCCTCTCCGTTCTCCATCCCGGACGAGGCATGGATGGACACGGATTAACTATGCACACAACCTTGATTTTTTTTAACTAAGCACTCTATTACTCCAACAAAAAATCTTCAAATAACCGCACAAGATCAGCTTAGTATCTCCTGTGGACATTCATTCTTAAATTTTTCCGTACATAGAGACCTGATCGGGTTTGTGACACCAGGACATCAGCTAATACAGGCCAATCCACACAAGTGTCTGCGCGTTTGCCCGTGGCTGCGTGCGAGAACTTCCCCGCCGGGATATTTATTCCTCGAGCTTCAGTCTTTCATATCGGAAAAAGTAAGAAGGAATAAAGTGAATCAAAAGAAGAACTAGTCTCTGTTTGCATCTCAAAGTAATACAGAACAACTGCATGTTAATCGGGAGGTATTCACTTACCTGTAGAAGAGCGATTGGCGTTGGAGCCGTTTCAGTCGACAAAAAATCCAATCCACATGGAGCATAACACACCAAGCCTCCATCAACCGTCGGCCACCGCGCGCCCCTGCATCTCTCCCGTCCGGCCAGGAAGTGGCGAACCAGAGCCTCCAACGGTCAGGCTCGAGCTGCCTCCATGGTGCGGCGTCGCCCGCGTTGGAGATTGTTTCCCCACCATCGCGCGGCGCCTCAATCCCGTGTCTCTCCCCTCAAATCCGGCGCCTCAATCCGGCGCCTCCATGGAGGAAGATCAACACCGAGGACAGGTCAGCTCGTGTGACAGGTCCTCCCCCATAGCGCCCACACCACCGCGCCGTTCGCCCACTCCACCACCGTGCGTCGCCGTCCGTCTCACTCCACCATCGCGCGGCGCCGTCCGCCCTCGACCGCCGCACATCGGCTACCGGCCGGAGCTCGTCCGCCCCATCGACGCCATCGCGGGTCGGAACCCCAAATCGATTTGGGCCCCACCTCTCTGCTCAGGGCCCCAGCCCCTCAATCCCGCGTCTCTCCCCTCAAATCCGGCGCCTCAATCCAGCGCCTCGATGGAAGAAGATCAACGCCGAGGACAGGTCAGCGTCGGCGGCGGCGTTTCCGGACAGAGCGGTGGCGCTCTGATTTTTGGTCGGGCAGGAGAGTAGAGGCGCTTGATTTGGGGCTCGCTATGGTGGGGCTGGACTCGCTGTTGGGCTCGATTTGCGGCAGCGCGGGTCACCAGAGAAGGAAAAGGTGTCTCACGGACAAACAAACGCCCGTTGGACACGTGGCAGTCAGTTACCGCGTGCTCACGTATACACCTGATCACCAGGCTTCATTCGATATATGATAAGTTGACCCTCTTGAGACAAGTGAAGACTGTTGATGTTTATTTCATGGAGATGGAGATGCTTATGCAGCGTGGCCGTGTCCGTGAGTCACTTGAGATGACAATGCAGCGTTTTCTACATGGCTTGAAGTATGATATCAAAGGCATTGTTCGTTATCACAGTTACACCACTATGAATGAGTTGCTACATCATGCAAAAGAAGCTGAACCACAGTTGGCTGAGGCAGCGCAAATCAAAAGTCGTGCTACGGGAGCTGGGCGCTACACGCCTAGGGCGCCCCCTACGCCGACATCGTCATCGCGCCCCGCACAGTTTTCTACGTCTAGCAAGCCGGTCTCCAATGTGTCCAACACAAAGAAGTCCGAATCTGC
This sequence comes from Lolium multiflorum, assembly GCA_030979885.1. Classification (NCBI taxonomy): domain Eukaryota; kingdom Viridiplantae; phylum Streptophyta; class Magnoliopsida; order Poales; family Poaceae; genus Lolium; species Lolium multiflorum. The sequence continues at coordinate 71,167,115 of CM061753.1, read as the reverse complement.
TGCAAGTACAAGTGGTTCTAGCATGTCTACTGCGTGCAACCGCGATATGAATTGCCATCCATGTGGAGGCAAGGGTCACTTTAAAAGAGATTGTCGTAACCGCAAGGTCATGATTATTAATGAGAACAATGAGTATGAGACTGGAGATGATGTTGATCCAAATGCTCCAAAGATGATGATTATGACAGTGATGGTGTAGATGCTTTTCCATCTGAAGCTCGCACTATTGTTGTATCACAGCGTGCGTGATGCGCGTAGATGTACACGTCCGTTGGGAACCCCAAGAGGAGGTATGATGCGCACATGGCAAGTTTTCCCTCAGAAAGAAACCAAGGTTGAATCGAACCAGGAGGAGCCAAGAAGCACGTTGAAGGTTGATGGTCGCGAAATGTGATGCGGCGCAACAACAGGGATTCCGGCGCCAACGTGGAATCTGCACAACAAAACAAGTACTTTGCCCCAACGAAACAGTGAGGTTGTCAATCTCACTGATTTGTCAAAGGATTAAACGATCGAGTGGAAGATGATTGTTTGCAAGAAAACGATAAAACACAATTAGATTGTATGCTATGTAAAGAATAGGACCGGGTCCACAGTTCACTAGAGGTGTCTCCATAAGATAAAAGCATGTTGGGTGAACAAATTACAGTGGGCAATTGACAAATAGAAAGGCATAACAATGCATATACATGATATGATAAATATAGTGAGATTTAATTGGGCATTACGACAAAGTACATAGACCGCCATCCAACGCATCTATGCCTAAAAAGTCCACCTTCGGTTATCATCCGAACCCCATTCAGTATTAAGTTGCTAAAGGACAATTGCATTAAGTATGGTGCGTAATGTAATCGACAACTACATCCTTAGACATAGCATCAATGTTTTATCCCTAGTGGCAACAGCACATCACAACCTTAGAACCTTCTGTCACTGTCCCAGATGTCAATGAAGGCATGAACCCACTATCGAGCATAAATACTCCCTCTAGTTAAGAGCAAAAACTTGGCCAGAGCCTCTACTAATAACGGAGAGCATGCAAGATCATAAACAACACATAAACAATAGATTGATAATCACCATAACATAGTATTCTCTATCCATCGGATCCCGACAAACACAACATATAGTATTACAGATAGATGATCTTGATCATGTTAGGGCAGCTCACAAGATCCAACAATGAAGCACAACAAGGAGAAGACGACCATCTAGCTGCTATGGACCCATGGTCCAGGGTGAACTACTCACTCATCACTCCGAGGCGATCATGGCGATGAAGAGTCCTCCGAGAGATGAATCCCCAGGGGGTGCCGGAGGCGATCTCTGAATCCCCGAGATGGGATTGCGGCGGCGGCGTCTCTGGAAGGTTTTCCGATCGTGGCTCTCGGCACCGGGGTTTTCGCACGGAGGCTTTAAGGGCGGAAGGGTGGGGGGGCTGACGAGGGCCCACACCATAGGGCGGCGCGGGCCCCCTCTGGCCGCGCCCCTGGTGGCGGCGCCTCGTCGCCCCACTTCGTTATCTCTTCGGTCTTCCGGAAGCTTGCAAAAATAGGACCCCGGGCGAAGATTTCGTCCAATCCGAATATATTTCCTTACTGATTTCTGAAACCAAAACAGCAAAACAACAATGGCTCTTCGGCATCTTGTTAATAGGTTAGTTCCAGAAAATGCATAAATATGACATATAATGTGCATAAAACATGTAGGTATCATCAATAAAGTAGCATGGAACATAAGAAATTATCGATACGTTGAGACGTATCAGCATCCCTGTTAGTTCGCTCGTCCCAGGCAAACGATAACAAAGATAATTTAAGTGACATGCCATCATAATCTTGATCATACTATTGTAAACATATGTAATGAATGCAGCGATCAAAACAAAGGTAATGACATGAGTAAACAAGTGAATCATATAGCAAAGACTTTTCATGAATAGTACTTCAAGACAAGCATCAATAAGTCTTGCATAAGAGTTAACTCATAAAGCAATAAATCAAAGTAAAGGTATTGAAGCAACACAAAGGAGCATTAAGTTTCAGCGGTTGCTTTCAACTTATAACATGTATATCTCATGGATATTGTCAACATAGAGTAGTATAACAAGTGCAATATGCAAGTATGTAGGAATCAATGCACAGTTCACACAAGTGTTTGCTTCTTAAGGTGGAAGGAGATAGGTAAACTGACTCAACAAAAAAAAAGGTCCTTCAAGAGGAAAGCATCGATTGCTGTATTTGTGCTAGAGCTTTTATTTTGAAAACATGAAACAATTTTGTCAACGGTAGTAATAAAGCATATGAGTTATGTAAATCATATCTTACAAGTTGCAAGCCTCATGCATAGTATACTAATAGTGCCCGCACCTTGTCCTACTTAGCTTGGACTACCGGATCTTTGCATGCCATGTTTCAACCAAGTGTCACAAAGGGGTACCTCCATGCCGCCTACAAAGGTCTAAGGAGAAAGCTCGCATTTTGGATTTCTCGCTTTGATTATTCTCAACTTAGACATCCAAACCGGGACAACATGGACAACAGATAATGGACTCCTCTTAAATGCATAAGCATGTAGCAATGATTATTATTCTCATACGAGATTGAGGATATATGTCCAAAACTGAAACTTCCACCATGATTCATGGCTTTAGTTAGCGGCCCAATGTTCTTCTCTAACAATTTTGCATGCTCCAACCACTAAAATGATAGATCCTTCAGACAAGACGGACATGCATAGTAACTCACATGATATTCAACAATAGTTGATGGCGTTCCCCAAAGCATGGTTATCGCACAACAAGCAACTTAATAAAAGATAAAGTGCATAAGTACATATTCAATACTACGATAGTTTTTAAGGCTATTTTGTCCCATGAGCTATATATTGCAAAGGTGGATGATGGAATTTTAAAGGTAGCACTCAAGCAATTTACTTTGGAATGGCGGGAAATACCATGTAGGGTAGGTATGGTGGACACAAATGGCATAGTAGTTGGCTCAATGATTTTGATGCATGAGAAGTATTCCCTCTCGATACAAGGTTTAGGCTAGCAAGGTAATTTGAAGCAAACTCAAGGATGAACAGGTGCAACAAAACTCACATAAAAGACATATTGTAAACATTATAAGACTCTACACCGTCTTCCTTGTTGTTCAAAACTCAATACTAGATATTATCTAGACCTTAGAGAGACCAAATATGCAAATCAAATTTTAGCAAGCTCTATGTATTTCTTCATTAATGGGTGCAAAGTATATGATGCAAGAGCTTAAACATGAGCACAACAATTGCCAAGTATCATATTATCCAAGACATTTTAGAATTACTACATGTAGCATTTTCCAATTCCAACCATATAACAATTTAACGAAGAAGAAACTTCGCCTTGAACATTATGAGTAAAGCCTAAGGACATATTTGTCCATATGCAACAGCGGAGCGTGTCTCTCTCTCCCACAAAGTGAATGCTAGGATCCATCTTATTCAAACAAAAACAAAAACAAAAACAAACCGATCAAGTAAAGAACACAAGATGTGATTGAATAAAAATATAGTTCTTGTGAAAGAACTGATGATGTTGTGAAAGGGCATGCCTTGGGCATCCCCAAGCTTATTTGAGTCTTCTTAAAATATGGCATGAACCACGGGATCGTCCGCCAAGGCTTTCACTCCTCTTGATCATAGTATATCATACTCCTCTCTTGACCCTTGAAAACTTCCTTCACACCAAACTTCAAGCAAACTCATTAGAGGGTTAGTGCACAATTAATAATTCACATATTCAGAGGTGGCACAATCATTCTTTACACTTCTGGACATTGCATAAAGCTCTGGACATTAATGGATCAAAGAAATGAATCCAACATAGCAAAAGAGGCAATGCAAAATAAAAGGCAGAATCTGTCAAAAACAACAGTCCGTAAAGACGAATTTAAAGCTGGCACCAGACTTGCTCAAATGGAAAACTCAAAACTAATGAAAGTTATATACATATCTGAGGATCAGCCAGAATTGGCAGATTTTTTCAATTTTCTACAGAGAACTGTGCCCAGATTCGTGACAGACAGCAATGCTGTTTCTGCGCAGCGATCCCAAATATAACATCAACTTTGACATAGAAACTTTACTTGGCACAAAAACATGATAAGGAGAGGTTGCTACAGTAGTAACAACTTCCAAAACTCAACAAAACAAAAATTGCTGTAGTAAAATAAACACATGGGTTATCTCCCAAGGAGTTCTTTCTTTATAGCCATTAAGATGGGCTCAGCAATTTTAATGATGCACAAGCAAGAAATAAGAGTTGAAGCAAAAGAGAGCATAAAGAAGCAAATTCAAAACACATTTAAGTCTAACATGCTTCCTATGCATAGGAATCTTGTAAATAAACAAGTTCATAAAAAGCAAAGTAACAAGCATAGGAAGATAAAACAAGTGTAACTTCAAAATTTTAAGCATATAGAGAGACATTTTAGTAACATGAAAATTTCTACAACCATATTTTCCTCTCTCATAATAATTTTCAGAGGCATCATGAACAAACTCAACAATATAAGTATCACATAAAACATTCTTATTCACATGCATAAAAATATCACTCTCACATAAGCATAATCAATTTTATTAGATGTAGTGGGAGCAAATTCAACAAAGTAGCTATCATTATTATTCTCATCATCAAATATAGGAGGCAAAATATCAAAGTAAATTTTCTCCTCAATGCTTGGGGGACTAATGTCATGCTCATCAAAGCCAGCTTCCCCAAGCTTAGAATTTTCCATATCATTAGCAACAATGGTGTTCAAAGCGTTCATACTAATGTGTTCCATAGGTTTTTTAATTTTCGCGTCAAACCATCCATGTCTTAAATCAGGAAATAGAATAAGAAGCTCATTGTTGTCCATTATGCCTAACTAGTAAAAATAAAAACAAGTACAGAACTAGACATGATAACAAAATAAACTAAATGCAAGTAACTAATTTTTTTGTGTTTTTGATATAGAGAGCAAGACAGTAAATAAAGTAAAACTAGCAACTAATTTTTTTGTATTTTGATTTAGTGCAGCAAACAAAGTAGTAAATAAAATAAAGCAAGACAAAAATAAAGTAAAGAGATTGAGAAGTGGAGACTCCCCTTGCAGCGTGTCTTGATCTCCCCACAACTACACGAAAACAGGCGATGAGATGTACACGTCCGTTGGGAACCCCAAGAGGAAGGTATGATGCGCACAGTGGCAAGTTTTCCTCATAAAGAAACCAAGGTTATCGAAACCAGGAGGAGCCAAGAAGCACGTTGAAGGTTGATGGTCGCGAAATGTGATGCGCGCAACAACAGGATTCCGCGCCAACGTGGAATCTGCACAACAAAACCAAAGTACTTTGCCCCAACAAAAAGTGAGGTTGTCAATCTCCTAAGCTGTTGTAACAAAGGATTAACGTATCGAGTGGAAGATGATTGTTTGCAAGAAAACGGTAAACACAATAGAGATTGTATGCATATGTAAAGAATAGGACCGGGGTCCACAGTTCCAGGAGGTGTCTCTCCCATAAGATAAAAGCATGTTGGGTGAACAAATTACAGTCGGGCAATTGACAAAGAGAAAGGCATAATGCATATACATGATATGATAAATATAGTGAGATTTAATTGGGCATTACACAAAGTACATAGACCGCCATCCAACTCGCATTCTTATGCCTCAAAAAGTCCACCTTCAAAGCTATCATCCCAACCCCCATTCAGATAAGTTGCTAAGCAATGGCATAATTGCATTAAGTATGGTGCGAATAATCGACAACTACATCCTTAGACATAGCATCATAATGTTTTATCCCTAGTGGCAACAAGACATCACAACCTTAGAACCTACCGTCACGATCCCAAGTGTCAATGAAGGCATGAACCCACTATCGAGCATAAATACTCCCTCTTGGAGTTAAGAGCAAAACTTGGCCAGAGCCTCTACTAATAACGGAGAGCATGCAAGATCATAAACAACACATAAGTAATAATTTGATAATCACCATAACATAGTATTCTCTATCCATCGGATCCCGACAAACACAACATATAGTATTACAGTATAGATGATCTCGATCATGTTAGGTAGAGCTACAAGATCCAACAATGAAGCACAACAAGGAGAAGACGACCATCTAGTTAATGCTATGGACCCATGGTCCAAAGTGAACTACTTCACTCATCACTCCTAGAGGCGATCATGGCACGGAAGAGCAGTCCTCCTGAGAGAACCTCTCCGGGCAGTGGCGCTCTATGGCGATCTCCCGAATCCCCCGAGATGGACCACATGGGCGGGCGTCCTCCGGAAGGTTTTCCCGTATCGGCCTCGCATCGCGCACGGAGGCTTTGGCAGGCTGGCAGGGCTCGTGGGGCCGACGAGGGCCCACACCATAGGCGGCGCGGCCCCCTCCGTCGCGCTGGCTCCTATGGTATGCTGGCCGTCGCTTTCCCACTTCGTTATCTCTTCTGGCCTTCCGGGGAAGCTTCTTCGTGTATTATAATTGGAGCAAGATTTCATTCACTCACTCATCACTCGGAAGCGATCATGGCAATGAAGAGGTCCTGGGAGATGAATCCTCGGCGGTGCGGGGCGTCTCTGAATCCCAGAGATGGGATTCGCGGCGGCGCGTCTGGGGAGGTTTTCCGTATCGTGGCTCTCGTTACTGGGGTTCGCGACGCAGGCTTTAAGTAGGCGGAAGGAGTGGGTCGGGGGCTGACGAGGGCCCCCACCATGGGGGCGGCGCGTGGGCCTCGTCGCGCGGCCCTATGGTGGCTGACGCCTCGTCGCCCATGGGTATCTCTTCGGTCTTGGAAAACCGTGCAAGAAGGGGAAATAGGACCACTGGCGAGAAGGTTGCGTCCAATTAAAAGAGAATATTTCCTTACTAGGATTTCTGAAACCAAAGACAGCACAACAACTAGCTCTTCGGCATCTTGTTAATAGGTTAGTTCCAGAAAATGCATAAATATGACATATAATGTGCATAAAACATGTAGGTATCATCAATAAAGTAGCATGGAACATAAGAAGTTATCGATACGTTGGAGACGTATCAGCCGACCATCAGTGGGGTGCCTCAACTCAACGCTACAATTTGTTCCAAACAAAGGCACTAGTTGGTCCTGATAAAGCTTGCAAGGTCATTATTGATGGCGGAAGTTGTCGCAATCTAGCAAGCAAGGAGTTGGTGCCAAACTGAAATTGAAATATCTTCCGCACCCACATCCATATTACATTCAGTGGTTGAGCGACAATGGTGAGATGAAGGTAAACCACATGGTGCGTGTTGATTTTGAGATTGGGCCGTATAAGGATTCCATTAATTTTGATGTGGTTCTATGACGGTGTGTCACCTCTTATTGGGTCGGCCTTGGCTCTATGATCGTTCTGTGCAACACAATAGGCGTGCCAATACATATTATCACTTGAAGTTCAAAAAGAGGGCAAGAAAATTAACTTACAGCCTATGTCACCACATCAAATTGTCAATGAATCTCGTCAGAAGAAGACTGAAGTACACTTGGAGGATGCACCTCTAGATAGGCGAGAGAATTGTAATGTTGTGAGTGATATAACGAAAAGTGAGAGAGTGAATTCCTTAGTCTTATTAGCCACCAAAGAGGACATGAGAGAATTTAGTGAGGATCCTACGGCCATGCCTCTTGTGCATGTACAAGGGTGAGGTTTTGGTTTCTAATGACATGACCCTATTTCTCTTGGTGTTTCTAGTGTTTTGCAGGAATTCAGCGACGTGTTTTCGGAGGAGGTGCCCGCAGGATTACCACCATTGCGTGGTATTGAGCATCAAATTGACTTGATTCCGGGAGCTTCGCTGCCCAATAGGACGCCATATGGAACAGACCCCAGAAGGAGGCAGAAGGAATATATAAGCAAGTACAACTCGACAAAGGTTATATCCGCATAAGCCTTACTCCTTGTGCTATTCCTGTTATTCTAGTTCCTAAGAAAGATGGTACATGGCGCATGTGTGTAGATTGTAGAGCGATAAACAACATTACTATTCGATATTGTCATCCTATTCCCCGTTTAGAGGATATGCTAGATGAATTGTGTGGTGCTGTTGTTTTCTCTAAAATTGATTTGCGTAGTGGTTATCATCAAATTAGGATGAAAGAGGAGGATGAATGGAAAACAGCCTTTAAAACACAATTTGGTTTATATGAGTGGTTAGTAATGCCTTTTGGGTTAACTAATGCACCTAGTACTTTCATGAGACTGATGAACCATGTTTGCGTGATTTTATTGGCAAGTTTGTGGTTGTGTACTTTGATGATATATTAATCTACAGCCGCAATGAATCTGATCATATTATACATATTAGACATGTTTTGCAAGTGTTGCGTGATAATAAACTCTATGGTAATTGTCGAGGGAGCTCCTCGGCAATGCCCTCCGATAGGGGCTTAGGGTTGTGAAATCTGCCCAGGTGACACGGGAGCATCGGTTCACGAGACAAATGGAGACGATTTACCGGGGTTAGGGCCCTCGATGAGGTAAAACCATTACGTCCTGTTTGTCTGTTCTTGATTATGATGAAAAATAGGTTACAATGGGGTGCCGAATAGTTCGACTGAGATCTCGTCGAGATGCTAAGCTTAACGATGACCTAGCTCTAAGCTTTTGGTGGCTAAGATCGCTAAGATTGATTGGGTCCCTCGACAGCCCCTCTCCTGGCCCTTATAAAGGAGGCCAGGTCCCAAGAGATCTGCATGAGTACGACTAGGTTTACAAGAGTTCTAGTTCTAAATTTTCCTTGTTCGGTTCCTCTCCGTCTTGTTCTTCAAGGAATCTTCTTCGGCACCGACCTAGTGGCCCACCTTGCCATCGGCTGTCTTCATGGGCCTCCAGTTGGGCCGTACAGGATAGGGCAATAACAGTTACCCGAAGGGTAATGCCCACGTCAGTAGTCCCCGAGTGTCTAGCCGAAGATATTTCGGGTAGAGACTAAAGCATGCCTTCGTTGAATGTTCTTCTCTTTGATAGTTGTCCTTGTTCTATCGGGTGTCGAGCTGTCCGTCAGGAGTATCCCCAGAGTCTAGTACGGATACTTGCAATTCGTGCATGAACTTAAGTTGTACCACTCAAACATTTTCGTCTGCCGAAGGTTTTCTGCAAGTCTTCATAAGTCATCTGATACTTTCCCTAATACGAGGATAATGAATGCTTAGCGCCCAACTTTTGTTGAAAAGTTGCTTCAGCCGATGGCAAACAACGTTACCACCACCACGAGAATCAAGTCCGGGCATGATCTGCCGAGTGCAAAAAACTTTTATAAGATTAATAACCAGTGCTCCGTCAAGATATCTGATGCAGGCCGAAATGACTTTCGTTCGGGTGCAGAACTAAGTTGAACATTCAATATTTTTCCAAATATATCTTCGAATCCTCATCTTTTCGGAATGCACATCTTCTTTTGCTTGGGTGCGCGTCGGCGCTCCGATCTGGGAGTGTCCCAGAGTCTGGCGTGAATGTGATCTCGCATAGACTCAAGTTCCACTATCAGAGTAGACTTTTTATTCCTTGAATGCTTTAAACATGACGTCATTGATGACGCTTTGCTAACATCTTGATTTGGACTGATAGGACGTGACCTGCTGGGCCTATTCTGCCTCTGCCCGTTTAAACGGCACCCACTTTTCATGCACGATTCTGAAGTGTGCCTCCTCGAGTTCCGCAATCCTCAACGAAAAAGGACCACTAAAGAACAAAAAACTACGGTCGCTTCGGTCTAACCACAACGCCTCTTCGTCCTTCTCTTTCTTCGTTCCTTCTGGCTGGCGCCGCCACCACCGTTTCTCCGATCCTCCCTTGATCTCCACGATGGTGAAGAAGAAGAGCGCCACCTTGCATGCTTCCGGCTCCACCAGCGGAGCGCCGCCGCCGACCCCCTCAATTCCTTCGAGAGGGCGCTCCAGCAGCTCCTCCCCCAACCTCGGCGCCGCCGGCAGGTAAGCTACGGTGGGCAAGCCCGAAGATTGGGCCCATCTCCCACAGGTCACCAAGCGTGGCAGAAAAGATCCGAGAAACCTTGGACTCATCTCCTACGTGAGGGAATGTGATCTTGCGAGTGCGATTTCTCGGCTAATCCCCCTGTGGGATTTCTCGCGTGATGTTCTTGTCGTTCTTATATCGGGGTTTCGCTCCCTGCTCACGAATTCCTCCTCCACCTCTTGCGAATGAGATCCAATTGTGGCAACTTATACAACTCAATCCTCCCAGTTACTGTAATTTCATCACCCTCTGCGAAGCATATTTGGGCGTTGAGCCTCATTTTGGGCTGTGGAAAAAGATCTTCTATGTGAAGAGATACAGCAGTAGTAATGGACCCTTTGTCACCGGAGGAGTAGGTTTCGTAGCTCGTCCAGAAGTCAATTACTTCAATTTCCCAATGAGAGAATCTGTGCAAGGGTGGAGACTCAAGTGGTTTTACGTCAGATGGGTAACACCTCTACTCCTGCTATGAGTGTATATGATGGTAACACGGTACAATGGTGCTCCTTGAGCTGTGTCCAGCTGCTCCTGGGAGGCTAAGGTAGACGAAGGTCTCTCTCCACGAGGGCAGCTCTAAGACTAGAATGAATGGGAAGTGATCGATCGTCCCCCGCACGAGGGGGTAGGCTTATATAGGCACCGGTACTTTACATATAAGTCCCTATAGTCTAGTGGCCGGCTTGGCCGGCTCCGGCTCCCGCTCCTTCCCGAGGCGCTGACATCAGGGAGCCGTTGAGCGTAGTGGCACGTCCCATCCGCCTGCTTGGTCAGCGGTATGGAAGGTGGTGTCTCTGTCGCCATCATGCCCATAGCCGTGCAGGCCATCACATCGCAATGGCTGTCGAGCGCGTATGTGTGCTCCACGGTGCCCGTGCTACGGGGAATGAGAATCGCGTGGACAGCAGTGGACCACACCGAGTTCCTTCTAGTACGAGACTCGCCAGCCTCGGGTGGTCCGAGGTACAAACCCCGATCGGATATGGCTTGTAGAGGCAGCTGATCTCGTCGGCCGCGGCCGGGCCGACCAGGACTTAGAAACATTGCAGCTTAGGGGCAGCCGGCCACGGCTCAGTAGGCTGCTCCTCGTGGCGGCCTTCGCCGTGACCGGCCGTCCTCAGCCCAAGCCGGCTGCGCGTCCATTGCCCTAAGGTCTTCCCCGACATTAGCCCCATTGTGGCAAGGTCCTGCGTTAAGAGGACCTGGCGGGTTTCCCCCAGCTTTCGGATATCTCTCGCTTGTACTGGCGGCTCCTGGAGAGGGCCATTGAAGTCTCTTGATGAGCTGCAGCCTCATCAAGCTCGCTTGATCAAACTATCCGACGGACGTCTTTTTGTTTTACTGTTGCTTTCGCTTTTTCTCAAGTGCTGATGATGTTTCCGGCTCGTTGCCAGAATTTGGGGCCGGATTGATTTTATCGTCCGGCTCCGGCTTGGGCGCACCGGCGTCTCCGCCGCCTCGAGTCCTGCGCCCGACTTGACCGGTCTGACGCCTGGCCGCGTGGTCGTTTCCGTGCAGTCACATCCTGTCCTTAAGTTTGTGCGGTTGTGGGCGACGTGGTGCGGCCGTTTCTGGTAACTGCCGGCATCGTGTGGGGCGGTTTCGGGCGCGATTAATCCGATCGTGGCCCACGGTTGCACGTATTTCTGCATGCTTGGGCGCGCCGAGGCGGCTATAAATACCCTGGGAGCGGCCGGGAGCTCCCTTCTTCTTCCTTCCTCGCTCGAATTGCTTCTATCTCACTCCGCTCGAGCGCTTTCACCTTGCCTTGTGCTTCTCCCTCGGCGACCTCTGGCGAACTCGGCGACCTGCGGCCGGAGATCCTCGCGCCCGTTGGCTGGCACCCGCGTGCCAAGCCGCCACGGGGCCTGCGTCTCGGCATTACGTTAAGTCGCCGCCGCGTCTCCGGTGAGACGGTTCCTCCACGCCTTGCAGTCTTTCCTGGTCTTCTTCCTCCACTCTTCTCCGTCCATGGCTCGGTAGCGGCTGATGGAGGATCCTATGCATGAAGACGTGTGCGTGCTGGTGCGCCTCGCCGGATTCCTCGGGGTAATCCTGGGAGTGCCCCGGCGAAGGCAGGCCGCCTTCGGAACCGGCCAGCGCGCGTGGTCTTCGAAGCGCGGACGGGGGCTGCCGGCCGCCGCTTCGCGGTTTCTTGATTTTCTTCGGCCTGCGGCCTCACCGCTGCCGGCCAGCTGCGTCCTCCTCAGCTGCTACGTGGCCTTCTGGAGGGCTACGCCGGCTTGTGGCCCGACGTGGATTTCTGGAGCCGGCTTTTCTACCTCAAATGACTGAGGGCCGCCTGAGGACCTGCGGCGCCGCCTCCATATACCCCCGCGCCGGCTCGCACTTCCCGAAGATCCCGACTGTCGACTCGGTGAAGAACTGGCAGATGTCGTTCTTCTACGTGAGGAACGCCAACCCGGCCTTCGACTGGATCAACCTGCCGGAGTTCAACCCGGCTCCTCCGACCAGCCGGCCCGGCTCCAGGCCCCAGGGCCACAGCGCCAGGTTGGGCGGATCGGATGCGGAGGTGAACCTCATGGGACTTCCTGGGGGAGTGTGTCGCTGGGGGCCGGCTGAGCGCGGAGGACCTCCTACGCCGAGCGCCGGGTGCTGCCGCTCCAGGGCCGCATCCACAAGATCGGGCATGTCCGGCCGGAAATTTGGATCCGACCGGACGTCGGTGATGCTCTCCAAGTCCCAGGAGGTGGCTCGCCGGTGAACGGCCATCACCAAGGCCAATACGCACGGGATGATTGGAATTGGTCGCCCGCCTTACGACCAGTGCTTCGCCGCTTTGTTTGGTAGTTAGTGTTTTGGCTTGGAAACTTCCGACTTGCGGCTGCATGAGCGAGCAGGCGGTCTTATCTTGTCTTGTTCTTTAGCTTTTAAACCGCCAAGGTGTTGAAGACGGCGACCTGGCGCAGAAGATCTGGACGCCGGATCATGTTGATCCGGCTACCAAGCCGGCGACGACGATCTGCCAAAGGCGCCGGACCAAGGCGGCCAAGGGGAACACAACCCGCCGCCCTCGCCGGAGCAGCGGGAGGAGGCCACGTCCACCACGGGGCCGGGACCGATCCCGGCAGTTCCTCTGCGCACGAGGCCGCCTGCCGCCTCGGCGACTTCTGCGCCCCAGAAGAAGAAACGGGCCGCCGGTGGGTCCACGGCCAAGCTGGAGAGCCGTGCCAAGAGGCAGCGCCAGCAAGGGCCCAAGAAGGTCCCGGAGACGGCCGGGTAAGTCCTTTTTTCTCCACTGTTTGATTCCTTTTCTTTCCTTTCTTCGCACTTAACTTCTTTTGTTTGTTTGATTAGGGCCGCCATAAAGTTCACCCAGGGCGGCGGCTCTGGGCCGGCTGCTCGCGTTGCGCGGGTTACGGGAGGCAGAGGAGCCGGCGCGCCGCCTTCGGCGCTTGCGCGCGCGCCGCCGTTGTTGTCGTGCCGCTGCCCCGGCTGCGCGCCTTCCGCGGGCGTCCTCTTCGGTGCGTCTCCTTCGAGCGCCGGTAAGGCGCCCCGGAGCGAGCCGGCCCAAGGGCCTACTGCGAGTGACATGTTTCCTTACCGTGCGCCACCGTTAGGCCAAGCAGCTGGGCCGGCGGGGGAATTTTGTACGCCCCTTGTTGGAAACCGGCGGAGCTGTGCCGCCTGAGAGGGCGCCGACGCCGGAGAAGGCGACTCCCACCGGGCCGACTGCGCCGCCTCCGGCTTCTGAGCCGCAGAGGGAGGAGCCGGCCGGGGAGGAGCCGTTGAGGGAGGAGCCGGCGCGCTCGAAGGACGCCGACTCCCGGGCGTTGGTGAGGGCGAAGGGCCCGTCGGTGTCGCCTTCGGGCCTTCACGTGGCCAAGGGTGCCCGGCTGGTGGCTGTGCCGTCCGCCTCCGACTCCAGCCTTGGCTCGGCTGGCACCATGGAGAAGGCATGGCACCAGGCGGACTCCTGCGAGGTGATCATGTCTCGTTCCCCCTCCTTTCCTGTAGACGGTGTTGGGCCTCCAAGAGCAGAGGTTTTGTAGAACAGCAGTAAGTTTTCCCTTAAGTGGATCACCCAAGGTTCATCGAACTCAGAGGGAGGAAGAAGTCAAAGATATCCCTCTCATGCAACCACAAAGCAAGCACAAAACGAAAGTCTCTTGTGTCCCCAACACATAAATAGGTGCACTAGTTCGGCGAAGAGATAGTGAAATACGAGTGGTATGAATATGTGGCCCATTAACAACGGTGGGGAAAAAATGACTTCTTTGGCGTGTAGTTGATGGTGAAGTAGTATTGCGGCGATAGTAGCAACGGTGAAACGATAAACAAAAGCTGATATGTGATGGTATTTAGGAACAAGGCCTAGGGATTACACTGCTAGTGGACACTCTCAACATTGATCCCAAGAGAATAGATAAATGCATACTCTACACTTTTGTTGGATGATGAACACATTGCGTAGGATTACACGAACCCTCAATGACGGAGTTAACAAGCTCCACAATAATGCTCATGTTTAAGTAACCTTAAGTGTAAGATAGATCAACGACTAAACCAAGTACTAGCATAGCATACCGCTGTCACCTTCATGCATATGTAGGAGAAATAGATCCCATCAATATTATCATAGCAATAGTTAACCAATCTACAAGAGATCATGATCATAGCATAAACCAGGTACTAACACGGTGCACACACCATCACCATTACACCGTGCAGGAAGAATAAACTACTTTAATAACACATCACTAGAGTAGCACATAGATGAATAGTGATACAAAACTCATATGAATCTCAATCATGTGAGCCAGCTCATGAGATCATTGTGATGAAGTACATAGGAAGATTAACTACCGGTAGAGCCCTCAGCCTCGTGGGAGAACTACTCCCTCCTCGGGAGCAGCGGCGGTGATGAAGATGGCGGTGGAGATGGCAGCGGTGTCGATGAAGCCTTCCGGGGGGCACTTCCCCGCTCCCGCAGGGTGCCGGAACAGAGACTCTGTCCCAGAGATCTTGGCCAGCGTGTGGCGGCTCGGGAACTTTTCTCGTGTCGTGGCTTATAAGGGGTTTCGATGCAGGGGCTT
Source organism: Lolium multiflorum (assembly GCA_030979885.1). Lineage (NCBI taxonomy): Eukaryota > Viridiplantae > Streptophyta > Magnoliopsida > Poales > Poaceae > Lolium > Lolium multiflorum. The sequence goes on along the minus strand of CM061753.1, from coordinate 71,152,021 downwards.
TATATAGGCGAAGAGGCGGCGCAGGGGAGGGTCAACGAGGCGACGACACCCTAGGGTGTAGCGCGGGCCCAGCCCTGCCCGCGCCACCCATGTCATCTGGGGCCCACAGGGCCCCCTCGCAGCTCTCGGGTGTTACCGGATGCTTAAGACGGAAATAGGAACACAGGCGTTGATTTGGTCAATTCGAAAATATTTCGTTACTAGGATTTATGAAACCAAAAACAGCAGAAAAGGAACCGCACTTCGGCATCTTGTTAATAGGTTAGTTCCAGAAAATGCATCAAAACGATATAAAGTGTGCATAAAACATGTAGGTATCATCAATAAAGTAGCATGGAACATAAGAATAAATACGTTGGAGATGTATCAGCATCCCCAAGCTTAGTTCTGCTCGTCCCGTAAAACGATAACAAAGATAATTTCTTAAGTGACATGCCATCATAACCTTGATCATACTATCGTAAGCATATGAGATGAATGCAGCGATCAAAACAATGGTAATGACATGAGTAAACAAGTGAATCATATAGCAAGACTTTTCATGAATAATACTTCAAGACAAGCATCAAATAAGTCTTGCATAAGAGTTAACTCATAAAGCAATAAATCAAAGTAAAGGTGTTGAAGCAACACAAAGGAAGATTAAGTTTCAGCGGTTGCTTTCAACTTATAACATGTATATCTCATGGATATTGTCAACATAAAGTAATATAACAAGTGCAATATGCAAGTATGTAGGAATCAATGCATAGTTCACACAAGTGTTTGCTTCTTAAGGTGGAAGGAGATAGGTAAACTGACTCAACAATAAAAGTAAAAGAATGGTCCTTCAAGAGGAAAGCATATTGCTGTATTTGTGCTAGAGCTTTTATTTTGAAAACATGAAACAATTTTGTCAACGGTAGTAATAAAGCATATGAGTTATGAAAATTATATCTTACAAGTTGCAAGCCTCATGCATAGTATACTAATAGTGCCGCACCTCGTCCTACTTAGCTTGGACTACCGGATCTTTGCATACCATGTTTCAACCAAGTGTCACAAAGGGGTACCTCCATGCCACTGTAAAGGTCTAAGAGAATGCTCGCATTTGGTTTCGCTTTTGATTATTCTCAACTTAGACATCCATACGGGACAACATGGACAACAGATAATGGACTCCTCTTAAATGCATAAGCATGTAGCAAAGTTATTATTCTCATATGAGATTGAGGGTATATGTCCAAAACTGAAACTTCCACCATGGTTCATGGCTTTAGTTAGCGGCCCAATGTTCTTCTCTAACAATTTTGCATGCTCCAACCACTAAAATGATAGACCTTCAGACAAGACGGACATGCATAGCAACTCACATGATATTCAACAATAGTTGATGGCGTTCCCCAGAAGCATGGTTATCGCACAACAAGCAACTTAATAAAATATAAAGTGCATAAGTATATTCAATACTACGATAGTTTTTAAGGCTATTTTGTCCCATGAGCTATATATTGCAAAAGCGAATGATGGAATTTTAAAGGTAGCACTCAAGCAATTTACTTTGGAATGGCGGAGAAATACCATGTAGTAGGTAGGTATGGTGGACACAAATGGCATAGTAGTTGGCTCAAGGATTTTGGATGCATGAGAAGTATTCCCTCTCGATAAAAGTTTAGGCTAGCAAGGTTTATTTGAAGCAAACTCAAGGATGAACCGGTGCAGCAAAACTCACATAAAAGACATATTGTAAACATTATAAGACTCTACACAGTCTTCCTTGTTGTTCAAACTCAATACTAGAAATTATCTAGACCTTAGAGAGACCAATTATGCAAACCAAATTTTAGCATGCTCTATGTATTTCTTCACTAATAGGTGCAAAGTATATGATGCAAGAGCTTAAACATGAGCACAACAATTGCCAAGTATCACATTATCCAAGACATTTTACCAATTACTACATGTAGCATTTTACAATTCCAACCATATAACAATTTAACGAAGAGGAAACTTCGCCATGAATATTATGAGCTAAGAACACATGTGTTCATACGAACCAGCGGGGCGTGTCTCTCTCCCACACAAGGATGAACTTATTCAGAGAACTAAGATAACAAAACAAAAACAAAAATAAAAGCACACAGACGCTCCAAGTAAAGAACATAAGATGTGATAAAAATATAGTTTCAAGAGAAGGAACCTGATACTTTGTCGATGAAGAAGGATGCCTTGGGCATCCCCAAGCTTAGATATCTGAGTCTTCTTAAAATATGCAGGGATGAACCACGGGGCATCCCCAGCTTAGACCTTTCACTCTTCTCGATCACATTATATCACCCTCTTCTATTGACCCTTGAAAACTTCCTTCACCAAACTTCAACAAACTCATTAGAGGGGTAGTGCATAATCAAAAATTCACTCATTCAGAGGTGACACAATCATTATTTTCACTTCTGGACATTGCATAATGCTACTGGACATTAGTGGATCAAAGAAATAAATCCAACATAGCAAAAGAGGCAATGCGAAATAAAAGGCAGAATCTGTCAAAAACAGAACAGTCCGTAAAGACGAATTTAGAAATGGCACCAGACTTGCTCAAATGGAAAAACTCAAAACTAATGAAAGTTGCGTACATATCTGAGGATCACGCTCGTAAATTGGCAGATTTTTCGAATTTTCTACAGAGAATTGTGCCCAGATTCGTGACAGACAGCAATGCTGTTTCTGCGCAGCGATCCCAAATATAACATCAACTTTGACATAAAAAACTTTACTTGGCACAAAAACATGATAAGGAGAGGTTGCTACAGTAGTAAACAACTTCCAAGACACAAATATAAAAGTACTGTAGCAAAATAACACATGGTTTATCTCCCAAGAAGTTCTTTCTTTATAGCCATTAAGATGGGCTCAGCGGTTTTAATGATGCACTCGCAAGAAATAGTATTTGAAGCAAAAGAGAGCATCAAGAGGCAAATTCAAAACACATTTAACTAACATGCTTCCTATGCATAGGAATCTTGTAAATAAACAAGTTCATGAAGAGCAAAGTAACAAGCATAGGAAGATAAAACAAGTGTAGCTTCAAAAATTTCAGCACATAGAGAGGTTTTAGTAACATGAAAATTTCTACAACCATATTTTCCTCTCTCATAATAACTTTCAGTAGCATCATGAGCAAACTCAACAATATAACTATCACATAAAGCATTCTTATCATGAGTCTCATGCATAAAATAATTACTACTCCCAACATAAGCATAATCAATTTTATCAGTTGTAGTGGGAGCAAATTCAACAAAGTAGCTATCAAATATAGGGGGTATATTGTAATCATAATCAAATTTATCCTCCATAACAGGTGGTAACAAAAGACTACTATCATTATAATCATCATAAATAGGAGGCAAAGTATCATCAAAGTAAATTTTCTCCTCAATGCTTGGGGGACTAAAAATATCATGCTCATCAAAGCCAGCTTCCCCAAGCTTAGGATTTTCCATAGCATTAGCAACAATGGTGTTCAAAGCATTCATACTAATAACATTCCCATTATCATGCATATAAAGTTCCATGGGTTTTTTAATTCTCTCTTCAAACACATCATGTCCTAATTCAAGATAAAGTTCATAAAGATCTCTCATATTTTTGTTGTTTTCCATTATGCCTAACTAGTGTAAACAAGAAACCAAATGTCGCAATGCAGAGTCTAAAGGAAATAGCTTTGAGTACTTACAACGACGGAAAATAGCTTAGTAGCCGAGATCGGAGTGTGAGTACCTTTTACCTTTCCTCCCGGCAACGGCGCCAGAAAATTAGCTTGATGTCTACGTTCCCCCTCCTTTCCTGTAGACAGTGTTGGCCTCCAAGTGCAGAGGTTTGTAGAACAGCACCAAGTTTTCCCTTAAGTGGATCACCCAAGGTTTATCGAACTCAGGGAGGAAGAGGTCAAAGATATCCCTCTCATGCAACCTGCAACCACAAAGCAAGAAGTCTCTTGTGTCCCCAACACACCAAATAGGTGCACTAGTTCGGCGAAGAGATAGTGAAATACAATTGGTATGAATATGTATAGCAGTGCGGAAAATAGCTTAACGGCGTGTGATTGATGGTGGTAGTATTGCAGCAGTAGTAGCACGGTGAAACGATGAAACAAGCAGTGCGCAGGTATTTAGGAACAAGGCCTAGGGATTACACTTTCACTAGTGGACACTCTCAACATTGATCACATAACAGAATAGATAAATGCATACTCTACACTTTTGTTGGATGATGAACACATTGCGTAGGATTACACGAACCCTCAATGCCGGAGTTAACAAGCTCCACAATAATGCTCATGTTTAAGTAACCTTAAGTGTAAGATAGATCAAAACGACTAAACCAAGTACTAGCATAGCATGCACACTGTCACCTTCATGCATATGTAGGAGGAATAGATCACATCAATATTATCATAGCAATAGTTAACTTCGCAATCTACAAGAGATCATGATCATAGCATAAACCAAGTACTAACACGGTGCACACTGTCACCTTTGCACACATGCAGGAGGAATAAAACTACTTTAATAACACATCACTAGAGTAGCACATAGATGAATAGTGATACAAAACTCATATGAATCTCAATCATGTAAGGCAGCTCATGAGATCATTGTATTGAAGTACATAGGAGAGAGTTAACACATAGCTACGGTACAGCCCCAGGAGCCTCGATGGAGAACTACTCCCTCTTCATGGGACCACAGCGGTGATGAAGATGGCGGTGGAGATAGCAGCGGTGTCGATGGAGAAAGCCTTCGGGGGGCCTTCCCCGCTCGGCGGGTGCAGGACGGAGACTCCCCCCAGATCTTGGCCGCGATGAGGCGGCTGCGGGACTTTTCTCGTATCGTGGCTTCCCGTAAGGGTTTTCGATACGGGGGCTTTATATAGGCGAAGAAGGCGGGCGGGAGGTCAACGAGGCGACGACACTAGGGTGGCGCGAGCCCCCTGGCAGCGCCATGTCATCGGGGCCACGAGGCCCATACTGCGGCTCTCGGGTGTTATGGATGCTTCCGGGCAAAATAGGAACTGGGCGTTGATTTCGTCCAATTCCGAGAATATTTCGTTACTAGGATTTATGAAACCAAAAACAGCGAGAAAACGAGGAGCGGCCCGGCATCTTGTTAATAGGTTAGTTCCAGAAAATGCATCAAAACGATATAAAGTGTGCATAAAACATGTAGGTATCATCAATAAAGTAGCATGGAACATAAGAAATTATCGATACGTTGGAGACGTATCAGTGATCAGCCGGGAGGGGCAGCCTGGCACGGCGCCCATGAAGATGCTTTACTCCGGCTACCGCGCCAGCCTCAAGAACAAGGCCGCCGAGGCCATGGCCCAGCTGGCGACGCTGGAAGATGCTGACAAGGTATGTGGCTCTCATCTTATTTTTTGCAACTTTATTGTTATCCTGGTAGCCCTCCGAGACATGGGCCGGCTGCTGGGAGCCGGTCCAGGTTTCGCCTAAACAATTGACTCTTTTTCAGGCGGTTGAGGAGCGCCGCACCGTCTTGTACAACCGAGTGGTAACCAGCTACCACAAGGCCAAGATCGAGCGGGCCGCCTTGGCTCGCGAGCTGGCGGTGGTCAAAGGTGACTTCTTTTTCTTGACTTCATTTCCGGCTGATATTTTTCTTGCCATTTGCAGCTGAAGCTGCCGGGTTCCGCAGCTGGAGAATGATCTTCGGATCGCCCGCGCTCAATGCGCCGAGAGCGAGGAGGCGGGTCGTGCGGCTGCTGCCAAGCTGAAGGTGGCCGACGGCGAGCTGACGCGGCTGCGCAAGCTGGAGGCCAACCACCTCAAGGAGCTGGCCACCCTCAGGAAGGCTGAGGAGGATAAGGTGGAGGACCTGTCGAAGCGGCTGGAGAGGGTGGAGCAGCAGCGGCTCGAGCTTCAGCAAGAGGTGACCTCCAAGTCTGAGGAGCTGTCGGCCACCGCCAAGCGGTGGGTGGGTGAGATGAGCCGGCTCGACCGCGGCTTGGCGGGTGAGTCTTTGTACCTTTCCCCTTTGCCGGCTTTCGGCTGTCGGCTGCCAGCTGTGGTTGGCAGTCGGCGGCAGAAACTAACTTTTTTCGTTCTCTCCATCTTCGGGCTGGGGCATCGGTTCTTGCCGGCTGCCGCGGTCTTAGGACTTAAATCTCCATCTTGGGGGGGCAGTTGGTTCTTGCCGGCTGCCACCAGTCTTACTTGGAATCTCATCTTCGGGTAGGGGCAGCGGTTCTTGCCGCTGCGCGATCTACTAGAGACCGAAATCTCCGTCTCTCGGGGAAGGTCGGTTCTTGCCGGCTGCCGCCAGTCTTACTTGAAAATTTGCATTTTTCATTTCGATAAGCTTCGACTTGCTTTTTCTTGCAGCGGCCTTCCGAGCGCGGGAGGCGGCGTTAGCGGCAGCGGCGAGGCGCGGGATGCGCGCCGCAGCGACAGGGAGCAGGCTCGGGCCCAGCTCTCCATGGACGACTACGGCGTCCACGACGCCCCGCGTCGAGCCCATCACCAAGCTCGGCTGGGAGCTGGAAGCGGCGGAGGAACTGATCCGGCTGCTGTGGCCGACGGAGGACGCTGCCGCAGGACCTCGCCAACCTCATCAAGTGGTTGGAGACGGCGCCGGATCGCTTCGCCGACTGGAAGGACTCGGCCGCGCGTGCTGGCGCAGACATGGCCCTCTCCTTCGTGCTCTCTTGGTACGACGAGGTCAATCTTGACCAGCTGGAGTGCCGGAGGGCTGATGTGGAGGAAGGTCTCTCGGCGGAGAACAAAACCGCCCGGCTTGCCCGCGCCTGCGCCATCGCCGACTTCGTCGACAAGCGCATCTTCGCGGGATCCGAACCCGCCGTCTGACGACGAGGAGGAGCTCGAAGCGGAGGACGACGCGGACTCTCCGCCGCCTGCTGTTGATCCGGCTGGTGCCTAAGCTTTCCTGTTTATGTAATTTTGCTTTTGCCAAGACAAATTATTAAATCCCCGGAATGCCGGGTGCGCATGTAATGACAATATTATCGCCTTTTTATTATGGTACACTTTAGTGTGTTTGTTAATCATTTGTGTGTCGGCTTGCTTTCTTCCGGCTTGCTCGCTTTTTCCCATCCGCCCCACTCTTTGGCGTTGCTCTTGCCGATCGTACGTCCGACTTGCGGTCCGTCGCCGGATCAAGAGCGTGCCGCTGGGTGAGGCCGATAGTATTTCAGTCGAACGAGCCGAGTTCGGCGATCCGGCACTTTTACGAAAGTTGTGTAAATCAATTCGCTTTCACTCTTTCTCTTAGTCGTCTTTCGCGTGCCGGCTCCCTAGGCTCTTACCCCCGCCAGCCGGACAGCCGGGTTGCGGTCTGTAGCTGGTCGGAAGTCGGCTGTCGGAAACCGGATCACGTTACTGAGCCGGCCGCGTGAGAGGGTGGTAGCCAATTGGCGAAAACCATAGTATGCGAAAAAAATTTGTCGGGATCGACGCTCTCAACGCTTGCTTTTTCATAGCTTACAAAAGGAGTACAAGGGATACATACATTCCTGCTCTCAAGTGTAAAATGGTCGAAGCAACCTGACATTCCAGGGACGTTTTGTCTCCTCGTCAGTTTTGCTTGCCTTGTTCTTTTTGGCCTCTTGGGCATCTATGAGATAGTAGGAGTCATTGCCTACTGCCTTGCTCACGATGAAGGGACCCTCCCATGGGGATGCTAGTTTATGCTGTCCGGCTGTCCGTTGGATCAGCCGGAGCACTAGGTCTCCTTCTCGGAATGCTAAGGGCTGCACCTTCCATTTATCATAGCGTCGGAGGCTTCTTGGTATATGGCCGATACGGGCGGCAGCAGCGGGCCTCTTCGACCCGGTCGACTCCATCTTCACGTGCTTCTTTGGCTTCAGCTTCGTAGCAGAGCTTGATCCTCGGCACGTCGTGCTCGATGTCGATCGGCGGGACGGCTTCGGCCCCGTATACGAGGAAAAATGGCGTGAAGCCGACGGAGCGGTTGGCGTGGTGCGCAGGCTCCAAGCACGGATGGCAGCTCTTCTATCCAGCAGCCGGCTGAGCGTTCCAGCGGCTCTACCAGCCGGGGCCGAATGCCGGATAGGATCAAGCCGTTTGCCTTCTCCACTTGGCCGTTGGTTTCCGGGTGCGCCACGGACGACAGGTCCATCCGGATCCCCATCTCCCCACAGTAGCGCTTGAATATGCCTTCGGCGAAGTTGCTGCCGTTGTCGGTGATGATGTTGTGGGGGTAGCCGTACCTCACAATTATCTCCTTGAGGAATGTGACAGCTGTGGAGCCGTCCAGCTTCTTGATTGGCTTGGCTTCAATCCACTTGGTGAATTTGTCAATCATCACCAAGAGGTGGGTCATGCCGCCTCGGGCTGTTTTGAATGGGCCCACCATGTCCAGGCCCCACACGGCAAATGGCCAAGTGATGGGGATGGTTTTCAGGGCGGAAGCCGGCGTTTGCCTTTGCTTTGCGAAGCGCTGGCAGCCGTTGCACTTCTTCACCAGATCTTCTGCGTCTCTTAGCGCAGTCGGCCAATAGAAGCCGTGCCGGAAGGCTTTGCCTACTATGGCTCTAGAGGAGGCGTGATGTCCGCACTCTCCCTGATGGATTTCCCGGAGGAGTTCAATCCCTTCAGCCGGCTCGACGCACCGCTGGAACACCCCACTTACGCTGCGTTTGTACAGCTGGTGGTTGATGATTGTATAGGCCTTGGCCCTTCTCTCAATCTGCCTTGCTTGGACCCTATCATTGGGCAGCACACCATCGGTGAGGTAGGAGAGGAATTCTTGTGCCCATGATGGTACGCATTTTATCTCGAATACGCTGACCATCAGGGCCTCCATCTTCGGAGCTTCCGGGTTCGACTGCATGGTCGCCGGGTTCGGCTGGAGCCGGCGGGTTTGGCCGATGCACCCGACTTGGGCTGATCAGCCCCGGGTTTGGCTGAGAGGCCCCGGGTTCGCTGTGAGCCGGCGGGTTCCGACTTTGACCGCGAAGCCGGGTTGACCGTGAAGCCGGGTCAGCCGGCACGAATATGGAATCCGACTCCGGGGATGGAGTGATGGACGGCTTGCGCAGGTGCAGGGCCACACCCGGCGGAATTGCCTGCCGGGTTGAGCCTATCTTGGACAGGGCGTCAGCCGCCTCGTTGTTGGCCCTTGGCATGGTGGAATTCGCAGCCCTCGAAGAAGCCGTAGGCTGCGAACGTGGAAGCGGTACGACGCCATGTTGGCATCCTTCGCGTCCCAGTCGCCAGACGCCTGCTGGATGACCAAGTCGGAGTCAAGCAGAGGATGCAACAGACGCCTATTTCCTTGGCCAGCTTGAGCCCATGGATGAGCGCTTCATACTCCGCCACATTGTTGGATGCGGCGAAGTGGATCTGCAGGACGTAGTCCAGCCTGTCCCCCTTAGGAGAGGTGATGACGACTCCGGCTCCCAAGCCGGTGCGCATCTTCGAGCCGTCGAAGTGCAACTTCCAGTGCGTGGAGTCCGCACAGGCGACATGTATTGCATCTCGGCCCAATCGACGAAGAAGTCGGCTAGGATCTGCGACTTGATGGCTGTTCTTGGCTCGTATTGGATAGCATGGGCCGCCAGCTCCAGCGCCCACTTGGCGACCCGGCCGTTGGCGTCTTTGCTGCCAATGATCTCCGCCAAGGGCGCTGTGGCCACCACCTTGATGGGGTGCTCTTGGAAGTAGTGCTTGAGCTTCTTGGCCGCCATGTACACGCCATAAGTGGCCTTCTGGTAGTGGGGGTAGTTTTGCTTTGACTGGGAAAGCACTTCACTCAGGTAATAGACTGGGCGCTGACCGGCTGCTCCTTGCCGGCCTCTTTGCGCTCCACCACCAGGACAACGCTAACCACTCGGTTGGTGGCTGCGATGTACAACAGCATCGGCTCGGCCGGCGATGCCAAGGCAGTGGTCGAGAGCATGCGCTTCGGTCGCGGAAGGCTTCATCACCTGCGGCGTCCAGCTGAAGAGTTTGTCTTCTTGAGCAATGGTATAGGGCAGTGCCTTCTCCCCCAGCCGGCTAACGAAGCGGCTCAAGGAGGCCAGGCATCCGGTGAACTTCTGGACGTCCTTGAGGCACTGCGGCAGTTCCATCTTCTCAATGGCACTGATCTTCTCCGGGTTGGCTTCGATTCCTCGCTGAGAGACGAGGTAGCCCAGGAGCTGGCCAGACGGCACGCCGAAAGTGCACTTGGCCGGGTTCAACTTCATCCGGAATCTTCGCAGATTGGTGAAGGTTTCTCTCAAGTCATCAAGGAGGGTAGGCATCTCCTTGGTTTTTACAACGACATCATCCACGTATGCGTGAACATTTCTGCCGATTTGATCCTGCAAACACTTTTGCATGCACCTTTGGTAGGTGGCGCCTGCATTTTTCAAGCCGAATGGCATAGTCGTGTAGCAGTAAGCCCCGTACGGGGTAATGAACGAAGTCTTTATTTGATCAGCCGGATTCAAAGGAATCTGGTGGTAGCCTGAATAGGCATCTAGAAAAGACAACAGTTCACAGCCGGCAGTCGAGTCTATGACTTGATCTATGCGCGGCAGGGGGAAGGGGTCCTTCGGGCACGCCTTGTTGAGGCTGGTGTAGTCGATACACATGCGCCAGGAGCCGTTCTTCTTCAAAACCAGGACCGGGTTCGCCAACCAGTCCGGGTGCAGTACTTCCATGATGAAGCCGGCAGCTAGGAGCCGGGCGATTTCTTCACCGATGGCCTTCCTTCGTTCTTCGGCGAAGCGCCTGAGGGGCTGCTTCACCGGCTTGGCTTCAGGCCTGACGTGGAGGTGGTGCTCAGCCAACTCCCTCGGCACACCCGGCATGTCCCTTGGAGACCATGCGAAGATGTCCCGATTCTCACGGAGGAAGTTGGTGAGCTCGCTTTCCTATTTGCTGCTCAAGCCGGCACCGATGGTGACGTACTTGTCCGGCTGGGCCGGGTCGAGCAGGATCTTCTTGGTGTCGTTGGCCGGCTGGAAGTGAGTCGTCCCAGCCGGGTTGCCCACAGCCGGCATGCCCGACTGCGCGGCCTTAGCCATGGCAACGGCGTCGTGATGAGCTGCTTCTCGGCAGCTATGACCAGCGTCTGGGCCATCTTCGAGCTCTGGGTGGCGCATTCCATAGAGCGGCGGTAATCGCCGGCTACGGTAATGACCCCCTTGGGGCCCGGCAGCTTCATCTTCAGGTACCCATAGTGGGGCACCGCCATGAACTTGGTCAGGGCCGGCCTGCCCAGGAGCGCGTGGTAGGGACTGACCAGGTCCACCACCTCGAACTCGATGTTCTCCGTGCGGAAGTTGTCCGGCTTGCCGAACATGACCTCCAGGGTGATCCGGCCGATCGGCTGGCAGCAGTGGCCTGGCACGATGCCGTGGAAGACGGTGGGGGTGGGGCGCAACTCGGCCTCCTGGATGCCCAGCTTGCGGGCGGTGTCGCGGTAGAGGATGTTGATGCTGCTGCCGCCGTCGATGAGGACGCGCGAGAAGCGCACGCTGCGCCGGGTTGTGCCGATGGTGGGGTCGAGGACCATGGCGTAGCTGCCCGGCTTTGGCAGGACAGCCGGTGTGTCGCGGCGATCAAAAGTGATGGCCTGCTCTGACCAGTGTAGGTACTGGGGGACCGGCGGCATGACCGCGTTGACTTCGAGGGAACGGCGCTGCTGGCTCGTTTTGTCCTCCGGCTCGGTGGTGAAGATGATGTAGGTGGCATCCTCAGCCAGGTACCGGCCGCCATGGTGCACTTGGTTAGCCTCGTGGTGCTCGAGGTTGTTGGCTTCTGCGCCGGCTTGGCCACCCGGCCCGCCGGCTGGTGGAGGTGGGGGTGGAGGCGGAAGTGGCTCGCCGCTCGTCAGCCGCTTCATGAAGTGGCAGTCGCGGGTGGTGTGGTTGGAGGGGTTCTTGCCGCTGTGGTACTTGCACGGCGAGTCGAGCATCTGCTCGAAGGTGTACTTCGGCTTCCAGGGCCGGTCCGTCTGCTTCTGGCGCCGGCTTCCGCCAGCCGCCGCGTGGTCTGACACGGCTGCCACATGGGCGGAGCCGTACCGGCGGTCCGGCTGGTCGCTGTGCCGCTTGCCGCGGTAGTTGTCCCGCCGGCTGCCATGGTGGCCGCCTTCGGCCGGCTTGTGCTCGGCCGGCTTGTGGTTGTCACGCCTGGGCGCAGCCGGCGAAATCTCAGCCGGCATGCTGCTGGCATCCTCAGCCAGCGCGTACTTGTCTGCGATGGCCATCAAGGCAGCCATCGTCTTGGGTTCGCTGCGGCGCAGCTTGTGCCACAGCATGGTGTTGGGCCGGCAGCCGGCCATGAAGAAGCCGACTGCCTGGATCTCGTGCACGCCCTCGCAGGAGTTGCGCATTCGCACCAGCGCGTCAGGTATGCACGGTCCGTCTCGTCCGCGCCCTGCTTGCACATCTCAAGCTGTTGGGGGCGACCCGGCCGGCGGTAGGTGCCGGTGAAGTTGCTGATGAAGGCCTCCTCGAAGTCGAGCCAGCCGTTGATGCTGCCGGCTGGCAGGTTGTTGAGCCATGTGCGGGCGGAGCCGAGCAGCATGAGGGGGGAGTAGCGCACGCCCAGCGCTTGTTGCCTTTGGCGATGCCGACTGCGGTGGAGTAGTCCTGCAGCCAGTCCTCCGGCTTGGCCGTGCCGTCGTACTTGGGCGTGTCGCGGGGGAGCTGGAAGCCGTCGATCATGGGCTCGTTGAGGATCCGCGGCCCGAAGCACTTGGGGCCGGCTGGCCCTTCTTCCTCCGCGATGCGGGATTCGACCAGCCGGTCGAGGCGATCTCTGGCGTCCGGCTCGACGCGCGGGCCCAGCCGGGAGCGGGCCGGCTGGCGCTGGCCACCTCCGGAGCCGCGCGGTGCTTGATGGTGGACGGCCTCTCGTACTCTTCTTCGTCGCGCCGGCTTGATGGTGGCCGGCTGCGGCCGCTGTTGCCACTGGGCGGCCGGCTTGTGCGGCTGGAACTTGCGTGGGGACAAGCTTGGAAGCTTGGGGGGAGTGATACGTCCAATTTGCATCACTATTTTGTATCATAATTTGCTGTTATTCATTGATATATTTCATATTGGGACACAATACTTATGTTATTTCATCTATTTTGCATGTTTCATCATCATTGGAGGATCAAGCACCGGAGCCAGGATTCTGCTGGAAAAAGCACCGTCAGAACGCAATATTTCGGAAGATCAACTGTGGAAGGAAATTTCACGTAAATTCCTATTTTTCCAGATGACGGAGGGAGCCAGAAGGGGAAGAAGAGGGGAGCCACTGTGGGCCCAGACCACAGGCCGGCGCGGCCCATGGCCTGGCCGCGCCACCCTGTGGTGTGGGGGCCCCACAGCCCTTTTGCCTCCTTTTCTTCGCGTACTCCTTCGTCCCGAAAACCTAAGCCAGAGAGGACCTCACGAAGGGTTACAGCCGCCTCTGCGGGGTGGAGAACACCAGAGAGAAAAGAGCTCTCCGGCGGGCAGGAATCCGCCGGGGAAATTCCCTCCCGGAGGGGGAAATCGACGCCATCGCCATCGTCATCGAGCGGGACATCATCTCCATCATCATCATCATCATCTCCACCATCTACACCGCCATCACCACCGCTGCACCTCGTCACCGCTGTAACAATTCGGGTTAAATCTTGATTGTATGATAGGGGAAACTCTCCCGGCATTATTCTCTACTTGTTATAGATGCTATTGAGTGAAACCATTGAACCAAGGTTTATGTTCAGATTGTTATTCATCATCATATCACCTCTGATTGTATTCCATATGATGTCTCGTGAGTAGTTCGTTTAGTTCTTGAGGACATGGGTGAAGTCTAAATGCTAGTAGTGAATTATGGTTGAGTAATATTCAATGTTATGATATTTAAGTTGTGGTGTCATTCTTCTAGTGGTGTCGTGTGAACGTCGACTACACGACACTTCACCATTTATGGGCCTAGGGGAGTGCATCTTGTATTCGGTTGCTAATTGCGGGGTTGCCGGAGTGACAGAAACCTGAGCCCCCGTTAGTATATCGATGCAAGAGGGATCGCAGGATCTCAGAGTTTAAGGTTGTGGTTAGATTTATCTTAATTACTTTCTTGTAGTTGCGGATGCTTGCAAGGGGTATAATCACAAGTATGTATTAGTCCTAGGAAGGGCGGTGCATTAGCATAGGTTCACCCACACAACACTTATCAAAACAATGAAGATTATTAAACCACATGAAGCGAAAGTACTAGACTAAAATCCCCGTGTGTCCTCAAGAACGCTTGGTCATTATAAGTAAACAAACCGGCTTGTCCTTTGTGCTAAAAAGGATTGGGCCACTCGCTGCAATTATTTCTCTCGCATTTTACTTACTCGTACTTTATTCATCTGTTACATCAAAACCCCTTGAATACTTGTGTGTGAGCATTTACAGTGAATCCTTCATCGAAACTGCTGCCAACACCTTCTGCTCCTCGTTGGGATCGACATTCTTACTTATCGAAGATACTACGATACACCCCCTATACTTGTGGGTCATCAAGACTATTTTCTGGCGCCGTTGCCGGGGAGTGAAGCGCTATTGGTAAGCGGAATTGGTAAGGAAAACCTTTACTGTTTGTGCTGATTTTATTTCTGCCTGCTGCTATAAATCATTATGGAGAGATCTTCTCTTCAATTTCTATTTGGGAAATCTACTACTACTGCAACGGTAGTGGATGAAGCGCCAGGTGAGGAAGTAGTACCATATAAAATACCTATGAAAATTATTGAACGTGTTATGGATAACCGCTATGAAGGGGATGGAACTGTCCATCCTGGTGATCATTTATTGTTTTTGCATGAATTATGCGGGTTATTCAAATGTGCAGGTATTTCTATGAATGAAGTTAGGAAGAAACTATTCACTATATCGCTGTCTGGTAAAGCGGCGCATTGGTATAAATTGCTGAAGAATGGTGATTCTATTGATTGGGAGGACATTGTGCCTTTATTTTATTCCAAATTTTATCCTCCAAGTGAAATTCACAAAGATCGGAACCGCATATATAATTTCTGGCCTCATGATGGAGAGAGTATTGCCCAAGCTTGGGGGAGATTGAAGTCTTTAATGCTCAAATGCCCCATTCATGAGCTTCCTGGTAATGTTATTATTGATAATTTCTATGCAAGACTTTCTTTTCAAGACAAGACCTTGCTGGATACTTCTTGTTCTGGATCATTTACACGCAAGAATGAAGAGTTTAAAAGGGACCTTCTTGATCGGATCCAAGAAAATACTGAAGGATGGGAGAACGACAAAGATAGAGAATCAGGTATAATTTATGATTATAAATGCATTGAAGCTTTTATGGATACTGATAAATTTCGTAATATGAGTGCTACATATGGTCTTGATTCCCAAGTTGTTGCAAATCTTTATAAAGCTTTTGCCTCTCATTATGAACTGCCTAAGAAGAATTTTGATAAGTATCATGAACCGTATAAAGATAAAATTGATTCATCTGTAAACAAATGTGTAGTGATTGAAACTGTTGATAATGTTATTCCTGAAGCTTATATTGAAAAAACTCCTTTCCCTGCTAAAATGAAGGAGTACTCTGTCATATCTAGTGCGGTTAATAAAAGTGAAAAGAAACCTAAAGAACCTGAAGAACAAATTAAAATTGAACCTGCTGTTGCAATAGTTAAAGATCTTGTGACTGAAAATGTGGAGGATGGTCATATTATTTTCTGTGAAGATGCTTCTAATATTGTTTCACATCCTAATAAATCCAAACAAGTTAGTGTTCCTATGCTATCTGTTAGAATTGGTGATCATTGCTATTATGGTTTATGTGATATTGGTGCAAGTGTTAGTGCTATTCCTTATGAGCTTTACACGGAGATTATGCACGAAATTGGTTCTTGTGAACTTGAAGATATTGATGTGGTTATTCATCTGGCTAATAGAGAAACTATTTCTCCAATTGGTATTGTTCGAGATGTGGAAGTTCTATGTGGTAAGATTAAATATCCTGCTGACTTTTTGGTACTTGGTTCTGCTGCTAGTGATCATTGTCCTATCATTTTTGGTAGACCTTTTCTAAATACTTGTGGAGCTATTATAGATTGTAAGAAAGAGAAAATTTTGACTAGATTTGCTGGTGAACCTTATGAATTTAACTTTTCTAAATTTACCAAAACTCCTTATAAAGCTGACTTGCCTAGTAATGATTTTAAAATGGAGCAGTGTGCATCTATTGTTCTTGTTCCTAATAATCCTTTGCAGCAACATTTGGAGAATAGTGAAAGTGAAGCTTTTAGGAAAGAAAGAGATGAGCTTGAGGAAATTTTTCTTCGCCAACCTATTCTCAAGCATGATTTACCGGTGGAAGATTTGGGTACAACACCGCCACCAAAGGAAGATCCTGTTTTTGATTTAAAGCCTTTACCTGATAATCTTAAATATGCTCATATTGATGATAAGAAAATATATCCTGTTATTATTAGTTCTAAGCTTTCAGAGATTGAGGAAGAAAGGTTATTGGAAATATTGAAGAAACACCGAGGAGCTATTGGCTATACTCTTGATGATTTGAAAGGGATTTCTCCTTCTATTTGCCAACATGCTATTAATATGGAAGAAGATGCAAAGCCTGTTGTTGAACATCAACGTCGTCTAATTCCGAAGATGAAAGAGGTGGTAAGGAATGAGGTATTAAAACTTCTTGAAGCTGGTATTATATATCCTATTGCTGATAGTAGATGGGTTAGTCCTGTGCATTGTGTTCCTAAGAAAGGAGGAATGACTGTTGTGCCTAATGATAATGATGAGCTTATTCCTCAAAGAATAGTTGTAGGTTATAGAATGTGCATTGATTTTCGAAAAGTTAATAAAGTTACTAAGAAAGATCATTACCCTTTACCCTTTATTGATCAAATGCTAGAAAGGTTATCTAAAAATACTCATTTTTGCTTTCTTGATGGATATTCTGGGTTTTCACAAATTGTTGTTAAAGCTAAAGATCAAGAGAAAACCACGTTTACTTGTCCTTATGGAACTTATGCTTATAGGCGTATGCCTTTTGGTTTATGTAATGCTCCTGCTACTTTTCAAAGATGCATGTCTGCTATTTTTCATGGTTTTTGCGAAAGTATTGTAGAGGTGTTCATGGATGATTTTTCTGTCTATGGGAATTCTTTTGATAATTGCTTGCGAAACCTCGATAAAGTTTTGCAGAGATGTGAAGAAACTAACCTTGTTCTTAATTGGGAGAAATGCCACTTTATGGTTAATGAAGGAATTGTATTGGGACATAAAATTTCCGAGAGAGGTATTGAAGTTGATAGAGCTAAAGTTGAAGCAATTGAGAAGATGCCCTATCCGAGGGATGTTAAAGGTATTCGTAGTGTTCTTGGTCATGCTGGGTTTTATAGGAGATTTATTAAAGATTTCTCTAAAATTTCAAAGCCTCTTACTAATCTTCTTCAAAAAGATGTACCTTTTGTTTTTGATGATGATTGTAAGGAAGCTTTTGAAACTCTAAAGAAAGCCTTAACAACTGCTCCTGTAGTCGAACCTCCTGATTGGAATTTGCCTTTTGAAATTATGTGTGATGCTAGTGATTTTGCTGTAGGCGCTGTTCTTGGACAGCGGGTAGATAAAAAATTAAATGTTATTCATTATGCTAGTAAGACTCTTGATGCTGCTCAAAGAAATTATGCTACAACTGAAAAAGAATTGTTAGCTGTAGTCTTTGCTTGTGATAAGTTTAGACCTTATATTGTTGATTCGAAAGTTACAATTCATACTGATCATGCTGCAATTAGATACCTTATGACAAAGAAAGATGCTAAGCCAAGGCTTATTAGATGGGTACTTCTTTTGCAAGAATTTGATTTACATATTATAGATAGGAAAGGTGCTGATAATCCTGTTGCTGATAATTTGTCTAGATTGGAAAATATTGCTTATGATCCTGTTCCTGTTAATGATAGTTTTCCAAATGAACAATTGGCTGTAATAAAGGTGAGCTCGCGAGAGAGCCCTTGGTATGCAGATTATGCTAACTTTATTGTTTCGAAGTATTTGCCTCCAACCTTTTCAGCTCAGCAAAGGAGGAAATTCTTTTATGACTTGAGGCATTATTTTTGGGATGACCCACACTTATATAAAGAAGGAGTGGATGGTATTATGCGAAGATGTGTTCCTGAATATGAACAACAGGAAATATTGAGTAAATGTCATGGTAGTGTTTATGGAGGACATCACGCTGGAGATAGAACCGCGCAAAAGGTTCTACAATCAGGTTTTTATTGGCCAACACTCTTCAAAGATGCAAGGAAATTTATTTTATCTTGTGATGAATGTCAAAGAGTTGGTAATATCTCTAGACGCAATGAAATGCCTATGAATTATACTCTTGTTATTGAACCATTCGATTGTTGGGGATTCGACTTCATGGGTCCTTTCCCTTCTTCAGATGGTAACACTCATATACTTGTCGCTGTTGATTATGTTACTAAATGGGTAGAAGCTATACCTACAAAAAGTGCTGATGGTGAGACCTCTATAAAAATGCTTGTAGATGTTATATTTCCTAGATTTGGAATACCTAGATATATTATGACTGATGGAGGTTCTCATTTTATTCATGGAGGTTTTAGAAAAACTCTTGCTAAGTATGGTATTAATCATAGAATTGCTTCCGCTTATCACCCTCAAACTAGTGGTCAAGTAGAATTATCAAATAGAGAGATTAAAGCTATTTTAGGAAAGACTGTTAATAAATCTAGGAAGAATTGGGCTAGCAAATTGAAAGAAGCACTATGGGCTTATAGAACTGCTTATAAAAATCCTATGGGAATGTCACCTTATAAAATGGTTTATGGAAAAGCTTGTCATTTACCTTTAGAACTAGAGCACAAAGCTTATTGGGCTGTTAGAGAACTAAATAAAGATCCTAAACTAGCCGGTAATAAGAGGTTGTTGCAATTAAGTTCTCTAGATGAATGGAGAAGTGAAGCTTATGAAAATGCTAAACTCTTTAAAGAAAAAGTTAAGAAGTGGCATGATAGAAGGATCATTAAAAGAGAATTTAATGTTGGAGATAAAGTTCTATTGTATCGGTCTCGTCTCAGATTCTTTGCAGGGAAATTACTCTCGAAGTGGGAAGGACCATATGTTGTTGAGGAGGTGTATCGTTCAGGAGCAATTAAAATTAGCTCTCTCCAAGGCAATGCCACACAAGTGGTGAATGGACAAAGACTCAAGCATTATATCTCGGGTGATTCTTATAATGTTGATGTTGATATTATTCAAGTGGAAACACCGAGGCCTTCATCAAAGGACAAATTGACAGTCCGCCAGAACTGGACTTTGAATAGGTAACAGTACAGGTAATAAAAAGTCCGCGTTTACCTTTCCGAACATTATTTCTGCTGTTTTTAGGAAATATGAAAAATTACGAGTTCGAAACGGAGTGGAAAGGACGCACGAGGGGGTGCCACCATAGGCCGGCGCGGCCTGACCTGGGCCCGCGCCGACCTATGCTGGCGCCTCGTTGCCCCTTTCCGACTCAGTTCGATACTTTCCTTTTGTCGTGAAAATTTTGCTATATAATCCCCCGGACCCCTGGAGGTCCGTAATATCGTTTTCTCGTCGTGTTTTGTTTCGAGCTGTTTTCTGCCAGATTTGTTTTGATCTAGAAGCACCATGGTCTCCAACAACAAAGACAAGGGGCCTTGGAGGAAGAGATGGATGAAAGGATCAATAAGGAGAAGGAGAAGATAGCATCAGCAAAAGGAGAGTGGGAAACTACGAAGAGTAAGCCAATCTTGGTGGGATCGGTTAACACTGGGCGTTCTTTTTCTCATAACTTGCAGGGAGCTCTTCCGCCTGCTCTGGACCTCGACTCTTTCCCTTGTGTGGAGGAAGCAATACGGGTTGCTGAT
This sequence comes from Lolium multiflorum, assembly GCA_030979885.1. Classification (NCBI taxonomy): domain Eukaryota; kingdom Viridiplantae; phylum Streptophyta; class Magnoliopsida; order Poales; family Poaceae; genus Lolium; species Lolium multiflorum. Next base: position 71,132,105 of record CM061753.1, on the reverse strand, counting down.
GAGTTTTGTGATCAATATCGTGCTCTAAGAAGGGAAGTGGAGATACTTCAGGAGGAGAACCAGCGACTTCGCAGAATGCTGGAATATTACTCAAATCCCAGCACAAGGCCGTCACCGCCACACTCGGGTAACAATGAGTCTCTTCAGGTTTTGGTGCAGAATTACAAAATTGAGAAGCTGAAGCTGAAGGAGATCCTTATGAAGCGCGAGAGGAATCCATCGCCATCATCACCGAAGGAGTAATTCATCATCGGTATTGGCATCCCCTTGGTTTGTTCCAAGCTTGGGGGAGTGCCGCGGTATCACATCATCATTACCTTTATCTTTTACTATCAAGTAGTGTCATATCATGAGTAGGGAAGTTATCATATGGAATAGTATGCAATGTGGAAGTATCTCTCTTAGTTAGTTATCTATGTATCCGTTGGTGTGAGTTATCGTTATGGAATATTAATGAGAAGTCTTATCATTTACTTTTTGCACACCTTATTTTAGTTTGCAATCTCCATTATATGATTACTCTTGACATAAGTATTGATATCACTTTGGGAGCATCAAGTAAATCTATTTGGTTTTGGCAAACTTAGCATTGGTCAATAGCAACAACATCTTGATGTTTAATAGAAGAGAGAAATACACTTAGATATACTACTCTATTATCTCTATGCTTAGTATTCTAAAGTTAAAATTGCTTGTGCTTATGAGAAAGATGCATGATTGTTCTATCATATGTATATTTGTTTGATTCCCTCAACCTTTATGCTTGCTATCAAACCTTGCTAGCCAAAGACCTGTATCGAGAGGAGATGCTTCTCATACATCCATAACCTTAGACCAAACCTATGCCATTTGTGTCCACCATACCTACCTATTACATGGTATTTTCTGCCATTCCAAGTAAATACTTCATGTGCTACCTTTAAAATTATTCAAATTATTACTCCTTATTTGTGTCAATGTTCTATAGCTCATGAGGAAGTATGTGGTGTTTTATCTTTCAATCTTGTTGGGCGGACTTTCACCAATGGACTAGCGGCACATCCGCTTATCCAATAACTTTGCAATAAGAGCTGGCAACGGGGTTCCCAGCCCCAATTAATAACTTTCATTAATAATTCTCTTCACATGTTTTGCTCTGATTTATCAGTAAGCAACTTAATTTTGCAATAGACACTCCTCCATGGTATGTGAATGTTGGAAGGCACCCGAGGATTCGGTTAGCCATGGATTGAGAAAGCCAAGGTTGGGGGGAGTGTCATCCTTAATAAAACTAAAATACATGTGTAAACAAAAGAGAAGGGGGATGATCTACCTTGCTGGTAGAGATGCGTCCCTCATGGGAGCCGCTCTTGGAAGGTTCGTTTGGCAAGGGGGTTAGAGTGCCCGCTACCATTCGTTGACAACAACAAACACCGCTCAAAATCTTACTTTTTATGCTCTTTATATGATTTCAAAACTTGAAAAGCTCTAGCACATGATTTAATCCATGCTTCCCTCTGCGAAGGGCCTGTCTTTTACTTTTATGTTGAGTCAGTAAACCTATTTCTCTCTATCTCAAGCAAGCAATTGAGTTGTTGTGAACCAATCATTTATGCTATGATTCAGTTAATCATGTCTTTTATACTTTCTTGTTTAGTACCAATTTTATCTGAATGAATATGACTTTGAAAGTTATCAATGATTATGAGGAGATTGTTATGCTTGAATATGAAGGCTCAGCTATAAAATCTAATATGAAAGCTTTGCTTAGAAGTACAATCCGTTAGTAGTTCTCTGACCAAGAACAAAGTTTGCCATCACCAACTATGATTTCTTATGCACCTTTACTTGTGATTTCTCTTTACCTATTTCAAGATGAGTTATATGAGGAAGTTGTTTACTAGAATGTCTTGTGTGAATGAATATGATGCTTCTTGTCCGTATTTTATTTATCGACTCTTCACTCCATAAACATGTGGTCTTGTTTATCGAGCTCAGTTTCGCTTGGGGACAAGCGAGGTCTAAGCTTGGGGGAGTTGATACGTCCAATTTGCATCACTATTTTGTATCATAATTTGCTGTTATTCATTGATATATTTCATATTGGGACACAATACTTATGTTATTTCATCTATTTTGCATGTTTCATCATCATTGGAGGATCAAGCACCGGAGCCAGGATTCTGCTGGAAAAAGCACCGTCAGAACACAATATTTCGGAAGATCAACTGTGGAAGGAAATTTCACGTAAATTCCTATTTTTCCATATGACGGAGGGAGCAGAAGGGAAGAAGAGGGGAGCCACTGTGGGCCCAGACCACAGGCCGGCGCGGCCATGGCACGGCCGCGCCACCCTGTGGTTTGGGGCCCCACAGCCCCTTTCGCCTCCTTTTCTTCGCGTACTCCTTCGTCCCGAAAACCTAAGCCACAGAGAGGACCTCACGAGGTTACAGCCACCTCGCGGGCGGAGAACACCAGAGAGAAAGAGCTCTCCGGCGGGCAGGAATCCACCGGGGAAATTCCCTCCCGGAGGGGGAAATCGACGCCATCGCCATCGTCATCGAGCGGGACATCATCTCCATCATCATCATCATCATCTCCACCATCTACACCGCCATCACCACCGCTGCACCTCGTCACCGCTGTAACAATTCGGGTTAAATCTTGATTGTATGATAGGGGAAACTCTCCCGGCATTATTCTCTACTTGTTATAGATGCTATTGAGTGAAACCATTGAACCAAGGTTTATGTTCAGATTGTTATTCATCATCATATCACCTCTGATTGTATTCCATATGATGTCTCGTGAGTAGTTCGTTTAGTTCTTGAGGACATGGGTGAAGTCTAAATGCTAGTAGTGAATTATGGTTGAGTAATATTCAATGTTATGATATTTAAGTTGTGGTGTCATTCTTCTAGTGGTGTCGTGTGAACGTCGACTACACGACACTTCACCATTTATGGGCCTAGGGGAGTGCATCTTGTATTCGGTTGCTAATTGCGGGGTTAGTGACAGAAACCTAAGCCCCCGTTAGTATATCGATGCAAGAGGGATCGCAGGATCTCAGAGTTTAAGGTTGTGGTTAGATTTATCTTAATTACTTTCTTGTAGTTGCGGATGCTTGCAAGGGGTATAATCACAAGTATGTATTAGTCCTAGGAAGGGCGGTGCATTAGCATAGGTTCACCCACACAACACTTATCAAAACAATGAAGATTATTAAACCACATGAAGCGAAAGTACTAGACTAAAATCCCCGTGTGTCCTCAAGAACGCTTGGTCATTATAAGTAAACAAACCGGCTTGTCCTTTGTGCTAAAAAGGATTGGGCCACTCGCTGCAATTATTTCTCTCGCATTTTACTTACTCGTACTTTATTCATCTGTTACATCAAAACCCCTTGAATACTTGTTTGTGAGCATTTACAGTGAATCCTTCATCGAAACTGCTGCCAACACCTTCTGCTCCTCGTTGGGATCGACATTCTTACTTATCGAAGATACTACGATACACCCCCTATACTTGTGGGTCCTCAGGGAGGCGGACTCGGCCGTGTCCCTTGGGCCGTCCGTTGCCTGCAGCGCCACGAGCATGAGAAGCTCTAGGGGCGATGGCGTGCACGGGGTCGGCCGGCTGGCCGCGTTGAGCGGCTCGATTTACGCCGTCGGCGGCGTAACTCTTCGCCTTGAGCGGCTCAGCTCTTCCGCGGCGGCTTGCGCCGCGCGCATGTTCTTGTCGGGGGTGTTGTAGACGGGTGGCTCGTGGATGGAGCCGGCGATTCTGCGCCGTCTCGGGCGATCTCCGCGCCCAGTGCCTCCTCTCCGGCGATCTGCCGGCTCGGCTTGGGTTGTCGCCGGCTGGCGTGAGGCCGTGGGCGCGGTTGTACTCGCGCTGGGTGATCTCCATCTGCCGCTTTGCAGCGGACAGTTCTTCCGCCTGCTTGAGGAGCAGCTGGCGGTGCGTCTCCAGGTCCTTCTCGATGGCGGAGGGATCCGCTCCGGCTGTGAGCGGGGAGCTCAACTTCGCCCGGACCTCGTCCAAGCGGGACGGTGGTGGCGGCGCCTTTGCGCCCGAGCCGGACGCGCCGGCATCCCTGTTGCGCTCCAACTCAGGACCGCGGACGCGCGTGGACTTGTCGCCGGCGTCTTCGCCGGTGGCCATGACCTCCTGCATGATGCGGGGGCCGGCGGTGGTGAGCTGGCGCCGGCTCCGGGAGGAGGGCTTGCACAGCGCACGATCTCGCGCGGGTAGCGCGGTGGTGCGACGGTGGCGACGTAGACGTCGAAGCCGCCGAAGCTGATGATGTTGCCGCCGGCAGGGAATGGCCGGTCGGCGAAGCAGCCAGCGTTGTCGCTGACGCAGTCGAGGGAGCCGAATCTCCAGACCAAGCCTGAAGCGACCCGCTCGCCGGTGGTGGTGGTGAGGCCCGTCCGGATGAAGACACCGGCCGCGGACGCTGAAGGCCCCACGGTGGGCGCCAAATGTCGTGGTATCGTCATGACATATGCCATAGGGTGGCTAATCGAAGGTGGTTCCTAAGTGGTCTCACGGCGGTATCCGGATGCGGGTATGGGCACGAGCGACACGGCGACGTACCCAGGTTCGAGGCCCTCCGATGGAGGTAACACCTCTACTCCTGCTATGAGTGTATATGATGTGTAACACAGTACAATGGTGCTCCTTGAGCTGTATCCGGCTGCTCCTGGGAGGCTAAGGTAGACGAAGGTCTCTCTCACAGGGCAGCTCTAAGACTAGAATGAATGGAAGTGATCGATCGTCCCCCGCACGAGGGGGGTAGCCCGGCTTATATAGGCACCGGTACTTTACATATAAGTCCCTATAGTCTAGTGGCCGGCTTGGCCGGCTCCGGCTCCCGCTCCTTCCCGAGGCGCTGACATACCGTTGAGCGTAGTGGCACGTCCCATCCGCCTGCTCAGGTCAGCGGTATGGAAGGTGGTGTCTCTGTCGCTATCATGCCTGTAGCGCGTACGGAGACGTACGCCATGATGGCCTGTCTGGCGTGGCACTGTTGCTCCACAGTGCCCCGTGCTTTACGGGAGATGAGGTCAGCGTGGACCTTTGAACCCGGATCACCAACCCGGTTCCTTCTAGTGCAAGACTCGCCAGCCTCGAGTCGGTCTGAGGTACAAACCCCAGTCGGATATGGCTTGTAGAAGCCGGCCCAGCTACAGCGTCGAAGGCCGCAGCCAGGCCGACTAGGACTTAGAGCCAGCCGGCTCCGAGGCAGCCGGCCACGGCTCCAGCCGGCTGCTCCTCAGCCGGCCTTTGCCGCCAGCCGGCCGTCCTCAAGCCGGCCGCTCCGCGTCCATTGCCCTACCCGGGGTCTTCCCCCCGACACTTTGTCACCGGAGGAGTAGGTTTCGTAGCTCGTCCAGAAGTCAATTACTTCAATTTCCCAATGAGAGAATCTGTGCAAGGGTGGAGACTTGATGACCCACAAGTATAGGGGGTGTATCGTAGTATCTTCGATAAGTAAGAATGTCGATCCCAACGAGGAGCAGAAGGTGTTGGCAGCAGTTTCGATGGAGGATTCACTGTAAATGCTCACAGACAAGTATTCAGGGGGTTTTGATATTGCAGATAAATAAAGTACAAGTAAATAAAATGCGAGAGAAATAATTGCAGCGAGTGGCCCAATCCTTTTTAGCACAAAGGACAAGCCGGTTTGATTACTTATAATGACCAAACGTTCTTGAGGACACACGGGGATTTTAGTCTAGTGCTTTCGCTACATACAGCTGATTAATCTTCATTGTTTTGATAAGTGTTGTGTGGGTGAACCTATGCTAATGCACCGCCCTTCCTAGGACTAATACATACTTGTGATTATACCCCTTGCAAGCATCCGCAACTACAAGAAAGTAATTAAGATAAATCTAACCACACCTTAAACTCTGAGATCCTGCGATCCCTCCTGCATCGATATACTAACGGGGGCTTAGGTTTCTGTCACTCCGGCAACCCCGCAATTAGCAACCGAATACAAGATGCACTCCCCTAGGCCCATAAATGGTGAAGTGTCGTGTAGTCGACGTTCACACGACACCACTAGAAGAATGACACCACAACTTAAATATCATAACATTGAATATTACTCAACCATAATTCACTACTAGCATTTAGACTTCACCCATGTCCTCAAGAACTAAACGAACTACTCACGAGACATCATATGGAATACAATCAGAGGTGATATGATGATGAATAACAATCTGAACATAAACCTTGGTTCAATGGTTTCACTCAATAGCATCTACAACAAGTATAGAATAACACCGGGAGAGTTTCCCCTATCAAACAATCAAGATTTAACCCGAATTGCTACAGCGATGACGAGGTGCAGCGGTGGTGATGGCGGTGTAGATGGTGGAGATGATGATGATGATGATGGAGATGATGTCCCGCTCGATGACGATGGCGATGGCGTCGATTTCCCCCTCCGGGAGGGAATTTCCTGCCCGCCGGAGAGCTCTTTTCTCTCTGGTGTTCTCCGCCCCGCAGAGGCGGCTGTAACCCCTCGTGAGGATCCCTCTGTGGCTTAGGTTTTCGGGACGAAGGAGTACGCGAAGAAAAGGAGGCGAAAAGGGTCGTGGGCCCCCCAGAGCACAGGGTGGCGCGGCCAGGCCCTGGGCCGCGCCGCCCTGTGGTCTGGGCCCACAGTGGCTCTTCTCCTCTTCCCCTTTTGGCTCCCTCCGTCATCTGGAAAAATAGGAATTTACGTGAAATTCCCTTCCACAGTTGATCTTCCGAAATATTGCGTTCTGACGGTGCTTTTTCCAGCAGAATCCTGGCTCCGGTGCTTGATCCTCCAATGATGATGAAACATGCAAAATAGATGAAATAACATAAGTATTGTGTCCCAATATGAAATATATCAATGAATAACAGCAAATTATGATACAAAATAGTGATGCAAATTGGACGTATCAACTCCCCCCAAGCTTAGACCTCGCTTGTCCCCAAGCGAAACTGAGCTCGATAAACAAGACCACATGTTTATGGAGTGAAGAGTCGATAAATAAAATACGGACAAGAAGCATCATATTCATTCACACAAGACATTCTAGTAAACAACTTCCTCATATAACTCATCTCGAAATAAGTAAAGAGAAATCACAAGTAAAGGTGCATAAGAAATCATAATTGGTGATGGCAAACTTTGTTCTTGGTCAGAGAACTACTAACGGATTGTACTTTTAAGCAAAGCTTTCATATTAGATTTTATAGCTGAGCTTTCATATTTAAGCATAACAATCTCCTCATAATCATTGATAACTTCAAAGTCATATTCATTCAGATAAAATTGGTACTAAACAAGAAAGTATAAAAGACATGATTAACTGAATCATAGCATAAATGATTGGTTCACAACAACTCAATTGCTTGCTTGAGATAGAGAGAAATAGGTTTACTGACTCAACATAAAAGTAAAAGATAGGCCCTTCGCAGAGGGAAGCAGGGATTAAATCATGTGCTAGAGCTTTTCAAGTTTTGAAATCATATAAAGAGAATAAAAGTAAGATTTTGAGAGGTGCTTGTTGTTGTCAACGAATGGTAGCGGGCACTCTAACCCCCTTGCCAAACGAACCTTCAAAGCGGCTCCCATGAGGACGGCATCTCTACCAGCAAGGTAGATCATCCCCCTTCTCTTTTGTTTACACATGTATTTTAGTTTTATTAAGGATGACACTCCCCCCAACCTTGGCTTTCTCAATCCATGGCTAACCGAATCCTCGGGTGCCTTCCAACATTCACATACCATGGAGGAGTGTCTATTGCAAAATTAAGTTGCTTACTGATAACTCAGAGCAAAACATGTGAAGAGAATTATTAATGAAAGTTATTAATTGGGGCTGGGAACCCCGTTGCCAGCTCTTTTTGCAAAATTATTGGATAAGCGGATGTGCCACTAGTCCATTGGTGAAAGTCCGCCCAACAAGATTGAAAGATAAAACACCACATACTTCCTCATGAGCTATAAAACATTGACACAAATAAGAAGTAGTATAGTTTGAATAATTTAAAGGTAGCACATGAAGTATTTACTTGGAATGGCAGAAAATACCATGTAGTAGGTAGGTATGGTGGACACAAATGGCATAGGTTTGGTCTAAGGTTATGGATGTATGAGAAGCATTCCCTCTCGATACAGGTCTTTGGCTAGCAAGGTTTGATAGCAAGCATAAAGGTTGAAGGAAACAAACAAATATACATATGATAGAAACAATCATGCATCTTTCTCATAAGCACAAGCAACTTTAACTTCAGAATACTAAGCATAGAGATAATAGTAATATATCTAAGTGTATTTCTCTCTTCTATTAAACATCAAGATGTTGTTGCTATTGACCAATGCTAAGTTTGCCAAAACCAAATAGATTTACTTGATGCTCCCAAAGTGATACCAATACTCATGTCAAGAGTAATCATATAATGGAGATTGCAAACTAAAATAAGGTGTGCAAAAAGTAAATGATAAGACTTCTCATTAATATTCCATAACGATAACTCACACCAACGGATACATAGATAACTAACTAAGAGAGATACTTCCACATTGCATACTATTCCATAAGATAACTTCCCTATTCATGATATGACACTACTTGATAGTAAAAGATAAAGGTGGTGATGTGATACCGCGGCACTCCCCCAAGCTTGGAACAAACCAAGGGGATGCCAATACCGATGATGAATTACTCCTTCGGTGATGATGGTGAATCTTTGTCGTCATCAGACTTCCATGGAAGAGGCCCTCCATCAACAAAAGACATCTTGGTTTCCGGAAACCTGAAACTAGCAGCATGACTTATGCGCTTAAACCTGTTTTCATACTCACAGTTTTGATTATGAACATCATAGAGTTGAGCTTGGAGTTTGTTGGTGGTGTCGTGAAGTGAGAAGATATCGTCCCACAGCTTTGCAGTCTCCTTCTTGTGTCCATCAATGAGTTCAGACACAATCTTGTGAAAGATATCCACTTCACGCTCAGCCATCTTCTTGTAGTTGAAAACCTCTTGTTCCAGCTTCTCCATCCTGTCTTCCAAGCTCCCTTCTCCCTTAGGACCCTGGACATCTTTGATCTGCAACTCTCCATCCACGAGCTGCAACTCTTTGGGGTGCATCTTCAGCTCGTTCATGTACGGGTTGACGACGTCCTCAAAGAAGTTGTCCTTCTGAGTTCCCGACGAAGACATGATGGATCTAGATCCGAAGCAGATCCTGGCAGAAAACAGCTCGAAACAAAACACGACGAGAAAACGATATTACGGACCTCCAGGGGTCCGGGGGATTATATAGCAAATATTTTTACGACAAAAGGAAGATTCCAGGTCGAAAACGAGTCGGAAAGGGGCAACGAGGCGGCCAGACCATAGGTCGGCGCGGGCCCAGGTCAGGCCGCGCCGGCCTATGGTGGCACCCCCTCGTGCGTCTTTTCCACTCCGTTTCGATTCCGTAATTTTTCATATTTTCCAAAAACAGCAGAAATAATGTTCGGAAGGGTAAACGGACTTTTTATTACCTATCTGTTACCTATTCAAAGTCCGAGTTCTGGCGGACTGTCAATTTGTCCTTTGATGAAAGCCTCCGGTGTTTCCACTTGAATAATATCAACATCAACATTATAAGAATCACTTGAGATATAATGCTTGAGTCTTTGTCCATTCACCACTTGTGTGGCATTGCCTTGGAGAGAGCTAATTTTAATCCTGAACGATACACCTCCTCAACAACATATGGTCCTTCCCACTTCGAGAGTAATTTCCCTGCAAAGAATCTGAGACGAGACCGATACAATAGAACTTGATCTCCAACATTAAATTCTCTTTTGATGATCCTTCTATCATGCCATTTCTTAACTTTTTCTTTAAAGAGTTTAGCATTTTCATAAGCTTCACTTCTCCATTCATCTAGAGAACTTAATTGCAACAACCTCTTATTACCGGCTAATTTAGGATCTTTATTTAATTCTCTAACAGCCCAATAAGCTTTGTGCTCTAGTTCTAAAGGTAAATGACAAGCTTTTCCATAAACCATTTTATAAGGTGACATTCCCATAGGATTTTTATAAGCAGTTCTATAAGCCCATACGCTTCTTTCAATTTGCTAGGCCAATTCTTTCTAGATTTATTAACAGTCTTTCCCAAAATAGCTTTAATCTCTCTATTTGATAATTCTACTTGACCACTAGTTTGAGGGTGATAAGAAGCAATTCTATGATTAATACCATACTTAGCAAGAGTTTTTCTAAAACCTCCATGAATAAAATGAGAACCTCCATCAGTCATAATATATCTAGGTACTCCAAATCTAGGAAATATAATATCTACAAGCATTTTTATAGAGGTCTCACCATCAGCACTTTTTGTAGGTATAGCTTCTACCCATTTAGTAACATAATCAACAGCGACAAGTATATGAGTGTTACCTTCTGAAGAAGGGAAAGGACCCATGAAGTCGAATCCCCAACAATCGAATGGTTCAATAACAAGAGTATAATTCATAGGCATTTCATTGCGTCTAGAGATATTACCAACTCTTTGACATTCATCACAAGATAAAATAAATTTCCTTGCATCTTTGAAGAGTGTTGGCCAATAAAAACCTGATTGTAGAACCTTCTGCGCGGTTCTATCTCCAGCGTGATGTCCTCCATAAACACTTCCATGACATTTATTCAATATCTCCTGTTGTTCATATTCAGGAACACATCTTCGCATAATACCATCTACTCCTTCTTTATATAAGTGTGGGTCATCCCAAAAATAATGCCTCAAGTCATAAAAGAATTTCCTCCTTTGCTGAGCTGAAAAGGTTGGAGGCAAATACTTCGAAACAATAAAGTTAGCATAATCTGCATACCAAGGGCTCTCTCGCGAGCTCACCTTTATTACAGCCAATTGTTCATTTGGAAAACTATCATTAACAGGAGCAGGATCATAAGCAATATTTTCCAATCTAGACAAATTATCAGCAACAGGATTATCAGCACCTTTCCTATCTATAATATGTAAATCAAATTCTTGCAACAGAAGTACCCATCTAATAAGCCTTGGCTTAGCATCTTTCTTTGTCATAAGGTATCTAATTGCAGCATGATCAGTATGAATTGTGACTTTCGAATCAACAATATAGGGTCTAAACTTGTCACAAGCAAAGACTACAGCTAACAATTCTTTTTCAGTTGTAGCATAATTTCTTTGAGCAGCATCAAGAGTCTTACTAGCATAATGAATAACATTTAATTTTTTATCTACCGCTGTCCAAGAACAGCGCCTACAGCAAAATCACTAGCATCACACATAATTTCAAAAGGCAAATTCCAATCGGGAGGTTCGACTACAGGAGCAGTTGTTAAGGCTTTCTTTAGAGTTTCAAAAGCTTCCTTACAATCATCATCAAAAACAAAAGGTACATCTTTTTGAAGAAGATTAGTAAGAGGCTTTGAAATTTTAGAGAAATCTTTAATAAATCTCCTATAAAACCCAGCATGACCAAGAACACTACGAATACCTTTAACATCCCTTGGATAGGGCATCTTCTCAATTGCTTCAACTTTAGCTCTATCAACTTCAATACCTCTCTCGGAAATTTTATGTCCCAATACAATTCCTTCATTAACCATAAAGTGGCATTTCTCCCAATTAAGAACAAGGTTAGTTTCTTCACATCTCTGCAAAACTTTATCGAGGTTTCGCAAGCAATTATCAAAAGAATTCCCATAGACAGAAAAATCATCCATGAATACCTCTACAATACTTTCGCAAAAACCATGAAAAATAGCAGACATGCATCTTTGAAAAGTAGCAGGAGCATTACATAAACCAAAAGGCATACGCCTATAAGCATAAGTTCCATAAGGACAAGTAAAAGTGGTTTTCTCTTGATCTTTAGCTTTAACAGCAATTTGTGAAAACCCAGAATAACCATCAAGAAAGCAAAAATGAGTATTTTTAGACAACCTCTCTAACATTTGATCAATAAAGGGTAAAGGGTAATGATCTTTCTTAGTAACTTTATTAACTTTTCGAAAATCAATGCACATTCTATAACCTACAACTATTCTTTGAGGAATAAGCTCATCATTATCATTAGGCACAGTCATTCCTCCTTTCTTAGGAACACAATGAACAGGACTAACCCATCTACTATCAGCAATAGGATATATAATACCAGCTTCAAGGAGTTTTAATACCTCGTTTCTTACCACTTCCTTCATCTTCGGAATTAGACGACGTTGATGTTCAACAACAGGCTTTGCATCTTCTTCCATATTAATAGCATGTTGGCAAATAGAAGGAGAAATCCCTTTCAAATCATCAAGAGTATAGCCAATAGCTCCTCGGTGTTTCTTCAATATTTCCAATAACCTTTCTTCCTCAATCTCTGAAAGCTTAGAACTAATAATAACAGGATATATTTTCTTATCATCAATATGAGCATATTTAAGATTATCAGGTAAAGGCTTTAAATCAAAAGCAGGATCTTCCTTTGGTGGCGGTGTTGTACCCAAATCTTCAGGTAAATCATGCTTAGAATAGGTTGGCGAAGAAAAATTTCCTCAAGCTCATCTCTTTCTTTCCTAAAAGCTTCACTTTCACTCTCAGATGTTGCTGCAAAGGGTTATTAGGAACAAGAACAATAGATGCACTGCTCCATTTTAAAATCATTACTAGGCAAGTCAACTTTATAAGGAGTTTTGGTAAATTTAGAAAAGTTAAATTCATAAGGTTCACCAGCAAATCTAGTCAAAATTTTCTCTTTCTTACAATCTATAATAGCTCCACAAGTATTTAGAAAAGTTCTACCAAAAATGATAGGACAATGATCACTAGCAGCAGAACCAAGTACCAAAAAGTCAGCAGGATATTTAATCTTACCACATAGAACTTCCACATCTCGAACAATACCAATCGGAGAAATAGTTTCTCTATTAGCCAGATGAATAACCACATCAATATCTTCAAGTTCACAAGAACCAATCTCGTGCATAATCTCCGTGTAAAGCTCATAAGGAATAGCACTAACACTTGCACCAATATCACATAAACCATAATAGCAATGATCACCAATTCTAACAGATAGCATAGGAACACTAACTTGTTTGGATTTATTAGGATGTGAAACAATATTAGAAGCATCTTCACAGAAAATAATATGACCATCCTCCACATTTTCAGTCACAAGATCTTTAACTATGCAACAGAGTTCAATTTTAATTTGTTCTTCGGGTTCTTTAGGTTTCTTTTCACTTTTATTAACCCACTAGATATGACAGAGTACTCCTTCATTTTAGCGAAAGGAGTTTTTCAATATAAGCTTCAGAATAACATTATCAACAGTTTCAACCACTACACATTTGTTTACAGATGAATCAATTTTATCTTTATACGGTTCATGATACTTATCAAAATTCTTCTTAGGTAGTTCATAATGAGAGGCAAAAGCTTTATAAAGATTTGCAACAACTTGGGAATCAAGACCATATGTAGCACTCATATTACGAAATTTATCAGTATCCATAAAAGCTTCAATGCATTTATAATCGTAAATTATACCTGATTCTCTATCTTTGTCGTTCTCCCATCCTTCAGTATTTTCTTGGATCCGATCAAGAAGGTCCCTTTTAAACTCTTCTTTGTTGCGTGTAAATGATCCAGAACAAGAAGTATCCAGCAAGGTCTTGTCTTGAAAAGAAAGTCTTGCATAGAAGTTATCAATAATAACATTACCGGAAGCTCATGAATGGGGCATTTGAGCATTAAAGACTTCAATCTCCCCCAAGCTTGGGCGATACTCTCTCCATCATGAGGCCAAAAATTATATATGCGGTTCCGATCTTTGTGAATTTCACTTGGAGGATAAAATTTGGAATAGAATAAAGGCACAATGTCCTCCCAATCAATAGAATCACCATTCTTCAGCAATTTATACCAGTGCGCCGCTTTACCAGACAGCGATATAGTGAATAGTTTCTTTCTAACTTCATTCATAGAAATACCTGCACATTTGAATAACCCGCATAATTCATGCAAAAACAGTAAATGATCACTGGATGGACAGTTCCGTCCCCTTCATAGCGGTTATCCATAACACGTTCAATAATTTTCATAGGTATTTTATATGGTACTACTTCCTCACTGGCGCTTCATCCACTACCGTTGCAGTAGTAGTAGATTTCCCAAATATAAATTGAAGAGAAGATCTCTCCATAATGATTTATAGCAGCAAGAAATAAAATCAGCACAAACAGTAAATTTCTACCAATTCCACTTACCAATAGCGCTTCACCGGCAACGGCGCCAGAAATTTAGCTTGATACGCGTAGATGCACACGTCCGTTGGGAACCCCAAGTGGAAGGTATGATGCGTATAGAAGCAAGTTTCCCTCAGTATGAAACCAAGGTTTAATCGAACAGTAGGAGCCAGAAGCACGTTGAAGGTTGATGGTCGCGAAATGTGATGCGGCGCAACACCGAGGATTCCGGCGCCAACGGATTTTGCAACACAACCCAAGTACTTTGTCCCAACGAAACAGTGGGGTTGTCAATCTCCAAGCTTCTTGTAACAAAGGATTAAACGTATCGAGTGGAAGATGTTTGCAAAGACGAGTAAACACAATTGCAGTAAATTGTATGCTATGTAAAGAATAGGACCGGGGTCCACTTCACTAGAGGTGTCTCTCCCATAAGATAAAAGCATGTTGGGTGAACAAATTACAGTCGGCAATTGACAAATAGAGAAAGGCATAACAATGCATATACATGATATGATAAATATAGTGAGATTTAATTGGGCATTACGATAAAGTACATAGACCGCCATCCATTGCATCTATGCCTAAAAAGTCCACCTTCAGGTTATCGTCCGAACCCCCTCCAGTATTAAGTTGCAAAGCAACAGACAATTGCATTAAGTATGGTGTGTAATGTAATCAACAACTACATCCTTAGACATAGCATCAATGTTTTATCCCTAGTGGCAACACATCCACAACCTTAGAACTTTCTGTCACTGTCCCAGATTCAATGGAGGCATGAACCCACTATCGAGCATAAATACTCCCTCTTGGAGTTAAGAGTAAAAACTTGGCCAGAGCCTCTACTAGTAACGGAGAGCATGCAAGATCATAAACAACACATGAACAATAGATTGATAATCACCATAATCATAGTACTCTCTATCCATCGGATCCGACAAACACAACATATAGAATTACATATAGATGATCTTGATCATGTTAGGCAGCTCACAAGATCCAACAATGAAGCACAACAAGGAGAAGACGACCATCTAGCTACTGACCCATGGTCCGGGGGTGGACTACTCACTCATCACTCGGGAGGCGACCATGGCGGTGTGGAGTCCTCGGGGAGATGAATCCCCTCTCGGGCATGCCGGAGGCGATCTCCCGAATCCCGAGATGGGATTCGCGGCGGCGCGTCTCTGCCAGGTTTCTGTGTTGGCTCTCGGTCTGGGGGTTTGCGACGGAAGCTTTAAGTAGGCGGAGGGTCAGCGCGGGGGCCACACGAGGGCCAGGGGATAGGTCGGCGCGGCCGGGGCACTGGCGCGCAGCCACCTGGCCTCCTCGTGGCCTTCGTTAGTCTTCGGTCTTCAGGCTTCGTGCAAAAATAGGACCACTGGGCGAAAGTTTCGTCCAATTAAAAGTATTTCTTTATAGGATTTACGAAACCAAAAACAGACGACAGTGGCTCTTCGGCATCTTGTTAATAGGTTAGTTCAGGAAAATGCATAAATATGACATATAATGTGCATAAAACATGTAGGTATCATCAATAAAGTAGCATGGAACATAAGAAATTATCGATACGTTGGGCGTATCAGTCCCCAAGCTTAGTTCTGCTCGTCCCGATCCGGCTCCCTTGCTTCCGATATGTGAAGCCAAGCCTAAAAATTCCTGGAAGAACATTCTCTCCCCGACGAAAAAGTAGCAGCCGACGAATTATTTGCCAGATTTCTTCGAATCAAAGAGGCCGATGGCCAAACCATGGTCGGCACAGAGGTGGCAGCAGTGTTCCTGAAGCGTCGGGTCCAACCAGTCATGGCCAGAGTTCATCCGATGTGGTTGTATTTAGGCCCAAAGGACACAACCAGGGTTAATGCTGCCGAACTGTCGGAGAAGGAACTGCTTGATGAAGTTCGCCGCCTTACTTTCTTTAGTCAAGAAGATTCGATCCCGTTGACATGTGCTTACTCTCCTCTTGATGCTAATCATCCACCGCCCGAGGTATCTTTTCCTTCCAAATCTTGACTGCACTTCTCTTAATTATCATAATTACCATTGTTCTTATCCATTTTCCCTTTCGATAGGTTCCCATAGTCCCTGGGAATTTGCATGATTCACCAAACGATACCTCTGAAGGAAGAGGCTCCTCAGTGCCTGTTGATTTTCACCCTGTCGAGCATATAAGTCCAGAGAGCGATGACGATCCGATAGAATATGAAACTGTCCATACCAATCTCCTTCCCCCAGCCGATGATGCTTGCAACACAGAGGGATCAATGCGTGATGATAACGCTGATCATGATGCCTTTGTTGATGCAGCTGTGGAGGAGGCCAGAACTTCTCCCGCGAAGAGATCAATCGGCGGCTTCGCCGATGAAGACGATCTCCTCGACTGGTAAGTACTTCTTGCTCTGACGTCTTATTTGATCTTCTTATTTCTTACATTCATTTTATAACTTCCAACGATCATTCCCCTTTTTGCAGGGATGAAGGTTTCGTCGAGCCTCCGCCCAAGAGAGCTAAACCCGACACCGCTCCGCCGGCCGCTGCAGCTTCCGAAGCTTCGGCTCCTCAAGCAGCTCCCGCGGCTCAGGCCTCGACTGCTTCTTCCCTCTCCAAGGGAAAGGATGTTCCTGCCACCACCATGGCTCCTCCTTCTGTAAGTCCCTTTTGAATACAACGCGAGTTTCTTGAAGCATGCCTTGTCAACTGATTCTTCTTAATTTAAGGACTTGCGAGGCGTCATATCTTCCCTGGAGGCTTTTGCCTCTCAATTTACCTCCTTGGAGGCAGACAACGTTCGGCTGCAGGAGGAAGTTAAATCTTCCTCTTTGAAGTTGGACGGCGCCATTAAGAAGGCTGCCATAGCTCGCCAGGAAGTTGACTCCCTGAAGGAGGAGCTGGGCAAACTGAAGGAGAGGCTGAAGGAGGAGGAAACTCGAGCAGCCGAAAAGGATGAGCTCCTTCGGCAGTCCTCTTTGGCTCTGCTTGGTAAGCTCTTTGGTATCACTGCCGATTATTACTCTTACAGATTCATTCCTTTATCAATGATCTTTTCCAATTTTATCTCTCTGTAGAAGCCGCCAACATTCCTGCTGCTGCCTTGGACGCGGTTCCAAACAACTCTCCAGCGAATGGTGTGTCGATGGCTCTCGCCTCCCACCAGCTTACGCGGGAGCTTCTTGAGAAGGGTGCCCTAGCGCGGATGCATCTGATGATTTTCCCCAAGCTCAAGCAGGACAAGACTCTGGGGCAATTGGTCGAAGCCTTCGCGGTTGATACCAAGGAGGTTATCGAGGTATTCAAGCGTACCTCGCGTACCTATGGTGCCCTTCTTGCCTTCCAACTTATGATGGGTCATGGCTTTAAGGCTGACATCGAAGAAATGACTAAGGAGCTGCCGAAAGGGCAGGATGGGCAATTTGTTGACTTAAGTGTCTTTACAACGCCTGCCCTTACTTGTGCTCGCCAGCTCCTTGGACTAGTTTCGTCAAGAAAGACATCGACTGGACCCAGTCTATCAACCCAGACCCAAGCTCCTTGACTTTTTGTAACAAACTTTATTCAGGCTGTTGTGGAACATTGTTCTTTTGCAAAACTTGTGCTTGTAATAAACTCCGTGTTTGGCAATGTTGCTAGCACACCTTTACTATGATATTTTTACTTGCACCTCACCTCTCCCGATGGGAGTTTCCTTGGGCACTCAATTTGACCATATCTGTCATCCTCCTTTTATTTAACGCTGTTTTCCTGCAGGTTTTCCCAGTGCCATCGTTTGTCGATGACTCTTCGGGTGCTCTTCCTGAAGTTGATCGGATCCAGCGTATGAAGGATCGGATCATTCAGATGGAAAAGGACTTGCGCAGTACTTACGCCTTAGCTGCAATTGTCAATAAGAAGAGCGAGATTGCAGCCGACGTGGAGCGGTACGCTCTTACTGAACTGCACAAAGCCACCGAGAGTTTGAACTGTAAGTTTCTTGGTCCCGACTCCCTTTGTTAACAATGCCTTGTCTGAGCCTCTAATTATTTCTTCGCCAGTCATAGCTCTGAACCGTGCGGAGGAGAACAAACGGATTCACGAGCGTGTCCATGCTTTAACCCAACTATCCTCAGCCGAAGAGATTTTCTGGCGGGAACACTCGAAGGCTTCGACTGTCGCACTATTTCAGGATCGAGTTCAACAAGTCCATCATTTCTTCGACAAGTGCTACAAAGCAATGAGGGTGGTTTGGAAGACAATGTTCCCTTTGAACGCGGTTCCCCCTACGTTGTTGACTTTGATGTCTGAATTTAGAAATGCCAAGAAGATTAGACTTGGTGCGGGCTCAAGTTTTCGCCGGGGCTAGGTTTACACTTTCCCTTGTGCTTGCCGCTATCCTTCGGCAAATCTGTGTCTATTGCCAACGCGACTGGCGATTTGGAGGTACTGTATCCGAAGGTATTGTTGGCGCCAATGTAATTGTCGAAGGAAGGATTCCCGGTGCCTGAAAAAGGGAAGCTCCACAAGGGTGAATTCAGGAATTAATATTACCTTGTAAATAGTTTTTCCTGGCTGTTTTATCCAAGTGTGTAAGATTGTTTAGCCGAAGCTTTGTATTCGGTGTATACATGTAGATGTATTTTTACCGTGCTAATGCCGTTGGCAAGTTTTGAAGGAGCAAATCTTAATTGCCCGTTTAAATGTATGTGCACTCGTTGGTCAGCAAAACATTTGAGTGATCAGCTCGTGTTGCAGGTTTTGCTAAACCTGTTGTATTCGCAACTTTGCTTTCAACCGATGTATGTTTCGTCAGGCACTCCCGAATATTTCGGTGCAGTGATCTGCCGATGCCCGTTGTTCTTGATATTTCCATAGGTAAAATATCTAACGTGGGTTGTATTATGTTTATTTTCGAACTCTCGCTATTTGCGGCACTCGCAGAGGCATCTATAGCAGAGGGAAGGATTAGCATCCTTGTTTGTTTTGTATCTTTTAGCACTCGTAGAGGCTTTTCTTTTGAAACACGATCTTCGCACGGATTATGTTGCATTGTGATGCGGCTTAGTCATTTTGAATTACTGCAATGCTTAACAAAAGATCGAAACTTGAGTTCTCATTAATAAGGTAAGCATGATACTAGAGGGCGAAAAGAGGAAGGCCCTGTTTAGAATAAAGGGAAAAGATTAAATGCTAATAAATTGCTTAAGCAAGGAAGGGGTTCTTCTCATTTTCTGCCTTTTTCACCGCAGTAGTGGCTGCTGCAGCGTTGTTGATTTCACCACGGTGGTTGCCAGCGTCTTGCTGTCTTCTATGCCTTCTGTGCCATCAGCTGCCGAACCCTTTGCTGCCGAAGCTTCTGCTGCCGAGGCTTCTGCTACCGAAGCTTTAAGGGCAAGGTCGGCTGGCTTCTTCTTGCTTTCCCTGTCATGTTTCTCCTCCTTGATTTCGCGTATCGACAGCTTGGGTGGAGGCTTGATAATTTCTTGTTTGCTCCCAAACTTCGCAGCAATCCTCTAAAAGTCGCGATCACAATTGTCCGAGCGTGAGAAACTTACATAGACTGTGATGTTTGTCCCGTTGTTCCCAGGCATTTTCAGCTTGAGAGATATGCATAGTGCGGCACAGCCATGAACTTGGCATAAGCTGGTCTTCCGAGTATAGCGTGATACTGTGACTCCCAGTTCACTACTTCAAACTCGATCTTTTCCTTCCTGAAATTGTCGGTTCTGCCGAAGACGACATTCAGGTAAACTTTGCCAAGAGAGTAGCCCGGTGCGGTTGGAAGGATCCCATGGAAGCAAGTGTCTGTCTCTTCTAGCATCCTCATGGTGATCCCCATACTCTTGATTGTGTCGACGAAAATCAGGTTTAACCCGCTTCCACCATCCATAAAGACTTTGCTCATCTTGAATCCCCCTATCTGTGCCTCAACTACTAGGGCAGCGTGTCCTGGTTTTGGTATGGTCATCGGGTGGTCTGCTCGGCTGAACGTAATGTTCTGAGAGGACCACTCGACATACTCAGGGATGTTTGCCATGATGCTTTCGGCCAGATTAATCTCTCGGGTGAGCTTCTTCATCTCTCTTCTCGAGACACCTGTCCTATGGATCATGCTCATCTGCCCACGTGGTGGTGGGAACACCTCGTTGGGTTGATGAGGTTGAGCCTGCTGGACTTGGTGCTGTGGTGGAGGTGGGGGTGGAGGTGGTAGCGGTTGCTGTCCTGACTGCTGGATGAGTTTGTGCATGTCGAGGAACTGCCGACAGTCCCTGAGAAGGTGACTCGACTTCGTTTTGCCGTCCTTGGAGTCGACATACGAGCGCAGGTAACAGGGGGCGTTGATTTGCTCAGCGTAGGGCATCTCGGGAGTCCTCTGCTGCCGTGGTTTATAGTTGCCACGGTTCCCAGAGTTGTTCCGATTGCTGTCCTGTCGATCGTCTCTTCTTTCGTCATACCGATCGTCATGTCGATCGGAGTATCCTGCGGCTACCAGGTTGTTATCGTCATAGTTGCGGTTCTTCCTCCTCTTGTGTCGATCCCTTCGGCTGGTCGTCATCTTCATCATCGCTGTGCTGCCGCGGTCTTCGCATGTTGTCCTCACCATCAGCCCAGCTGTTGGCGATTTCCATTAGCTTGGTAATGGTTTTTGGCTTTTTGCGTCCGAGTTCTTCTATGTAGCTTTCACGTCGGACGCCATCGCTGAAAGCGTCGATTGCTCTGTCGACAGATACATCTTCGGCAGCGTTTAGGAGTTTGGTGAATCTCCCAATGTATGAGCGCATCGACTCCCTCTGCTTCTGCTGGCAGTTGCGTAACTCTTCAATCCCGACGGGTCTCTTGTATGTTGCTTGGAAGTTAGCAACGAAGGCGTCCACCATGATTTAATGGAACCCTTCGGCAACCCCCTTAACCAGGCTCGCGCTGAATCCTTCAAGTAGAGCTGCAAGCACTGCATTGCTGCTATCTGGTTCCCCTTGTGCAGAATCACAGTCTGCAGGTAATCGTCTATCCAAGATCTTGGTTCCTGCTGCCCATCATACTTGGCAGCGTCGGTGGGAGTAGGCTTGAACTTCTTGGGCGGCATCGTCTCGCGGATTTTGTAACTCAAGCAATCGGCTCCCCTGAGTTCGCCATCATACTCCTGATCCTCATCCGAAGAATCACTGTCGTCGTCCTTCCTGGCGGCGCGTCGTCGCCTTGCTTTATCAATCCGGCTCTGGGTGATTTCATCCCGAGCATCTCTCGCATGATGTTTGAACCACTAGCCTGCGCCGTGGTCTTCTCTTTTTGCGGGACTAGATTTTTTCCCAATATCGCGAGACTTTCCAGGGCGCCTCGGTGAGCTTGAGCCATGGATCCTTCAGGGCGCTGGTTGATGAGGTACGCAGCGAGATTAGCAGTTGCTCCCGCAACGTTTTTTGGCCGTGGCATGCCCGCGGTGTCCGTGGTCATAAAGGACTTGGTTAGGTTCGACGTTATTTCTCTAGCGTCGTCTTCGAGAGCTGGACAGCCTTGACCGGTGCTTGCCTGCCCCATGAGTACTTCGGGAGGCCCTTCCTTGCGAGCTCTCCGTCGCTCGCTGGGTCGATCTGCTGCAGATAGACGTCTCTCGAGGGTGGCCTGTTCTTTCGACAGGTGCTCCCGGTTTTTCTCTAGTATAGAGCGGTAAGCATTTAAGGTTCCGACCGAGGTTCCTGCGGGGAGCGGGGTGTTGTTAAGCACGGCTGCCCTAGCTGCTGCCCACTCTTCGTCTGCGATGGTGTAATCACTATTGCGATTGCTGGCGCTATTTTCGAAGCTTGCTCTCCTGCTAGAACGAGGCGTGCGGTCTCCGTCTCCTCCGTGCCTTGTGTTTCCTGTGTTGTTGGCGGCATAAACCTGATGATGCGCCGATCTTCGGGTGGTTCCTCGGGCGATGCTGTCGACACTGTCTTCTCCCGATGAATATTGGGCATTGCAGATGAACGGTGTGTCGCTCGACCCCAAGCCATGCCTGCGTCGCAGTTCAAGCAGTAGTACGAGGTTAACTCAGGGTGTGGGATCATCGGATCCACTGACATGGAAGACGCCGATCGGGGAGTCGAGGCGCGGGCGAACTCATTGATTCTGTCAAACCAACCAATAGGTCGAGTGATGATGATGCGCTCGGACTCGTTGAACCAGGTGGGTGATTCCAGCAGCTGAAGAATCCCTTCTGCGTTGACGTTGTAGTGGACGCTGCCGATGGTCATCTCCATGTTCCCTTGTAGATCCGAGAAGTTCGAGCGAAGAATCGCTGTGCGGTGTGAATTCATAGGAGCCGAATCGAATCGAGCTTCCCAGGTTTGGTGATGACGGTGTCGATGAAGACGTCGATGACATGATCGGATCTGCCGATGACCGATCTTGCGCCAGCAGGTTTCCCACAGACGGCGCCAATTGTCGAGGGAGCTCCTCGGCAATGCCCTCCGATAGGGGCTTAGGGTTGACGGAATCCTGCAAGCTGACACGAGACATCGGTTCACAGACAAACGGGGAGCGATTTACCCAGGTTCGGGGCCCTCGATGAGGTAAAACCCTTACGTCCGCTTGTCTGTTCTTGATTATGATAAAAAATAGGTTACAATGGGGTGCCGAATAGTTCGACTGAGATCTCATCGAGGTGCTAAGCTGATGACCTAGCTCTAAGCTTTTGGTGGCTAAGATCGCTAAGATTGATTGGGTCCCTCGACACCCCTCTCCGGCCCTTATAAAGGAGGCCAGGTCCCAAGAGATCTGCACGAGTACGACTAGGTTTACAAGAGTCCTAGTTCTAAATTTTCGTTGTTCGGTTCCTCTCCGTCTTGTTCTTCAAGGAATCTTCTTCGGCACCGACCTAGTGGCCCACCTTGCCATCGGCTGTCTTCATGGGCCTCCAGTTGGGCCGTACATGACAAACGTTACCCGAAGGGTAAACCACATGGTAATCTTGAGAAGTGCACATTTTGCAAAGATAATGTCATATTTCTGGGTTATGTTGTCTCTAAGCATGGAGTAGAAGTAGATGTGTCTAAAATTGAAGCTATTCAAAATTGGCCTACTCCCATGAATGTGAGTCAAGTAAGAAGTTTTCATGATCTAGCTGGGTTTTATAGAAGATTTGTGCCCAATTTTAGTACTATTGCTGCACCTTTGAATGAATTAACTAAAAATGGTGTTGTCTTTGAGTGGGGCGCAGCCCAAGATCATGCTTTTGATGAACTGAAAAGATTGTTAACTTCTGCACCGTTGCTTGCACTTCCTGATTTCAATAAGCAATTTGAGATTGAATGTGATGCTAGTGGTATTGGAATTAGTGGTGTGTTGATGCAAGAGGGTCACCCAATTGCATATTTTTTTGAGAAACTTTCTGGTGCTAAGTTGAACTATCCTATATATGATAAAGAATTGTATGCTTTAATTAGAGTTCTTGAGGTTTGGCAACATTACTTGTGGCCAAAAGAATTTATCATACATTCTGATCATGAAGCTTTGAAATATCTGAAAGCTCAATCTAACTTGCATAGGCGTCTTGCTAAAGTGGGTTGATTTCATTGAGTCTTTTCCATACATTCTTAAGCATAAGAAGGGAAAATATAATATTGTTGTTGATGCTTTATCTAGGAAGAATATGCTATTAACTCAACTTGATGTTAAAATTCCTGGATTAGAGATACTATGTGATTTGTATGCCATGATTTTGCTGAACCATATCGCTTGTGTGCTATTGGTAACGCATGAGAAAAATATCACATACATGATGGGTTCTTGTTTCGAGCTAACAAACTATGTGTTCCAGAATCGTCTGTGTATTTGCTCTTATTGCAGGAATCTCATGCTGGAGGTTTGATGGGTCACTTTGGGCGTGAGAAGACGCTACTCATGATCGCTGACCACTTTTATTGGCCAAAGATGAGGCGGGATGTGGACAAGTATGTGAAGAGATGCATTATTTGCAACAAGTCCAAGTCCAAGCTGAAGCCTCAAGGTTTGTATACTCCTTTACCGGCACCTACTACACCATGGAAAGATATTAGTATGGATTTTGTGTTGGGATTGCCGCGTACTAAGAGAGACCATGATTCTATATTTGTGGTAGTGGACAGATTCTCTAAGATGTCACATTTTATTGCCTGCCACAAGCGCGACGATGCGTCGCATATTGCTAACCTGTTTTTCAGGGAGATTGTACGTCTACATGGAGTCCCGAAGACTATTGTTTCTGATCGTGACGTGAAGTTTATGAGCTACTTCTGGAAGACGCTTTGGAGAAAGCTGGGGACAAAGCTACTTTTCAGTACTACTTGTCATCCCCAAACTGATGGTCAAACTGAAGTGGTGAATAGAACATTGTCACAACTGTTGAGATCCATGATCAAGAAGAACCTGAAGGAGTGGGAAGATTGTTTGCCGCATGTGGAGTTTGCTTACAACAGGGTGGTACATTCTACCACAGAGCTGTGTCCTTTTGAGGTGGTGTATGGTTTCAAACCCATTACTCCACTTGATTTGTTGCCATTGCCCATACATGAGAGAGTCAATGTGGAGGCATCAAAGAGGGCAGATTTTGTACGGAAGATACATGTGAAGACTAAAGAGTTGATAGAGAAGAAAGGCAAGAGCAATGCTGCAAGGATGAACAAGAAGCGCAAGGAGATGTTGTTCAAGCCTGGTGATATGGTCTGGGTACATTTTCGCAAGGATAGGTTCCCGAAGCTATGAAAGTCCAAGTTGCTTCCTCGTGGTGCTGATCCTTACAAAGTGCTTGCCAAGTCAATGATAATGCATACTCGATAGATCTTCCAATTGATGAGTTTGGTGTCAGCAATTCTTTCAATGTGGTTGATTTGACACCATATGACGGAGAAGACCTTGGAGCGTCGAGGTCGATGCCTTTTGAAGGGGGGGTGAGATGATGAGGACATCCCTGGTAATACACCACTACCTCCGTCATTGCAAGATGAATACGATGCTGCTGTGAAGCTCAAGTCCAATGAAGTCAGGATTGGACCAATCACACGAGCTCGTGCGAAGCTACTTAAGCAACAGGTGAACTTGTTCCTATGTGATATTTTGATCGATGAGAACTTTATACTGCCTAAGTCGTATTACTTATTGATGTCTACGTTCCCCCTCCTTTCCTGTAGACAGTGTTGGGCCTCCAAGTGCAGAGGTTTGTAGAACAGACAAGTTTTCCTAAGTGGATCACCCAAGGTTTATCGAACTCAGGGAGGAAGAGGTCAAAGATATCCCTCTCATGCAACCCTGCAACCACAAAGCAAGAAGTCTCTTGTGTCCCCAACACACCTAATAGGTGCACTAGTTCGGCGAAGAGATAGTGAAATACAAGTGGTATGAATATATATGAACAGTAGCAATGGTGCCAGAAAATAGCTTGCTGGCGTGTAGTTGATGGTGGTAGTATTGCAGCAGTAGTAACACAGTAAAACAGTAAACAAGCAGTAGTAACTCAGCAGTATTTAGGAACAAGGCCTAGGGATTACACTTTCACTAGTGGACACTCTCAACATTGATCACATAACAGAATAGATAAATGCATACTCTACACTTTTGTTGGATGATGAACACATTGCGTAGGATTACACGAACCCTCAATGCCGGAGTTAACAAGCTCCACAATAATGCTCATGTTTAAGTAACCTTAAGTGTAAGATAGATCAAAAGACTAAACCAAGTACTAGCATAGCATGCACACTGTCACCTTCATGCATATGTAGGAGGAATAGATCACATCAATATTATCATAGCAATAGTTAACTTCGCAATCTACAAGAGATCATGATCATAGCATAAACCAAGTACTAACACGGTGCACGCACTGTCACCTTTGCACACATGCAGGAGGAATAAAACTACTTTAATAACACATCACTAGAGTAGCACATAGATAAATTGTGATACAAACACATTGCAATCATCAAGAGATATAAATAAGCACTTCACTACGCTCTTCAACAGTGAATAAGTACTTCGTGAAATATAGCCTAAGAGACCCACACGGTGCACACACTGTCACCTTTACACACGTGGGACAAGGAGTCTCCGGAGATCACATAAGTAAAACCCACTTGACTAGCATAACGACATCTAGATTACAAGCATCATCATATGAATCTCAATCATGTAAGGCAGCTCATGAGATTATTGTATTGAAGTACATAGGAGAGAGATGAACCACATAGCTACCGGTACAGCCCGAGCCTCGATGGAGAACTACTCCCTCCTCATGGGAGCAGCAGCGGTGATGAAGATGGCGATGGAGATGGCAGCGGTGTCGATGGAGAAGCCTTCCGGGGGCACTTCCGCTCCGGCAGGGTGTCGGAACAGAGACTCCTGTCCCCCGGATCTTGGCGTCGCGATGACGGCGGCTCTGGAACTTTTCTCGTATCGTGGCTCCTACGTAAGGGTTTTCGATGCGGGGGGGCTTTATATGGCGAAGAGGCGGCGCGGGGGGGTCAACGAGGCGACGAGACCATAGGGTGGTGCGGCCAGGGCCTGGGCCGCGCCACCATGTCATCTGGGCCCACCAGGGCCCTCCTCTGGTGGCTCTCGGGTGTTCTGGATGCTTCCGGGCAAAATAGGAACCTGGGCGTTGATTTCGTCCAATTCCGAGAATATTTCGTTACTAGGATTTCTGAAACCAAAAACAGCAAAACAGAGGCACTCCGGCATCTTGTTAATAGGTTAGTTCAGAAAATGCATAAATATGACATATAATGTGCATAAAACATGTAGGTATCATCAATAAAGTAGCATGGAACATAAGAAATTATCGATACGTTGGAGACGTATCGCATCCCCAAGCTTAGTTCTGCTCGTCCCGAGCAGGTAAAACGATAACAAAGATAATTTCTTAAGTGACATGCCATCATAACCTTGATCATACTATTTGTAAACATATGTAATGAATGCAGCGATCAAAACAAAGGTAATGACATGAGTAAACAAGTGAATCATATAGCAAAGACTTTTCATGAATAGTACTTCAAGACAAGCATCAATAAGTCTTGCATAAGAGTTAACTCATAAAGCAATAAATCAAAGTAAAGGTATTGAAGCAACACAAAGGAAGATTAAGTTTCAGCGGTTGCTTTCAACTTGTAACATGTATATCTCATGGATAGTTGTCAATGCAAAGTAATATAATAAGTGCAATATGCAAGTATGTAGGAATCAATGCACAGTTCACACAAGTGTTTGCTTCTTGAGGTGGAGAGAGATAGGTAAACTGACTCAACATAAAAGTAAAAGAAAGGCCCTTCGCAGAGGGAAGCATTGATTGCTATATTTGTGCTAGAGCTTTTATTTTGAAAACATAAAGAGAGCATAAAAGTAAAGTTTTGAGAGGTGTTTGTTGTTGTCAACGAATGGTAGCGG
The DNA here is from genome assembly GCA_030979885.1 of Lolium multiflorum. NCBI lineage: Eukaryota > Viridiplantae > Streptophyta > Magnoliopsida > Poales > Poaceae > Lolium > Lolium multiflorum. The sequence goes on along the minus strand of CM061753.1, from coordinate 71,104,477 downwards.
GTACTCTAACCCCCTTGCCAGACAAACCTTCAAAGAGCGGCTCCCATTTTATTTTTATTTGGGTGGCACTCCTTCCAACCTTTCTTTCACAAACCATGGCTAACCGAATCCTCGGGTGCCTGCCAACAATCTCATACCATGAAGGAGTGCCTTTTTATTTTAGTTTTATTATGATGACACTCCTCCCCACCTTTGCTTTCTCAAGCCATGGCTAACCGAATCCTTCGGGTGCCGTCCAACAATCACATACCATGGAGGAGTGTCTATTTTTGTTAATTAATTTGGGACTGGGAATCCCATTGCCAGCTCTTTTTGCAAAATTATTGGATAAGCGGATGAAGCCACTAGTCCATTGGTGAAAGTTGCCCAACAAGATTGAAAGATAAACACCACATACTTCCTCATGAGCTATAAAACATTGACACAAATCAGAGGTGATAAATTTTGAATTGTTTAAAGGTAGCACTCAAGCAATTTACTTTGGAATGGCGGAGAAATACCATGTAGTAGGTAGGTATGGTGGACACAAATGGCATAGTAGTTGGCTCAAGGATTTTGGATGCATGAGAAGTATTCCCTCTCGATACAAGGTTTAGGCTAGCAAGGCTATTTGAAGCAAACACAAGTATAAACGGTGCAGCAAGACTCACATAAAAGACATATTGTAAACATTATAAGACTCTACACCGTCTTCCTTGTTGTTCAAAACTCAATACTAGAAATTATCTAGACCTTAGAGAGACCAATTATGCAAACCAAATTTTAGCAAGCTCTATGTATTTCTTCATTAATGGGTGCAAAGCATATGATGCAAGAGCTTAAACATGAGCACAACAATTGCCAAGTATCACATTATCCAAGACATTTTACCAATTACTACGTGTAGCATTTTCCAATTCCAACCATATAACAATATAACGAAGAAGAAACTTCGCCATGAATATTATGAGCTAAGAACAAATGTGTTCATACGAACCAGCGGAGCGTGTCTCTCTCCCACACAAGGATGAACTTATTCAGAGAACTAAGATAACAAAACAAAAACAAAAATAAAAGCACACAGACGCTCCAAGTAAAATACATAGGATGTGACGGAATAAAAATATAGTTTCACTAGAAGAAACCTGATAAGTTGTCGATGAAGAAGGGGATGCCTTGGGCATCCCCAAGCTTAGATGCTTGAGTCTTCTTGAAATATGCAGAGATGAACCACGGGGCATCCCCAAGCTTAGACCTTTCACTCTTCTCGATCACATTATATCACCCTCTTCTATTGACCCTTGAAAACTTCCTTCACACCAAACTTCAAGCAAACTCATTAGAGGGTTAGTGCATAATCAAAATTCACATGTTCAGAGGTGACACAATCATTCTTAACACTTCTGGACATTGCACAAAACTTCTGAAAGTTAATGGAACAAAGAAACTCATTCAACTTAACAAAAGCGGCAATGCGAAATAAAAGGCAGAATCTGTCAAAAACAGAACAGTCCGTAAAGACGAATTTTAAGATGGCACCAGACTTGCTCAAATGGAAAAACTCAAAACTAATGAAAGTTGCGTACATATCTGAGGATCACGCTCGTAAATTGGCAGATTTTTTCGAATTTTCTACAGAGAACTGTGCCCAGATTCGTGACAGACAGCAATGCTGTTTCTGCGCAGCGATCCCAAATATAACATCAACTTTGACATAGAAACTTTACTTGGCACAAAAACATGATAAGGAGAGGTTGCTACAGTATTAAACAACTTCCAAGACTCAACAAAACAAAAATTGCTGTAGTAAAATAAACACATGGGTTATCTCCCAAGAAGTTCTTTCTTTATAGCCATTAAGATGGGCTCAGCAGTTTTAATGATGCACTCGCAAGAAATAGTATTTGAGGCAAAAGAGAGCATCAAGAGGCAAATTCAAAACACATTTAAGTCTAACATGCTTCCTATGCATAGGAATCTTGTAAATAAACAAGTTCATGAAGAGCAAAGTAACAAGCATAGGAAGATAAAACAAGTGTAGCTTCAAAAATTTCAGCACATAGAGAGGTGTTTTAGTAACATGAAAATTTCTACAACCATATTTTCCTCTCTCATAATAACTTTCAGTAGCATCATGAGCAAACTCAACAATATAACTATCACATAAAGCATTCTTATCATGAGTCTCATGCATAAAATAATTACTACTCCCAACATAAGCATAATCAATTTTATTAGTTGTAGTGGGAGCAAATTCAACAAAGTAGCTATCAAATATAGGAGGTATATTGTAATCATAATCAAATTTATCCTCCATAACAGGTGGTAACAAAAGACTACTATCATTATAATCATCATAAATAGGAGGCAAAGTATCATCAAAGTAAATTTTCTCCTCAATGCTTGGGGGACTAAAAATATCATGCTCATCAAAGCCAGCTTCCCCAAGCTTAGAATTTTCCATAGCATTAGCAACAATGGTGTTCAAAGCATTCATACTAATAACATTCCCATTATCATGCATATAAAGTTCCATGGGTTTTTTAATTCTCTCTTCAAACACATCATGTCCTAATTCAAGATAAAGTTCATAAAGATCTCTCATATTTTTGTTGTTTTCCATTATGCCTAACTAGTGTAAACAAGAAACCAAATGTCGCAATTGCAGAGTCTAAAGGAAATAGCTTCGAGTACTTACAATGGCGCCGGGAAAATAGCTTAGTAGCCGAGATCCGGAGTGTGAGTACCTTTTACCTTTCCTCCCCGGCAACGGCGCCAGAAAAGTGCTTGATGTCTACGTTCCCCCTCCTTTCCTGTAGACAGTGTTGGGCCTCCAAGTGAAGAGGTTTGTAGAACAGCAGAAGTTTTCCCTTAAGTGGATCACCCAAGGTTTATCGAACTCGGGGAGGAAGAGGTCAAAGATATCCCTCTCATGCAACCCCAACCACAAAGCAAGAAGTCTCTTGTGTCCCCAACACACCTAATAGGTGCACTAGTTCGGCGAAGAGATAGTGAAATACAAGTGGTATGAATATATATGAACAGTAGCAATGGTGCCAGAAAATAGCTTGTTGGCGTGTAGTTGATGGTGGTAGTATTGCAGCAGTAGTAACACAGTAAAACAGTAAACAAGCAGTAGTAACTCAGCAGTATTTAGGAACAAGGCCTAGGGATTACACTTTCACTAGTGGACACTCTCAACATTGATCACATAACAGAATAGATAAATGCATACTCTACACTTTGTTGGATGATGAACACATTGCGTAGGATTACACGAACCCTCAATGCCGGAGTTAACAAGCTCCACAATAATGCTCATGTTTAAGTAACCTTAAGTGTAAGATAGATCAAAAGACTAAACCAAGTACTAGCATAGCATGCACACTGTCACCTTCATGCATATGTAGGAGGAATAGATCACATCAATATTATCATAGCAATAGTTAACTTCGCAATCTACAAGAGATCATAATCATAGCATAAACCAAGTACTAACACGGTGCACATTGTCACCTTTGCACACATGCGGGAGGAATAAAACTACTTTAATAACACATCACTGAGTAGCACATAGATAAATTGTGATACAAACACATTGCAATCATCAAGAGATATAAATAAGCACTTCACTACGCTCTTCAACGGTGAATAAGTACTTCGTGAAATATAGCCTAAGAGACCCACACGGTGCACACACCATCACCTTTACACACGTGGGACAAGGAGTCTCCGGAGATCACATAAGTAAAACCCACTTGACTAGCATAACGACATCTAGATTACAAGCATCATCATATGAATCTCAATCATGTAAGGCAGCTCATGAGATTATTGTATTGAAGTACATAGGAGAGAGATGAACCACATAGCTACCGGTACAGAGCCTCGATGGAGAACTACTCCCTCCTCATGGGAGCAGCGGTGATGAAGATGGCGATGGAGATGGCGAGCGGTGTCGATGGAGAAGCCCGGGGCACTTCCCCGCTCGGCGGGTGCGAACGAGACTCTGTCCCCCGGATCTTGGCGTCGCGATAGCGGCGGCTCGGAACTTTCTCGTATCGTGGCTCCTCTGTAGGGTTTTCGATGCGGGGCTTTATAGGCGAAGAGGCGGCGCGGGGGGGTCAACGAGGCGACGAGACCATAGGGTGGCGCGGCCAGGGCCTGGGCCGCGCCACCATGTCATCTGGGCCACCAGCCCCTCCTCGTGGCTCTCGGGTGTTCTGGATGCCGGGCAAAATAGGAACACAGGCGTTGATTTCGTCCAATTCCGAGAATATTTCGTTACTAGGATTTATGAAACCAAAAACAGCGAAAGGAACTGCACTTCGGCATCTTGTTAATAGGTTAGTTCCAGAAAATGCATAAATATGACATATAATGTGCATAAAACATGTAGGTATCATCAATAAAGTAGCATGGAACATAAGAAATTATCGATACGTTGGAGACGTATCACTTATGTATGATCAGGTATGAAGAGGAAACAAGCATCGCACGAGGAGGAGAGGAGCAGCTGGACAAAAAGTTAGACGTGAAGCTGGACATGGAGCTGGACATGAAGACATCCTATGGACGCGCGAGGGAGGAGCGAGAGGCATGCGCGAGAGGAGATGCAGTCGAGGTCGGCGCCGGAGCCCGGTCGGACCGGCCGTGCCCGGCCACCCGTCCCAGTCCGGTCCGACCAGCTTCCCGCGGATCGGCCGGTCCAAACCGGGAGATTCACTTGTGCCAATCGGGCAAATATCCGAGGGCTCTAGAGCCCTCACCCGGTCACCACCCGGCGCCATCGGTTGAAACCGGATGGCCCGGTCCCAGAGCCCGGTCGGCCAAGCCCAAGCGAAGTCGAGTCCGTCGACCAGGATCCGTCTGGTCGGTTTTCTATATACTTTTTTGACCCCTGGTCGTCCTGAACCCCTATATAAGTGCCCAGGACGCCCCAAAATTAGGTTTGTACCACGTTAAGATAAACCCTAGTTCATAGTTGATTGCTTTGCAACTCTATTGAATCTCTACACCTTATTGCATCGATTTGGTGTTGAACCCCTGAAAGTCTTGTGTGATCTGCTGTTTCATTGGAAATTAGACGGTTGCAACTTACCACTTCGTGGTCGGCGGCTACGTGCGCAAGTGTGTGGAGTTGCGAATATCTTGCAGGGTTGAGAGCTGTTGCATTGGCGACAGGATCGATCGAGAGACTCGTCGAGCATCATACAAGTTATCATCCACTTCATCATCTTATATCTCCATTGTGTTCATCCCGTGATCATCATCATCATCGTGCTTACTGAGAAGATTGGGCCACCCCTTATCATCTTGCAGTCCCGTAAACCCTAGAGCCAGCGGCCCAACCAACAATCACTTTGGCAGACGCATCTGAGGTGAAGGATTGAGTTGTAGATGTAGAGTATGCATCACCGAGCTCAAATCAAAGATATATTCTCCGTGAAATTTGATGAACGACATCGAAGACGCTCTCACCCGTCTCCTGCAAATCAACTCGAGTAGTGTGAAGATTGCGAATACATCAAGATGATGTCGTCCATCAAGAGCCGGAGAAGATCATGTGGCGAAGAGTTGTTTCGTATAGTAGCTGATGTCGTATTGGGGAAGATGGCGAACTAATTTGCTTGAAGTTGTACGATGGGCCATCAAGGTGCTAGATGGGCCAGGAACATCAGGTGCGAAGGTTGCAGCCTTTTATCCTTTCCAAGAGTTCTTATTTAAGAGAGAAGGTTTAGCGAGAAAAAGAAAGAAAGGAGAAGACAAAAAAGATGAGAAAAATATTTCGCCGAATAATTTGAACAAACTTTACGAAAAATATTTTTAAAGAGATTCTCAAAATTAAACTTGGGTTTTTATTTTAAAATAAGAAAAAGAGTGGAGAGAGGTTTATTTAAACCCAAGGATATTTTTATGAAACCCGAAGTAGTTTTTTTTTTTATAAAAAAAAACTTTTAGGAGTACCTAGTGGACTAGTCCTTGGTTGGTGTTGTGCGCTGTAGTGGTCGACCCAAAATGGAGGCCGTACGATGAGGCCGGCGGCATAAAACCCTAGTCCTCGGTCGCCCTCCGGCATGGCCACCGCCACCACCTACGCTCTCCGCCTTACCCCGGCCCCGCCACCACTGCGGCACCACGCTCCGCTCCTTCCGCAGCTCCGCCGCCGCACGGCCTTCTAAGGTGGCTGCTAGCTGGGTCCCAGCCGCCGGTGGCAACTCGGACGACAGGGTTGGTGGCTGGTGGCTCCCAGAGCAGCCGGTGGAACAGGGGAGGGCAGGTAGATCTCCGAATGATTTCGTTGCTCGCCGACTTCTTGATGCGGAGAGATTGCACCTGTGAGCAGATATTTTCTTGTTCTGCTGTGACCCGTACGGATTGCATTTGCAGGGTTCGGGAGAGCTCTCGCGGTCGGGTTGGGGGCCACGGCGGCCATCGCGTTGGCCGGGATCACGTGGCGCTCGCCATCCTCTAGGAAGTGTAAGTTTCTCACCATTCTATCCCCACCATGTAAATACTGAATTGGTAAATCCCCCCTTTTTGATTTCGATGTGATACCGAACTTAAGATATAATCTAGGGGATTGCACATTTTACTACTCCCTCCGGTTCATTTAATTGACTCTAATATGTATGTATCTGAGACATATTTTAGTTCTAGATACATCCATATTGGAGTCAATTAATATGAATCGGAGGGAGTACCAATAATTATCTTTGAACTGGAATGCAACAGCGAAGCTATATCAGCAGCAACCAATTGCCTAATTCTAAGAGGATAGAAAAAATATAGCAGAGCGTCGTAGAAGTTCACTGAACCTATGCCTACCTTAGCACCTCTACTATTCTCACCAGCTTCGTGCTATTCCAAATGGAAGAGTAAATTTGGTGCTTGCAATATTTGTTTAAGTTGTTTAGCTGTTGGGGACAGTCTATTAGGTACAGCATTAATCTGCGCTAACGTGGTATGGATTAGCTTGACGTCTTATGTGTTTGCGGTGGTGAAAAATGCTCTTTGTTTTGCTTGCGATAGAGTTAGCTTGTTTAAGGAGAGTGAAAGAAACAAATAAATTGTTAACTTATACTGATTTTCAGGCCTAGAGCAACTTGTTGGGGCTCCACTTCATTATGTTCAGGAGAGGCTGTCAATACCAGAGTCAACAGATATTCCTGAAGATGATGCAAGCATCAGAGAGCTGGGTACAACTGACGTTTCGAGGGTAACTGTTGATGAGACATCTGATGCATCATCTGTTGATTCAAACGGGAATCACATACCAGCTGGTGGTGGCCGTGTTTCTTTTACAGTTCCTGTAGATCCCATGCATGAGGAGGCTTTGTCCATATTGAAGAAGCTACAGGTGTTACAGCTGTAACCATACATATATGCTAAATAACTTTACAAGTTTTGTACATGTGTTTTTTGTTGCCTTTATCGCTTACAAGTCACTATGCTCTCAACTGATCATCCAGGTAGGAAAGATTACACTATTTTGAATCGCCTTGTATCACTTCTGTTCGCCATTAGTCTGAAGGGTTTTAGTTCTTTCATTTGTACCACACTATCATGCACTTTACAGCTTCTCTCAGGTTTAATATGATATCATATATAACCTTGCTTGCATAGGTAGATGTTATTTCTTAATATTGGATTTTGTATCTTCTGTCTACATTAGTCTCTGTGTTGCTGTGCAGTATCACCTGCAAGCGATCATACAACACAAAATTAGCTTCATCCCCTTTGTTCATATACTTCTCTAAATGTCATATAGATTTTTGATTATATGTATGAGCCGTAAGTGTTTCTGTAGATTCCACGAAGTATTTTATGAGTGCATTCCTACTATGTATTTTATGAGTGTTTTCCCCATGCCTTCCAGCTTAACTGTATTCTGTAAGAAACCTTGCAATTATCTTAAAGAGAATCATTAGTTCTGATGATCTTCTCATGACCTTTTGTGCCTCAGATAATTGAGAAAGGTGCTAGCTCCAGTGAATTTTGTACCCGGAGAGAATTTGCAAGATGGTTCGTTAAATTATGCTCAAAGTTAGAGAGGTAATGAAAAAATACAGTATTAAAAGAATGTGAGCTTTGCATGGCATTTTAGTATTGCCTTATCCATCAATGTCTTGCAGGGAAAGGATGCACAGGATCATACCAGACCTAGTAACTTCTGGTTCTTTCGAAAGTGCATTCGATGATCTAAATTTTGATGACCCAGATTTCTTGTATATCCAGTGTAAGTTTCTGTTTATATTGAACACTATTAAGCTCAGTCTAGCAATTCCTTACATCTCAGAGACAGGCCCATGTAATATGAAGTGCTGCACTTCTGACTTCTGAGCCTATCTTTTTCTTTGTGAAACAAAATATTTCTATTAGATTTCCACAAGCTGATAATCTAATAGTCATTTGTTGATGATGAAAAGCTTTGGGAGAATCTGGCATTGTGCCTAGCAAGTTATCAAGCTTTTTTGGCAACAGAAATTCCAACTTCCTACCTGAAAGGTACTGACATGTCGAATTTTCATTTTTCCCCTTAATTGTGTTGACTAAGTTTTTAAAAATAAAATATATTCTTTGTTCTGGTTGTAGTTATCTGTCACGGTTTGACCTTGTTAACTGGAAGGTACTAGTGGAGTATCCCTTTGCATCAGAATTAGACCAAAAGGTACATATACCTTTTGATCTTTTTATGTCCTACTGCATTGTTTCTTTTGTTTCATATTTTGTGAACCCTGACTCTGGTTACAGTCCAGATGCTGAGTAAAAATGATCATACTTTGGATTTGAGCGCTTGGCCAGATGTATCAGCATCCGTACTTACGGACTTGTTTGGTCACAACCACAGCATCGTCAGCAAAGTTTTTGGTATGATGTGCTATATAATCTTTTGTATGTATGGTGTTAGTTGGTTGCGGGGCTACAATTTTCCGTAAATTGCAGTACTTATGGTCTGATAGGGCTTAGCAAGACTACAATATTCTTTGTCATTTACTCATTTTGCTGATTTCTTATTTTAGTTACTGGCAGCTGCATTTTGTTTGGCATATATTAGTGGCGTGTTTCAACTTATGTTTAACGTGTGGTTGGTTCCACTGTTCACCTCTGTGGTCAGTCTTTCAATTAGCTGGCTTATGTTTGCACAATATTTCCATGTAATACACGTTAACTATCCACGTTCAAAAAGGTGAAATATAAAGTAAAACATAATTGCATAAAGTATGTAGTTTTTTATATTCATATATTGCATTTATCATGTGCTGGAAGTACTATAGCAAGCGCAGCCACAAGGATGTGCATGTGCTTGCAGCGGCACATGGCCCCTACATTCATCAATGTGGTCTCCAAGTCAGTCAATTAGCACCAATATTGATATCTAATTGGTTGCAGGTTTGGTTTGTATCCAAGTCAGAGGATGCGCCTGCTTGGAGACTCTTGTCAGTCCATGTTAGGATAAGATTCTATTTCAATTGCACTATAGGATGGAATGTTTACTATAAAGAGTGATATGCTGTATGGTAATGGCATATAGGCAAATCAATGAATGAAAAAAAGCCACAGAGGACTCTTAGGTCCCTCGACATTGTCTTAAAGTCACTAAATTAGCACCACATTAGAATTGACACCCAATTGGTTGCAGGTTTAGTTCATATCCATGTCAGGACACCTGATTTGGAAGTCTCTTGTATTCTTAATAGGACATGATTCTTTCTCGATTGTACATTTGTACTAGAGGATGGATTCTTTACTATAAATATACATAGGTTATATTTCATGGCTGTACAAGCTTTTGGTTTGTGTTAAAACCTTTCTGTGTGTTGCTTTGTCCATATAATAGTTAGTAGAGCTCCGAAAGTGTTCAACTTTTATTTTTGTATTGGATGAATTCCTATAACATTGCAATGAAAAGAGTATACTTGTCATGGTAAAAGTTCTTTTGAAACGCGATTGTGATTTTTTCTGAACGCTCCTTTAGTAATGAAAATGCTCTTTGCTCACCGTACTCTGTTTTCTGTGTTCTATTCATATAGAACCAAGTTTTTGGTGGGCTGTTTCTGACTAACAAATATCGATGGAGCTTGAAAGGACATGATCATTTGTTCCCAAGGGAAAGAGTATATAGTGAAAACTAATAAATTGGGCCCTTTTTCTCCCATCAACATAGTTGCCCCACCTGAAGCTTCTGTCTTATTCGCTTTCGAATGTGAATTGAACTGTACATTTTGAAATGTTAATTATATTTTTAGTGTTTCTGGGACGACATAAGTGTGTCGTGTTAGGCCATTGTGTTCTGTTGATTGCTCCAACTACACCTTTAACTAATATGGAACGGAGGAGGTATGTTTCAAGTTTAGGAACTCTGACGAAAAATATGGGCTTAGCTGAATATTTTGTGTATGAATTTTTTGGTACAAGAACTGCTCTGTCGTGTCATTTTGTGATTCTTATTATTTCTAACAATAGTACTTAATTCATTAGCAGATCACCTATCTTTTTTTCTCATATGCTATCCTCGGTAACTTGTGCAATCGCTGCATTTGATAGGAAACACCAGGCGCCTTCAACATCATAAGCCTGTAACAAAAGCACAAGCGGCCGCTGCACTGATCAGTGGCCGAATGGAAGAAGTAATACACGATGAATTAAACAGACTTGAAGCAGAAAACCAGTCCCGACGTTCTGTTATGGGTGAAATAATGGAAGAGTTAATTAATAGAGGGGATATAAAAAAATATTGGGAAGTCAAGATGAAAAAAGAGCAAGATCGTGAATTTGAAGTTGATAAGCATCTTCAAGGTGTGTTGCATGAGCTTGCAAATGAGAAGACAGATCGAGAAAAGCAAATTGCAGTCTTGCTAAAAGAAAGAACAGCTTTAGAGTGTCAGAATCAGGAACTGGCAACTTTAAGGTCAGAAGTTGATGGCATGTATGATAGACTAGCCACGGAGAGTCTAGAGGTCATGGCTGATGAAGAAAACATAGAAAAATTGTCCTCTGATGTGAGCAGCAAGCATCAAGCTGTCACCGAAGCTAAATCGTTTCTTGAAGCTGAGAAGGAAGCTCTGACTATGCTAAGGTATGTCTTTACAAAACCTTCACTATGGCTTATTACATTGTATCAACACACAGCACCTTCAGTTATAAATTTACATGGTACCAAAGAAACATTAGTTCATCATCTTATGTCACAGTAGACATGTAAATGCATGTGCACATGCATTGGTTCAGGAAAAAAGGTGATTTATCCTACAGTAGTGAGCATTTCATGCACCTGCCCATCTGCAAAAATGATATTAGAGGACATTAACTTGTCCTATATTCAAGGAAAAAATACGAAGAGTCCTTTGTTATTGAAGGATTGGTCAAGATTCTCCGTCTGAATTTGTATGCAAGTTAGATCTTCTGTGTGTCATGGATTTCAATATATACATATGCCAACCTTTTATATCATGCCAATTTCCTCTGCAGTTTTTTGTTACCCTTGTAATTTGCTGATTTTTTTTCGAGTATGCCGATGTTGCACCATATTTGTATAGAAGGCAGCAAATTGTTGAACTGGTGTCTTGTGTACAAGAAGGCATTTCCGTAATACCTGTCGATATAACACCAGCTGATTTGTACCAGGTCCTGGGTGGAACAGGAAGCAGAGCGCGTGCATCAGCGTGCCGAGGTACTTGAGAAGGCTGTGAGAAGATGGAGAGTACCAGCTGATTGAGCCTGCAAATTGACCAGGCAGCAGACATGTATTTGGTACTGTACAAGTTACAGCTTGATGTAAATTTTTTTGTGTTCGATGTCGTCAACGCCTCTGCTGTCAGCTATAAATAACTTCCCTGGGCAGTATGTAACTTCAGTACCTGCCAGGTCCTCAATCATGGCTTATTTCTTTTCTGTTTATCAGTGACTTTTGTTTATGTTCCACCGGCAAACTCGGTTCATTTTGTTGTTCCGTTTTTTCTTGCTTGATGGCTGCAGATAACTCTGCGGTGTCCATGTTACAATGATGGTTCTCTTGGTTGGATCAGGGTTGCACCGGGGTACGCTTGTAGACTGTGGACTCTTAACATGTTTGTTTTTCTATGCATCCTGTAGGGTTTCTCTTGAATTTACTATCTGCCAGTAATCAGATATGAAGTTTTAAGATGTACATTACATGCACAATACCCGAGTCAAGGGAATTGCGATTTGCACCACCCACAAGTTACAGGTACGGCATTTTGCACACTGCTTTTCCAAACCTCCAGGGCATCCCTAGTGGCCCATACCTGGCCATGTGTCGGGCCAGGCTGATGAAAGCCCGACGCTGAAAAATCAAATACCCACCAAGCCTGTTGGGCCGCGGGCTGGGCCGTAGTGTAAAACTGTGTTTTCGGGCTACCTAGGCCTCGCTTGGCCCGGCTGTCGGGCCATCATTTGTAGGCATATGCCTGAGTTTTTCGGGCTGGGCTGCCCATGGACAGGCCTGATCTGACGCAAATCTAACGAATGGTCTGTTTGCGTCGGGTCGAATGGTCGAAATCGGCCGCGCGTTCGTTTGCGTCTAGGGGTGTCCCCAACGGGCTGACGCATAATTTTTTTCCCATATAAAACCCATAATTTACATAAATTGTAAAAATACATTAAAAAGCTTAGAAAATAAAAAGGGCCAGCAAGGCCTGCTACCTAGCTACGGATTACTGCGCGTCGTCGCTGACGAGGTCGATGAACTCTGGCACCCGCCATGGAGGAGGAAGGCAGCCTGCGGTGACTGCTGCCACACAGTCGGCAGAGCAGGAGGATGTGGTGAAGCTGGCCACGGATCCCAGGCGCTCGAAGAAGCAGCAGACGGCGAGCACCCTTGGGTACGTGTTGGCGTGGTCGGAGGAGTCGCCGGTCTCCCCTGCGCCAGCGACGACTCACGAAGTTGGATGATCTCACAATGCGAGCTGGTCGAGCTTGCTATTGGCCATTGCGATGGCAATGGCCTCCTCCTCGCTAATGTCCGACGGCTGGGTCACCGGATCCCACGCTGGCCAGCCCACCGTCGTCGTGGCCGTTTTCTCCGCCTTGGACATGGCCGTCCGACAAGGCCTCGTACTAGGCCTCGACGTCGTCCTCTTCCTCGTCCACGTCGCCGTCGTCGTACTCGCCATTGTCGTCGTCCACGGCGAGCTCGCGGTTGAAGTAGTCGACGTTGCCGAGGTATCCCGCTCGGCGGCGCACATCGAACTCCTGCGTCCCGAACGAGATCCAACTGTAGGAGTTGAGTGCGTACGCTAGATCTTCTTGGAGGTCGGCCGACAAGATGGCTTGGCCGCGGCGCACCTCGTCGCGACGCTCTCTGCCCTCGCGTGGCACGGGAGGGACCGACACGGGCATGGAGTTGAGGTACCAGCCTCCTCCAGGCAGGCTCGCATCTTGCCATGCCACCGGACGGTTCTCCTCCCGAGGCGGCACATGAATTCGATGCGGACGTACCGCCCTACCCGGCTTCTTACCGGACCGCGAGTGGCTTGCCTCATGGTCGCTCTTCATCTTGCGGTAAGGCCAACTCTTCCCCATAGCGTCGGTCTGGTGGATACGGCGGACTCTGGCAATGGCGTGATCGAAAAAATGGGCGCTACCAACAAACCTTAAAATAGCTCGGGCGACACCTAGCCTTCAACGCCCTGCCATAAGGCACTGCGACGCCGCCCACCAGCGCACGCGAGCGGAAGGCGAGACGCGCCATTAACGTAGCGCAGAAAAGCTGCAACGCGCCACCCGTAAGTTATGCCGCGCTGAAGATGAAGCAGCTGTGTTGCTGTCAAGTGGGTCCATGCGAGAAGCGTGTGAATGACCGTGGTATCCACGCAACATCCGTGTCGCATATTACGTTTGGACGGATAGGTCGGACACTATGCCGTCGACCGCTAGAGTGTGGCACAGACATATTTTTTAAGCGTGCGGTCGCAAACGGACCCGCTGGAGATGCTCTCAGAAAACCACCAAGTGCATGTACTTGACAGATTCAAACAAGGGGAAATGGACGATCGCGTCGTGGTGAACAAACAGATGCCATATGATGGCTTATCTTGGGGCCGAATGGACGCTAGAGGATTCGGGGGAGGGTTTATGACTAGATGGGATGAACTTCCGGATGGTTTCCTCAAGAACTTGGCCAAGGCCAGAGGTTGGAGAAGAAAGACACAAGGAAGAACTCTCTCTAGATCACTATCTTCATTGATCTCCACAGGTTACAGGTTCGAGCTTACAAGGTTCTCTCTCTATCTTCTCTATCGTTCCGCGCGTATGAAAGATGCTGCCCCCTCTCCTATATAGGGGAGAGGGTGGCTTACAGACAAGAAACCCTAATGGGATCTTTGACTAGACAAACTACTTTTACAAAGATACTTTACAAAGCTACTTTAATCATAGATGACGCCGGGGTCTTCTTTAAACAAGGAGGCTGACGTCCTCCGGCTTCTTTGGCCGTCATCCTCCTCTTTGTCTTCAGGCCTTCGTTTAAAGCCACTTTGCTTAGCTCATCCTTGTCCGCTAGCTCAGGAGAGAATCTTTGACTGGTCCTGCCGACATGTTCTTTCTTCCGGTCTCCGGCCTCCTTTCTATCCGGTCCCGGTATACCCCTCTTTGGGGATACCGGCTTAGTTTACTTAGCCAAATTCCTATCTTTGAGTTCCGGTATAAATATTAAACCGGTATCTTGATGGATAAGACCATCCGGTTTGGCATGCCTTTGGCATACCGGGGTCATCCCCCAACATTAGTCCCAAAGCTGGTATAGTCGGCGGATCCTATCCAACAGACCATGCCAGGTTCCCATGTCTTAATACCGGTTTAATTTATCCGGCGCTCAGCTCCGGCATCTTTGCCCGGACTCACGCCCTCTTTCTTTGCAAGGCATTCTCCGGCTGCTCATCTTCCGGCATCTCGTTCATTAATACTTCCTCGGCGTCGAGAATATATCGGTCCCGCGCCTGTCGAGTTGCGCACTGTGTGACGCGCGGTGTCAGGGGTCACTTCCGTTCGGCTTCCGCGCGCGCATTAACTGATCCACAGTGGATCCCAACTACTTCTTTTGATCCGTGTGCGCCTCCCTGTGGCTCTTCGCTATCGCGCGTGTATCGCCGCGCCACGTGGCGATACGCGGGGCGAACCGTCGCGGCCCACGGGCTGAACCGCTACGGTTCAGCGGTTTTCCAGTCCACCTCTTCTCCTTTATAAGGTCAAACCGCCCCTTCTCCTTCTTCTTCTTCGCACTCTCCAGTTCCTCGCGCACTACCGCTCCTTGCTCGTACGCCTCCGCCACTCCGTTCGCTTGCTCGAGTTCCGCCGCCCAGCAAATCTTCGCCAGTGCGCCGCCGGACGTCGCCGGATTTCACCACGGGACGAATTTCTGTGGCGCCTTTCTCTCGGCCGCGACATTGGCGCTCCTTCAAGCTCTTCTCCGCCTCACCGTCGCCGGACTTCCTTGCCTACAGCAAGCTCGCCCAACCACCGGCGAACCTCTTCCTCTGCGACTCCGCCGCCCCAGGTTAGGCCTTATTCGTGTTTACTCCTCTTTTGCTTGTTGTTCAGATCTTGAGTTGGAAGCGTATTTATCCTTTCTTTTTCTTTGCTTTTTCTCTCTTTCGTAGATCTTCTCGCGGGGGTAGTTCTTGGGGAACTTGTTTTTTCGAGTAGATACCGGGATTTCCCAAATCCAAATGTCTTCCGAACAATACCTTTCCACCTCTTCCTCCAGTAACCCGGAAGATCGCGCCTCCGACGGGGTTAGCGCAGATCTAGCCCAGATGGAATCTGACGGCGGCCAAGAGCAAGATGCCGGTAGCTCCAGCCAAGCTTCCGGCGCTGATTCTTCCGAGATCACTCGCGGAGCCTGGATGGGCTCCAGCGTTAGTAAATATGAGATTGACTGGCTATACCGGTCCCGGAGGATTCCGGAAGGAGTAACCTGCCGGCTTCCCGGCGACGAGATCGAACCGGTGCCTAACCCCGGTGAACGCGTCGTCTTCCTTGCTCATTTTGAGCGCGGCTTCGGCCTTCCTGTTTCCTCTTTTTTCCGGAGTTTCCTTGACTTTTACAAACTCCAACCTCACCACCTTCCCGGCAACGCCATTTTCTATCTCTCTTGCTATGTCACCTTCATGGAGGCTTATATCGGCATTCGTCCCACTCGCGAGACGTTTGCTCGATTCTTCGCCCTTCGGATTAATTCCGTTCAGGGCTTAGACATTCCTAAACCCAAACCCCCCGTACAATGCGGGTCTTGCATCATTGGCTCTCGTCAAGGGAGCCCCTTCTTTAAGTTTTCCGGTCTCGAGTCATGCCGGCTCTGGCAAGGGACCTTTTTCTATGTTAGGAACAACGGCGCTGCAGATCTCATTGATCTGCCTCCTTTTGATCCGGCGCCGCCCACCAAGACTAACTGGAGCTACAATCCGAAGGAGTCTCACAACGAGACGAACCGGATTATACGCTTCATGAAACAGCGGATGAAGGACACCAACATCTGCTCTGATGACATCATCCGCACCTTCATCTCGCGCCGGGTGCTTCCTCTTAAGCGCCGCGCCCACAAGATGTGCGAGATGTATGGCCCTGGCGATCCTACCAAGATCACCGGGCTCCCTCTCAGCAAGAAGGATGTCGTCCTTAAGGCCAGGCAGATCTGCCAGACCTCCATGCCGGAAGATTGGGAATGGGGCCTCCGGCCTCTTAGCTCTACTAACCCTCCGACCCAAGAAGTAAGAAATTACACAACTCGGGTCGGTTCACCGGAAGCTTTCATTGCGGTTAACCTCTTCTTTCTCTTTTGTTTCTTCAGGCCAAGGACCGTTTCCCCGGCATCGAATCCGACAAGCGAGGCCGTTGCCGGAAGCGCGGTCTCGACAAGTTTGACCCCGACCCCGTCATTTTCTGGCGTGACTTGAAGATGGGCCGGACTCCAGCCGCGCGCCTCGGCAAGTCTCCGCCGGAACCTGCCGGTTCGTCTGATGAACTGACCATCCTTGAGGTAGCTCTTCTTTTATACTTCTCATATTCCTTTGCTATTGTTCTTCTGTAGATGTGCCCTCAGCCAACGTCAACCCACAGGTCCATGAGCATGTCGCCCCGCTGCAGGCCGAGGCAGGCCAAGAGTTTGTGGACAAACTCATGGCCCAGGGCCAGAAGAACAAGACCCCGGCCTCCGATGCCGGCTCAAGCCAACCTCCTCCTGCCAAGCGCTTCCGGACCGAACCTGTCGCGGGTAAGGTCGTTGCTATGAGGCGCCACAAGGGCAAACAGATGCCAACCGCTACCGGGTAAGGCTCCACTTTTCTGCTTGTTTCGTTTCTCTTTTCGCCAAGTTCCTTTCCGGTTGCTTTTTCCAACTTTTTCCTTTCCTCTTTTTCAGCCCCGCGCTCAAGCTTGGCTCTAGGCCTGAGGGCTCTGCCGGTTCGGCCAGGACCTCAACTCCTCCTCCTCATTCCAGCCCGGCACCATCTGGTGCGGCAACACTGCCTCCCCTGGGGGGGCACAACAAGTTCGGGGCGCGCGGCCCCTACACCGCCAGATCTCCGCGCGGAGGAGGATCTCGCCTCCCCTCCAGAGACCCAAGACACCGGCGCCAGCAACATGGGCGCCGGAAAAGAACCTGCCGGGCGGGCGGAACCTTCAGTTCCTCCCGTCGAGAAGAAGAAAAGAAGAAGACTTCCTCCAAGACCGCGCCGGAAGCTTCCGCGCCGGAAACCTCAACACCGACGCCGCCGCCGGAAACCTCTGCTCCTGAGGTAACCGGGCCCACGCCAACGCCTCCACCGACCCAAGGACCTCCTGCGACTGCGCCCAAGCCGCCGCCCGCGAGCCTCAAGATCACGGACTTCCTCAAGCCGGGGGCGTCCCGCGGAAAGGCCGCGGATGGCAGCGCCTCAAGCGGCTCGCAGCCCTTAGTGCTGCACGTCGGGCCTGCCGCCGCTGTGGTCCAGCACAAACCTTCCGGCCTCCTGGGCCGGATCGTTGATCTGAAGCGCGAGGGCAAGGACCTGGGGCATCTTCTCCCCTACGCCCAAAAGTGGAATGATGCGGACATCTCCGCAGCTACCCGCGGCTTGGGGAAGGACCGCCTCCCGGCGCCAGATCCCGCTGGCCCTAGGTCCACTGAAGAACACTTGACGCGGCTTAAGCACGCCGTGAAGGAGTTCGACAGCGCGTGGTACGACGCCACCAGCAACGTGGTGGTAAGTTCCTTCAACTTTTTGTAAATTTTCTTGATGCCGGTTTCCTTCTTTCCGGATCTTGTCTACTCTCCCAGTCCCCGAGTTTTGGGTTGAGAACGTAGATCTCAGCGCAAAACTTTCTTTTAAAGAACTTCAAAACCGGCATCTTTCTCATAGGATACCGTAAACTCCCAGTCCCCGAGTTTTGGGTTGAGAGCGTAGGTCTTAGCGCAAAACTTTCCCGAAACCGGCATTTCGGGTTAAGATCTTGCTCTTGGCGCGAAACTTACCAGAAACGCGCGAAACCGGCATAGCCAGTCCCCGAGTTTCGGGTTAAGACCTTCGTCCTTTGCTAACATTGCTTCCTTCAAATAGAGCACGGCCGACGCCCGGAAGGCTCTTTTCGAGGAGCTTCTTTGGGAGCACCGGGACCTTGCTGAGGCACACAACAAGTGCCAAGGTAATCTCTTGCGCCTCCGACATCTTTTACCGGAAGGTTATCTTTTCTTTGTGATTTACAAGTTTTTCTTATAACAGCTTTCCCGGAAGCCTCCCTTGAGGCCCTCAAGGCCCAGGTTGCCGCACTCCAAGGTACAACTCCTATCTTTCCGGTTAACTTGCTTCTTTGTGTTTCATTTGTCTTGTGTTTTGCTAATATCCTCTTTTCCGGCTCTTAGCTGAAAAGGAGCAGCTCATCCGGGATCACCAGAAGGCCTTGGAGGCCCAGAAGGAGATCTCCAGGGAGCTCAAGGATCAGGCTATCCAGGCCGGAGTCCGGCACGCTGAGGAGCTGAAGGCCGCTGAGGCTGCTGCGGAGGCCAGGCTAAATGAAGCGCTGGAGGATGCCGGCAACGCCAATGTGGTGTTGCAGGCCGAGCTGGAAGAGGGCGCCAAAGCGCGAAAGTAGCCGAGGGCAAAGCCGCAAAAGAGCACAAAGCTGCCGCGGAGGAGGCCACCAGGGCCCAGAAAGCAGCCGAAGGCGAGGTCGCGCGGTTGAAGGCGGAACAGAAGGAGTACGATCTTCTGGTTACGCGGACTGACGCGCTTGCCCTTCGTACGTTTTTCTTTTCTCTTTCCCGGTTTCCGCTTATAAGCTTATTCATTCCGGTATCATATACTTAACTTTCTTTTGTTTCGTAGGGCTCTTTCCGGATTCCCAGGCTCATGCTATAAAGAAGGTTGCGGAGCACCGGGCGCAGCAGCTGGCGATAACTTAGGTGCACCTTGGGATCCCTATGATCACTTGGTTGCTCTAAACGCGCGGGTCTCGCACATGCGCTCGGTGGACCGGAATCTTTCCGACATCCCCGAGGTGGCCTCCCAACTTTTCAAGACCCTCTGGCCCGGCGAAGTGGTGCCCGACACCTTCTCCCTCATCAGCGACCGCTTGAAAGGTGCTTGCCGTCGGATCCGGGAGTGGCGGTGCTCTGCCGCCGTGCGGAGCGGACTCAGCGCTTCGCGTTGCCTGCTCCTGGTATCCGGAGCTGGATCGGACGCCCTCGTCGGCGTGCGTGAAGGCGCTCCCACTGATCTGGACCCGGTTCTTGCCGCTAAGCGGCAGGACCGCGCGTACCACATCGCGGAGTACGCTGAAATGCGCACCTTCATCCCCCCTCCTGAAGATGTCAAGGATTATCTGAGCGAGGAGGAGGAAGATGAAGGCGAGGATGTGCCACCGCCAACTCCCGATGCCGGCGCTGCTCCCCCGGAAGCCCTGCTGCCTGACTTTGTGTTGTCAAAAGATATTACCTGTTCCTGGTTACTTTGTAACAAAACTCGTTAAATTCTACCCCGGTATGCCGGAGTTTATGATGTAAGATAAACTTATCCTTTTGGTCTGTGGTACAACATTTTATGCCGGTAAGCTGTACCGGTAACTTATTAAGTTGTGTTTGTCTTAACATATTTGCTCGTTGAGTTGCTTTTTCTTGCACTGCAATGATTTCGAAATTGTTTCCGCATCCAATTGATGCATACTTGGCTCTTTTGCCTTGGCTCTGCCTACCTTCTCTGGGCATTTTTGGCGTATGAGCACAAAGTTCTTTTACCAAGCAAGCATTTTCTTGAACTTAGAAATAACTCGAAATTTTTGCAAAAAACCGGTATAACCGGGGTTAGTTAAATTTTTCGGATTGTTCTTTCCTGCTCTCTCTTTCCGCATGTGCTTATTCCTTACCGGTTTATCTTGCTTGCCATGAAGCCAAGTTATGGACAACAGCAGAGTCGAAGACTCCGGTATGGTCTAGCACACTACTAAACCGGAAAGAAAAAACATTCAATATGCAACCGGTCAACAGAAAAAATAGACATGTTTCATGCAAATTAATAAGGTTAGTCCCCGAGAGTCATTCGAGGTTCCGACATCTTTTATTCATAGCAATTAAGGTACAAAAAGGAACTCTTACAGCACCACTTCAAGAGTAGAAAGGACGCAACAAAGCTACATTCCATGGGCGTTTGGTCTCCTCTCCTGACTTGTCCGCCTTTCCTTTCTTCCATTCCTGTGCATCAATCAGGTAATAGGCATCATTGTGGAGAGCCTTGCTCACAATGAAAGGTCCTTCCCACGGAGGGGAAAGCTTGTGCCGGCCTTCAGTGCGCTGCACTAGGCGTAGCACCAGGTCCCCTTCTCGGAACACTCTTGGATTAACCTTCCGGCTATGATAGCGTCTGAGGTTTTGCTGATAAATGGCTGTTCTTGCCAGAGCTAGTTCTCTTGCTTCTTCTAGCAAGTCCACATCATTTTCTCGGGCCTCCTTTACCTCTTCTTCGGTATAGAGCTGCACCCTTGGGGAATCATGGAGAATGTCGGTTGGTATGACCGCTTCAGCCCCATAAACCATGAAGAATGGCGTGTATCCGGTAGACCGGTTTGGAGTTGTTCTTAGACTCCACAGCACCGATGGTAGCTCATCGATCCAACATCCCGGCGATTTTTCCATTGCATCAATGAGTCGTGGTTTGATACCGGAAAGCACTAAAGCATTTGTTCTTTCAACTTGGCCGTTGCCTTGTGGGTGCGCCACTGAGCACAAATCCAGCCGGATGTTTTTGTCTTCACAAAACCGCTTGAATTTTCCTTGAGCAAAGTTTGAGCCATTGTCAGTTATGATACTGTGCGGGTATCCATACCGCAGAATTACATCTTTTAGGAACTTTACCGCTGTGTGGCCATCACATTTTGCGATAGGCTTCACTTCCAGCCACTTGGTGAACTTATCCACCATTACCAAGATGTGGGTCATGTTTCCCCTTGCGGTTTTAAATGGTCCAACCATGTCCAGGCACCAGACAACGAATGGCCAAGTTAGCGGTATGGTTTTCAAACCGGATGTTGGGGTATGGTTTTGCTTGGCGTACCTCTGGCACCCATTGCATTTTCTTACCATATCCTCCGCATTCTCCAAAGCCGTTGGCCAATAGAATCCATGCCGGAACACCTTTGCCACCAGTGCCCTTGACGAGGCGTGGTGCCCGCATTCTCCTCGATGAATTTCCTCAAGCATTTCTTTTCCCTCTTCCGGCTCCACACATCTCTGGAGGACACCGGTAACACTTCTCTTGTATGCCTCACCATTGATAATAGTGTAAGCTTTGGACCTCCTTTGTATTCTTCTGGATTCATTTTCGTCAACCGGCAAGGTGCCGTTGATCAGGAATTCCTTAATAGGTTTAACCCAAGATGGCGCTTCTCTAACCACAAACACCGGCACGTCTATGTCCATGTTGTCCACGAGTGTTACTTCTGCCGGTATGGGTACCGCAGTCCCCGAGCTTACCGGTGGAGTCCCCGAGTGTGCCGGAACAGTCCCCAGGTTTCCTTCATCGATGTCCATTGGCACCACATGTGATTCCGGTACGAAAATCGACTCCGATTCCGGACTTGGTTTGATTGATGGAACTCTTAAGTGTGCCAAGGCTATTCCGGGGGGAATTTCTTGCCTGGATGAGCCCAGCTTGGACAGAGCATCCGCGGCTTCATTTTCAGCCCGTGGCACATGGTGAAACTCACAGCCTTCGAAGAAGCCGGCAATCTTTTGCACATGAAACCGGTATGAGGCCATGTTGGCATCTTTTGCATCCCAATCTCCGGAACACTGTTGCACCACCAGATCTGAATCGCCGTAGCAAATGATCCGGAGCGCTCCGATTTCCTTTGCGACCTTGAGCCCGTGTATCAGAGCTTCGTACTCAGCGACATTGTTTGACGCCCTGAAGTGCACTTGTAGAACATACCGGAGGTGATCTCCTTTAGGTGAGGTGAGCACCACACCGGCACCCAGACCCTCCTTGAGTTTGGATCCGTCAAAGTGCATCTTCCAGTATTCTATCTTGTGATCTGGCGGCTTGTATTGTATCTCCGCCCAATCGACCAAGAAATCAGCTAAAGCTTGCGATTTTATGGCATCTCTTCTTTCATACACCGGTACATACGGTGATAGCTGAATTGCCCATTTTGCAATCCGGCCGCTGGCATCCTTGTTACCCATGATATCGGAGATGGGTGCCTCACTCACCACCTTCATGGGGTGTTCCTCAAAGTAATGCTTGAGTTTCGTGGCGGCCATGAACACGCCATAAGTCATCTTTTGGAAGTGTGGGTAGTTTTGCTTTGAAGAGGAGAGCACCTCGCTCAGGTAGTATACCGGCCTCTGGACGGTTTTTCCTTCCTCTTCTCTTTCCACCACAACCACAACACTAACCACCCGGTTTGTTGCCGCTATATAAAGCAACATAGGTTCTCTTTCCAAGGGCGAGGCCAAGATCGGGGCCGTTACGAGCATGTTCTTCAATTCTTTAAACGTTGCGTCTGCCTGTGTGGTCCAGACGAAAGTATCCGATTTTTTCATCAAAGCATAGAGTGGCAAGGCCTTTTCTCCTAGCCTGCTTATGAACCGGCTTAGCGATGCCAAGCTTCCGGTAAACTTTTGCACATCTTTTAGTTCTCGCGGGATAGTCATTCTTTCTATTGCCCGGATTTTTACCGGATTGGCCTCAATGCCCCGGCTTGACACAAGGAAACCAGCAGCTTGCCGGCAGGGACACCGAAGGTGCATTTTGCCGGATTGAGTTTCATCCGGAACCGTCTTAGGTTATCAAATGTTTGCCGGATGTCATCGATTAAGGTATCTTTTACTTTAGTTTTTATCACAATATCATCCACGTAAACTTGCACATTCTTTCCGATTTGATCAAACAAGCATTTTTGCATACAGCGCTGGTACGTTGCACCGGCGTTGCGCAAACCAAAAGGCATTGTCACATAGCAATAAGCCCCGTGCGGGGTAATGAACGCAGTTTTATTTGATCTTCCTTTTTCGAGGGATTTGGTGGAATCCGGAATACGCATCCAGTAAAGACAACAACTCACACCCAGCAGTAGAATCAATCACTTGATCGATTCGGGGCAAAGGGAAAGGATCTCTTGGGCAAGCTTTGTTGAGGTTGGTGTAGTCGATGCACATGCGCCACACCTTCGGAGCTTGTGCCTCCAGGTTCTCATCTTTTTTCTTCTCGACCATCACCGGATTAGCCAGCCACTCTGTGTGCGTGACCTCCACGATGAAACCGGCAACCAACAGCTTTGTCACTTCTTCTCCAATGATTTTCCTCCTATCTTCTGCGAACCGGCGCAAGGGTTGCCTCACCGGCTTGGCATCCTTCCGGACGTTTAAAGAGTGCTCAGCCAGCTCCCTCGGAACTCCTACCAAGTCATCGGTTGACCAGGCAAAAATGTTCCGATTCTCACGGAGGAAGCGACGGCGCGCTTTCCTATGCTTGTGAGGCCGGCACCGATACGAACGGTGCGCTGGGTAAGCCAGATCCAGCACAATGTCCTTTGTCTCGTTTGTCGGCTTGAATGCCGGTGAGGCCAGGTTTCCACTCATTGCCGCTAAGCTCAACTTTGATGACTGCGCAACGCAGGTTTGCATTCTTTTGTTTTCCTCCGCTATTACAGTGATTCTGCCAGGTTTGATCCGGCGAAGCGGTTTCCATCGAGACTTTATAGTTTCCCACGGTCAAGGGTCCACGAGGTGCCGCATCTTCATCTTGAGGTAAGCCGTATGGGTTGAGGCCATGAAAGCTGCCAATGCCGGTCTTCCCAACAATGCATGGTAAGGACTATCTAAGTCTACCACCTCGAACTCAATGTTCTCAACACGACAATTGTCACGTCCTCCAAACGATACATCCACCCGAACTTTTCCTATCGGGGCGCAAGATAAACCGGGAACGATCCCATGGAAAGTTGTGTGAGTTGGCTGCAACATATTCTCCGTTATGCCCAGCGTACGCATGGTGTGCTTGTACATGATGTTTATGCTGCTGCCGTTGTCTATCAACACCTTGCTGAATTTTACCCGAGTTTCCGGCCCCTTCATGATTGGGTCCACAACAAGAGCATATCCGCCCGGATTCGGCATGATTTGGGGTGATCCTTGAACGACCAGGTGATTTCCTGATCTGACCATAGCATGTACTTGGGTACTGCCGGCATCACCGCGTTCACTTCCATGGAACGGCGATGCACGCTCTGCCTGTCATTTGGTTCGGTAACAAAGACAACCATGCACAAATGTGGGTCTTCATAAACATTCCGGCCCAAAGGTGCCGGTGGCGGAGGTTGATCACGATTTTCCTCCACCCGGTTAACTTGCTGGTATTGCTGCCTGTTTGGCTGAGGTTGTACCGGTAGAGCATTTGCTCCAGTAAGCGGTGGTGGTGGTGGTAGTTGTTGTTTGACGCAGCATATCTTGCGGCGGTGGCAACATTGTGGCGCAGCCTTGTCCTTGCGCATCCTTCACTGCCCCTTTTTGCATTAAGTACTTAGTCCAAGAACAATCTTTCGTCAGATGGTTTGACGGGTGATCCGGGTTCGGCGTGTGCCACCGGCAAGGTTGGTCCATGGCGGCTTCCATGGTGTATTTCACAGGCTCTTGCCAATTCTTTTTCTGGCCCCAGGGTTTCTTCTCAACCCATTGCTTCTTAGGACCTGCCCATGGCTGCGATCCGGTTTTCTGTCTCTTGCCGCTGGCGTCATAATTTTCTTGCACGGCAGCAACTTGCTGTGGTGCATACCTTCGATCTGGGAAATCTTCCCTTCTTTTGTTGTTCCGGTTGTCCCGGTATTGCTCTTGTCGCTGCTGCGGCGGGTTTGACTGCTCCGGCTCAGCTTGCACTGCCGGTTGCATTGGGTCTCCCAATGCATAGCTATCTGCCACACGTATCATTTCCGCCAAGGTTGTTGGCATGCTTCTCTGCAGCTTTTGCCACAAAGGCGATCCTCTCCGGCATCCTTGACTGAACCAAGCAATGGCTTGTGCCTCAATCACTCCTTCACATGTATTTCTCATTGAGTTCCACCGGGTAAGATAATCCCGGTCTGTTTCTCCTGTACTTTGTTGGCACAGAGCGAGCTCTTGGGGCCGGTTTGGCCTCTTGTAAGTCTTCTGAAGTTATTCACAAAGGCTTCCTCAAAATCCAACCATCCGTTAATGCTTCCTGCCGGCAGATTGTTAAGCCAAATTCTTGCAGGACCTACCAGGTAGGACGGTATGATTCTTACCGCCCAACGCCGGTTTACTCCACCACCAGCCACGTAAACAGTTGTGACATAATCTGCTAGCCAGTCTTCCGGCTTGGTCGTACCATCATACGTTCTTGTGTCCCGGGGCAACTGGAAATTGCGCACCGGTGGTTCTTCTCTCATGATTCGTGGGCCAAAACACCTTGGGCCAGGAGGTCCCTCACATTCGACTATTGCGGAAAGATGTACTCTGTTCAACCTGTGCCTCGCATCCCGGTCTGGCAAACATCTTTCCCCCAGGCGTTCCCCCAAAGGGTTCCGGTGAACTCTTGTTCGTTCCATCTCGGAATCTGATTCGTCATATCCTTCCGGTTCCGCGGCTCTTGCCTGCCGGTACCCTGGTGGTGGCATTTCCTCATCGACATATGCCACTCTTGCGGCTCGATAATTTTGCCCGGTTTCATATCTACCGGCATGATTGTTTCCGGCATAGCCTCCCTTGGCGTAGCCCCGATCTGCCCCTTGGCTTTTTCTACCGGCATCATGTTGCCCGGCGTTTTGCTTTCCGGCAAGAACTGGATCATACACAGTCATCTGCCGTGCGTTCTTTTCTCTTTCCCTTCTTTTGTCCGGATGGGACGATGCCTGCCCATGGGACTTGCTTCCGGCATTCTTTGTTGAACGC
The DNA here is from genome assembly GCA_030979885.1 of Lolium multiflorum. NCBI lineage: Eukaryota > Viridiplantae > Streptophyta > Magnoliopsida > Poales > Poaceae > Lolium > Lolium multiflorum. The sequence continues at coordinate 71,078,103 of CM061753.1, read as the reverse complement.
GCGGATTTTGAGGCCTGCCTCGTTCAGCTTAGCTAGCTGCTCAGCATTTTGCTGCTCGATAGTTTTCAGCAGCTCTTTTACACGCTCTTGCTGCTTTGCCAACTCGTCTCCGGAAAGCGATTCACATAGCTCTACTGCAGCTTTAGCGGCTTTTATAGTTTTATCCGGACTCTGTACTTAGGCTTTTCTACGATGCTTACAGACACAGATGCACTTTTGCCGGCAAGAACTTCTTTGCGCAAATCTGATCTAGGTTGCGAGCCTTAAGCCGGTTTTCCGGTATCCTAGCGGCATGTGCACTAACGAAGCAAAGCCATGGGCTGCGTTATACTCACGTAGGGTTAGGTTCAGCTCGCGCTGCGCCCGGATGATGTCGGCGCCACCGGTAAGCGGGGCCTTGCACGTGGCCTCCAGCTCCTCCGAGCCTTTGCCGGGTCGATATTCGCGATGGACGTGGCCGCGTGTGCATCGCCGCAGAGGTGTTGCCGGTGGTGCGATGATGCTCCCGCGACGCTGCGTCACGCTCGGCGGCGGTTTTGCCGGGCGGGTCGATGCCGCACGTTCATCTCCTTCCTCCACAGCTCCCTTGCCGGTGTTGACCGCACCAGCCATCATGACCTCCACGCTGCCGGCGGCGCGGCCAGCACACAGCCACCTTGGCGGATCCGGCGCCACCAGCACCGGCGAGAGGCGGGCGCACAGGGACGGTGCCGAAATAGACGCGGAGGCTGCCGAACTCGATGGTGCGGCCGTTCTGCGGGAACTTGCCGCCGTTGGCGAAGCAGCCTGCGTTGTCGTTGATGAAATCCATGTTGTAGATGCGTTGCACGAGCGCGGACACCGTGCGCTCGCCGTTGATGTCGAGGATGCCCGCCCGAATATGAACTCCAGCAAGCGCCACTTCATGCCCCACGGTGGGCGCCAACTATCGTCGTGGTGAACAAACGGATGCCATAGGATGGCTTATCTTGGGGCCGAATGGACGCTAGAGGATTCGGGGAGGGTTTATGACTAGATGGGATGAACTTCCGGATGGTTTCCTCAAGAACTTGGCCAAGGCCAGAGGTTGGAGAAGAAAGACACAAGGAAGAACTCGCTCTAGATCACTATCTTCATTGATCTCCACAGGTTACAGGTTCGAGCTTACAAGGTTCTCTCTCTATCTTCTGCTATCGTTCCGCGCGTATGAAAGATGCTGCCCCCTCTCCTTATATAGGGGAGTGGGTGGCTTACAGGACAAGAAACCCTAATGGGATCTTTGACTAGACAAACTACTTTTACAAAGATACTTTACAAAGCTACTTTAATCATAGATGACGCCGGGGTCTTCTTTAAACAAGGAGGCTGACGTCCTCCGGCTTCTTTGGCCGTCATCCTCCTCTTTGTCTTCAGGCCTTCGTTTAAAGCCACTTTGCTTAGCTCATCCTTGTCCGCTAGCTCAGGAGAGAATCTTTGACTGGTCCTGCCGACATGTTCTTTCTTCCGGTCTCCGGCCTCCTTTCTATCCGGTCCCGGTATACCCCTCTTTGGGGATACCGGCTTAGTTACTTAGCCAAATTCCTATCTTTGAGTTCCGGTATAAATATTAAACCGGTATCTTGATGGATAAGACCATCTGGTTTGGCATGCCTTTGGCATACCGGAGGTCATCCCCCAACACGATCATAGCTACTAAAACATCCCCCTCAATTTCACGCTGGCACGCGATACCCACAAGTAGGCGCTATAGTATTCGTGCACTCTTCTCTGGAAAAAGCCGATCTACCCCAGTTATTACTAGTATTCTGGATTCGTGATGCGCAGAATCGGAGGAAGCATGCCGCAGGATGCAAGCTCTGCGCACTCATTTGCGAGCCAGAAATACTCGGTGGTTGCTCACTCAGTACCCATCTTCAATCTCTTTCCCTTTTTGCTACCCTCGCCCTCTGACAGCCCCCACTGTCAGGTGGGCTCACAGGAGCAATATGTTGCAATCATACACGCCAATGAAGCACATCTTGACGACGACGCCACTGCACTATCCTTCGAGGTTTATGTTGGTGGAATAGGCATCATTTCCTCGGAATCCTGTGGGTACATGTGCATGGGATGACCCCAGAGGCATATGCGGCTTCTGCCACTCAACATTTGCATCGATCGTGTTGGCACTCCTGATTTTGTGACTTCGGATTTGAACGATGCAAAAGATTTGTATATCCCATAAATTAAGTAAAAAATACTAGCAGCTTTTAGGGTCTTCGGACCCTATCTTGTTCCAAAAAAAAAAATTAAGTCAAAATGGCTGGGCGGTTTATTAGCAGGAAACAATCCAAAATTGGTACGGACATCCTCACCGACTGTCATAAACCACCATGGCTACCCACAAAAGCAGTGTACACACCACTAAAGCAAGAGTTGTCGTTGAGGATGTTCACCCATATCATCGTCATCACTCTGCAGCGGCTCCGACATTATCGAGTAAGGCTTTATTTGGTACTAGCCTATTTGTGGCACCAAATCCCAGCTTATTCCCAAAAACATGTTTGGGTATCATGTATTGAGCTAATTTAATTCTACTTATCCTCACTTTTCTCCAAATTCTATTGTACTTTTCTCAATATCTAATACTTTACCCCTATCTAGTGGAGGGATTTTGTGGTGGAAAAAAAATCTAGTGGAGGGATTTGAATGGATTGGGTGAAGGTAGGGATTTTACCCAATAGCCTAGAAAATTATTCACACTAATCCCCACAAAATCCATAACTAAGTTAGTGTTGACACATAAATTTGCTTGAAGTATTCCTCCGGTTCATGAAACACGAGCAATGCTACATCTACGGACGCCGCCTACAAAAAATTTCTTACGGACAACCACCTACACACACACCAGATGACTACGTGCTCTAATTAATCTAACGAATGGAAAAATCAGAACCAAACACTAAGCCACCATGTCAGCCCTTAAGCTCATCCCGTAGGATAGTTCCCGTAGGTCTAGGATTATTGGTGAAACACAGAAGAGAAAAGAAAATTCTAGCGCCACCTCCACCTCCTCCATAGATCGTTCCGCCTCCTCCGGCTGGCCTCACCGGCGTCGGGAGCTGTGGGAAACCCGATCTATGTGTGGACTTTTTGATTAAAAACAGTGTTTCGGATTTGGTAGCCATCTTTCTTTTTGATCATCCACATAAATGGAGATGGCATTGTCTACAATTAGTGATCTTCGATTCTTCATTCGACGACGAGATCTCCTTCACGGCATCAATAATAGTGTTGAAAGACAACATTTTTTAGAAATAGGCATTTAAATCTTGCTTGACCGAATCGATTTTAGATTTTTTTTCTCATGGTTGCTGCTAAGAAGACGGTAGGAAAACCTTGCCGAAACCACGTCGTGAAGCGGTGGGCGCCGTGCATGCTCGAAGAAGCGTTTGCCGTTCCCACGTCGACTGCCCCCAGAAAAAAAGCCAGTGGCAATGCATAGATAACCAATATTGCTTGTGGGACTCACTCACTCACTCACACATCCGATCAACGCATATCCGGCAAAACAGAGTGTTATCCGATTGATCCGATGATGGCGCAACGGGAAATGTTCAGTTTCGATTTTTCTCTTCGCGACGGCCCTATGTGCATTTTGCGTAGGCCAAAACTCCTACAAGTAGCACTCATGCCGTGCACACGACTATGCCTTGTCCATGAGTAGCCTCACCGAATTTGTGGGATTCTTCCCGTTTAAGCTAAGCTGTTCCTAGTAGTACTAGTCTTTTCCGGTTGCGGTTCAGTGTGTCCTATAGTCCTTTCGGTGTTGAGAAAGGTATATGGTGCTAACTTGTACGCGATAGGCCTGGCAGTTAAGTGTCCACCAACATTGCACGAAAATAACTAAGAGAACATGGGTATAGGTGAACCTGATTTTTTTTTTAAATCTAAAAAATGGTATTTTAAAGTTTCAGAAATTTTTGATACAAATTACCTAGCCAAGATGTACTGCTTCTTATAACGCGATAAGGAGTAGTTGCAATTATGAAATACGTAGAAAGTTACTTAACATCCTCTGGAGACTAAAAGAAAGTAACAAGTGATCAACATAGGAATCGATATGGACCCACAATTTTTCTTCAATAGTTGCACAATTCTTTTGAAATGCGGAAGGGCCAATAATAAAAAGAAATGGCCGCTTATTCGCACACGCTACCGAAACAACAAAACAAGCAATCACAACACCGCCTTCTAGCCAAAGAGGGCTTCATGACCAAACAACCAACGTCACGGGGACCGGTGGCCAACACCCTAAAGAAGGGCATACATCGGGCTTCGTCTGCGGCTAGAGAAAAGGCATCACCCGGAAAGAGGAGTGGCCACAAGCCTTTGGTCATGCGGCGTCTACAACGAATGCACACCGGCCCCGAGACCACACACACTGGCCATGATTCCACGTGAACCGATGCCTATGCCCCCTTGGGGTCCAAAGTAGACGCCCTACGAAGGGCATTTCGAATGTGTCGTCACATTTCTTTCTTTTTTTTTACAAAATCCAGTGAGCAATTTAGAGAACGTGGTTGGAGTTGTCAGAGGCAGGACTCTCCGCACCAATAGTTAACACGAGCATTCAAATCCTGGCGATCACACACAGACACAGGTGCGTCTAGTAGAGAACTTAGTAAGGTTTGTGAATTTATCTCCATGGATCACTTGAAGCTTTTGCCACCAGCATATCCAGTTGGCATGCCCTTGCTACATACTGTTCTGTCCAAAGAGCAGTGCCATGCTCTCCTGATATGGGGCATGCCATCCAACAGAAAACTGACACAGAAGGGAACGGTACAGTACTTTACGGAACGTTTCGTTCAACAGATAGATAGCAGATGTGGATGGTGACACGGTGTTATGGACTCATGGTGATCTGGTTCAGGTACAAGTACAATTAAAGAGAAAAGAAAACCGGTACATCAATCAAAATGATGAAAAAAAACCTAGAAGGGGATATATGGGTGGTTAGAAAAACAAAACCCTCCATGGAAGAATTTTGCCTAGCTGATCAACTCCCACAGGCAGGTGCAATCAAGGAAAATTGCATAGACAAGACCATGTTTTTGCAGAAAAGCAGTATAGTTCTTCCTATCATTACAATACCATTAGAAAATAGAAAAGAGTACAAAAAAAAAGAACAGATAAATATAGCACTAGGAACAGACGCACTCTGTCTCACCGGACAAAAAACAGAGCAAGCCTTGCAATCTTTCTGCTCGGCTCAGACTGACCAAGGAAGGAGAAGAAATGAAGGAGGAGGAGGAGGGGTGTGTCGGCATGGTCGCTAGTAGCGGCCGGCGTTGGCGCCGAGCTTGATGGTCGTCGGGTATGGGCTGCGCATGGGCGACCTGGGCGGCTGCTCGAGGCGGTGGCCGTCGGCGTCGTAGTAGATGACCCCGGAGAACTCGAGCGGCTGGCACCGCTCACCCAAGAGTATCTCCTTCCTCCACAGCCCGCCGTCATCCTGCTCCCGGCCGCCTCGTCCCCTGGCCGTCGGCAGCGAGAACGCCTTCCTCCACGGTGCCATGGACGCCTTGCCGTTGCCGGTGGCCATCTTCCTCGCCGCCCGCTGCAGCCGCCGCGTGCACGTGCCCATCAGCGCCGCCACCGCCTGCAGGAGGCTCACACCCATCTCAGCTGCACGATTTCGCTTTTTTTCTTGGCTTCTTGTGTGCTCTGTGTGCTGTAGCCGACTGTTTATTGCTCTGAGGTGGTGGTCGTTTGTTTGGTTTGGCGGCATATATAGGGCGGGGTCTCTCGCGATGGTGGCTCTGTAAAAGTCAAGCAAGTTGGTCGGAAAGGGATTTGTCTATTTAATCGCCAATAATCGCCGCGATCTAGTATCCAAACGACCGGATTTTATCTTTCTCTGGGTGGTGTATCGAGTCGGCTCAAGTAATTGTCTGAAAATTTCATGCGAGATTTGGACACGATCTGCTGAAAAGATCACCATTACACGCAAACTGTGTAGCCTTTCTTCGCCACGCCGTTGTTCATGAGAATGCCATGCTCGAGAATGCAACTATGATATCAACGACCACCAATATACCAAATGATATTAATATATTCCCTTTATCGAAAAACCAATATACCAAAGACAATCTTCGAGCCTCGAGTATTACCTAGTTGATGGCACCTATCCATGGTGGTTCACACTTGTGAAGACAATCTCCGAGCCTCGAGGCATAAAAAGCCTCACTTTGCATCGTTGCCCGGAGGATTGTAGGAAGAATTTTGAGTGGGCATTTGGTGTACTCCAATCTCGATTTGCTATTGTCTGGCACCCTGTTCTTTCCTAGTCTCGAGATCAGATATGTGAGGTGATGCATGATTGTGTGGTCATGCACGACATGATTATCGAGAGTGAGCATGAAGATCCTTCACCAATGGATGATCCACTAGATCCTCAATCACCAGGTGCGAAGTTTGCTGATTTATTCGCCATTAACCAGGAAACCGTGTCGAAGTTGTTTATCAAAGGAGACGGCACTGCCTGAGTCTTTATCTAGTTAAACTTTATTTTATTTAAACTTTATGAATTATTGTATTTTTATTTTAATTAAATTTTAATTACTTATATGTTGTACTTTACAAAAAATGTTTAGAAAATGGTTAAATATGAAAAAAATAGGTCAAAAACCTATTGAGGACATGGTGTTGAGGGCACGGCTGAAGAAAGACGCCCCCATATATATGTGGCAATTATAGTGATGAGCCCGATCCGACGTTGTTGGCAAAGGCGTTTGAAAACACGAGTGAAGATGCTATAACATACTATTATAATGAGCCTGCTTCACAATATATTTTCTAGGATATACCGTACTGAAGATGGCGGCTGACCTTTGGCAACCTGGCTCGCCCGTACGTCAGTGGATTTGGACGTGATAAACAAAAGGGCAATCATACATTTCATCTATCGTCGTCATGTTTACGGACGTACGCCGTCCCAAGTTTTGCATGTACAGTATATACGGCCCTTGTGGTTTGTGAAGAGCAAGAAGTCGTCAAAACGATAAGGCGGCATTAAAACCCACACGATAAGCTCTCGCTCACCCCTTCCTGGATGGTTGACCCCGAATTGATTAAACCTACATGCCCTTTCATGTGTACCATAATCGCTAAACCTCTGTCGCTTTCGATTTTGTGTATGAGCCGACTATCTGAAAATGAATGCCTGAGTTGTTTAGTGTAGAGTGTAACCATTACGAGTTTGAGGCGGTACCATTACCAGTGGATCAGACTGTGAGGATTCAGGAAGAAGCTGGGGTGATGTCATTTGAGATTTTGAGATTGTTTAACACCGAAACCGCAGAGACCAAATCGGTTTACCCTCGAGTAAGGAAAAGAACAATTCTTGTACACAGCCGCTATGGCGTCGACCTTCGACAATTTGTTCTTCCCCTCTCCGTCTCTCCAGCGCCTCCTCTGTAATATGGCTCCCTCCTCTCCTTAGACGCTGAAGCTACGCTGCTTTCACTTGGAAATAGCACTTCACATAGTATTCGTCAAGAAGTTTAACATGATTGTGGGCACAATTCGTCTAACAAAAACAAAAGCTTGTTGATTCAGTTGGTCGAACGATTCCAGTCAACTGCCCCAGTTCAGTCAAGCTTTTCTTTTGCCAATTTTGTCAAGCTGAAGCTGAACACGTGAACGTATACCAGCCTGGTGAAAAGTAGATTCGTGAGTAGGTTTTCGATTTCGTCAACATTTCAATTCAAGAATCGTCGGGTGTGGCGTAGCAGTATGAAGGACCGGAGGAATGTTCAGAGGCATGGCAGTCAATCACCATAGCTTATTCGATTCGGTGATCACCTACAAACTACTATATTACTCTACGTATCTCTTCACCAGACACGTACGTGCGTAATAGCATGTTCGGTACATGAGCGCTAGCTGAATAATCGTCAGTCTCGAGCAGGTGCCGTGTGTTAGGGGGGAATGCACGGACAAAAGAGAGAGGTGGTATTACTTTGCTATTTCTTACTGGGAACAATATTCATATAGTCTATATCAATGGAGAAAGTGCATGGTCAAAGGCCTAGAATCATCAGTGCCCAATGTACGAAAGATAACACTCACTAGTGCATCACATACGGTCCGAGTGGAGAACTCCGAGAGGAAATATCGCAGCAATTGTCCAGTCCAGCGGACCAGCGGCATTAATTGGAACCCGAAATGCCTGGGTCAAAATACATATCATGGTGCTCGAAATCAGATTCTACCGATCTTATCATTGCATCAAACTCACACCCCCTCCGTTCCAAACATAAGATAGTTTAAATTTTCGCTAGATAATCATACGCCGGCACAATCTGTATAAACACATGCGGCGTCGAAGTATAATACTCCCTCTCCTTTCACTACAGGAATGGGAGACTACGCCGAGGGCCAGGCTATACGCCGACGGCCAAAAGTCGGGGCCGTCGGCGTATGGCCCGGCCAGGCCAGCATGCCCTTTCAACCCTCGGTGAAACGTGGCCGTCGGTGTAGCGACCTCTACGCCGAGGGCAGCCCTCGGCATATCTTTGGCCCTAGGCGTAGACAGGGCTACGCCGACGGCCACCCTCGGCGTAGGCCATTTTTCAAATTTGTCTAATTTTGTAAAAATCATAACTAATTCATATGATGTCAGAAAAATGCGTATGAGCTATCAAAATGTTCAGAAAAACATCCTCTATCAGTTTATATCAAAATCATGCATATTTGAATCATGTACAATAACATGTTAACATAGAAAAATTTCAATCACTTTATTATATGTTCTCAGGTTCCCGTTTTAGCCAGATGGCAATTTAAACGAAGTCAGAAAATCTCGCGGAGCCGCATGGCATCATTTTATGTGTCCTAGTAACCACTCCAAAAGATGGAATTGGGATACGGCAATTATTTTAGAAAACCCTTCACGAACAAGGCTATCAAGTCCGGAGTTCTATGGCTTTTAGGGCAAATGAGTAGGAAACGGCCCGTGACACCGCATAGTTTGTCGGAACGAGGCAATATTTGGCACGTGCGTGGTACCTGGGATGGGAAGCAAGGCCCGGGAGCGGATTTCCAATCCGACCCATGGGCGATGGTTTTTTCATTTTCGGGATGCCAAAACGGGTTTTTTTGTGAAGGAACTACATGAGGCGCATTTTAATATTGCGCGAGACCTCTGCGTAGTGGTAGGACACCGCCTTCGCACCACATATCACATGCCATATGTGCGTGCTAGCTATATGGGAATCCATGCGGCTTCCTGCGGTGTCCCGCCGAATCCGCTGGAAAGTGACCGGATTTGAACTAGGGCTACACTTTCCGTCGCTCAATAAAAAAAAATGTTTTTAGGTCTATGACATATCAGTTTATGTGCTAATTTTTGTCCGTTTAGCGCGATGGTAAACGGGTGCACCAGCGCGCCCGTACGGCCATACCGCATCTCCGTCGGGGCCCGTTTTGGCCAAATGACAATTTAAACAAAGTCAGAAAATCCCGCGGAGCCGTATGGCGTCATTTTATGTGTCCTAGTAACCACTCCAAAAGTCGGAATTAGGATACGGCAATTATTTTGGAAAACCCTTCACAAACAGGGCTATCACGTCCGGAGTTCTATGGCTTCTAGGGCAAATGAGTAGGAAACGGCCCGTGACACCGCATAGTTTGTCGGAACGAGGCCATATTTGGCACGTGCGTGGTCCCTGACATGGGAAGCAAGGCCCCGGTAGCGGATTTCCAATCCGACCCATGGGCGATGGTTTTTTCATTTTCGGGGTGCCAAAACGGGTTTATTTTGTGAAGCAGCTACATGGGGCGCATTTTAGTATTGCGCGAGACCTCCACGTAGTGGTAGGACACCGCCTTGCACCACATATCACATGCCATATGTGCGCGCTAGCTATCTGGGAATCCATGCGGCTTCCTGTGGTGTCCGGAATTGAACTGGGGTTTGAACCGTCGCTCAATAAATTCCGAGAAAAATGTTTTTAGGTCTATGACATATCACTTTATGTGCTAATTTTTTTCCGTTTAGCGCGATGGTAAACGGGCGCACCAGCGCGCCGGTACGGGCATACCGCATCTCCGTGGGGGGCCGTTTTGGCCAAATGGCAATTTAAACGAAGTCAGAAAATCCCACGGAGCATCATGGCGTCATTTTATGTGTCCTAGTAACCACTCCAAAAGTCGGAATTAGGATACGGCAATTATTTTGGAAAATCCTTCACAAACAGGGCTATCACGTGCGGAGTTCTATGGCTTTTAGGGCAAATGAGTAGGAAACGGCCCGTGACACCGCATAGTTTGTCGGAACGAGGCCATATTTGGCAGGTGCGTGGTCCCTGGGATGGGAAGCAAGGCCCCGGGAGCGGATTTCCAATCCGACCCATGGGCGATGGTTTTTTCATTTTCGGGGTGCCAAAACGGGTTTATTTTGTGAAGCTACATGAGGCGCATTTTAGTATTGCGCGAGACCTCCGTGTAGTGGTAGGACACCGCCTTCGCACCACATATCACATGCCATATGTGCGCGCTAGCTATCTGGGAATCCATGTGGCTTCCTGCGGTGTCCCGCCGAATCCGTGGAAACTGACCGGATTTGAACTAGGGGTACACTTTCCGTCGCTCAATAAATTCCGCAAAAATGTTTTTATGTCTATAGCACATCACTTTATGTGCTAATTTTTGTCCGTTTAGCGTGTTGGCGAACGGTGCACCAGCCCGCCCGATACGGCCATTTCGCATCTCGCGAGGGGGCTGTTTTGGCCACATGGCAAATTGGGCGTCATATTTGGATTCCTCTAATTTTTAGGTTCAAATGATGATATGTATGTTATATTTAGATTCCTCTCATTTTTCTGATCGATTTAGACATATTATTTGTGGAATTTTGATTTTACGATTTAAAGATATTAATTATTCAATATTAAATAGAAAAAAGACCAAAAAATAAAATCATTTTATTTTTATTTGAATTCAATATTATTATTACTTATATATATTCATTGTTGTCTACTTAAGTAATTATTTGTGATTCGAAAATAAAGAAGTGTGCATCATGGTTCAAGGGTTAATAGGGTTGATATGCTATTATTATCAGCAAGAGGTGTCAATTTTATAATGGAAGCTCATCCGAATGGAACCAAGAAGTTAAGCGTGCTGAGGCTGGAGTAGTGTGAGGATGGGTGACCGACTGGGAAGTTTAACCATGATTGTAATTTGACATAAGATTAAGTGTAGTTAGAGTTAAAAGTGTATTGGGTGAAAGATAAACAAGTAAAAAAAGAAAAAAAGAAAAAAATAAAAAAATTGTGTAAAAGAAATTAAAATTTTAAAAAATTTAAATGTCTATGCCTAGGGTTTTGCCGTCGGCATATAGAAAAAAATATTTTTTTTTCGAATTTTTTTTTTGGAAACGGGAAATTTGAATTTTTTAAAGTCTATGCCGAGGGTTTTGCCGTCGGCGTAGCGTGCTACGCCGAGGGCCGGGCTACGCCGACGGCGATAGTGGCTTTACCGAGGGACTTACACGCCGAGGAGCTATGCCGAGGGCGGCCCTCGGCATAGCCTACGCCGAGGGCCAAAGCATGCTACGCCGAGGGTTACCGGCCCTCGGCATATAGCCCCATTCCTGTAGTGTTTGGATCGGAGGGGGTACATACAAATACGTTGGCTTTACTTTCTCATGTCACCAACAAAAGTAATTCCGCGTGTTAGTGGTGGTCAAACTTTTGAAAACGTTAATCGCACATATACTTCTTTGCCTTATTGATGATAGAGTATATTCGGTGAGGTCTTGGGAGAGGAGGATCGACGGCGCGAGGGCGGGGCTAAGTGTAAGGGACGGCATGGGAAAAAAGAAAAAGAAACATGAGAAGAGAAAAAGAACTCCCTATATGCAGATTTTCTTTTTACACTGCTATTTTTTAGTACACAAAAACCCGTTGTAGCATACGGGATTTTACCGTATTGTGCTAGAGGAGCTACACTCAAAGTGCATCAGTTTATTTATGTCAACTAGAGAGGTTAATGGCCAAGTGCGTCAATTTATTCTTGCCAACTAGAGAGGTTTGGCGCCGCTGTCCCTTTGTTGCTCTTATCTTTTGGGGAAGGTGCAGCGCTCTGTGCACGGCAACCACACCAATGTCGAGTCGAGGCTGCACGTTTCGACTCTGACTCGTCTAGAATCAATGGGTACAACGCTCGAGCTGGTCACTGGAGCGCAGGGGCGGAGCCAGGATTTAAGTATAGGGGGGGCGAGAAAGGCGCTAATTTTAAAAAGAGAAAGAAAAAAAATGTATGTTAGCTTCATCGATACGTTTATAATATCCAATGATTTGCCTTATCAATCACTGAGGAAAATACATGTTTTTTACTTAAATTTAACTTTTCAACTGTTAGTCTCGTCGAATATGTTTGCAATCTCATAAGAGGTGAACAGATTTAGAACCAAGTTTTATAATTACTGTTGTCTTCCTTTTCTTCTTATGTTTTAAAATTATTCCATTTAGTAGTCTGTGTTGTCAATATCGATAATTGATTCAGTCGTTGTAGTCGGATTATATATTATACATCTCTCACCACATTCTCCATAGTTCCATTTGGAACTTCTTTCTAAAATCTTGGATTAAGGGAGCAATAATAACAAAACTAAGAGAAATAGATATCTATGCCAGTCTGCCAGTTAACCAAGAGTGACATGTGGTTGTCTGTCATATCATATAAAAAAAGCACTATCTAACTAGTAGGAAAACAATCTTACGTGATGAACAGAAGGGCGGGCTTTGGTGCGATCGATGGCACAACGCCGTGGCGGCCAGCCGGACGACGGATCGACGCCGGCACAGCAAGGCACCGGCGCCATCTCCTTGTCTCGTCTCCTGGCGCCATCGGATAGCGGCGGCGGCGGCGGAAGATGCAGCAACAGGTACCCTAGGCCCTAGCAGCGAGCAATCGATCAAGCGATCACGTATCTGTATGCCGATGGGCAGATTAGTATACGGAAAAACAAGATTAGACCACAATGGTCTTGGCAGATGGGCTACTGGGCCTCTAATTAGCTAGACCCAGGTCAACTGAATGAGGTTTGGTCTAATTAATCAAGCTTCTGTAGCGCACATATGTTGGATTGATCTGTCAGGTTAATATACTGTCAGGTTCAGCTAACAGATAAAAGAGATATTTTCAGAAACACTTAACGTTAAGAAGAAAAGGGGGCCCACAGGACCAACGTCCAGGACGACCTTTTCTGTACGTGCTTATCTCTAAACGCCCTGATCGGGGGCGTCGCTAACCAACTAATGGTTCGTGGCCCCCTGTTGCATGCGCACATAAAAGGGGGAGCCCCGGTGGCTAGCGATCTCATCTGTTAGTCGCCTAGTCTCGCTGCTCCCCAATATTCCTAAGGCACTGCACCGATCGCAGTTCGCGCACAAGCAACGGGAAGGCTGGAACCTCGCCGTGCTGTTCCAGGGCAGTGCAGGTGGCGGCCCGAGGGGATCAGGAGGATCTCCAGATCGTCATCGACCACAAGTTCGTCATCAACACCGCCACACCAAGCCTGCCTCACGCAGGCGTCGATGGGATCGTCAATGCCCCGTAATGCATCTCTGAACCTCTCTAATCTTGATCATTAGGTGTTCTAGTGGCTATTGTTCACGATCTTGTGTTACTCATGAAGTATTAGGCCTAACAATGGTATCAGATGCCTAGTACTGCTAGCACTAGAACCCTAGTGGTGATCTGAGATCACAATTATGTGTAAAGATCATGTTTTTTAGGCTGTTTATGTTGATGTTTAGGACCTCAGATCATTACATCTGCAAGCTATCTTGTTTAGTTTAAGCCTCCGATTAGTCCCTGTCTATGCATGATTAGATAAACAGTACATGAACCCTAACCCTAGCTGAAATCCCCAAATGATTTTGTACACTTTTCTGCAATTGCAAACACGAGCACGAGTTTGGGGACTCACCTTACGCCGCCGGGTCGTTGCCTATCCCTTCGGGGGCCGCCGGAGCACGCACAGCTCCGGCGAGGGTAAGGATCCCGCGCCGCTGTTGCCTCCCGACGGAGGAGCACGCGGATGGACGCGCCGAAAGGCGCGGAACGGACGCACACGCTGGTGGCCGTCGCGCCGCCTGCCTCTGTCGTCGCCAAACGGCAGCCGGCCTCGCCGGTGTGCACCACCTCCGGCTGCAACCGTGCCGGGACGAGGCCAGGCCGACCGCCTCACGCGCGGACGGATGCGCGGATGGACGAGAAAATGGCCGCCGTGCCAGCCGTCGCCGTCGTCGGCTCGTGGCCGTTGGCCTTGCCGGGAGGATTTCCTCCACGCGCCCCGCACGGAAAACGGCGCCGGCAGCCATGCTCGACGGAGGAGCGCGCGGGACTTGGTCCAGCGCACGCTTCTCCGGCGAGCACCGCCACCGCGCCGGCATGGAGCAAGGGGAGGAGGGCGTCGCCGCCGGGCGTCGGCTCTCACTCTCTGTCGCGGAAAAAACGGGGGGAGAAGAGGAAATGATTTAGGGTTAGGGCTCGGCGGCCGGTTTTGTTCTGGGCGGGGTCGATCTCGGCCGTCGTTTCCTTCCGACGGTCCAGATGGACGCGGGAGCAGTAGCCGGGCCGGGGAAGTTTTTTGGGCTAAATCTGAGGATGGGCTTCGGCCCAGGTTGTCGGTAGTCCAGTAAATTTTCTGGGCTGCCGATTTTCTGTGTTTTTTTGTGCATTCTAAATGTTTTTCCTTATGTTTATTGCACTATTATATACAGAAAAATCATTGCCTATAAAATATGATCAGAAACATGTTATTGTTCTGGAAAGAAATGAACCAACGAGATTTTCTTGTCTAGAATATTTAATATGTTTTAATGTTGAGTTATCAAATTAAGCATCATATATGTTGTTCCTTAAATGATTTAAAGTTGATGTTTATTTTGAGAATGTTATGGCTGCAAAATAATTCTGACCAACGTTGTATTATTTCTGCATGTCAACCCCTAATGTTGTTCTAATTCATGTCATTTCTGCCCAACGGTGTTTGACATAGAATAAGAAATTTATGGCATGTTTATTTTATATGCATGCAATTTTACTAATGAATGTCCATGTCAAATTTCAGCTTCCGCTGCGATGCGTTATGATGCTGTCGAGCAGTTGACCGGCAGCAACTTTCCTCGTTGGAAGAACTCCATTGAGCTATGTTTGGCTTTCAACGAGTTTGATTATGCCTTAAGGGAGGATAAGCCCGTGGCGCCAGTTGCTGGTGCTACGGGGTATGATGAACTAAAGAAAACTTATGACTCCAAGATGGAGAAGTGGGACAAATCCAATCACGTTGCAATGCTCGTGATGAATTCTTCCATTTCACCTGAGATTATTGGGGCTCTCCCCAAGAAAGATACTGCTAAGGAATTTATGGAAGCCTTGGAGGAGCAATTCAAAGGCTCTGAAAAGGTTTATGCTCATGAGCTTTTTCACAAGCTACTTGGCAAGTATAAAAATGATGGTGATGTTAGGGGACACATACTGAGAATGATAAATGCTTCAAATAAACTGAAGCACCTAAAGTGTGAGCTCAGTGACAACCTCCTTATCATCATGATCTTGGAGTCCCTCCCTGAAGAGTTCGATCAGTTCAAGATCAACTACAATTCCATGAAGGAGAAGTGGACACTTGCTGAGATATCCCCTCGGATCGTCCAGGAAGAAGAACGAATGATAAGGCAGAACAAGGATCAGGCTTTTCATGTTGGCTCCTCAAAGAGAAAGCATGACGGGTCAGGCCCTTCAAAGTCGCCAAAGAAAACCTTCAAGAAGGAAATGCCAAAGTTTAAAGCAAAGGAAAAGGATAATGGACAGTCTTCAGCACCTACTGATAATGTGTGCTTCCACTGTAAGAAGGAAGGCCATTACAGGAAGGACT
The DNA here is from genome assembly GCA_030979885.1 of Lolium multiflorum. NCBI lineage: Eukaryota > Viridiplantae > Streptophyta > Magnoliopsida > Poales > Poaceae > Lolium > Lolium multiflorum. The sequence continues at coordinate 71,062,190 of CM061753.1, read as the reverse complement.
GTGCTGAATACCTCAAGTGGATGATGAAGAAAGGTACAGATGAAATCACTTTTGTTGATGAAATGTTATATACTGATTTCTCTTGTACATCATGGTGGATTGATTCAGGTGCAACTTCTCACGTTGCTAATTCTATGCAGGGATTAAATATGATCCAAACCATAACAAGCGGGGCAAGACGACTTAGAGTTGCAAATGGAGTTGAAGTTGATGTCGAAGCTGTTGGGTCACTCACCTTGGAGCTCCACACCGGCTTTCACCTTCATTTAAATAATGTTCTTTATGTACCTACTTTAAGTAGGAATTTGATTTCAGTCTCTTGTCTCGATGATAACATGTATGAGTGCAAGTTTGGTAACAAACAATTTGTTTTAAACTATTGTAATAAGGATGTTGGTCTCGGTGTCAGACGAGGCAAACTATATATGTTATCTATGAATGATTATGTTTTGCATGTGAGTAATGTTTCAAATGTTGAGAAGAAATGGAAGGGTACTACCACTTCTTCGAAATTGTGGCACTGTCGTTTGGGCCACATTTCGAGGGGGAGAATGGAAAGACTTATTAAAAATGATGTACTCCTCCCATTAGACTTCTCCGATGCGGACAAATGTGTTGATTGCATCAAAGGTAAATATGCAAAAACAATTAAGAAAGGAGCGGTAAGAGCCACGAGTGTCCTCGAACTCATACATACTGACATATGCGGACCTCTTAATGTTAAGTCTATAGATGGTTTTGATTCGTTCATCACCTTCACAGACGACTTTTCCCGTTATGGGTACATTTACCCTATACGTGATCGATCGGAAGCTTTGGACAAATTTAAAGTGTTCAAAGCCGAAGTTGAGAACCAACTGAATGCAAAAATTAAAGTTGTACGATCTGATCGCGGGGGAGAGTATTACGGTAGGCACGCTCCTTATGGGCAAATTCCAGGACCTTTTGCTAAGTTCCTAGCTGAGAATGGAATTGTTGCCCATTATTCAATGCCTGGTGTGTAGGAGACCGTAGCATAGAAAACAAAAATTTTCCTACGGCGAACACGCAATCCAAGCCAAGATGCAATCTAGAAGACGGTAGCAACGAGGGGATTGTCGAGACTAACCCTTGAAGAGATTCCAAAACCTACAAGAGGAGGCTCTTGTTGCTGCGGTAGACGATCACTTGCCGCTTGCAAGCGCGTAGAAGATCTTGATCACGATCGGTTCCGGCGCCACGAACGGGCAGCACCTCCGTACTCGGTCACACGTTCGGTTGTTGATGAAGACGACGTCCACCTCCCCGTTCCAGCGGGCAGCGGAAGTAGTAGCTCCTCTTGAATCCGACAGCACGACGGCGTGGTGTCGGTGGCGGTGGAGAAATCCGGCGGAGCTTCGCTAAGCGTGCGGGATATGGTGGAGGAGCGGGCGCTAGGGTTTGGGGAGGGGGTGGCCGGCCACTATGGGGGCGGCCAAGCTTGTAGCTTTGGTGTGGCCGGCCCCCTCCCCTTGGCCCTCTATATATAGGTGGAAGCCCCAAGTGTTGGACTACAAGTCTTCGAATAAGACCCGAACCCAAAACCTTCCATATGGTGGGAAACCTTCCCTCCCACTAGAGGTGGGAATTCCACCTTCCATAGGGGGGTGGCCGGCCCCCTAAGGGGAGTCCACTTGGGACTCCTCCCCCACTAGGGTTGGCCGGCCATGGAGGTGGAGTCCCATGTGGACTCCACCTTCCTTGGTGGTTTCTTCCGGACTTTTCTAGAACCTTCTAGAACCTTCCATAGAACCTTCCATAGAACCTTCCGCATCATTTTATTCACATAAAATGACATCCTATATATGAATCTTATTCTCCGGACCATTCCGGAACTCCTCGTGATGTCCGGGATCATATCCGGGACTCCGAACAAATATTCGAACTCCATTCCATATTCAAGTTCTACCATTTCAACATCCAACTTTAAGTGTGTCACCCTACGGTTCGCGAACTATGCGGACATGGTTGAGTACTCACTCCGACCAATAACCAATAGCGGGATCGGAGATCCATAATGGCTCCCACATATTCAACGATGACTTTAGTGATCGAATGAACCATTCACATACGATACCAATTCCCTTTGTCACGCGATATTTTACTTGTCCGAGGTTTGATCATCGGTATCACACTATACCTTGTTCAACCTCGTCTCCTGACAAGTACTCTTTACTCGTACCGTGGTATGTGGTCTCTTATGAACTTATTCATATGCTTGCAAGACATTAGACGACATTCCACCGAGAGGGCCCAGTATATTTATCCGTCATCGGGATGGACAAATCCCACTATTGATCCATATGCCTCAACTCATACTTTCCGGATACTTAATCCCACCTTTATAACCACCCATTTACGCAGTGGCGTTTGATGTAATCAAAGTACCTTTCCGGTATAAGTGATTTACATGATCTCATGGTCATAAGGACTAGGTAACTATGTATTGAAAGCTTATAGCAAATAACTTAATGACGTGATCTTATGCTACGCTTAATTGGGTGTGTCCATTACATCATTCATACAATGATATAACCTTGTTATTAATAACATCCAATGTTCATGATTATGAAACTAATCATCTATTAATCAACAAGCTAGTTAAGAGGCTTACTAGGGACTCTTTGTTTGTTTACATATCACACATGTATCAATGTTTCGGTTAATACAATTATAGCATGGTATATAAACATTTATCATAAACATAAAGATATATAATAACCACTTTTATTATTGCCTCTTGGGCATATCTCCAACAGTCTCCCACTTGCACTAGAGTCAATAATCTAGATTACATTGTAAGGTACCTAACACCCATGGCATTCTGGTGTTGGTCATGCTTTGCCCTAGGGAGAGCTTTAGTCAACGGATCTGCTACATTCAGATCAGTGTGTACTTTGCAAATCTTTACTTCTCCATCTTCGATGTACTCGCGAATCGAGTGGTAACGCAGCTTGATATGCTTCAGCCTCTTGTGTGACCTTGGTTCTTGTGCATTGGCGATGGCACCCATGTTGTCACAGTAGATGACTAGTGGGTCCAATGCACTAGGAACCACACCGAGCTCTACAATGAACCTCTTCATCCATACCGCTTCGATGAAGCCTCTGAAGCCGCTATGTACTCCGATTCTGTTGAGGATTTTGCCACCGTGCACTGCTTCGAGCTTGCCCAGCTTACTGCAGCACCATTCAATATAAACACGTACCCAGATTGTGACTTAGAGTCATCAGGATCGGTGTTCCAACTTGCATCGGTGTAACTTGTTACAACGAGCTCTTGGTCACCTCCATAACAAAGAAACATATCCTTAGTTCTTTTCAAGTACTTCAGGATATTCTTGACCGCTGTCCATGTTCCTAGATCACTTTGATATCTGCTAGTCAAACTAACGGCATGTGCTATATCCGGTCTTGTACATAGCATGGCATACATGATAGAGCCTACTGCCGAGGCATAGGGGATCTGACTCATCCTTTCTCTTTCTTCTGCCGTAGCCGGTCCTTGAGTCTTACTCAAGACCTTGCCTGGTAACATAGGTAAGAATCCTTTCTTACTTTCGTCCATTCTAAACTTCTTCAGAATCTTGTCCAGGTATGTACTCTGTGATAGCCCTATTAGACGTCTTGATCTATCTCTATAAATCTTGATGCCTAATATGTATGATGCTTCACCAAGGTCTTTCATTGAAAAACTATTATTCAAATAACCCTTTACACTGCTTAATAGTTCTATATCATTCCCAATCAATAATATGTCATCTACATATAATATCGGAATGCTACTGAGCTCCCACTCACTTTCTTGTAAATACAGGCCTCTCCATGACACTGTATAAACCCGAAGTCTTTGATCACCTTATCAAAACGTCGGTTCCAACTTCTCGATGCTTGCTTCAGTCCATAGATTGAACGCTGAAGTTTGCATACTTTGTTAGCATTTTTAGGATCGACAAAACCTTTAGGTTGTACCATATACAACTCTTCCTCAATGTCTCCATTAAGGAACGCCGTTTTGACATCCATCTGCCAAATCTCATAATCGAAAAATGCAGCTATTGCTAACAAAATCCTCACAGATTTTAGCTTCGCTACAGGTGAGAAAGTCTCATCGTAGTCAACACCTTGAATTTGTCGGAAACCCTTTGCGACAAGTCGAGCTTTATAGACGATAATATTACCATCGCATCTGTTTTTCTCTTGAAGATCCATTTATTCTCGACAGCCTTGCGGCTATCAGGTAATTCTACCAAAGTCCATACTTTGTTATCATACATGGATCCCATTTCGGATTTCATGGCTTCTTGCCATTTGTTGGAATCTGGGCTCATCATCGCTTCTTCATACGTCGCAGGGTCTTCATCATTGTTATCCACAATCATGACATTTAGACAAGGATCATACCAATCTGGAGTGGCACGATCCCTTGTCGATCTGCGAGGTTCAGTAGCTGTCTCATTTGAAGTTTCATGATCATTATCATTAGCTTCCTCTGTTGCCGGTGTAGGTGGTACAGGAACATTTTCCGGTACTGCGCTACTCGATCAACGAGTAGAGATTCTTCAATCTCATCGAGTTCTACTTTTCTTCCAGTCACTTCTTTAGTGAGAAATTCTTTCTCAAGAAAGGTTCCGTTCTTAGCAACAAAAATCTTGCCTTCGGATCTGTGATAGAAAGTGTACCCTATAGTTTCCTTAGGGTATCCTATGAAGACGCATTTCTCCGCTTTGGGTTCTAGCTTGTCCGGTTGTAACTTTTTTACATAGGCTTCGCAACCCCAAACTTTTAGGAACGACAGCTTAGGTTTCTTATTAAACCATAATTCATACGGCGTCGTTTCAACGGATTTTGATGGTGCTCTATTTAAAGTGAATGCGGCTGTCTCTAATGCATAACTCCAAAATGATAACGGCAAATCAGTAAGAGACATCATAGAACGAACCATATCTAAGAGAGTTCGATTACGACGTTCGGACACACCGTTTCGTTGTGGTGTTCCCGGCGGTGTCAATTGTGAAAGTATTCCGCATTTCTTTAAATGCATGCCAAACTCATAACTCAGATATTCACCTCCGCGATCAGATCGTAGAAATTTAATCTTCTTGTTACGTTGATTTTCTACTTCGCTTTGGAATTCCTTAAACTTCTCGAAAGTTTCGGATTTATGTTTCATTAAATAGATATACCCATATCTACTCAAATCATCTGTGAAGGTTAGAACATAACGATAACCACCGCGCGATGCTACACTCATTGGTCCACATACATGTATGTATGATTTCCAATAAGTCAGTAGCTCGCTCCATCATACCCGAGAATGGAGTCTTAGTCATTTTTCCCATCGGACATGCTTCGCATCTATCAAGTGACTCAAAGTCAAGTGATTCAAGTAATCCATCGGTATGGAGTTTCTTCATGCGTTTCACTCCAATATGACCAAGACGACAGTGCCACATATAAGTAGAATTATCATTCAATTTAATTCGCTTAGCATCAATGTTATGTATATGCGTATTACTACTATCGAGATCTAACAGAAATAAGCCATTCTTTTGTGGTGCTCGACCATAAAAGATATTATTCATAAAAATAGAACAACCATTATTCTCAGACTTGAATGAATAACCGTCTTGCATTAAACAAGATCTGATATAATGTTCATGCTCAACGCGGGTACATAATAACAATTATTTAGGCTTAAAACTAATCCCGAAGGTAGATGTAGAGGAAGTGTCCCGACTGCGATCACATTGACCTTGGATCCGTTTCCAACGCGCATCGTCACTTCATCTTTCAGCAGTTGTCGTTTATTCTTTAGTTCCTGTTTCGAGTTACAAATATGAGCAACCGAACCAGTATCAAATACCCAGGTACTAGAACGAGAACTAGTGAGATAAACATCTATAACATGTATATCAGATATACCTTCTTTCTTCTTCTTGACAAGGCCGCTCTTCGATCCGCCAAATACTTGGAGCAATTACGCTTCCAGTGTCCCTTCTCCTTGCAGTAATAACACTCAGCATCGGGCTTAGGGCCAGACTTAGGTTTCACAGGAGGCGTGGCAGCTTTCTTGCCACTCTTCTTGTTCTTGCCTTTAGACTTGCCCTGTTTCTTGAAGCTGGTGGTCTTGTTGACCATCAACACTTGGTGCTCTTTCTTGATCTCAATCTCAGCAGCTTTTAGCATGCCAAAGAGTTCAGGAAACTCCTTGTTCATGTTCTGCATATTGTAGTTCATCACAAAGTTCTTGTAACTTGGTGGCAGTGATTGAAGGACACGATTAATCCCCAGTCTGTTAGGAATCACTATTCCCAAGTCACTGAGTTTCTTCGCATGCCCGGTCATGACGAGCATGTGCTCACTAATGGAACTGCCTTCTTCCATCATACAGCTGAAAAAGTGTTTCGATTCTTCATAGCATTCCACGGCCGCATGAGTCTCAAAAATAGTCTTCAACTCTTTTATCAACTCATGAGGATCGTGGTGCTCAAAATGTTTTTGAAGATCGGATTCCAGACTGCATAAGATGGCACTTGAGAGTACCGAGTTTTCCGAGTCATGTAAACATTCTTTACTTCATCGGTTTCAGTTTCTGCGGGAGGGTCACCTAGCGGTGCATCAAGCACATATTGCAGATTTCCGCCATTGAGGAAGATCCTCACATGACGGAACCAGTCGGTGAAGTTGCTACCGTTGCTCTTAAGCTTTTCTTTCTCTAGGAACTGGTTAAAATTGATTGAGGACGCCATATCTACAACATATTTGCAATAGTTTAGACTAAGTTTATGACAAATTGAGTTCAAATTTTAATTCTACATAATTAAAAATCTAGGTGAACTCCCACTCAAAACAATATCCCTCGCATTGTCTTAGTGATCACACGAACCAAATCCATCACACCTATGCCCGATCATCACGAGACAAGATGTAATTTCAATGGCGAACACTCAAAGTGTTCATCATATCAATCATATGATTCATGCTCTACCTTTCGGTATCACGTGTTCCGAGACCATGTCTTTACATGCTAGGCTCGTCAAGGCCACCTTAGTATCCGCATGTGCAAAACTGTCTTGCACCCGTTATATGTACTTATCGAATCTATCACACCCGATCATCACGAGATGCTTCGAAACGATAAGACTTGATAACGGTGCTACTAAGGATGAACACTTTATTATCTTGAGATTTTAGTGAGAGGGATCATCTTATAATGCTACCGTCGCGATCTAAGCAAAATAAGATGCATAAAAGGATAAACATCACATGCAGTTCATATGTGATATGATATGGCCCTTTTGTCTTTGCGCCTTTGATCTTCATCTCCAAAGCACGGACATGATCTCCATCATCAACGGGCATGATCTCCATCATCGTCGGCGAAGCACCAAGGTCAATGGCGCCGTCTTCATGATCGTCCTCCATGTAGCAACTATTACAACTACTTTGAAATACTACTCAACATGAAATTTAAAGACAACCATAAGGCTCCTGCCGGTTGCCACAATACAATAATGATCATCTCATACATATTCATCATCACATTATGGCCATATCACATCACCAAACCCTGCAAAAACAAGTTAGACGTTCTCTAATTTGGTTTGCATATTTTACGTGGTTTAGGGTTTTCGAGCAAGATCCAATCTACCTACGAACATGAACCACAACGGTGATACTAGTGTTGTCAATAGAAAAGTAAATTGAATCTTCACTATAGTAGGAGAGACAGACACCCGCAAAGCCACTTATGCAATACAAGTTGCATGTCAAGCGTGGAGCAAATCTCATGAACGCGGTCATGTAAAGTTAGCCCGAGCCGCTTCATCCCACTATGCCACAAAGATGCAAAGTACTCAACTAAAGATAACAAGAGCATCAACGCCCACAAACCATTGTGTTCTACTCGTGCAACCATCTATGCATAGACACGGCTCTGATACCACTGTAGGAGAACGTAGCATAGAAAACAAAAATTTTCCTACGGCGAACACGCAATCCAAGCCAAGATGCAATCTAGAAGACGGTAGCAACGAGGGGATTGTCGAGACTAACCCTTGAAGAGATTCCAAAACCTACAAGAGGAGGCTCTTGTTGCTGCGGTAGACGATCACTTGCCGCTTGCAAAAGCGCGTAGAAGATCTTGATCACGATCGGTTCCGGCGCCACGAACGGGCAGCACCTCCGTACTCGGTCACACGTTCGGTTGTTGATGAAGACGACGTCCACCTCCCCGTTCCAGCGGGCAGCGGAAGTAGTAGCTCCTCTTGAATCCGACAGCACGACGGCGTGGTGTCGGTGGCGGTGGAGAAATCCGGCGGAGCTTCGCTAAGCGTGCGGGATATGGTGGAGGAGCGGGGCGCTAGGGTTTGGGGAGGGGGGGGGTGGCCGGCCACTATGGGGGGCGGCCAAGTTTGTAGCTTTGGTGTGGCCGGCCCCTCCCCTTGGCCCTCTATATATAGGTGGAAGCCCCAAGTGTTGGACTACAAGTCTTCGAATAAGACCCGAACCCAAAACCTTCCATATGGTGGGAAACCTTCCCTCCCACTAGAGGTGGGAATTCCACCTTCCATAGGGGGGTGGCCGGCCCCTTGGGACTCCTCCCCCACTAGGGTTGGCCGGCCATGGAGGTGGAGTCCCATGTGGACTCCACCTTCCTTGGTGGTTTCTTCCGGACTTTTCTAGAACCTTCTAGAACCTTCCATAGAACCTTCCGCATCATTTTATTCACATAAAATGACATCCTATATATGAATCTTATTCTCCGGACCATTCCGGAACTCCTCGTGATGTCCGGGATCATATCCGGGACTCCGAACAAATATTCGAACTCCATTCCATATTCAAGTTCTACCATTTCAACATCCAACTTTAAGTGTGTCACCCTACGGTTCGCGAACTATGCGGACATGGTTGAGTACTCACTCCGACCAATAACCAATAGCGGGATCTGGAGATCCATAATGGCTCCCACATATTCAACGATGACTTTAGTGATCGAATGAACCATTCACATACGATACCAATTCCCTTTGTCACGCGATATTTTACTTGTCCGAGGTTTGATCATCGGTATCACACTATACCTTGTTCAACCTCGTCTCCCGACAAGTACTCTTTACTCGTACCGTGGTATGTGGTCTCTTATGAACTTATTCATATGCTTGCAAGACATTAGACGACATTCCACCGAGAGGGCCCAGAGTATATCTATCCGTCATCGGGATGGACAAATCCCACTATTGATCCATATGCCTCAACTCATACTTTCCGGATACTTAATCCCACCTTTATAACCACCCATTTACGCAGTGGCGTTTGATGTAATCAAAGTACCTTTCCGGTATAAGTGATTTACATGATCTCATGGTCATAAGGACTAGGTAACTATGTATTGAAAGCTTATAGCAAATAACTTAATGACGTGATCTTATGCTACGCTTAATTGGGTGTGTCCATTACATCATTCATACAATGATATAACCTTGTTATTAATAACATCCAATGTTCATGATTATGAAACTAATCATCTATTAATCAACAAGCTAGTTAAGAGGCTTACTAGGGACTCTTTGTTTGTTTACATATCACACATGTATCAATGTTTCGGTTAATACAATTATAGCATGGTATATAAACATTTATCATAAACATAAAGATATATAATAACCACTTTTATTATTGCCTCTTGGGCATATCTCCAACATGGTGAACCTCAACAAAATGGTGTGGCTGAGCGCCGCAATCGCACGCTTTTGGATATGGTGCGTAGCATGCTCAGTCATGCAAGTTTGCCGGTAAGCCTATGGATGGAGGCATTGAAGACGGCTGCACATATTTTAAATCTTGCTCCCACTAAGTCAGCACCGAACACACCTCACGAGATGTGGACGGGAAAGAAACCGAGCTTGAACTATTTACGTGTGTGGGGCTGTCCTGCTGAAGCTAGAATTTTCAATCCACAACTTAAGAAGTTAGATCCAAAAACGGTTAGTTGTTTCTTCGTCGGATACCCGCACAGGGGAAAGGGATATCGCTTCTATTGCCCCGGTCATACCACTAAGTACGTGGAGACCCGGCAAGCGGTATTTTTTGAGGATAATGAAGTTAATGAAATAAGGAAGATCGATCTTGAGGAAAAGCGGGTGTGTGCTCCATCCCCGATTATCCAAGAGGTCGTTCTACCAATGCAGAGGAGAATCACTTCTCATGTTGAGACTGAACCTCACAGTTCTGGTCCTCAACCTGATGGTGATCCTGAACCTAATAATAACGGAAATCCAGAAGGTGAAGAAAATCACCAGTCGGATAATGAAGAAGATCCTCATAATAATGATGCCCCTCCACCACCATCGCCTGTGAGAAGATCACATCGAGAAAGAAGAAAAGCCATCTCAGATGATTATATCACCTACATGAGTGAGGATGTAGATGATATAGGAAAGGTGGAGGATCCAACCTCATACAAGGAGGCCATTAAGAGTTTGAATTCGTCTAAGTGGCAAATCGCCATGGAAGACGAGTTGAAATCTATGAGCTCAAATGATGTTTGGGACCTAGTAGAAGTTCCTAATGACGCCAAAAGAGTAGGCTCCAAATGGATCTACAAAACTAAGTACGACCCCAAAGGGAACATCGAAAGGTTCAAAGCTAGACTTGTGGCAAAAGGTTTCACACAGAGAGAAGGAATCGATTATAATGAGACTTTCTCTCCTGTGTCATCTAAAGATTCTTTTAGGATCGTCATGGCTCTGGTAGCTCATTTCGACCTAGAATTGCATCAAATGGACGTTAAGACGACATTTCTAAATGGTGACCTTGATGAAGACGTATACATGACTCAGCCGGAAGGTTTTGTTGTGGAAGGAAAGGAATATTTAGCATGTCGTCTGAAGAAATCCATCTATGGCTTGAAGCAAGCTTCAAGACAGTGGTACCTCAAGTTCGATAAGATTATTAGAACTTTTGGTTTTACTGAAAATGTTAAGGACAACTGCATTTATGTTAAGTTTAAGGGCAGTAGGTTCACAATATTAGTCCTGTATGTGGATGACATATTATTGGCCTGCAGTGATAAGGATATGCTGCACGAGACCAAGAATTTTCTGTCTTCCAATTTTGATATGAAAGATCTCGGTGAAGCTTCGTATGTCCTCGGCATTGAGATTCATCGAGATAGGTCTAAAGGTGTGTTGGGACTATCACAAAAGGCATACTTTGAGCGAGTACTAAAGAAATTCAATATGCATAAGTGCTCTGGCTCACCTGCCCCAGTAGTCAAGGGCGATAAGTTTGGGACATTTCAATGTCCGAGGAACCAAATTGAAACTGATCAGATGAAGTCGGTTCCTTATGCTTCAGTTGTCGGAAGCATCATGTATGCACAAGTTTGTACACGCCCTGACTTGGCTTTTATAACCGGGATGCTTGGCAGATTCCAATCAAATCCAGGACTAGACCACTGGAAGGCCGCAAAGAAAGTCTTGCGTTATATGCAAGAGACAAAAGGGTACATGCTTACGTACAGAAGGTCTGATAACCTACAAGTTGTTGGTTATTCAGATTCTGATCATGCCGGTTGTGTGGATAGTAAGAAATCCACGTCAGGTTATGTATTCACACTTGCCGGAGGAGCTATATCGTGGAAAAGCTCCAAACAAACTATAGTTGCTTCGTCTACGATGCAAGCAGAGTTTATAGCATGTTATGAGGCCACTGGGCAGGCTGTATGGCTAAAGAATTTTATTCCCGGACTTAAAGTGGTCGACAGCATTTCAAAACCACTTCTATTGTACTGCGATAATGAACCCGCAGTTTTCTATGCGAATAACAACAAGTCAAGTGATGCTGCCAAACACATTGACATTAAGTATCATGTTGTGATGCATAGGATCCAGGATCAAACAACTAATGTTAAGCATATAAGTACGACTCGTATGCTTGCGGATCCGCTAACGAAAGGCTTACCACCCAGAATCTTTCGTGAGCATGTTGCCGGCATGGGATTACTGGAAGCCTTATGATTCTGGAATAAAGGGACCACAATAAGAACCACTCCCAATAAGTATTATGTTATCTAATTCGAAATAGGCTGGTATGCTATAAGTGTTGAGGTTCAATAGCATTTTCATTGGCTGTTGCAACACCTCACTTTGGTTTATTATTTCTATGGAGAATGGGCAAATGAAGTTAACCTAACGATCAAGGGGGAGAATGTTGGATTGATCTGTCAGGTTAATATACTGTCAGGTTCAGTTAACAGATAAAAGAGATATTTTCAGAAACACTTAACGTTAAGAAGAAAAGGGGGCCCACAGGACCAACGTCCAGGACGACCTTTTCTGTACGTGCTTATCTCTAAACGCCCTGATCGGGGGCGTCGCTAACCAACTAATGGTTCGTGGCCCCCTGTTGCATGCGCACATAAAAGGGGGAGCCCCGGTGGCTAGCGATCTCATCTGTTAGTCGCCTAGTCTCGCTGCTCCCCAATATTCCTAAGGCACTGCACCGATCGCAGTTCGCGCACAAGCAACGGGAAGGCTGGAACCTCGCCGTGCTGTTCCAGGGCAGTGCAGGTGGCGGCCCGAGGGGATCAGGAGGATCTCCAGATCGTCATCGACCACAAGTTCGTCATCAACACCGCCACACCAAGCCTGCCTCACGCAGGCGTCGATGGGATCGTCAATGCCCCGTAATGCATCTCTGAACCTCTCTAATCTTGATCATTAGGTGTTCTAGTGGCTATTGTTCACGATCTTGTGTTACTCATGAAGTATTAGGCCTAACAACAGCCAGTGCTGTACGATGTTGAGGGGGCGAACCATTGGGGGGGACTGGCTGGACTGGCTGGAGCGAATGCGCGTGGGCACGGCAGCACTGCGACTGTACCTAACAATACGTTGGCCGTTGCCACCGGCGGTCAGCTGATGAGCTCACACGAGCAGTTGCCGTTACATGATGCACGATCCTCATTTCGTATTCTGGGGTCTGGTGTAACATAGACGAGAGGAGAAGGTACATGTACACCGGTGGGTGTGGGCATGTGCCTGTGCCTGCCCAACAGAAGAACATGGAGCAGAGAACGGCAAGGAGTACATACTACACATACGGCGGCCTACGTAGACGTAGGGTTGGTACAAAGCAATTGTGAAATCAAATGGTGGGCAGGTTGTGATATAAGCAACCAAGAAATATTATTGATCATCCAATTGCTGTGGAGACTTCATACACATCATGGGCTCAGTATTACTAAAGCCTACTAGTAGTTCGGTATTGGGTGATCTCTACCTGCTTCGCATGTTTGGCATAGTTTGTCTCCGTCACAGCTTCCGTTGGAAATAGTGTGAGCTGACTAGTGAAGGGGAACAGGTCTTCATCACTTGGTCAGCGTCTAGTTCTATGGTCCTAGTGTTTGGAGTAGGGCTAATAGACTGGTTGAACGTGCGCACTGAACTTGAAGTCAGAGCGAGACATTGAACTATCTATAGTCACCTCCGCTAATCCTGCACATTGGCCTCCAATGGGGCCAGGTAACACCAGGGCTAAGGGCATCTCCAACCGGGCGACCCATCCCGCGCGGGGACGCACCGCAAAAGCGGACGGCCGCCGCGTCCGGAACGACGCAAACCCGGCCCAAATCTGGGCCGGGTTTGCGTGGCCGCGGACGGCACGCGCCGTCCGCTCGCGTCCGCGCCTGTCGCCCCTTGGGCCCACTGTCGGTGAATACTATTAAATTGGAGGGGACCATCCATCCACTCGCCACTCCCTCCCCGAAAAACCGCCGCCGCGGCCCGCCGGCGACTCCTCCCGGACGCCGCGAGGCCGCGGTCGCCGCCGCGGCGGCCGTCGGGAGGAAACCAGCGCGGCCTCCACATCGGGAGGCCGCGGCGGCGGTGCGCATTGCCGCAACCGCCTCTCCTCCTCGAGCCGAAGCCGGAGTCCTCGGAGGAGGACCCGGACCTCCGCGCCGCCAAGATGATCTCGGCGGCGGAGGAGGAGGCGCAATGGCCAGACCTCCATGAGGCCATTCGCACCTCCGAGATGGAGGAGGCGGCCCGGCAGGAGGTCGAGGAGGCGGAGGGCTGGGAGCTCTACGCCCAGGCCCGCCAGGCGCGACGGGAGGAGGAGGAGGCGGCGCGGCGGGAGGAGGCCAGGCGCCGCGCCGACGAGGAGCGCCGCGAGGAGCAGCGGCGGCAGGAGGCCGGCGCCGCGCCTGGCAGAGAGGCGCAGCGCCTCAGGGAGGAGGCGCGCTCCGTGCGCCACCGCAGCCTCGGGTGGCTCCGGACCCCCACTCGCCGTGGGAGGAGGCCCTGTGGTCTCCGTGGCCGGAGTCCCCGGCGCGGTCGAGCCACGACAGCGCCTCGCCGCCTGGGACGACGACGACGTCGCCGACGACGCCCTGTGGGGCTAGGCGGCGCACCGGCGGCCACCGCGCCGCCGACCAAACCCTAATAGAGGGTTTTTATATTAGTTTAAATGTAAAAGCCCATATAGGGGCTTCTTTTGTTAGTTTTATTTGCCCAAAATAGGGCTATGTACTAAATTTGCCCAAAATAGGGCGTATGTTCAATGAAATTTCGTTTAAATTTGCCTTTTTTTTGTTTTCGTTTTTCTCCGGTTTATGCGATGCGTCCGCGCGTTGGGCGCAGCGCGCGACCCAAACGGACACGCGGACTCGGGCGCTGTCCGCGTGTGCGGGCGGCGACCCAAACGGCCCAAAACGGACGGCCCAGCGCGTCCGTTTGGGTCGCCCGGTTGGAGATGCCCTAAGACAGTCAGACAGTGTACCTACACTTCTGGTCAAGACGTGCGAATACACTTCTTTGACTAGTACTACTACTACATGCAAAGACATTGACAATCTCGTAACACCAAAAATATAAAACTTGCAATCCTAAGAAGATGCAACGAATTAATGGGTTTATCGATCATAATCTAGCGCAAATCATCAAATCATCAAATCATAATCTGGTGCTAAGTAATTCTTACAGGACAACTCTCCATGCATTGTGTACCGTCAGGCAATTCCCGTGAGCAGGCCAGGATCCATTTGATTCTCCAACCAAGCCCAGCATCGTGCACTGTCAAGCAGAGCGACAGAAAGCGGAGCCGGAATGCTCGAAGCACCAACCTTTTGTCAGCCGTGAACAGTTACACACGCCGCACATGGCTGAATGAGAATCATATATACATACATACTGATTGAAGGTAATCATATTATTTAGCCTATTTCATGTTGTCCAATATCCTAATCCAGTTGCTCGCGATTTCAGCCAGTCGAAAGCTAAGAACACAACTCTAGCACTCCGACATATTACAATGACAGAGGGGCTCTGAATGATGCAGACAGGCTAAAAACTGAAAGCAGGTTGCTCAGAATTCCAGTAAATACGTAATCAATCAGTACCAAAAATATGCTGAATGCAGATTTACTCTAGGACAATCTAGGAGCCATTATATGATTATTACAAGTACCTGAAGAAAGAAAGTGGATCACAAATACAGAAAAACAACTTCATACAACTTAGATCAAATAGCTTTTGAACACACAGTGCAAGCCCAAAAAAACTGTATCTTCAATTAAGAATTCTGCAGTTCTTCATAGGGAAATATGCGTGATCCATAAATAAGAAAAGAATATGTAAGCATGTAAGTACATGTGGCCCAAAGGTAATTATGGATAATATTTTATTAGGCCTCAATTAGTGGCAGAACACAATGTGGTAATTACTAACTCAGTAACAGCTTCTAGTCAGAGGAAACTGGCCTGCATTGTATGAGGGGTACAGCCATACCGGTCCCGGAAAACAAAACACTGCATGAGGCAGTAGGCATACAAAATGGTGTCAACGAGCTACATATGCAAAAAAAAAAAAAAAAAAAAACTTCATAACCCAGTACATACCAACTTCTTTGATCACATTCTAATATATCAAACAACTATGGAGGATAAGTGCAAAGCAGCAGCATAAAGAGGGAAGACATCAATGATCGATTATACCGCATCCAAGTAGGAATTCAAACAGTTCAGGTGGCACAAAGTGAAAAGAATACATTTGAAAGATAGAGAGTCTCTGAGATTAGGGAGACACCTACTGTTCTTAGGGATGCACAGTCATCATCAACATCCACAGTTGAAAGTACTTGTGCAGTTGCTAGCCCCTGGGCTGATACCAACTGCTCAATTTCTACTTCGGTAAATGCAGCGACTAATTTGCAACATTTACGGGAAGATAGCTTGTCGAACCACATAAATTTTGACATTGACAATCAGATGCCAAGCAAGTGTGCTTATATTATGGACAGCTCCGGACGATTCTCTCACTATACTCCAAGAGAAACACTTCAAGCGAACTAGTTACTCCATCTCACTACTGGCATACAAGATAAAAATGATGATGAACAACTCCAACTGATTTTGCCAACTGAGAGGTGCATCTGAAACTTCTAATGGAAAACAAACAGGCCGGATACTGGAAAATTTGTTGCACATCCCCAACATAGCAAAAGTGTTTTCGAAAGGGTAACTTCAATCTGATATCTTGGAAAAGAGAAATTGTGAACTAACACAAAAATGTTTGGTGCAGAACCGTCAGTTTGTTCATTGTTATGGATGCCCTTCAGAGCATAGGGCATCATGCCCTTAGAAACAAGTGAGTACAAATTAGCGAGTCACTTCAGTTATTTTTCAAAACAAAGAACTGGCCTTTACATCCTCCGATTGACACATCCATCCCTTTACTGGGCACCTTTTAATAATTTGTTTGTCTCATACATGTACTATTTTCTATCTTCTTCTATGCAGCAATCTTTTGACCATCAGCATTCGCAACAAACATATTAAGCATAGCAAGTTGTGTACTCCAGCCCTTAAAAGACTTCAGATTGACCAAGTTTCACAAATTAAAGACATCCCTATTGACAAAAATCTCATATGTAGATCGGCAGCAAAAAGGCAAAAACCAATTTTCACATGCCAATGGGTGAGATGACATTTACTCTCCAAGATTGAGTTTTCCATGGGCTTTGCCCGTCTAAGGTAGAAGTCAGAAGAGTGGACGTGAAAAGTTGAAAGATTACTTGGCTTCTCTATGGATGACATTTAGAGTAACGGTTCATGTTATTTCATAAATCTAGCAAAACTATGAAAAAGTTTCAGAAAAATGCTAGACAACCGACCAAACAACCAAAGAGACCATGGCATGCGAGCTTTTGCATTGGATTTGTTTGGTACCAAATTTTTTGATTTTTGAGGACCTAGATCCAAAATGACCATAAAATTTGGGGGTTGCTTCCTTGGCCATGATGTATAAATAGTTATGCAGGGTACGATTTGTAGATGTCACAACAATTGCAGATACATCGCTGGCACATTATCTCATGTTCCATCTGGAAAAATTACGGTACTACACAAATCCAATGCAAACGCTCGCGTCTAATGTTCGGTTGTCTGGCATTTGTCTGAATTTTTCTCAGTTTTGCTAGATTTATAAAATTATATGAACCATTACACTGAATGTCACCTACAGAGACCCCAAATAACCTTTCAAGTTTCCGCATCCACTTTTCTTGCATCTACCTTAACGAGCAAAGCAAATAGGCAACTCACATTTTGGAGAGTAAATGTCATCTTATCCATTGGCATATGAAATGAATTTGTTTCTTCCATCCATCTTTTTGCGGATGCATATAAGAGATTTTTTTCAAAAAATAGGGATATGTCTTTCATTTGTGAAACTTGTTCAATCCAAAGTCTCTTAAGAGCTAGCACAAGCAACTTGCTATATTTAAAATGTTTGTTGCGAATGCTCATGGTAAAAAAAAAATGCTACATAAAAGACAAAAAAAGAGCACATGTACGAGACAAACAAATTAAAAAGTGTCCAATAAAGGGATGGCTATCTACATTGGAGGATGCAAAGGCCAGGCGGCCAATCCTTTATTTTGAAAAAATAACTAAAGTGACTCAATAACCTTTACTCACTCTCTGGAGGGGCAGCCATAATAATGAACCAACGATATCTAGGGTGTTAATCGCAGTTGGGGCGCCAAACTATGAGTGGCAGGCCCTACCTTCGCATGTGTTCAGTCATCATAGCATCTTTTGTCCAAGATTTCAGATTGAAATTACCCAATTCTGAACATTTCTGTTATGTTGGGATGTGCAAACATATTTTCAAGTATCCGGTCGGGTGTCACTGCTTTCCCATTAGAAAATTCAGACGCAATGGCCAAAATCAGTTTGAGTTGTTCATAAGTTGATCTGCATTAAGATATATGCACATGCTCGGCATCTGATTGTCAAATGATGTCAAAATTTACTCTTTTTGACAGAACTATCTTACCGTAAATGTTGCACATTAGCTGGATTTACAAACAGAAATTGAGGAGCCGGTATGAATCCAGTGGCAAGCCACCTGTACATGAGTACTTTCAACTGTGGATGTTGATGAGTAGGTATATCGCTAATCTGAGTGACTTACTAAATCTGTATTTTCTAGTCGATTTGCTCCAGTACCAGCAAATGATAAAAGTACTTATTTTGATATTTGTGATATTTTGAACGGCTAAACGAATACCAGCAAATGATATGATAGATATAGTTCAAAATTTAAGCATGATCTAACCACCAAACTATATAGGTCTCCAATTTTATGAACTTTCATATATATATATATAATATTAGAATGCAAACTGATTAGGAATCTGATGATCCACAAGCCTATATCATAAATATCAAAGTATAGACAGACAATGCATGAAGACTGAAACCACTGCAGTGCGGAAAAAAATGAGAAAGAATTAGAGAGTACAAGAAAAAATAGAAATAGAATTTCTGAGACAGCTTTGTTAGGTTAAATATGTGTTTTTGTTCTTTTGTTGAAGATGACAAGAAGATACCCTGCATGTTGCGGCAGGAACTTGAGGAAAGAATTTGCAAAGAATAACATACCAGCTATATATGATAAACGTCATGGGAAATAATGTAAAACAGAAACATGTATGCATTATCGATAAATCAAACATTGTTTTGAACATCGAAAATAAATGTTCAAGTCATCTAAAGAAACTGTGGCTGCCAAAAAATAAACACATTTTGCCCACCCATAGTGATGAAGTTGGTTCTTGATTCTGGAAAATCGGTTTTGCCCACCCATAGTGATGAAGTTGGTTCTTGATTCTGGAAGTGAGAATCTACTTAGGCATGCACAAAATATCCACAAATGTGTTTATTTTTTTGGCAGCCACGACCCCTCCCGGACCCGCGCAAAGCGAGAGCTTCATGCACCGGACAGCCCTTTTTTACAGTTTCTTTAGATAAATGTTCAAGTCAGCTTAGTTCATTTTTTGGGGTACTGAACTGCAAGTGGAGATTAGATGTCTGAAAGGAAATGAACTACTCACACTAACCGTGTTTGAAACAGTTCTCATCAGTGTGAGTTTTGCACACCCCTATTTATCACTCCTTGAATTCGGTTTGAAGGTTACTAAAAAACATAGAGAAGAAACTATTTGACCTAGTCATACAAAATATGGAGTCAACTTCGCTTGAAGGAAACAGACACACGTATATTCTGTCGGTCACTTCCAGAATCAAGAACCAACTTTATTATCACTCCTTCAATCCGGTTTGAAGGTTACAAAAAAACATAGAGAAGAAACTATTTGACCTAGTCATGAAAAATCTGGAGTACAAGTCAACCTCGCTTGAAGGAAACAGACGCACGTCCTGAAGCCCTCAGATTATCAAAATAAATTGTAATTGTAGCAAGTTCGTTTTGCATATCTCTTATTTAGTTTTAAGCGCTGCAGCAGAAAATATTGGATGAATGATATAAAAAGGAAAAATGCAATCATCTTTAGAAAGGAGATCAACACCTGAACCAAAACTTCCTCAGCCAGTCTGGCTACTACTTGTGTGTCCTTATTTGGGTTTACTATTGCTCTTTATATCATCAAAGAAGAGCCATGTCATAAAACTGTTTGAAATATTGCATGATCTAACTGGCTGGTCATAATTGGATTGAGATAAGAGGGAATTAATTTGCTAGTCACTGCAGCAATATAATCAGATAGAGCAATTAAAGATAGAGAGCAAAATCGTAAATACTCTAAATACAAAAGAAAGAAGATTCTTAACATCTAAAGCATCTCAATTTGGTGTTAGTATCTCTAGCCTCACTTTCATGAAGAGCATGACACTAGGAGAGTTCGGGAAATTTTCGTTGGTTTATTTCTCACACATCTCACACAGTGCCATGCCAAACTGAGGGCACGGGGGTACAGATTTATAGCTGCTAGCCAGCCAGAATATGCTAGTCTAAAAGCTGCTAACTACCAGTTGTTGATGCCTCTAAAAGCAGTCAAAGATCATGGATGCTATCCTATCCTAACAGCGAGTCCTTCACAAAGGACCATGCGTGTGATGCAGTCCTTCACAAGAACCATGTGCAGCAGCAGCTCCACAAAGACCAGAATACAATGACTTATTCATCATTCTCCCCCTTGTATGCCATCTTGCGGGAGCGCTGAGCCATTCCAATCTGGGAGCAGAGCTCGAGGAACTTGATCCTCCCAAGAGGCTTGATGAGCAGATCCGCGAGCTGATCCGTGGTGTTGATGTAGCTTGCCTTGATGCTCCCATCCTCCAAGCAGCCTCGGATGAAGTGATGTCTCAACCGAATGTGCTTGCTCCGTTCATGGAAAACGGGGTTCTTTGCCAGGGCCAGAGCGGACTTGATGTCCACCATGAGCTGCACAGCTCTAGTGTCTCGGCTCTTGCTGGTGTCGATGTCGCCGGCACGGTGTCGATGTACCCAACGAAGTCTGCCGCCCCAGGACACCTAGGAGAGTTGGGGCAATTTTCGTTGGTTTATTTCTCACACATCTCACACAATGCCATGCCAAACTGAGGGCACCGGGGTACAGATTTATAGCTGCTAGCCAGCTAGAATATGCTAGTCTAAGATGCTAGTCTAAAAGCTGCTAACTACCAGTCCTTGATGCCTCTAAAAGCAGTCAAAGATCAGGGATGCTATCCTATCCTAACAGCCAGTCCTTCACAAAGGACCATGTGTGTGCTGCAGTCCTTCACAAGAACCATGTGCAGCAGCAGCTCCACAAAGACCAGAATACAATGATTTATTCATCATTTGGTAGGTAACGGGAATTTTGTCAAACGCATGTCTACTGCGACATCACAACAGATATAGACCCTGCTTGAATCAACATTTCTCATTTAAAAAGGTAGATCATAGATACCACTTACCAGATTCATCAGAACATAAGATGGGAGCAGATTCATGTCAACTTGATGCCCTTTTTCAAGCACCATCCATATATAGCATGCACAGGGAACAAAATGAAATCACAACAACTATCTGAGAGTTGAGAGAACTTGTATATAACATACTACTAC
This sequence comes from Lolium multiflorum, assembly GCA_030979885.1. Taxonomy (NCBI): domain Eukaryota; kingdom Viridiplantae; phylum Streptophyta; class Magnoliopsida; order Poales; family Poaceae; genus Lolium; species Lolium multiflorum. The sequence goes on along the minus strand of CM061753.1, from coordinate 71,040,752 downwards.
TGAAATGAAACAGCATCGGTTCAGATGGCCATACCTTTGGCGTACACAGGGAATTAGGTGAACGGAAGCTAATCATTCATCAATATATACACTTTGTAATGTACTGCAGATGACATGGTGAAGAAAACATGTCCATTTAATAAAATTTGCCAATGATGAAGAAGGAACACTGAGGTAAATAAAGCTAACATGCCACATACTATGCTGGCTAATATTGTCGAAAAGATGCCCTCGGCAGGCCAATAGTTCAGTAATCATAGAAGAAATAGCGCCAATACTCCTAAATCAGGCACAACATACCATTTCTTGAGTGTCTATTTAGCTTCAATTGGTAAGCAGCAAAATGGCAGCGTCGATATATTGGTAGGACAAATCATCCCACAATTCCATTTGCTAACTCCCAGAACACCACCCTACTAACTGGCAACCTACCTGTAGGAACGAAAGAGTATGCAGTAAGCTTAATCAGCACGTGAATCTCATCAGTTCAGTACAGCACTCATCTAGATTATCTGCCTCGGCTCTTTCGCGAACCTATGTCTAGGAATTCCATCAAGCACCTAGCAAGCAAGCATAGAACTGCCAAAGCGGAAGGAAGATAAGAAGGGGAGGTAGGTCAAGAGATCAACAGACATGAGTATAGGAAGAGAAAATAAAAAGTAATTGCTTCTGTAATCTTAGTTAAAGATAATTCATGTAGAGAAAGAAGCTTTGTGATGGAGTAGAAAACTAATCTGACCTTTGAAGGCGTTAAATAGCAGCCATTGATGGTGGGCTGAGTGGTTGTCTCGTAGAGGGCAAAAGGAGACAGGAGAAAAAAATGGTGCAGGTGAAGTAGAGGAGGGCAAAAGGCAAACATGGAGAACATGCAATGGAAGGAGGACAAGAGGCATGGCTTTGTGGGAGAGCAGCAGAAACGGACGTACGAACTCAAACAATGAAACTTGAGTCACTCGGCCTGAAGTTGATCAGATGGTTGCAAATAGCTGAGGCTAAGTGGGATGACGTGCAAGCATGAGAGGCGAGGAAAGATAGTTTGTCGGGGCGTCTATTTAGATATAAAAGATTGGTAGCATCCACGACAACTGTCTTGTTAAACTGCAGACTCACTGAAACATATGATATAAGTTTTTACATCTAAAATGATAACAAACTGACACATTGCCTCCCCAAAACAAGTGTTGCGTATATGCAGTTGTTTCACTAGAACTTCGAGATTATTAAGTAAATCTGAACATCATGGAAAAGAACATGTCTCATAGGTCCAATAATGCTGAACTACATGGCAAACAAATGCCGAGCTATCCAAATGTACTTTCAGCAGCTAATAGATAGTAGACCCCTTGAAGTCAGTAAGAAACATACAATTACCTATTGCTATGTGACTGCTGGCATGAATGTGTTATGTCTAGAATGCTATAGACCTGCAGGCTGATATATCCCTGAGGTGTTCTCATCATGAATTGTCTATAAGAATCACCAAGTCATAATCCTTTATATACCACTACTTAATGGAGAACTCTGTCAAAGAAAAAGAATCTCAAGATGAATGTAGCGCAATTGAATCCACACTTCAAATAGTAAGCATATGCAGTTAAAAACAGAACATACCTTCTCAAGGAGAAGAGGCAATATCATTCAAAAAGGGATTATATTGGCAATTCAAGCACCCGGAAATCCAGCAATACCAAATATGCTTCTCCAGCAAAAATATCCAAGGAGACATATTTGCTGCCATTTCTTCCATTGGTCACACGCTCCATCCCATTGATATGTCCAAAGGAAAGTAACATAATTTACTTGCCTTCCTAAGAAGTATGTAGTAGAAGATCTATAGGAGATTGCAGATTTTACTATGGTGAAAGGAATATCATTATATAATGGTTACACATAAACGTAAAACTAGTTCATCTTTATTACTCCCCTGATCCATAATAAGTGCCGGTGATCTAGTACAACTCTAGTACAAAGTTGTACTAGATTACCAACACTTACTATGGATCAGAGGAGTAGGTTACATGTGTAGAACAAAATATTAAGGTAGTCATAGACATTAGTTCATAATACTATACTATGGTCAAGGACAACAGAAAGTAAATTAAACACGAGACTAATAAAGGTCTCCAGAAGTGTATCTTTCTCATGCAGAGCTTATGGGCATGCAGATATGGAGATTCGAGATTGAATCAAAAAAACAAGCATAATGAATAACGGGTATCACTTATTGTGTCAAAATCTTTGATATGAATGAATGAGTTAGTGCCACAATATTACAACGTACAACAGTTGTAGTCTAGAAGAACTCCAGCAAGTGTGTGATCCTATGGTATGGCGAAATCGTATAAAAAAATATATCCTTAGAACTTCCGAATCTCATCCCAACATTTGTCAATCACTCTCGAAACCCTCTTGCGCCTGCAAACACCTCTCAGCACCATATCCAAAATGGCAGCCTCTGGCACAATATACTTAGCCAGCATCACCATCACGACCTCTCCAGCTGCCTTATTCCTTTTTCTATTGCATAATCTGACTACTAGACCCTCTAGGAACTCCCTCCCTTTACCCTGTCCAACCTCAATCTCGCGCAAGAAGGTGTTGCAAGTAACTGTGTCTGGATCACAACCTTTGTCAAGCATCTGGTTGAGCAAGTCCATTGCCCGAGGAAGGTCCTTGGCCCGGAGCAAGCCATCAAGCAGCACATTATAGCAGATAACATCTGGATCAGCATCGCCCCTTGCGAGCATGTCATAGAACAGCCTTAGACCACCATCCACCATCCCAGAAACACACAAGCCCTTGATCATTGAAGTGTAAGCAATTGTATCGGGTGCGCAGCCACGACCAAGCATGTGCTTCCAGACCATCATAGCATCCTTCGATCTCCCTACGTTGCACAATCCGTTGATCAATATGCTATAAGTAACAGCATTCGGTGTGCACCCAGCCCTTAACATCTCCTCCCATACAGAAAGAGCCTGCGACGAATCTCCGATTTGGAAATATCCCCGAACCATGGAGCTGTAAGTGACTATATTCGGTGCGCATTTCGCCTCAGCCATCTCCTCAAATAACAGTTTGGCCTCGGCCATCTTCCCACACCGGGCAAAGCCATCAATCATCGCCGAATACAAAACAACATTCGGCCTCACCCCACCAGCCACCATTGCGTCCCACACGCTGGACGCCCGATCGACCTCTCCCGACTTGCAAAACCCAGTGATCACAGGCGAGAAGACGAACTCATTAGGCGCAAGACCCTTCCTCCCCATTTCCTCAGTCACCTTCCATGCATCCTCCAGTCTTCCGCACCTCACTAGTCCATCCACAATTGCCCCATAGGTCATCACGCCCGGCGTCACGCCCTCCCTCTCCATTCTCCTCATGACCCCCATCGCCGCACTGGCCTTACCGCAGACCAGCAAGCCATGCAGCAGCACGTTGTATGTGGCTGGCGACGGCGCGCAGCCCTTGAGCTGCATAAACGAAAACAGTTTGGCGGCCCCTGTAACATCCCCGGCGCGCAGCATCGCGCTCAGCACAGGGTTAAATGCCTCGGCGGCCACCACCCCGTCCACCACCATCTCGTGCACCAGCGCCACGGCATCGTCGACCCGTCCTGCATCTGCGAGAGCAGACACGACGGTGGAGTAGGTGAACTTATCCGGCGATAGGTTCCACCTGGGGATGCTATGATGGAGGACCCGCAATGCGACTTGGAGGTAGAGACGGTGGTTCCGCGGGGCCAGAGAGGAGCAGAGGCACTTGAGGAGGAGGTTGAAGGAGAGGAGCGTGGGGGCGAGGCGGGGGAAGCGGCGGAGGGAGTGGGAGAAGAATGGCGGGAGCAGGTGCGGGGGCAGGGGGAAGCGGGCGAGGGCGGAGTTGAAGGAGTGGTGAGTGGTGGCGGCGGGTGTGGGCGGGCGGAGGAAGAGGTGGAGCGCGAGGAGGGGCCGGGGCGAGCGGGAGAGGGCGGCGATGAGGTGCGGGAAGATGTGCGGGGAGGCGTCGGTGGGCAGGCGGCGGAGGAAGCCGAGGACGGAGGGGGCGGAGGGGCTGGGGGAGTTAGCGAGCGAGCGCGCGACGGAGAGGAGAGTGGGCGCGCTGGCGGCGGGGTAGAGCTCGTCGGCGAGGGGCGATTCGTCGTCGGAGGATGATGAGACGAAGGGATCGGAGTGGCAGCGGCGAGCGGCGGCGGCGGCGGGTTGCTTGGGGATGAGGCGTCGTAATGGTAGGGGGAGAGGGGAGGTGGGAGGGGGCATAGGGGGAGGAGAAGCATGGCGGACCACCGTGGGCGGCGGGGTTTATGGGAAGGGGCGGCGGCGGCGAGGCAGAAGCATTGCCCTCACACTAGGGTTTACAGAGAGTTTGCATCAAGTGGGCATTTCTGGCTCACAGGCTCCATTGATCCCCTTATTTAAAAAATCAAAAATTATATCTCTGAATTTTCAAAAATTCTGGAAAGTGGTGCATCCCACAAACATGCAAAATTTTCAATTTAAAATAATTTGTATTTTGAGCTACACAAAATGATGAAATTGTAGATCGAACTATAGCGAATAATGCATATTTTTAAAACTCAAAAGAATATCACATTTTCATTTTTTGTGTACCCCATACTAATAAGAGAAATATCGCAGCGCGATTTCCATTCTTATAGGATATATCATTGACAACATCCATAATAGTTTTCAAAATTCTTTTTGAGACTGGAAAGTGTTTTTGGCTCCCGACCTCCAGTACTCCCGCCATTTTAAAAAAAAAATTATATTTGTACAAGTTACGACAAAATCTGAAAATAATTTTTGGGATTGCCATTGATACATCACAATCATGCAAAATCTTAACCTGAAATTTATTTTATTTTGTGCTAGACAAAAATGACAAAATCTGATATGTTTGGGAGATTTGAAAATGGCTACTCAGGTATACACTTTTGTCATTTTTGTGTAGATTAGAATATAAAGTATTTGAAGTTGATATTTTACAAGTTTGTGGAATACAACATTGACTATATATGGATTTTTTTTCAGAATTTTTGAAACTCAAAAATATGATTTTTTTTAAAAAATAAAAATAGAACAGGAACACTGGTGTCCATGTGCACCAAATCTCTGTCCGAATAAACTTGCAAATATATTTTCTGTTTTTATATAGAGAGGGATCATTGATCTCGATAGCTACTTGGTCAAACGAAAGTGTCTAGTTTGAGATTGGATGTAACATGACGTGTACAACTAAGTGAAGGAGATGGAGCTTTCCTGACAAAACCTTTTGAAATGGAAGAACTTAAAGAGGTTGTTTTTTTATCTGAAGCATACTAAAGCAACTAGCCCTCGTGGTTTGCCAATGAAATTTTATAAAGTTCTATGTGATATTATCAATTTTACCTAAAAAGAGATTGGATGCCTTCCATATGAGAAAATTTGATACTGAGAGACCGAACAATTAAGTTATTACTATCATTCCCAAGGCGCTTGATGCTGAAATAATTCAGAGATTCAGGGCAATTTGTTAGTTGAATCTTAGTTTTACGTTACTAAGAAAGCTCTTATCAAACAGACTAGGGATGGTGATTCGTGAAGTTATTTTAGACACTCAAACTGCATTTATAAAGGTTAGATATGTTATGGAAGGGATTCTGCTCCTCCATGAAACAATTCATGAGATTCATCATCACAAAATGTCAGGAATTTCTTTTTAAAGTTGATTTTGAAAAGGCATGTGATGAATTCAACTAGGATTTTCTCTATTGGATGATGCAAGCTAAAGAATTTGGGGATCTGTGATATGATATCATTCTTTCGCTTGATGACAACTTGGTTAATGCTAGAAACATAAAGTTTATTTTGTGTATCTTTGGAAAAATCTCTGGGCTTAACTAAGTTTTCACAAGAGTGAAATTTACTTTGTGGGAAAAGACCGTAATAGGGAGAATCAGTATAGTGAAATTTTCATTTGCCTCCCGCTTAGTTCCATAGGAAGTATACTAGCGTTCTAGTCGATGAAAAAAGACTAGCAATATATCAACATGGCTAGTGTGTGAGAAGTTTGCAAAAAAAAATAACTTGGATGGAAAGGGACCATGCCATTCTCAAGAGACATGGTGATTCTTGTCAATGCTTGATTGAGTGGTATCCCTCCATACTTGCCTTATTTCGTTGAAGCCCCAAAAATAATAATCAAGAAAATAGGTGCGCACTAAATTAAATGGGGTGGCATGAGATGGATAACAAAAAAAAAGATTGGGAGCATGTCTTCTTGCATAAAGATTTTGGAGGACTTGATGTTCTCGATCTGACTACTATGAATAAGATTTTATTGTGTAAATGGTTGTGAAAACTAGAAAATACCGATGGAATCCTATATAACTAAGAAATTCATCCCCACTAACCTATTTTTCGTGACATGCAGCCTATCCACATCAGCATTCCCACAAAATCAGGCATCTCGAAGCATCACATGCATGGAGACCAAGTGCGCTGTGGTGGTGCCTTTCTGTATCTTTTATGTCTCATTAATTACGGGTTAATTATTTCATCAGAACCCAAACGACAGGTCTCTGTCTCTTCCGACCCCCTTCCCTCCCCCTATTTCTAGCCCCTTCTACTAATCTCCTTCGTCGTCCTATTCCGCAGCATGCTCCTCCTCTAAGGTTGTTCCCACCATCTGTCACCGGTTAGGATTGAAGCGACTGCTCGATGACAATGTTTGCTGCCATTCTCGATCGAAGCCGCAGCCCCTTCCTCGATGAAGGTTGTTGTCACTGTCTTCCTCCGCCCTTCAGGACCACCGCCACTATGCAAGATAGTGTCGGACTCCCCATCAACGGAATGGATCATTCATCTGCGAGGAACTTTGTCGCTACTGTCGAACAGAACGGATAATCTTTCCACATGTTTTGTAAAGGTAAGCTGCATGCTCTTTGTCTACATGGTGTTCTTGGTATGTAGGTGCATGTCAAGGCGTTTAGTTAATCTCTATCTCTCCTTCTCATGGTTTGGTCGTGGAGTTTAGTTAGCACCGAGTTTTTTTGTGTGCCTTATCTTCTCTGTATGGAAATTGTTGTTTTTCCGATAAAGATGCAAATAGTTGTTGGACTCTGGTGCAAATTGTTGTTTTTTCCATCACCCACCAGCATCAGCGGATTGGTACCCAAGGTCCTCGCCAGATCAGCCGTTGTGATCAGCATAGGCCCCATCCCCCTCTCGCAGTTCATGTCGCACACTTCCAGCGCTGTCCTAGCTTTCTTCTCTGGAGTCAGCCAGGCTCCGGCCACAATAGCAGAGGTGGCATTCGAGCAAGAAGCTCCAGCTTGTTCATCATCATCATCATCATCATCAACCTTCCTCTTTCAGTAAAATTTTCCATTGAGCAAGGGTGCAGACCGCCTTTCTCCATAGCACCTGCATACCAATCCATTGAGTTTGGTTGAAAACCATATCATTTCTGGTAATCCATATACTTCTCAAAATAGCAACATTAAGCATATTAATTAAGACATGTGTTTTCTTGTCTCTCCATAAGGCAGAAACATCTTTTACAGACCTAATTTGAGGCTGAAGGTCCAAAACCTTCTTAACCTCCCCCAAAGATTGGAAGCTACATCACACTCAAAGAACATATGTTGACAAGATTCAATGTCATTGCAGAAAACACAAGTCAAGTCATCCACATTTTGCATTTTGCTCAAATTATCTCTAGTAAGAAGTTTGTTATGAGCCAAAAGCCATAAAAAGAAATGAATCTTTGGGGGAATGTTTAATTTCCAAACACAATGAATATCAACAGGTTTTATCCCTCTAAAATCCACAACAGCATGCATAGACTTCACACTATAAACTCCATTGGCCTCTCACATCCAAATGAGAGCATCACTGTAAGAATTAAGGTGAATAGACTGAGCAATTTGGAGGATTTCAAACCATTGCAACATCAGATTATGATCAAAGCATCTTCTGAAAGTCACTTTTAGAGATTCTCCATCCCAAAGCTCAGCAATAGTTTTATTTTGTTCATTGACCATGAAATAAACTTCCCAATATTGAATAGCTAAAGTACAAGTCCAAAACCAATGATCTTCCCAGAATTTCACTTTTTTACCATCTCCAACCTTCCAGTGGTACCCCATCGTAGCAGCTTTAGCAGCCCATAGCACCCCTTTCCAAAAAGGGGAAGCCCCAGTGGAATGGCATGAGAAAATATTAGGATTATTAATATTATATTTAATATCAACAATATGCTTCCAAAGTTTGTTCTCATTTAGATTATACCTTTTACTCCAGGAAGCTAGTAAACACATGTTCATCTCAGAGAGGTCTAGCCTGATACGTCTCCAACGTATCGATAATTTCTTATGTTCCATGCTACTTTATTGATGATACCTACATGTTTTATGCACATTATATGTCATATTTATGCATTTTCGGAACTAACCTATTAACAAGATGCCGAAGAGCCAGTTGCTTTGTTTGCTGTTTTGGTTTCAGAAATCCTAGTAAGGAAATATTCTCGGAATTGGACGAAATCTTCGCCCAGGGTCCTATTTTTGCACGGAGCTTCCAGAAGACCGAAGAGGGAAGGAAGTGGGGCCACGAGGTGGCCACACCATAGGGCGGCGCGGCCCAGGGCCCGGCCGCGCCGGCCTGTGGTGTGGGCCTCGCGCCGCCTCGACCTACCCTTCCGCCTACTTAAAGCCTCCGTCGCGAAAACCCCGCACAGAGCCACGATACGGAAAACCTTCCGAGAGACGCCGCCGCGAATCCCATCTCGGGGGATTCGGGAGATCGCCTCCGGCACCCTGCCGGAGGGGGATTCATCTCCGGAGGAGTCTTCATCGCCATGATCGCCTCCGGAGTGATGAGTGAGTAGTTCACCCTGGACCATGGGTCCATAGCAGTAGCTAGATGGTCGTCTTCTCCTAATTGTGCTTCATTGTTGGATCTTGTGAGCTGCCTAACATGATCAAGATCATCTATATGTAATACTATATGTTGTGTTTGTCGGGATCCGATGGATAGAGAATACTATGTTATGGTGATTATCAATCTATTGTTTATGTGTTGTTTATGATCTTGCATGCTCTCCGTTATTAGTAGAGGCTCTGGCCAAGTTTGTACTCTTAACTCCAAGAGGGAGTATTTATGCTCGATAGTGGGTTCATGCCTTCATTGACACCTGGGACAGTGACAGAAAGTTCTAAGGTTGTGATGTCTGTTGCCACTAGGGATAAAACATTGATTCTATGTCTAAGGATGTAGTTGTCGATTACATTACGCACCATACTTAATGCAATTGTCGTTGCTTTGCAACTTAATACTGAATGGGGTTCGGATGATAACCTGAAGGTGGACTTTTTAGGCATAGATGCAGTTGGATGGCGGTCTATGTACTTTGTCGTAATGCCCGGATTAAATCTCACTATATTTATCATATCATGTATATGCATATTTATGTCCTAGTCTATTTGTCAATTGCCCGACTGTAATTTGTTCACCCAACATGCTTTTATCTTATGGGAGAGACGCCTCTAGTGAACTGTGGACCCCGGTCCTATTCTTTACATAGCATACAATCTACTGCAATTGTGTTTCTTGTTTTCTTGCAAACAATCATCTTCCACTCGATACGTTTAATCCTTTGTTACAGCAAGCCGGTGAGATTGACAACCTCACTGTTTCGTTGGGGCAAAGTACTTTGGTTTTGTTGTGCAGATTCACGTTGGCGCCGGAATCCCTGTTGCGCCGCATCACATTTCGCCACCAACAACCTTCAACGTGCTTCTTGGCTCCTACTGGTTCGATTAAACCTTGGTTTCATACTGGGAAACTTGCTTCTATACGCATCATACCTTCCACTTGGGGTTCCCAACGGACGTGTGCATCTACGCGTATCAAGCTAAATTTATGCGCCGTTGCCGGGGAGATCAAGACACGCTGCAAGGGAGTCTCCACTTCTCAATCTCTTTACTTTGTTTTTGTCTTGCTTTATTTTATTTACTACTTTGTTTGCTGCACCTAAACAAAACACAAAAAAATTAGTTGCTATTTTTACTTTATTTACTGTCTTGTTCTCTATATCAAAAACACAAAAAAATTAGTTACTTGCATTTAGTTTATCTAGTTGTTTTATTTACTGTTGCTAAAATGAATACTCCTGAAAATACTAAGTTGTGTGACTTCACAAATGCAAATAATAATGATTTCCTATGCACACCTATTGCTCTGCTACTACAGCAGAATTCTTTGAAATTAAACCTGCTTTACTGAACTTGGTTATGAGAGATCAATTTTCTGGTGTTAGTTGATGATGCTGCTGCCCATCTCAATAATTTTGTTGAACTTTGTGAAATGCAAAAGTATAAGGATGTAGATGGTGATATTATTAAATTGAAAGTGTTTCCTTTCTCATTAAGAGGAAGAGCTAAAGATTGGTTGCTATCTTTGCCTAAGAATAGTATTGATTCATGGACTAAATGTAAGGATGCTTTTATTGGTAGATATTATCCTCCGCTAAAATTATATCTTTGAGAAGTAGCATAATGAATTTTAAGCAATTAGATACTGAACATGTTGCTCAAGCATGGGAGAGAATGAAAACTTTGGTAAAGAATTGCCCAACCCATGGATGACTACTTGGATGATCATCCAAACCTTCTATGCAGGACTAAATTTTTCTTCGCGGAATTGGATTCAGCTGCTGGAGGTACCTTTATGTCCATTACTTTGGGCGGCTACAAAACTTCTTGATGATATGATGATAAATTACTCTGAATGGCACACGGAAAGAGCTCCACAAGGTAAGAAGGTAAATTCTGTTGAAGAAACCTCTTCCTTGAGTGATAAGATTGATGTGATTATGTCTATGCTTGTGAATGGTAGATCTAATGTTGATCCAAATAATGTTCCTTTAGCTTCATTGGTTGCTCAAGAAGAAAATGTTGATGTGAATTTCATTAAAAGCAATAATTTCAACAACAATGCTTATAGGAACAACTCTGGTAATAACTATAGGCCATATCCCTCTGCTAATGGTAATGGTTATGGTAATTCTTATGGGAATTCTTACAACAATAATAGGAGTGTACCCTCTGGTCTTGAAGCTATGCTTAAAGAATTTATTAGTACACAAACTGCTTTTAACAAATCTGTTGAGGAAAAGCTTGATAAAATTGATACTATTGCTTCTAGAGTTGATAGACTTGCCTCTGATGTTAATGTTTTAAAATTGAAAGTTATGCCTAATAATGATATTGATAATAAAATTACTACTACAGCAAATGCCATCCAAGTTAGAATTAATGAGAATATAAGATTAATGGCTGAATTGCATGCTAGGTGGGATAGAGAAGAAAATGAAAAACTAGCTAAAGAGAATAATGTAGCTAAAGTTTGGACTATTACCACCATTAGTAATGATAATGATTCACATGTTGCTGCACCTCCTACTATCAATGGTAAAATAATTGGTGTTGGCAATGTTTCTACTCCTAGTGCAAAGCGAACAAAACTGCCTGAAATTGCTAAAACCTGAAACTACTTGTGATAAAACTGCTGAAATTTTTTCCAACCTTGGGAACAATGATTCCATTGCTGTAGCTCATAATGATTTAGATTTTGATGATTGCCACATCTCTGAAGTTATAAAGTTCTTACAAAAACTTGCTAAAAGTCCTAATGCTAGTGCTATAAATTTAGCCTTTACAAAACATATTACAAATGCTCTCATAAAAGCTAGAGAAGAGAAACTAAAACTTGAAACTTCTATTCCTAGAAAGTTAGAAGATGGTTGGGAGCCCATCATTAAAATGAAATTCAATGACTTTGAATGTAATGCTCTATGTGATCTTGGTGCAAGTATTTGTTATGCCTAAAAAGATTTATGATATGCTTGACTTGCCACCATTGAAGAATTGTTATTTGGATGTTAATCTTGCTGATAATGTTAAAAAGAAACCTTTGGGGAGGATTGATAATGTGCGCATTACGGTTAACAATAACCTTGTCCCCGTTGATTTTGTTGTCTTGGATATCGAATGCAATGCATCTTGTCCTATTGTGTTGGGAAGACCTTTTCTTCGAACTGTTGGTGCTGTTATTGATATGAGGGAAGGTAATATTAAATATCAATTTCCTCTCAAGAAAGGTATGGAACACTTCCCTAGGAAGAGAATGAAGTTGCCTTTTGATTCTATTATTAGAACAAGTTATGATGTTGATGCTTCATCTCTCGAAAATACTTGATTTGCACTTTCTGCGCCTAGCTGAAAGGCGTTAAAGAAAGCGCTTATGGGAGACAACCCATGTTTTTACTACAGCAATTTTTTGTTTTGTTGAGTCTTGGAAGTTGTTTACTACTGTAGCAACCTCTCCTTATCATGTTTTTGTGCCAAGTAAAGTTTCTATGTCAAAGTTGATGTTATATTTGGGATCGCTGCGCAGAAACAGCATTGCTGTCTGTCACGAATCTGGGCACAGAAAAATTCGAAAAAATCTGCCAATTTACGAGCGTGATCCTCGGATATGTACGCAACTTTCATTAGTTTTGAGTTTTTCCATTTGAGCAAGTCTGGTGCCAGCTTTAAATTCGTCTTTACGGACTGTTCTGTTTTGACAGATTCTGCCTTTTATTTCGCATTGCCTCTTTTGCTATGTTGGATTTATTTCTTTGATCCATTAATGTCCGTAGCTTTATGCAATGTCCAGAAGTGTAAAGAATGTTTGTGTCGCCTCTGAATGTGTGAATTATTAATTGTGCACTAACCCTCTAATGAGTTTGCTTGAAGTTTGGTGTGAAGGAAGTTTTCAAGGGTCAAGAGAGGAGTATGATATACTATGATCAAGAGGAGTGAAAGCTCTAAGCTTGGGGATGCCCCCGTGGTTCACCCCTGCATATTTTAAGAAGACTCAAGCGTCTAAGCTTGGGGATGCCCAAGGCATCCCCTTCTTCATCGACAACATCATCAGGTTCCTCCCTGAAACTATATTTTTATTCAATCACATCTTGTGTTCTTTACTTGGAGCGTCGGTTTGTTTTTGTTTTTGTTTTTGTTTGAATAAAATGGATCCTAGCATTCACTTTGTGGGAGAGAGACACGCTCCGCTGTTGCATATGGACAAATATGTCCTTAGGCTTTACTCATAATGTTCATGGCGAAGTTTCTTCTTCGTTAAATTGTTATATGGTTGGAATTGGAAAATGCTACATGTAGTAATTCTAAAATGTCTTGGATAATGTGAACTTGGCAATTGTTGTGCTCATGTTTAAGCTCTTGCATCATATGCTTTGCACCCATTAATGAAGAAATACATAGAGCTTGCTAAAATTTGATTTGCATATTTGGTCTCTCTAAGGTCTAGATAATATCTAGTATTGAGTTTTGAACAACAAGGAAGACGGTGTAGAGTCTTATAATGTTTACAATATGTCTTTTATGTGAGTTTTGCTGCACCGGTTCATCCTTGAGTTTGCTTCAAATAACCTTGCTAGCCTAAACCTTGTATCGAGAGGGAATACTTCTCATGCATCCAAAATCCTTGAGCCAACTACTATGCCATTTGTGTCCACCATACCTACCTACTACATGGTATTTCTCCGCCATTCCAAAGTAAATTGCTTGAGTGCTACCTTTAAAATTCCATCATTCACCTTTGCAATATATAGCTCATGGGACAAAATAGCCTTAAAAACTATCGTAGTATTGAATATGTACTTATGCACTTTATCTTTTATTAAGTTGCTTGTTGTGCGATAACCATGCTTCGGGGGAACGCCATCAACTATTGTTGAATATCATGTGAGTTGCTATGCATGTCCGTCTTGTCTGAAGGATCTATCACCTTAGTGGTTGGAGCATGCAAATTGTTAGAGAAGAACATTGGGCCGCTAACTAAAGCCATGAATCATGGTTGAAGTTTCAGTTTTGGACATATATCCTCAATCTCATATGAGAATAATAATTGTTGCTACATGCTTATGCATTTAAGAGGAGTCCATTATCTGTTGTCCATGTTGTCCCGGTATGGATGTCTAAGTCGAGAATAATCAAAAGCGAGAAATCCAAAATGCGAGCATTCTCCTTAGACCTTTGTACAGCGGCATGGAGGTACCCCTTTGTGACACTTGGTTGAAACATGGCATGCAAAGATCCGGTAGTCCAAGCTAAGTAGGACGAGGTGCGGGCACTATTAGTATACTATGCATGAGGCTTGCAACTTGTAAGATATAATTTACATAACTCATATGCTTTATTACTACCGTTGACAAAATTGTTTCATGTTTTCAAAATAAAAGCTCTAGCACAAATACAGCAATCGATGCTTTCCTCTTTGAAGGACCATTCTTTTACTTTTATTGTTGAGTCAGTTTACCTATCTCCCTCCACCTTAAGAAGCAAACACTTGTGTGAACTGTGCATTGATTCCTACATACTTGCATATTGCACTTGTTATATTACTTTATGTTGACAATATCCATGAGATATACATGTTATAAGTTGAAAGCAACCGCTGAAACTTAATCTTCCTTTGTGTTGCTTCAACACCTTTACTTTGATTTATTGCTTTATGAGTTAACTCTTATGCAAGACTTATTGATGCTTGTCTTGAAGTACTATTCATGAAAAGTCTTTGCTATATGATTCACTTGTTTACTCATGTCATTACTTTTGTTTTGATCGGCATTCATTACATATGTTTACAAATAGTATGATCAAGATTATGATGGCATGTCACTTCAGAAATTATCTTTGTTATCGTTTTACCTGCTCGGGACGAGCAGAACTAAGCTGGGGATGCGATACGTCTCCAACGTATCAATAATTTCTTATGTTCCATGCTACTTTATTGATGATACCTACATGTTTTATGCACATTATATGTCATATTTATGCATTTTCGGAACTAACCTATTAACAAGATGCCGAAGAGCAGCTTCTGTTTTCTGCTGTTTTTGGTTTCAATCCTAGTAAGGAAATATTCTCGAATTGGACGAAATCTTCGCCCAGGGTCCTATTTTTGCACGGAGCTTCCAGAAGAACGAAGAGGGAAGGAAGTGGGGCCACGAGGTGGCACACCATAGGCGGCGCGGCCCAGGCCCTGGCCGCGCCGGCCTGTGGTGTGCCCCTCGCGCCCCCGACCTACCCTTCCGCCTACTTAAAGCCTCCGTCGCGAAAACCCCGATGCCGAGAGCCACGATACGGAAAACCTTCCAGAGACGCCGCCGCGAATCCCATCTCGGGGGATTCAGGAGATCGCCTCCGGCACCCTGCCGGAGGGGGATTCATCTCCGGAGGAGTCTTCATCGCCATGATCGCCTCCGGAGTGATGAGTGAGTAGTTCACCCCTGACCATGGGTCCATAGCAGTAGCTAGATGGTCGTCTTCTCCTAATTGTGCTTCATTGTTGGATCTTGTGAGCTGCCTAACATGATCAAGATCATCTATATGTAATACTATATGTTGTGTTTGTCGGGATCCGATGGATAGAGAATACTATGTTATGGTGATTATCAATCTATTGTTTATGTGTTGTTTATGATCTTGCATGCTCTCCGTTATTAGTAGAGGCTCGGCCAAGTTTGTACTCTTAACTCCAAGAGGGAGTATTTATGCTCGATAGTGGGTTCATGCCTTCATTGACACTGGGACAGTGACAGAAAGTTCTAAGGTTGTGATGTCTGTTGCCACTAGGGATAAAACATTGATTCTATGTCTAAGGATGTAGTTGTCGATTACATTACGCACCATACTTAATGCAATTGTCTGTTGCTTTGCAACTTAATACGAATGGGGTTCGGATGATAACCTGAAGGTGGACTTTTTAGGCATAGATGCAGTTGGATGGCGGTCTATGTACTTTGTCGTAATGCCCGGATTAAATCTCACTATATTTATCATATCATGTATATGCATTGTTATGCCCTTCTCTATTTGTCAATTGCCCGACTGTAATTTGTTCACCCAACATGCTTTTATCTTATGGGAGAGACGCCTCTAGTGAACTGTGGACCCCGGTCCTATTCTTTACATAGCATACAATCTACTGCAATTGTGTTTTACTTTTTTCTTGCAAACAATCATCTTCCACTCGTACGTTTAATCCTTTGTTACAGCAAGCCGGTGAGATTGACAACCTCACTGTTTCGTTGGGGCAAAGTACTTTGGTTTTGTTGTGCAGATTCCACGTTGGCGCCGGAATCCCTGTTGTTGCGCCGCATCACATTTCGCCACCAACAACCTTCAACGTGCTTCTTGGCTCCTCCTGGTTCGATTAAACCTTGGTTTCATACTGAGGAAACTTGCTTCTATACGCATCATACCTTCCACTTGGGGTTCCCAACGGACGTGTGCATCTACGCGTATCACCCCCATATTCCTTTTTATGAGTAACCAACCCCCAATTAGCTAGGTGAAACTTATGATGAACCTCATAGTTGTCCCAAAGGCAATGAGCCATTTGGGAATTAATAAGGAAAATAGTCCATTTAGGGAACTTAATCACACTAAGCAAGTATAGGATAATGCTAGCTAGCACACTTCTCACCAGCTCCAATTTGACAGCATGGTTTAGAAGCTTCCTCCTCCATCCTGCTGCTTTCTTCAAAATCTTATCAACCACAGGTTGAATATCCTCTTTCCTCAACTTACTGTGATGCAGGGGAACCCCTAGGGAATTCACCCAATTTACAACTCAATGCTTGAGCAAAGAGCTGTGCATCACCTTTGATACGTCCAAAACGTATCTACTTTCCCGAACACTTTTGCTATTGTTTTGCCTCTAATTTGTGTATTTTGGATACAACTAACACGGACTAACGCTGTTTTCAGCAGAATTGCTCTGGTGTCTCGTTTTTGTGCAGAAATCCAACTTTCGGGAAAATCCTCGGAATTTCTTCGGATGGCCCTATTTTATAGACGGAGCCGAAGGGCGAAGGAGGTGGAGGCCCGAGGGCCCCACACCACATGGCGGCGCGGCGGGGGGCCGCGCGGCCATGTGGTGTGGCCCCCTCGGCCGGCCTCCGCGCCCCCTTCGGACTACTTATTCGCCTCGACCTAAAACGCACGGAGAGAAGTCGACATCGCCAGAAAACCCTCCAGAAAGCCGCCACATCGCGAAACTCCGTCGCGGGAGCCAGAAGTCTCCGGCACTCCGCCGGGACGGGGAATTGGAGGAGATCTTCACCGCCATCACCGCCAACGCCTCTCCATCAACCAGCAATGTTTCCCCCATCCATGTGTGAGTAATTCCCCCGCTGTAGGCTGAAGGGGATGGTAGGGATTGGATGAGATTGGTCATGTAATAGTCATAAGATTGTTAGGGCATAGTGCCTAGTATCCGTAGATGTCACTTTTATGATATTGTTGCAACTTGTTATGCTTAATGCTTGTCACTAGGGCCCGAGTGCCATGATCTCAGATCTGAACATGTTATTGATTCATGAAGATATTCGTTGTTTATGATCTTACCTATAAGTTGTATACACATGTCGCTGTCCGGAACCAATGGCCCCGAAGTGACAAGAATCGGGACAACCGGAGGGATGGTAGTGATGTGAGGATCACATGTGTTCACGGAGTGTTAATGCTTTGCTCCGTACTCTATTAAAAGGAGTACCTTAATATCCAGTAGTTTCCCTAGAGGCCCGGCTGCCACCGGTTGGTAGGACAAAAGATGTTGTGCAAGTTTCTCATTGCGAGCACGTACGACTAAATATGGAACACATGCCTATTGATTGATTAGTACTTGGATACTGTTTTATTATTATCTGCAAATGCCCATGCTTTGATTGTTATATGAGTTTCTCTCATCCATGCAACGCCGTTAAATCCGTCCCTATGCCTACAGTACTTTAATCCTGCTGTTTACTATAATCACTCTGCTGTCTTTATTTCACTGCTGCTGTTATTCCGCTATTTCCACTACCATAGAACTGTTACTACTGATAAACTCTTGCGAGCAAGTCTGTTTCAGGTGCAGCTGAATTGACAACTCATTTGTTAAGGCTTACAAGTATTCTTTGTCTCCCCTTGTGTCGAATCAATAAATTGGGTAATACTTCCTCGAAGACTGTTGCGATCCCCTATACTTGTGGGTCATCAAGACTATTTTCTGGCGCCGTTGCCGGGGAGCATAGCTTTATTTGGAAGTTCACTTGGATTGATATTGTTCGCTGCAAATTCTCCATTATGGGTAAACCTCGCGATACTAAGATCGCCATATTACCATCCACTACAAGAAAAGGTACAACTCTGAGTACCTCTGCCGCTCTTGATTCACCATCTGTGATTGATAAACTTGTTTCACCGCCACATGCTTCGCGTGCTGGTACTTCTGCTGAATCTGAAAATTCTCATAATATTGATAATGTTTCTGCTGTGCTTGATGATAGTGGTTCATTGGGATCTTTTCTAGATGCTACAATTGCTAAGTCTAGACAAATTGAAAATACTGAAACTCCTAATGTTGCTACACCTGTTAATTCACCTGAGTCTGTTGAATATTCTAGTGATGATCTTGATGAGGATTATGTAGAGCTTAATGATGATTTTATTGAAAAATGCAATGCTACTACTGATGCAAGAAAAATTAAAAGTTGCTTGCAGAACATGCTGTTAGATATAAATTGTCTCCTGATCCTAAATTTGCCACATCTCCTATAAGCATTAGGGATAAAGATTATGATTTTTCTCTTGATCTATCTCATATAGCTATTGTTGAGAAAACACCCTTTTGTGGTACTGAAAAAGAAAGTGCTGTTGAACACATGACTGAGTTATCTACTCTTAGTGGCTTGTTTTCTGATGATATTAAGATGCGTACTTACTTTGTCGCTAAAATTTTCCTTTCTCATTAAAGGATGATGCTAAAACTTGGTATAATAATTTGTCTCCTGGTTCTATTAAAAGTCCAAAAGAATTGCTTGATGTTTTCTTCCGTAAATACTTTCCTGCTAGTGCTCAACATGCTTTGCAGAGAATTTATAATTTTGACCAGGAAGATGGAGAGAAATTGCCTGAGGCTTGGGCTAGATTTTGTTCTCTTATTAGAGCTCAGCCTGACCATGATTTGGAAAAGAATGATTTACTTGATATATTTTATAGTGGACTAACCATTGAGTCTAGGGCATACCTGGATAGTTGTGCTGGTTGTGTTTTCAGGAAAAGAACTCCAGAAGACGCTGAAGAATTATTGGCTAAAATAGGCCGGAATCATGATGATTGGTCTACACCTGAACCAACCCCGACACCGATAGTGAAGAAGAGGGTATGATTAAATTGAATGATGAAGATATGAGGGAAGCCAAGAAGTCTCTTAAGGAGAAGGGTATTAAACCTGAAGATGTGAAGAATTTACCTCCTATAGAAGATATATGTGAGACAATTCCCCTTCATCCATGATTGAGGTACACTCGCTTCAACACTTTACTAGGGAAGATATTCCGTATTCAAAATCTCCTGCTCAATGTTTAGATGAATTTGATAATTATATTGCTAAGCAAGAAAATTTTAATATGAGAGTAGAGAATCATTTAATGGAAAATTCCCGAGCTATTAGTGAATTGCATGGTATTGTGGAGAGAACCTCCAATGATGTTAAGATACTTGTTAAACATTTTCAAATGGTTCAAACTCAAATTGATCAACTTACTAAAGTGCAAAATGACTTGTTGGGAAATAATTCTAAAGAAAAACATGCTTGTGAAGTAACAACTAGAGGTGGTGTTTCTACCCAGGATCCTCTATATCCTGAAGGGCATCCCAAAAGAATTGAACAAGATTCTCAACTAATTAAAACTAGTGCTCCATCTAAGAAAAAGAAAAAGAAACATAAGAATGTTGTAGAATCCTCTGAACCTGTTAGTGATCCTAATAGTATTTCTATTTCTGATGCTGAAACTGAAAGTGGTAATGAACATGAGGAAGATAATGATAAGAATGATACTCCGATAAAGAAGAAATTGAAAAAGAACCTGAAAAGCATGCTAAAAATAAAAAGTATACTAAAGAAGATTTTATTACAAAGAAACATGGTAATGAAAGAGAACCTTGGGTTCAAAAGCAAATGCCTTTTCCTGCTAAGAAACTAAAATCAAAGGAGGAGGAACATTATAATAAATTTTGTGATTGGATGAAACCTTTATTTCTGCAAATCCCTTTGACTGATGCTATTAAATTGCCTCCTTATTCAAAGTATATGAAAGATATTGTTACTAACAAAAGGAAAGTCCCCAATGAGGAAATTTCCACTATGCTTGCTAATTACTCCTTCAATGGTAAGATTCCAAAGAAGTTGGGCGACCCAGGTATACCGACTATTCCTTGTTCCATCAAGAATAATTATGTTAGAACTGCTCTATGTGATTTGGGAGCAGGTGTGAGTGTGATGCCTTTTTCTCTTTATAAGAGACTTGATTTAGATAAATTGATACCTACTGATATATCTTTGCAAATGGCTGATAAATCTACTGCTATTCCTGTTGGTTTATGTGAAAATGTTCCTGTTCAAGTTACTCAGCATTGCTTGATATTAACTGATTTCGTTGTGTTGGAAATGCCTGAAGATGATAATATGTCCATTATTCTTGGAAGACCCTTTCTTAATACTGCAGGGGCTGTTATTGATTGCAATAAAGGCATGGTTACTTTTAATGTTGATAATAAGGAACACACTGTCTATTTTCCCAAGAGGATTGATAAAGTATGTGGAGTCAATACAATTTTTAATGTGAAAACTATCAAAGTGGGATCCATTGATTGTCCTGTATATGAGCCTAAAGAAGAATATCAAACTCTTGTGATTGGATCCATATCAATTCAATATAAGGTAACATGATTGATTTGAGGTTTATTTCTTCTTATGTCATATAAAATTTATTTGGTAGCAAGACTTGATCAACCTTGTTAACAAGTATATTTTATTGCATAGGAGAGCTAAACAACACTTCTTTCTTTCTTTCTCCCTCCACTTATTTTATTTGCTGTAGCACTTTTGTTTTGCAATATGCTTAGGTCATTTAAGATTTTAGAAATCATTTTCCTGCGCAGTAAT
Organism: Lolium multiflorum; assembly: GCA_030979885.1. NCBI lineage: Eukaryota > Viridiplantae > Streptophyta > Magnoliopsida > Poales > Poaceae > Lolium > Lolium multiflorum. The sequence continues at coordinate 71,019,708 of CM061753.1, read as the reverse complement.
CATTAATTTAATACCCAGAAATGTGCATTTTTCAAAGTTCTCTAAAAATTACAAAAATTACACCGTTGGTCCTATTTTTCGACGAGGCACCTGGGAGCACCAGAGGATGACCTGTGGGGCACCAGGGGTGCCACACCATAGGCGGCGCGGCCAGCAAGGGGGCCGCGCCACCATGTGGTGTGGGACACCCATTGCCCCACTACACCATCTCTTCCTCCCAGCACCTTCTCTCTCCCGAAAAACTCGTACCAAGTTTCTCTCACTCGTGTTTCTGCTCAAGAACTCGCGATTTTTCGATCTCCTTGCTCAGCCCAGATTTCCGTCTGAAATTTGGCACATTTACTCCTTGGTATGTGACTCCTTTGATTGTCCAATTAGAATTTCATTTGGTTGAGTATATCTTGAATATTTTGCTGCTGTAGATAACATGTTTAGTGAGCTTGCATGCTTGTTCTAAGTGGTAGAAATTAGTTTTGATGCATGTTTAGTACTCTAGCAAGTTCCTATAGTAGTTCCCTTCAATTACACACCTTGAAATCAAATTTTATAATGATTGTTGAAAATTTCAGAAAATGGAAGAAGGTGTGCCCCAATTGAACCAAGAAGAATTGGAAGTCCAGCAAGTTTCAAGAGTCAATCGTGAGGAGGGAGTATACCCCTCTTACTACCCATGCGTGGACTTTATGAGAAGTGCGGGGATTTTACAAGATGTGCAAACTCTAATCTCTCGTGCAGGGCTGAGTGGTTTTGTTGAAGGAGAGCCAAGACAATATGTAAAATTAACTATGTCTTTTGTGCAGGACTTCAAGTTCAATTGGTCGCGGTCCGACCCCATGGTCCAGTATAAAATTTACAATAAAGCTGTCAACTTGCCATTTGGTGTTTTTTGTGCAGCAATTGGAGTACCGCAATGGGGATCCTGCGAGAAGATCAGGGGAACACCGCGGGAGCTCTCAGATCTTTATACAAGGATTTGTAATGGGAGGAGCCTCTCCAATGATGATGGTAAGATTAGTAGCATTCAACATCCAGCCATCCGCTACTTTGCCTATTTCATTACAAAGTGCGTCCTTGCAAGAAGGACCGGAGGTAAATTATCTGTCCCAGACTTGGCTTTCTTAGCTGCTGCTTTGCAACAGGATAGGACTTATAATTTGGGTGCTTTAATAGCTTGTAGACTTGCTACTAACCGTGAGAAAGGAGGAATTTGTGGAGGTCTTATCGCCTCTCGCTTATTAGCTATGCATGGTGTAGAACCTCACCATTTAGATATTCCGCTTTCTATAGAGAAGCTTGATGTGGTTTCCATGATTAGACATGAGTTTATTTCAGATGCATCTAACTTGAACAACCTGCATTATAGGATAACTTTATATAAGAAAAAATGGAGTATAACTAAGAAAATTGAAAAACTAGTACGATTGCCTGCACCTGCTTTGTTTAACCTTGATGCCAGGGACGGGTGGTCGATCACAGAAAATGAGCTAAATGCATACATAGAAAGAGAAAGCGTGCGAGGGAAGATGTGGAGGAGACCGAGGAGCATCCCGACTCTTCATCCGATGCAGCAAGCTCCTCATATCAACATCATGGTCACGTGGAGCCTCCACGATATTCTTCTGCACAGGGGCCTTATTACCACTCCATGTATGATCCACCGGCGTGGAACCCCGACCCTCGTTGGGAATGAACTCCACTTAGGCCAAAAGCCTAAGCTTGGGGGGAGGTATACCGGCATCACTCATTCTTTGCATATTATGATTGCTGGATACTTGTACATACTTGTTTAGTCTCTAGAGTGGTTTTCTAATGAGAGGGAGATGATATTTGGGGAAGTGCTGTCCAAAAACAGATTCTGTGCTGTTACCAAAAAATTCGTACGCACAGCCAGAACGTTATTTTGAGTTGCCAATTTTTGAGCATGTGCCCCAGGTTGTTATCTAACTTTCATTAGTTGAACACTTTTTGGTCTGAGCAATGGAAGATTTTTGTTAAATTCGATTTCTGTACTGCTGTCAGGATTTGGCAGATTTCTGTCATCCTGCTTTTCTGTGTTTCTGTTAGTTTGCATTCTTTTGTTTTCACTTTGTTTCTTTCCTAAAACACAAAAAGACCAAAAATATTTCTGTTGTTTCTCTTCACCATTTATTTATTTGGTACCTTGCTCTTAGTTTGCTTTATTTGCTATCGTTAGTTTGCTATGAGAAAACCCAAAAAGATTTTGCTTTGTTTGCTTGTTTTCTTTCGTTCTTATTTCTAATTCGAAAACACCAAAAATATTTGCTGTTCTTCTTTGGTTTGTAAAGTTCATCATGAGTTCAATGGTCTTCGGTGGCTGGAGCGTGGTTTTCATTTTATATTATCCAAGCTACACAAGTGAAAAGGCAATAATGACGATCTACGACAATCTGATTGTGGTGAGAGGCTGGTATGAACTCTATTTGCTTTCATTTTTGTACATATACTCATCCATATGAGCATGCTTAGTTGGTTCATGTGAGGTATATGTTATTTGAGAAAGTCTAGTAGCTCATGATCTCTCATGTTTGGTTCCGATTTATTAATATGAGTAGCATGTCATGGATGTTTGCTTGCATTGTTTTATTCATAAGTAAGTATGGCATTGTGGTATCCTCCTCTGAATAACTCATTTATATCGACTTGGCACATGCTCACGCATGCATATGACTGAACAAAAAGTCAATTAAGCCTCGATGATTTATAATTGCTTCAGAGTTCTTGTATCACTTTTATGCCTCCGTTAATTTATTTTGCCGCAAGCATGATTATGACAGTTACTGCTCTCTTGATTTGTCGCTCCCTAGTCTTTTGCTAGCCTTCACTTGTACTGAGCGGGACGCGCTCGTGCTTCCAAACACCTGAAAACCAAGTTGTTCCAAAAGTGTCCACCATAAATACCTATGCATGGCATTTCAAACCATTCCAAGTAAATTCTCATGCGCTACCTTTAAAACCTTCAAAATGCTTCTCAATTTGTGTTAATGTTTCATAGCTCATGAGGAAGTATGTGGTGTTTAGCTTTCAACCTTGTCATTTACTTTTGACGGACTCTCATATGGACTAGTGGCACATCCGCTTATCCAATAATTTTGCAAAAGAGCTGGCAATGGGATTCCCAGTCCCGAATTAATTGACTTAAATAGACACTCCTCCATGGTTTGTGATTGTTGGACGGCACCCGAAGGATTCGGTTAGCCGTGGCTTGTGTAAGCAAAGGTTGGGGGAGTGTCATCATCATAATAAAACTTAAATAAAAAGGCACTCCTTCATGGTATGTGATTGTTGGCAGGCACCCGAGGATTCGGTTAGCCATGGTTTGTGAAAGAAAGGTTGGAAGGAGTGCCAACCAAAAATAATAAATGGGAGCCGCTCTTGTGAGTCCGGTTGATGAGGGAGTTAGTGTACCCATTACCATTCGTTGACAACAACAAACACCTCTCAAAATAATTTTACTCCTGTTTTACAAATAAAAAGCTCTAGCGCATGTTAATCCCTGCTTCCCTCTGCGAAGGGTCAATCTTTTACTTTTATGTTGTGTCTCCATTCTTTCTTCGAGCACTATCTTGAGAGCACAACTGTCATTCTTAATATAATATGCTTGTCTCAAAATATGATTGATTGTGGTATAACTTTGATGCTTTTATCTTTGACAAATCACTACTTCTAGTCTGTCTATGAACTCAGAGGTGCCTCGGCATTTATGTTTTGCCGATCAAATACAGGCAAGCGAGATACCACTTTATCATATTCTCTTATGAACATTGCAATCTTGCTTACATACATGATTCATGATGCTTATTATTAATTGTTGGTACCTCTCCATGATTGACATAGCTGTTGGATGATCTTATTTGCATGTATCTCATTATGAACCGCTTAAGTATTAGCCATAGCATGAGAATATATACATCATATGAGCAAATGTGTTCGTGAAAGTTCTTTTATCGCTCAGTTGTTAACTGAATTGCTTGAGGACAAGCAATAAGCTAAGCTTGGGGGAGTTGATACGTCCAAAACGTATCTACTTTCCCGAACACTTTTGCTATTGTTTTGCCTCTAATTTGTGTATTTTGGATACAACTAACACGGACTAACGCTGTTTTCAGAATTGCTCGTGTCTCGTTTTTGTGCAGAAATCCAACTTTCGGGAAAATCCTCGGAATTTCTTCGATGGCCCTATTTTACCAGAATACGGACGGAGAAGGAGGTGGAGACCCGAGGGCCCCACACCACATGGCGGCGCGCCCGGGGGCCCGCGCGGCCATGTGGTGTGGCCCCTCGGCCTCCGGCGCCCCCTTCGGACTACTTGTTCGCCTCGACCTAAACGCACGGAGAAGTCGACATCGCCGAAACCCTCCGGAAAGCCGCCACATCGCGAAACTCCGTCGCGGGAGCCGGAAGTCTCCGTTCGCACTCCGGGCGGGGAATTGGAGGAGATCTTCACCGCCATCACCGCCAACGCCTCTCCATCAACCAGCAATGTTTCCCCCATCCATGTGTGAGTAATTCCCCGCTGTAGGCGGAAGGGGATGGTAGGGATTGGATGAGATTGGTCATGTAATAGTCATAAGATTGTTAGGGCATAGTGCCTAGTATCCGTAGATGTCACTTTTATGATATTGTTGCAACTTGTTATGCTTAATGCTTGTCACTAGGGCCCGAGTGCCATGATCTCAGATCTGAACATGTTATTGATTCATGAAGATATTCGTTGTTTATGATCTTACCTATAAGTTGTATACACATGTCGCTGTCCGGAACCAATGGCCCCGAAGTGACAAGAATCGGGACAACCGGAGGGGATGGTAGTGATGTGAGGATCACATGTGTTCACGGAGTGTTAATGCTTTGCTCCGGTACTCTTAATTTCCAGTAGTTTCCCTAGAGGCCGGCTGCCACCGGCTGGTAGGACAAAAGATGTTGTGCAAGTTTCTCATTGCGAGCACGTACGACTAAATATGGAACACATGCCTATTGATTGATTAGTACTTGAATACTGTTTTATTATTATCTGCAAATGCCCATGCTTTGATTGTTATATGAGTTTCTCTCATCCATGCAACGCTTGTTAAATCCGTCCCTATGCCTACGGTATTTTAATCCTGCTGTTTACTATAATCACTACTGCTGTCTTTATTTCACTGCTGCTGTTATTCCGCTATTTCCACTACCATAGAACTGTTACTACTGATAAACTCTTGCGAGCAAGTCTGTTTCCAGTGCAGCTGAATTGACAACTCATTGTTAAGGCTTACAAGTATTCTTTGTCTCCCCTTGTGTCGAATCAATAAATTGGGTAATACTTCCCTCGAAGATGCGATCCCCTATACTTGTGGGTCATCAACCTTCCAACACATTAATGGGGACTAAGTCACACTTGTGGAAGCTAGTTCTCATCCCAGACATTTGTTCAAAGCAAGACAAAATCTATTTTAAATTTATAGCAGAACAAATATCATTTTCCAGGAAGAGTAGGATGTCATCAGCATATTGCATGCTTATGACACCCCCACCCCCAGTTCTTTCATCAAACCACTGCCTATTAGTAGGAGCCTTAATCAAAATCTTGGTGAAAATATCAGCCATAAAATTGAAAAGAATTGGGGAAATAGGACCCCCCCTCCCTCACACCTCTATTGGTTAGGAAAAAGTCATTGTTAATATCATTAATCCTAACCCCCACATAACCATTATGTAGGAGCCCTTCAATAATGGACATCCATCTTGGGCTAAAGCCCCTCATTTTCATTATTTTTAAGAGAAAATCTTTGTCTACCCTATCACAGGCTTTCTCATAGTCTAGCTTGAAAATAAAACCAGACTGCCCATTATGAACTGCATTATGAATGATCTCATGGGCAGAGACCACACTCTCCAAAATATATCTCCCTTTAATGAAAGTTTTCTGGTTTGGTGAAATAAGTTTTTCACTAACCACACCCAGCCTATTAGTAGCACATAGCACACTTAGAAAAAAAATTAAAACTACAATTGGTCAAGGCAATAGGCCTGAATTTCTGTATAGTAACAACTTCAACCTCTTTTGGAATCAAGGTCAAAAGGGAGAAGTTTAACCTGAAGTGGTCCAACTTTCCCTCATTCCAGTCTTTAACCATAGCCATAAAATCAGCTCTAATGAGGTCCCAAAAGGAAAGAGAAACCATCAGGGCCAGGAGCACCCTCAACATAAGACCCACAAAATAGCCTTCTTTCACCGGAAAATACAAAGGAGCTCTCGGGTGCAACGCACCCCCATACTTGGAAAAATAAAAAAAAGTTTAAAAAAAGTTTAAAAAAAATTAATTTTTTTTGGAAATCAAAGATGATCAGGTATTGTACCTGAAACAAAATATTTTCCTAGGAAATTACTTTTATTGTATCCTGGGTAAAAAAACAAACTCGAAATTCCCCATGACCAGGTACTATTCACTTTTTTTTGTCATAATTTTGTCTTTTTTGCCCTGGAGTCCATGGGAATCATTTCGTGTCCAAACATTTTTTTACGAGTACAAACTTGATCATCTTTTATTTCCAGGAAGATTCAATTTTTTTTTGACTTATTTAAATTATTATAATTTTTTTGGTCTATGGGGGTGCGTTGCACCCGAGAGCCACAAGTCCGCGTCACTCTTTCACCTCCTTTTCTTTTTCTTTTTCTTTTTCTTTTTCTTTTTCTTTCACCTCTTTCACCTCTTTTCAGAAAAAATCAGCATTGAACATATTATTATGATCCTGAGAGACCATATCCCAAAAATCATCACAAAGATCAATGTCTAAACAAGGTTCCTGGCTAAAGAGTTTCTTGTAGTAATTTACAACAATATCAAACATACCTTTGTTATCCTCCACTATGCCAGATTCACCCTGCAATTGAGAGATTTTCTTCTTCCTCCTCCTCTGATTTGCTACAGAGTGGAAAAAAGCAGTGTTACGATCTCCTTTTCAAATATAAGCGTTCCCTATATCTCTGTTTAGCCTTAATCTCCTCATTTCTCCAAATGTCAGAAAGTTCAGCAGAAATACTTTTCATTCTACATTTGGAAACAGGGGATAAACATTGTGTTTCAGAAGTGATATCAAATAAATCATTCTCACGAAGAGTTGTTAATGTGGAGAATCCACTTTTCGAACTGGTTACTTCTGCCAACTTCTCTGAAAAAATGTAATACCTATGGGACAAGGAGAATATTTTTTTGAGTTTTGGGACAAAGAGAATATGAGCAGAACAAATCACAATATTTCGGACCACATCAATAAATGTACTACAAAACACACTATTGTCTTCACTAAACTTTTTCTACTGTTCTACACAAGTTTTACAAGCATCGTACTCTGCGTAAATAATTACCACAAAATTTCCCTAAAAATCATACAGTACAAATTTATTCCCTGACCACTGTCGGCCACCAGTGGATCAGACTATGGTACAGGCGTTGGGATTCTCCTCGCTGAAGATGGCCGTGAGCCGGTTGGCGTCCGTGGCCATGCTGTAGATGCCCTCGCGCACCGGCGTCGGGTAGGACCACCTGTACTCGCCGGAGAAGTACTCGTGCCGCCTCGGCGTGCCGGAGGAGCCGAGCATCTCCCACCGCGTTAGCGGCGACGGCGCGTACCTGGCGTAGCCGTACTCCTGGCCGTGCCCGTGCTGCGCCGACGAGTACGCGTGGGAGGCGGCGGCCGCGTGGTGGTGATGGCGTTGGTCGCCGTACGCCGCGTCGCCGCTCGTCCCTGCCGCCGATGCATGCTGGTATGCATCGGCAGCGTTCGGCGGTAGCGCTGACCCGGGGTATACCGGCCCAGCCGCCGTGCTGAACCGGACGTTCTTGGACTTGGACTTCTTGCGCTTGCGCGGCTTGCCGCCTGCTCGAGGCGGCGCGGCGGCGGTTGGGCCGAACGGACCGTGGACTTGCGGTGGCTGCGCGGCTGAGATCGCGTGGGTGTTGGGAGGGTGGGCGCTGGCGGCGTAGGCGACGGTGTGTGCCGTTGGACTTGGACGTACGTAGCATGTTTGAGCTTGGGGGTATGCCATGGCGTAGTCCAGCCCCTCGTTCCTCATCCGTCGTCTGCGCCCTGCGATACGGTGCAACAAAACTGAGATGCACACCATGATAGCACTTGATTTCTGTGTGAGTATAATAACTTACCGTTGCATTTCTTGATGACTCTAGATATCATCCTGCCCAAGGGAGAGCAACCCATTTGCCTCTCTGAACCTGCTGCCAACTCCATCTCTCTTGCTCTCTCATCTGCATATATATGTGAACTCATGGTCTTACTGGCGTACAAGTTTGATTACCAGCCCCATCAGCTTAATTAGGTCTCTCTTTCTCTTTATCTCTCCCTCTCCCTCGCTCTTAATGCATGGATTGAAACGAATGATCTTTTGAACGAGAATAGTCGTCTCTTCTTGGCTGGTGCACGAAAGTGTACTAAAGCGAGCTAGGTTAGGTAGTGAGAATCGAATAACGAAAATGGATAGTTCACCAACCTAATGCACGTTATCTACCAATTACCATGGATAGCACACTGTATGCCCAGCGAAAGGAGTTCAGCATCTGAGCCGCAAATGCAAATCGCACAAGAACGGTCCATCGTCTTGTCGTGTGGATGGATATATGCAGAGCAGACGACGAGCTCCAGCGAGAGTGAGTGGCGTCAGAATATATGCTTCGGGAGAAATGTCAATTTATCCGAGAAAAGCGACTTTGCACATAAAAGACGAGATGTCTGAAGCGGCTTCTGCGACATTGCGGTTGTGTAGCCGAAACCAATGTTACGATGTGTTCGAATATTTGGGACGAATAAGTTAGGAGTTGTGTGCTACATTTAGATCCGTAATCAGCACAGACAATAGTGAATAACACATTAACACAATGTCCTTGTTGGCACGTTTCGCGCCGTCAGAACGTGTTATTCACAAATGACGTAGACACGAAGCTTGTTAGAGGTAATATACACAGTTGACGTGGTTTAGGAGATGCATATCTATAATAACTAAATATGAGCAACACCTACTAAAGTAATCTTTTATAACTAAATAGACGCAACCCATTAAGGGTAATTCTCTCAACATGCAGCCATGCCCCCTCATTAGCCTTCCATGTCATCTTTTTAAGCCACCTCATGCAAACATTTCACCTCAGCAAGTAGCTATTTCTTCTTTTCTTTGTGCATGATACCCACTTGATGTTGAAAGAAACTAAGCGCAGGGCTTTTCTACTTCTCTCAAGCCACTACGCATGCACCTATAGATTAATTCATTTCTGTTGCCTGTTGATCTTTGGCCCAAAAACCCGCTTCCTCTTCATCTTCCTCCTTACTGGAAACGAGACCGACGGATTTCCCTTTCCATCCACTACTCTAACCGACGGCCTCTCTCCTTATAAGTTGTTCCATTCCCGTCCTCCACTGTCAGAGCTGGACGTTCTGCAATAGAAAGCCAATACAGTGGATATGGAGGAGAGGAACTTGAAGCCCCTGCCTATACACCGACTTGCTATGCAGACCGTTTCCATCCCCTCACCATATTCGTATCAGTTGTTCTTCACATAGGTCTTTCTGACCAAAGATAATAGGATTTTTTTCCTAAATTTATGGACAACATCACATTGATATTGTTGTTGTGCAACCCAAATATGCTCAATTGAGGTACAAAGACATGGCCGGCAACAAGAACAAGAAATTTCAGTTCCAACATTGCTTTTTCTTGCTTCAACATCTTCCTAAGTGGAAACTGAGGAACAGTGAACCAAAGTGCAAGAAGGAAGCAATGCTCAGCATGGATAATGAAGCAGAGGACATGAGTGCGAGAAACAAAGGCAAGCTCGAGGGCTCCAAGAAAGCCAAGGAGAGGATGAAGGTAGAAGGTGAAGCAGCTAGCTTCAAGGAGAAGTTGGATCAACTCATGAAGTCCAAGGAGGCATTGACGATGAAGACATTGGAGACCAAGCTCCTCATCACCGAGAAGAAGAAGGAGGTGAAGCTTGCCAAGGTGGAAGCAAGGCGGGAAGATGCCAAGGTGAAGGCCGAACTGGAATCGAGGATGCTCGTACTCAAAGAAGCCAAGGCCATGAAGGAGCTCTTGGCCGAGGAGAGGGAGATCATGATGATGCGCACCGACGGCATGGACGAGGATCAGCTGGCGTGGTGGAAGGAGACCAAGGCGGACATCATGGCGAGGAAGATGCTCGCGCGTCAAGCTCGTGCTGCAAGTGTTGTTGGTGCGTCGCTCCTCAAGGTGAGTCTCCGACGAGTGGTGGCGGCGCTGGCGATGGACTCGTTGATGGTTGATCACATTTGGGTTGGTGGCTTGAACATTGCCTCCTCTAATTTGTGATTTTTTGCTATAATTTGGATACAATTTTGGATTGCTGGTTGGCGCTTTTGTGCAAATTTTGTCGAAAATCCTGTTTTGAGGGGCCTAATTTTAGCTCACCGAGTTTTTGGACGGTGAGGTGGAGGCAGGGCCCCACACACGGCGCGGCCTGGGGGAGCCCGGCCCTGGTGTGGCCTCGGTCGGCCTCCGACGCCCCCCTTCGGACTACTTATCGGCCTCGACCTAAAACGCACGGGAGAAGTCGAAATCGCCGAAACCCTCCAGGATAGCCGCCACATCGCGAAACTCCGTCTCGGGAGACGAAGTCTCCGTTCACGGCCTCCACGGGAATTGGAGGAGATCTTCACTGCCATCACCGCCAACGCCTCTCCATCGACCAGCCATGTTTCCCCCATGTGTGAGTAATTCCCCGCTGTAGGCTGAAGGGGATGGTAGGGATTGGATGAGATTGGTCATGTAATAGTCATAAGATTGTTAGGGCATAGTGCCTAGTATCCGTAGATGTCACTTTTATGATATTGTTGCAACTTGTTATGCTTAATGCTTGTCACTAGGGCCCGAGTGCCATGATCTCAGATCTGAACATGTTATTGATTCATGAAGATATTCGTTGTTTATGATCTTACTGCAAGTTGTATACACATGTCGTTGTCCAGACAATGGCCCCGTGTGTCGGGACAACGGAGGGAATGGTAGCGAGGATCACATGTGTTCACGGAGTGTTAATGCTCCACTCTATTAAAGGAGTACCTTAATTTCCAATAGTTTCCCTAGAGGCCGGCTGCCCATCAGGACAAAAGATGGTGTGCAAGTTTCTCATTGAGAGCACGTACGACTAAATATGGAACACATGCCTATTGATTGATTAGTACTTGGATACCGTTTTATTATTATCTGCAAATGCCCTCTTTGATTGTTACATGAGTTTCTCTCATCCATGCAACGCCCGTTAAATCCCGTGCCTACAGTATTTTAATCCTGTTGTTTACTATAATCACTACTGCTGTCTTTATTTCACCGTGTTGTTATTTTACTATTCCTACTGCTATAAACTATTTACTGATAAACTCTTGCGAGCAAGTCTGTTTCCAGGTGCACTGAATTGACAACTCCCTGTTAAGGCTTACAAGTATTCTTTGTCTCCCCTTGTGTCGAATCAATAAATTGGGTAATACTTCCCTCGAAGACTGTTGCGATCCCCTATACTTGTGGGTCATCAAGACTATTTTCCGGCGCCGTTGCCGGGGAGCATAGCTTTATTTGGAAGTTCACTTGGATTGATATTGTTCGCTGCAAATTCTCCATCATGGGTAAACCTCGCGATACTAAGATCGCCATATTACCATCCACTACAAGAAAAGGTACAACTCTTAGTACCTCTACTGCTCTTGATTCACCATCTGTGATAAGTAAACTTGTTTCACCACCACAAGCTTCAAATGCTGGTACTTCTGCTGAATCTGAAAATTCCTCTCATAATTGTGATGATGCTTCTGCTGTGCTTGATAATGATGGATCGTTAGGATCTTTTCTAGATGCTACAATTGCTAAGTCTAGACAAATTGAAAATACTAAAACTCCTAATGAAAATGCTGCTACACTGTTAATTCACCTGAGTCTGTTGAATATTCTAGTGATGATCTTGATGAAGATTATGTAGAGCTTGATGATGATTTTATTGAAAAATGCAATGCTACTACTGATGCAAGAAAAATTAAAAAGTTGCTTGCGGAACATGCTGTTAGATATAAACTATCTCCTGATCCTAAATTTGCCACATCTCCTATAAATATTAGGGATAAAGATTATGATTTTTCTCTTGATCTATCTCATATAGCTATTGTTGAGAAAACACCCTTTTGTGGTACTGAAAAAGAAAGTGCTGTTGAACACATGACTGAGTTATCTACTCTTAGTGGCTTGTTTTCTGATGATATTAAGATGCGTACTTATTTTGTCGCTAAAATTTTCCCTTTCTCATTAAAGGATGATGCTAAAACTTGGTATAATAATTTGCCTCCTGGTTCTATTAAAAGTCCAAAAGAATTGCTTGATGTTTTCTTCCGTAAATACTTTCTGTAGTGCTCAACATGCAGAATTTATAATTTTGACCAGGAAGATGGAGAGAAATTGCTGAGGCTTGGGCTAGATTTTGCTCTCTTATTAGAGCTCAGCCTGACCATGATTTGGAAAGCATGATTTACTTGATATATTTTATAGTGGACTAACTATTGAGTCTAGGGCATACCTGGATAGTTGTGCTGGTTGTGTGGAAAAGAACTCCAGACGACGCTGAAGAATTATTGGCTAAAATAGCCGGAATCATGATGATTGGTCTACACGAACCAACCCCGACACCGATAGTGAAGAAGAGGGGTATGATTAAATTAAATGATGAAGATATGAGGGAAGCCAAGAAGTCTCTTAAAGAGAAGGTATTAAACCTGAAGATGTGAAGAATTTACCTCCTATAGAAGATTTATGTGAGATAACTCCCCCTTCATCCATGATTGAGGTACACTCTCTTCAACGCTTTACTAGAGAAGATATTCCGTATTCAAAACCTCCTGCTCAATGCTTAGATGAGTTTGATAATTATATTGTTAAGCAAGAAAACTTTAATATGAGAGTAGAGAATCATTTAATGGAAAATTCTCGAGCTATTAGTGAATTGCATGGTATTGTGGAGAGAACCTCCAATGATGTTAAGATACTTGTTAAACATTTTCAAATGGTTCAAACTCAAATTGATCAACTTACTAAAGTGCAAAATGACTTGTTGGGAAATAATTCTAAAGAAAAACATGCTTATGAAGTAACAACTAGAGGTGGTGTTTCTACCCAGGATCCTCTATATCCTGAAGGGCATCCCAAAAGAGTTGAACAAGATTCTCAACTAACTAAAACTAGTGCTCCATCTAAGAAAAAGAAAAAGAAACATAAGAATGTTGTAGAATCCTCTGAACCTGTTAATGATCCTAATAGTATTTCTATTTCTGATGCTGAAACTGAAAGTGGTAATGAACATGATAAAGATAATGATAAGGATGATACTCCTGATAAAGAAGAAATTGAAAAAGAACCTGAAAAGCCTGCTAAAAATAAAAAGTACACTAAAGAAGATTTTATTGCTGAGAAACATGGTAATGAAAGAGAACCTTGGGTTCAAAAGCAAATGCCTTTTCCTGTTAAGAAACTAAAATCAAAGGAGGAGGAACATTATAATAAATTTTGTGATTGGATGAAACCTTTATTTTTGCAAATCCCGTTGACTGATGCTATTAAATTGCCTCCTTATTCAAAGTATATGAAAGATATTGTTACTAACAAAAGGAAAATCCCCAATGAGGAAATTTCCACTATGCTCGCTAATTACTCCTTCAATGGTAAGATTCCAAAGAAGCTTGGAGACCCAGGTATACCGACTATTCCTTGTTCCATCAAGAATAATTATGTTAGAACTGCTCTATGTGATTTGGGAGCAGGTGTGAGTGTGATGCCTTTTTCTCTTTATAAGAGACTTGATTTAGATAAATTGATACCAACTGATATATCTTTGCAAATGGCTGATAAATCTACTGCTATTCCTGTTGGTTTATGTGAAAATGTTCCTGTTCAAGTTACTCAACATTGCTTGATATTAACTGATTTTGTTGTGTTGGAAATGCCGAAGATGATAATATGTCCATTATTCTTGGAAGACCCTTTCTTAATACTGCAGGGGCTGTTATTGATTGCAATAAAGGCATGGTTACTTTCAATGTTGATGATAAGGAACATACTGTCTATTTTCCCAAGAGGATTGATAAAGTATGTGGAGTTAATACAATTTTTAATGTGAAAACTATCAAAGTGGGATCCATTGATTGTCCTATATATGAGCCCAAAGAAGAATATCAAACTCTTGTGATTGGATCCATATAAATTCAATATAAGGTAACATGATTGATTTGAGGTTTATTTCTTCTTATGTCATATAAAATTTATTTGGTAGCAAGACTTGATCAACCTTGTTAACAAGTATATTTTAATGCATAAGAGAGCTAAACAACATTTCTTTCTTTCTTTCTCCCTCCACTTATTTTACTTGCTGTAGCACTTTTGTTTTGCAATATGCTTTAGTCGTTTAAGATTTTGGAAATCATTTTCCTGCGCAGTAATAATTAATTTAACACCCAGAAATGTGCATTTTTCGAAGTTCTCTAAAAATTACAAAAATTACACCGTTGGTCCTATTTTTCGACGAGGCACCTGGGAGTACCAGAGGATGACCTGTGGCACCAGAGGGTGCCACACCACAGGCCGGCGCGGCCAAGGAGGTGGGCGCGCCACCCTGTGGTGTGGGCCCCTCCTTGCCCCACTACTTCATCTCTTCCTCCCAGCATCTTCTCTCTCCCGAAAAACTCGCACCAAGTTCCTCTCACTCGCGTTTCTGCTCAAGAACTCGCGATTTTTCGATCTCCTTGCTCAGCCCAGATTTCTGTCTGAAATTTGGCACATTTACTCCTTGGTATGTGACTCCTTTGATTGTCCAATTAGAATTTTGTTTGGTTGAGTATATCTTGAATATTTTGCTGCTGTAGATAACATGTTTAGTGAGCTTGCATGCTTGTTCTAAGTGGAAGAAACTAGTTTTGATGCATGTGTAGTACTCTAGCAAGTTCCTATAGTAGTTCCCTTCAATTATATACCTTGAAATCAAATTTTATAATGATTGTTGAAAATTTCAGAAAAGGAAGATGAAGAAATTCAAATTTGGAGAATTGTTCAAGAAAGGAACAACCAGCACCGGTAGGCCCTCGAGGGCATCCACTCAGATTAGGCGATCCTACAATGAGGATATCATCGCGCCTAGCTTCGCGCCCGAGGAGGACAATGGGGCTCCTAATGCTTCATCCTTCCCATGTTATGATTTTCTGACAAATGCAGGGATATTGGATGACTTCTTCACCCTTGTCAACAGGGCAGGCTTAGCCACCTACGTGGGAGATGAAAGGGAGCAATACTACAGGCTCACCAAAATTTTCGTTGAGAGCTTCAAGTTCCACAACACGCAATATGAGCCGACAGTTGCATTCAAGATCTATGATAATCCTGTTACTATGGAATTGGAAGAATTTTGTCGTGCATTGGATATTGTCCCTGTAGGTACAGCAAGGAGGATTGATGACAACCCCCGGGACCTGTTGGAGCTCTATCGAGGGATCACCGAAGATGATTGCCGCACCATTCAGCGCGGGAAGATAAGAAATATTCAACTTCCCGCCATTAAATATTTTGCATATTACATTGCTACTAGTATTCTTGGTAGGGAAAATACTAGTAATATTTCTAGCTATCATCTTGCCTTCTTGAATGCTGCACTTACTGGAGAGACATCTTATCATCTTGGTTCTCTTATTGCTCGCCGCCTGTCTAGCAGGGGGCCTATTTTTGGAGGAACTATTGCACTGCGCATTTTAACACATTTAAGACTTCCTCTTGATTCTAATGATGTGCCATTAACCCCTAGGAGACTAGATATTGCTGCTATGAAGAGCCATCATTTTGTTACTACTGACTCCACTATAGATAATATGGTCTATAGAATGTTGTTTGCTGATGGGAATGAGAAGGAAATCCCTCTTCCCCAGCCAGGTTTGTTCAATATTGACAGGCAATCATGGTCGCTCACTAAGGAGGAGGTGGAGGAACATATGAAGATACAAGAATTCCACCAGCAACATGACTCCGAGAACGCCGAGCCTTCCTACGACTTGTTACCCTCCAAAACCCCCCGACGGGCTTTGGTTAAGCAACAAGAAGAGCCGGGAAGCTCCCAGGGCCGCTTAGTGGATCCCTGGCACCTCGTCGTCCCGCAAATCTTCTGGCGCGCGTCCTGGCGGTTGCTAGGGCGTGCCACCTGACCTAGACCTGGTCAGGAAGGTGTTAGTGCTTCGATTGTTCCTGCATGGTAGACACGTGCACATTAAATACGAGCCTTATCGGCTCTCAGGTTTCCCTGTGGATCGGCTCAAAGAGCCGATCGCCCCATGGTCCTTGATGGATTAGCAATGGCATGGGGATCCTGCTTGATCAGGACAAAGCTAAAGCGATCCACGACAGTTTAGGGTTTTCACCGCATAATCGGAACGTCCTACGTGCGATCGGGCCTAGCAGCTACGAGAGGTGATGCAAACCATCCCTACGAGAGGCCTAAAAACCAACATGTGTTGATTCCCGGAACATCCCTCGCAGGGACGATAAACAACGCCTAACGCACTACCGGATCGTCCGACCCCAGCATAAGGCCTAACTATGCAGATATTAAACTAATCCTTGCAGATGCAAGGAGCAACTATAACGGATCGGATCTACTAAGCATGATCAAGCAAGATGCTGCCCTTACGTCTAGATAGACGTAAGGGCAGCTAGGTGTCTAGGGACGGCATTGCCACGCAGATATGCACGTGAAAGCACCAATGCGAGCCCCTAAACACCTAAGGATAAATAGTACCGCTCGCCATCAACAAGGCTTCAGCACGAGCAGTACAAGGTTAACGAATAAACGCTGCCTAGATCTCTAGATGCGATCTAGGCAGCATGGTGCTTACCCGGGAGAAACCCTCGAAGAGAAGGGGTGGCGATGCGCCGTATTTTGTGTTGGTTGAACGATGATTGTCCTCTTTTCCGATAACCCTAGATACATATTTATAGTCCAAGGGACTTTCTAATTGCGCGTGCACCTAACCGTGCACGGGCCGGACTCTATCTCTTTAATCTAAATTACAACGCGATCTAATAATTTACAGATACACGGGCAACTTAGCCCAAACTCTCAGCGCAAGGCCGCTTCAAAGATGCTTCACGTGTACGTCCTTCAAGCCCATCTTCACTTACGGCCCATCTCTGATTTGGCCAAAATCAGGTGATAACACATGCCCCCTGGTTTTGGTAATGATAATATCAAAACCATCTGTTTTTTCCTCGAGGGGTCATGTCGTGGCAGAGCAGAACCGTCGCAGTATTCTTCATCATGACTCTTGCCTTCCCAACTTCTCTGCACGATTGGACAGCTTTGGCATCACATCTTTGAGAACCGTCACGGCATTAAATCTTCACTGCATCCCCTTTATTTATCTGTGCCAAACGGTTCGCCACTTCATCCCCTTGCTCTGTTCTGCCCATCAACACCAAAAAACCCTCTTCCATTGCAGCAATGTCTTCGTCTTCCTCTACCTCCTCAGATCTCTCCGTCCGAGCTCCGCCGAAGAATGAGGGCGACCCTCATCCCGGGGCGACCTCCTCCAACAAGAAGGAAGAACCAGTGAAGAAGGAAGAGGCCCCCTCCTCCGCCAGGCACCCGCCGACGAAGCGCTCCCGCATGTGGGCGGACAGCGAGGACGATGATGATGACGAGGAAGGAGAAGAAGAGGAGGAAGATGATTCCTCCTCTTCCGCTGGATATCCGCCGACGAAGCGCTTCCGCAGTTGGGCGGACAGTGAAGATGATGATGATGACGAGGAAGAAGAGGCTTCAGCTGAGGACCTGGGCAGCAGCGACGAAGAAGCCTCCGGAAGCAGTGCTGATGGTGGCTCCGGCGCTGACGATGAGGCCAGCGACGACTAGCTCTGTAGGATTAGCAATTCCCGAGCAATCAGCTCTTCTTTTGTTCTTCCTTTCTTGAGCAATCGGCTCTTCCTTGTAAAGATCCTTTCTTATTAATGAAGAAAATTTCTCTACATAACCTTTGCTTTCTTGTCAACTTGGCCGATTTGTCCAATGAAGTCACTGCTCAAAAAGCCGATGGCACAGCGTCGGCCTGCATTCCAAACACGATTCCAGGCGAGATGTGCCTGAATTTTACCCTTTTATTATTATTTATATTTGCCGATTTCATATAATCGGCCCCCATTCCCTTTTTGGGCCGATTTTTGTATCGGCCTCCATATCTTTACTGTCCATCATCCCACATACTTGGGAAATATTTCTTTAGATGCTGGCCGTTGACGGCTACCGGGAATTTCACGCCATCCAACATCTCGAGCATGTACGCATTCCCCTTCAGAACTTGGACAACTTTATACGGGCCATGCCAATTCGGAGACCATTTCCCATACTCTTTATCCCTTGTCCCCAATGGCAATACAGCTTCCCATACCAAATCACCAACTTGGAATTCTTTTGGCTTCACCTTCTTATTATATGCCCGAGCTACCTTGGCTTTGTTCTCCTTGATCTTCTCGAGTGACCATAGCCTAAGCTCCGTCGCATCCTCAATGCTGTCGCTTATCAGGGCTGCATATTCTTCAGCAGTTAGATCATTCTGAAACGTGACCCGCCTTGATCCTGCCTTGACTTCCCAGGGTAACACAGCTTCCTGTCCATAGACCAGCTGGTATGGGGTGGTTTTGATTGCCCCATGACACGACATACGGTAGGCCCACAACGCCTCTGACAACACCTCATGCCATCGTTTGGGGTGCTCGTCAATTTTCCTCTTGATCAGCTTGATCAAGCTCTTGTTGGATGCTTCGGCCTGCCCATTTGCTTGAGCATAATATGGAGACGATCGGATCAACTTGATTCCCATGTCGTCGCAGAACTTTTTCATCTCTTTCGAAACGAAGACCGAACCTCCATCGGTCGTAATAGTTTGGGGAATCCCGAACCTATGAATGACATGTTCCAATACGAACTTGATAACGTCTTCCGATGCTACTTTCTTCATAGGGACCGCTTCCACCCATTTCGTGAAGTAATCTGTGATGGCCAGAACCCATCTATGGCCCTTGCTCGATGAAGGATGAATTTCTCCGATCATATCCATACCCCACCCTCGGAATGGCCAAGGCTTGATGATGGGATTCATTGCTGATGCAGGCACCATCTGAATGCTCCCAAACTTCTGACATGCTTGGCAACCCTTGTAATACTGGAAGCAATCTTCAAGCATGGTGGGCCAATAAAATCCGGAGCGCCTAATCAGCCATTTCATCTTATGGGCCGACTGGTGGGTTCCACAAGCACCCTCGTGCACCTCGTGCAAGAGCCGATTGGACTCGGCTGACCCTAGACACTTGAGGAGTAATCCTTCCAGCGTTCTATAAAACATGTCATCGCCAATCAGTACGTACTTCATGGCTCTGTATCTTGTACGCTTAGGTGCCCCCCGAGCCGGATCTTTCAAATAATTGAAGATATCGGCTCTCCAATCGTCTGGTTCCAGGTATTGCACCTGAAAATCGGCTTCTCCTGCCGTGTCCTTGTACCCTGACGCTGTTTGTGCGAGGTCGTTGGCTTCAGTATTTTGCAACCTTGGGATCCAATTTAAGCTTATATACCTGAACTGTGCCATTAGCTCACGGCATTGTATCCAAAATGGGAAGAGTGACTCGCTTTCGCACTTGTATTCTTCTGTGAGCTGAGAGATCACCAATTTGGAATCTCCAAAGATCTCGACTGCTTCAGCCCCAGCTTCCAGGAGCAACTTCATTCCCTTGCAGATTGCTTCATACTCGGCCACGTTGTTGGTGCAGGGGTCAGCTAACTTGATAGAGAAGGAGTATGTTGCCCCCCGAGGCGACACGAGTAGCACGCCAATGCCGCAACCATCCTCACAAACCGATCCGTCGAAGAACATAGCCCATGCGCGCACCGATAGTGCCGCTACGTCCGTATTTATTCGTTCGGCAATCAGATCTGCTAGCGCTTGCTGATACGTCCAAAACGTATCTACTTTCCCGAACACTTTTGCTATTGTTTTGCCTCTAATTTGTGTATTTTGGATACAACTAACACGGACTAACGCTGTTTTCAGCAGAATTGCTCTGGTGTCTCGTTTTTGTGCAGAAATCCAACTTTCGGGAAAATCCTCGGAATTTCTTCAGATGGCCCTATTTTACCAAAATATTGACGGAGCCAGAAGGGCAAAGGAGGTGGAGGCCCGAGGGCCCCACACCATATGGCGGCGCGGCCCAGGGGGGCCCGCGCGGCCCTATGGTGTGGCCCCCTCGGCCGGCCTCCGACGCCCCCCTTCGGACTACTTATTGGTTTCGACCTGAAAACGCACGGAGAGAAGTCGACATCGCCAGAAACCCTCCAGAGAGCCGCCACATCGCGAAACTCCGTCGCGGGAGCCAGAAGTCTCCGTTCTGGCACTCCGCCGGGACGGGGAATTGGAGGAGATCTTCACCGCCATCACCGCCAACGCCTCTCCATCCCCCCATCCATGTGTGAGTAATTCCCCCGCTGTAGGCTGAAGGGGATGGTAGGGATTGGATGAGATTGGTCATGTAATAGTCATAAGATTGTTAGGGCATAGTGCCTAGTATCCGTAGATGTCACTTTTATGATATTGTTGCAACTTGTTATGCTTAATGCTTGTCACTAGGGCCCGAGTGCCATGATCTCAGATCTGAACATGTTATTGATTCATGAAGATATTCGTTGTTTATGATCTTACCTGCAAGTTGTATACACATGTCGCTGTCCGGAACCAATGGCCCCGAAGTGACAGAAATCGGGACAACCGGAGGGGATGGTAGTGATGTGAGGATCACATGTGTTCACGGAGTGTTAATGCTTTGCTCCGGTACTCTATTAAAAGGAGTACCTTAATATCCAGTAGTTTCCCTAGAGGCCCGGCTGCCACCGGCTGGTAGGACAAAGATGTTGTGCAAGTTTCTCATTGCGAGCACGTACGACTATATATGGAACACATGCCTATTGATTGATTAGTACTTGGATACCGTTTTATTATTATCTGCAAATGCCCATGCTTTGATTGTTACATGAGTTTCTCTCATCCATGCAACGCCCGTTAAATCCGTCCCTGTGCCTACAGTATTTTATTCCTGCTGTTTACTATAATCACTACTGCTGTCTTTATTTCACCGCTGCTGTTATTTCACTATTTCCACTGCCATAAAACTGTTACTACGATAAACTCTTGCGAGCAAGTCTGTTTCCAGGTGTAGCTGAATTGACAACTCCGCTGTTAAGGCTTACAAGTATTCTTTGTCTCCCCTTGTGTCGAATCAATAAATTGGGTAATACTTCCCTCGAAGACTGTTGCGATCCCCTATACTTGTGGGTCATCAAGACTATTTTCTGGCGCCGTTGCCGGGGAGCATAGCTTTATTTGGAAGTTCACTTGGATTGATATTGTTCGCTGCAAATTCTCCATTATGGGTAAACCTCGCGATACTAAGATCGCCATATTACCATCCACTACAAGAAAAGGTACAACTCTGAGTACCTCTGCTGCTCTTGATTCACCATCTGTGATTGATAAACTTGTTTCACCGCCACATGCTTCGCGTGCTGGTACTTCTGCTGAATCTGAAAATTCTCATAATATTGATAATGTTTCTGCTGTGCTTGATGATAGTGGTTCATTGGGATCTTTTCTAGATGCTACAATTGCTAAGTCTAGACAAATTGAAAATACTGAAACTCCTAATGAAAATGTTGCTACACCTGTTAATTCACCTGAGTCTGTTGAATATTCTAGTGATGATCTTGATGAAGATTATGTAGAGCTTGATAATGATTTTATTGAAAAATGCAAGGCTACTACTGATGCAAGAAAAATTAAAAAGTTGCTTGCAGAACATGCTGTTAGATATAAACCATCTCCTGATCCTAAATTTGCCACATCTCCTATAAACATTAGGGATAAAGATTATGATTTTTCTCTTGATTTATCTCATATAGCTATTGTTGAGAAAACACCCTTTTGTGGTACTGAAAAAGAAAGTGCTGTTGAACACTTGACTGAGTTATCTACTCTTAGTGGCGTGTTTTCTGATGATGTCAAGATGCGTACTTATTTTGTCGCTAAAATTTTTCCGTTCTCATTAAAGGATGATGCTAAAACTTGGTATAATAATTTGCCTCCTGGTTCTATTAAAAGTCCAACTGACTTGCGTGATGTTTTCTTTCGAAAATACTTTCCTGCTAGTGCTCAACACGCTGCTTTGCAGAGAATTTATAATTTTGACCAGGAAGATGGAGAGAAATTGCCTGAGGCTTGGGCTAGATTTTGTTCTCTTATTAGAGCTCAGCCTGACCATGATTTGGAAAAGCATGATTTACTTGATATATTTTATAGTGGACTAACTATTGAGTCTAGGGCATACCTGGATAGTTGTGCTGGTTGTGTTTTCAGGAAAAGAACTCCAGAAGACGCTGAAGAATTATTGGCTAAAATAGGCCGGAATCATGATGATTGGTCTACACCTGAACCAACCCCGACACCGATAGTGAAGAAGAGGGGTATGATTAAATTGAATGATGAAGATATGAGGGAAGCCAAGAAGTCTCTTAAGGAGAAGGGTATTAAACCTGAAGATGTGAAGAATTTACCTCCTATAGAAGATATATGTGAGACAATTCCCCCTTCATCCATGATTGAGGTACACTCGCTTCAACACTTTACTAGGGAAGATATTCCGTATTCAAAATCTCCTGCTCAATGCTTAGATGAATTTGATAATTATATTGTTAAGCAAGAAAACTTTAATATGCGAGTAGAGAATCATTTAATGGAAAATTCCCGAGCTATTAGTGAATTGCATGGTATTGTGGAGAGAACCTCCAATGATGTTAAGATACTTGTTAAACATTTTCAAATGGTTCAAACTCAAATTGATCAACTTACTAAAGTGCAAAATGACTTGTTGGGAAATAATTCTAAAGAAAAACATGCTTGTGAAGTAACAACTAGAGGTGGTGTTTCTACCCAGGATCCTCTATATCCTGAAGGGCATCCCAAAAGAGTTGAACAAGATTCTCAACTAATTAAAACTAGTGCTCCATCTAAGAAAAAGAAAAAGAAACATAAGAATGTTGTAGAATCCTCTGAACCTGTTAATGATCCTAATAGTATTTCTATTTCTGATGCTGAAACTGAAAGTGGTAATGAACATGAGGAAGATAATGATAAGAATGATACTCCTGATAAAGAAGAAATTGAAAAAGAACCTGAAAAGCATGCTAAAAATAAAAAGTATACTAAAGAAGATTTTATTACAAAGAAACATGGTAATGAAAGAGAACCTTGGGTTCAAAAGCAAATGCCTTTTCCTGCTAAGAAACTAAAATCAAAGGAGGAGGAACATTATAATAAATTTTGTGATTGGATGAAACCTTTATTTTTGCAAATCCCTTTGACTGATGCTATTAAATTGCCTCCTTATTCAAAGTATATGAAAGATATTGTTACTAACAAAAGGAAAATCCCCAATGAGGAAATTTCCACTATGCTCGCTAATTACTCCTTCAATGGTAAGATTCCAAAGAAGCTTGGAGACCCAGGTATACCGACTATTCCTTGTTCCATCAAGAATAATTATGTTAGAACTGCTCTATGTGATTTGGGAGCAGGTGTGAGTGTGATGCCTTTTTCTCTTTATAAGAGACTTGATTTAGATAAATTGATACCTACTGATATATCTTTGCAAATGGCTGATAAATCTACTGCTATTCCTGTTGGTTTATGTGAAAATGTTCCTGTGCAAGTTACTCAGCATTGCTTGATATTAACTGATTTCGTTGTGTTGGAAATGCCTGAAGATGATAATATGTCCATTATTCTTGGAAGACCCTTTCTTAATACTGCAGGGGCTGTTATTGATTGCAATAAAGGCATGGTTACTTTCAATGTTGATGATAAGGAACACACTGTCTATTTTCCCAAGAGGATTGATAAAGTATGTGGAGTCAATACAATTTTTAATGTGAAAACTATCAAAGTGGGATCCATTGATTGTCCTATATATGAGCCTAAAGAAGAATATCAAACTCTTGTGATTGGATCCATATCAATTCAATATAAGGTAACATGATTGATTTGAGGTTTATTTCTTCTTATGTCATATAAAATTTATTTGGTAGCAAGACTTGATCAACCTTGTTAACAAGTATATTTTATTGCATAAAAGAGCTAAACAACACTTCTTTCTTTCTCTCTCCCTTCACCTATTTTACTTGCTGTAGCACTTTTATTTTGCAATATGCTTTAGTCATTTAAGATTTTAGAAATCATTTTCCTGCGCAGTAATCATTAATTTAATACCCAGAAATGTGCATTTTTCAAAGTTCTCTAAAAATTACAAAAATTACACCGTTGGTCCTATTTTTCGACGAGGCACCTGGGAGCACCAGAGGATGACCTGTGGGGCACCAGGGGGTGCCACACCATAGGGCGGCGCGGCCAGCAAGGGGGCCGCGCCACCATGTGGTGTGGGCCACCCCTTGCCCCACTACACCATCTCTTCCTCCCAGCACCTTCTCTCTCCCGAAAAAACTCGTACCAAGTTTCTCTCACTCGTGTTTCTGCTCAAGAACTCGCGATTTTTCGATCTCCTTGCTCAGCCCAGATTTCTGTCTGAAATTTGGCACATTTACTCCTTGGTATGTGACTCCTTTGATTGTCCAATTAGAATTTCATTTGGTTGAGTATATCTTGAATATTTTGCTGCTGTAGATAACATGTTTAGTGAGCTTGCATGCTTGTTCTAAGTGGTAGAAATTAGTTTTGATGCATGTTTAGCACTCTAGCAAGTTCCTATAGTAGTTCCCTTCAATTACACACCTTGAAATCAAATTTTATAATGATTGTTGAAAATTTCAGAAAATGGAAGGAGGTGTGCCCCAATTGAACCAAGAAGAATTGGAAGTCCAGCAAGTTTCAAGAGTCAATCGTGAGGAGGGAGTATACCCCTCTTACTACCCATGCGTGGACTTTATGAGAAGTGCGGGGATTTTACAAGATGTGCAAACTCTAATCTCTCGTGCAGGGCTGAGTGGTTTTGTTGAAGGAGAGCCAAGACAATATGCAAAATTAACTATGTCTTTTGTGCAGGACTTCAAGTTCAATTGGTCGCGATCTGACCCCATGGTCCAGTATAAAATTTACAATAAAGCTGTCAACTTGCCATTTAGTGTTTTTTGTGCAGCAATTGGAGTACCGCAATGGGGATCCTGCGAGAAGATCAGGGGAACACCGCGGGAGCTCTCAGATCTTTATACAAGGATTTGTAATGGGAGGAGTCTCTCCAAGGATGATGGTAAGATTAGTAGCATTCAACATCCAGCCATCCGCTACTTTGCCTATTTCATTACAAAGTGCGTCCTTGCAAGAAGGACCGGAGGTAAATTATCTGTCCCAGACTTGGCTTTCTTAGCTGCTGCTTTGCAACAGGATAGGACTTATAATTTGGGTGCTTTAATAGCTTGTAGACTTGCTACTAACCGTGAGAAAGGAGGAATTTGTGGAGGTCTTATCGCCTCTCGCTTATTAGCTATGCATGGTGTAGGACCTCACCATTTAGATATTCCGCTTTCTATAGAGAAACTTGATGTTGTCTCCATGATCAGACATGAGTTTATTTCAGATGCATCTAATTTGAACAACCTGCATTATAGGATAACTTTGTATAAGAAAAGTTGGAGTATAACTAAGAAAATTGAAAAATTAGTACGCTTGCCTGCACCTGCTTTGTTTAACCTTGATGCCAGGGACGGGTGGTCGATCACAGAAAATGAGCTAAACGCATACATAGAAAGAGAAAGCCGTCGTGCGAGGGAAGATGTGGAGGAGACCGAGGAGCATCCCGACTCTTCATCCGATGCAGCAAGCTCCTCATATCAACATCATGGTCATGTGGAGCCTCCACGATATTCTTCTGCACAGGGGCCCTATTACCACTCCATGTATGATCCACCGGCGTGGAACTCCGACCCTCGTTGGGAATGAACTCCACTTAGGCCAAAAGCCTAAGCTTGGGGGAGGTATACCGGCATCACTCATTCTTTGCATATTATGGTTGCTGGATACTTGTACATACTTGTTTAGTCTCTAGAGTGGTTTTCTAATGAGAGGGAGATGATATTTGGGGAAGTGCTGTCCAAAAACAGATTCTGTGCTGTTACCAAAAAAATTCGTACGCACAGCCAGAACGTTATTTTGAGTTTCCAATTTTTGAGCATGTTCCCCAGGTTGTTATCTAACTTTCATTAGTTGAACACTTTTTGGTCTGAGCAATGGAAGATTTTTGTTAAATTCGATTTCTGTACTGCTGTCAGGATTTGGCAGATTTCTGTCATCCTGCTTTTCTGTGTTTCTGTTAGTTTGCATTCTTTTGTTTTCGCTTTGTTTCTTTCCTAAAACACAAAAAGACCAAAAAATATTTCTGTTGTTTCTCTTCACCATTTGTTTATTTGGTACCTTGCTCTTAGTTTGCTTTATTTGCTATCGTTAGTTTGCTATAAGAAAACCCAAAAAGATTTTGCTTTGTTTGCTTGTTTTCTTTTGTTCTTGTTTCTAATTCGAAAACACCAAAAATATTTGCTGTTCTTCTTTGGTTTGTAAAGTTCATCATGAGTTCAATGGTCTTCGGTGGCTGGAGCGTGGTTTTCATTTCATATTATCCAAGCTACACAAGTGAAAAGGCAATAATGATGATCTACGACAATCTGATTGTGGTGAGAGGCTGGTATGAACTCTATTTGCTTTCATTTTTGTACATATACTCATCCATATGAGCATGCTTAGTTGGTTCATGTGAGGTATATGTTATTTGAGAAAGTCTAGTAGTTCATGATCTCTCATGTTTAGTTCCAATTTATTAATATGAGTAGCATGTCATGTATGTTTGCTTGCATTGTTTTATTCATAAGTAAGTATGGCATTGTGGTATCCTCCTCTGAATAATTCATTTATATTGACTTGGCACATGCTCACGCATGCATATGACTGAACAAAAAGTCAATTAAGCCTCGATGATTTATATTGCTTCAGAGTTCTTGTATCACTTTTATGCTTCCGTTAATTTATTTTGCCGCAAGCTGATTATGACAGTTATTGCTCTCTTGATTTGTCGCTCCCTAGTCTTTTGCTAGCCTTCACTTGTACTGAGCGGGATCGCCGCTCGTGCTTCCAAACACCTGAAAACCAAGTTGTTCCAAAAGTGTCCACCATAAATACCTATGCATGGCATTTCAAACCATTCCAAGTAAATTCTCATGCGCTACCTTTAAAACTTTCAAAATGCTTCTCAATTTGTGTTAATGTTTCATAGCTCATGAGGAAGTATGTGGTGTTTAGCTTTCAACCTTGTCATTTACTTTTGACGGACTCTCATATGGACTAGTGGCACATCCGCTTATCCAATAATTTTGCAAAAAGAGCTGGCAATGGGATTCCCAGTCCCGAATTAATTAACTTAAATAGACACTCCTCCATGGTTTGTGATTGTTGGACGGCACCCGAAGGATTCGGTTAGCCATGGCTTGTGTAAGCAAAGGTTGGGGGAGTGTCATCATCATAATAAAACTTAAATAAAAAGGCACTCCTTCATGGTATGTGATTGTTGGCAGGCACCCGAGGATTCGGTTAGCCATGGTTTGTGAAAGAAAGGTTGGAAGGAGTGCCAACCAAAAATAAATAAATGGGAGCCGCTCTTGTGAGTCCGGTTGATGAGGTAGTTAGTGTACCCATTACCATTCGTTGACAACAACAAACACCTCTCAAAATAATTTTACTCCTGCTTTATAAATGAAAAGCTCTAGCGCATGTTAATCCCTGCTTCCCTCTGCGAAGGGTCAATCTTTTACTTTTATGTTGTGTCTCCATTCTTTCTTTGAGCACTATCTTGAGAGCACGACTGTCATTCTTAGTATAATATGCTTGTCTCAAAATATGATTAATTGTGGTATAACTTTGATGCTTTTATCTTTGACAATCACTATTTCTAGTCTTTCTATGAACTCAAGAGGTGCCTCGGCATTTATGTTTTGCCGATCAAATACAGGCAAGCGAGATACCACTTTATCATATTCTCTTATGAACATTGCAATCTTGCTTATATACATGATTCATGGTGCTTATTATTAATTGTTGGTACCTCTCATGATTGACATAGCTGTTGGATGATCTTATTTGCATGTATCTCATTATGAACTGCTTAAGTATTAGCCATAGCATGAGAATATATACATCATATGAGCAAATATGTTCGTGAAAGTTCTTTTATCGCTCAGTTGTTAACTGAATTGCTTGAGGACAAGCAATAAGCTAAGCTTGGGGGAGTTGATACGTCCAAAACGTATCTACTTTCCCGAACACTTTTGCTATTGTTTTGCCTCTAATTTGTGTATTTTGGATACAACTAACACGGACTAACGCTGTTTTCAGCAGAAGAATCTGGTGTCTCGTTTTTGTGCAGAAATCCAACTTTCGGGAAAATCCTCGGAATTTCTTCAGATGGCCCTATTTTACCAAAATATTGACGGAGCCAGAAGGGCAAAGGAGGTGGAGGCCCGAGGGCCCCACACCATATGGCGGCGCGGCCCAGGGGGCCCGCGCGGCCCTATGGTGTGGCCCCCTCGGCCGGCCTCCGACGCCCCCCTTCGGACTACTTATTGGTTTCGACCCGAACGCACGGAGAGAAGTCGACATCGCCAGAAACCCTCCAGAGAGCCGCCACATCGCGAAACTCCGTCGCGGGAGCCAGAAGTCTCCGTTCTGGCACTCCGCCGGGACGGGGAATTGGAGGAGATCTTCACCGCCATCACCGCCAACGCCTCTCCATCAACCAGCAATGTTTCCCCCATCCATGTGTGAGTAATTCCCCCGCTGTAGGCTGAAGGGGATGGTAGGGATTGGATGAGATTGGTCATGTAATAGTCATAAGATTGTTAGGGCATAGTGCCTAGTATCCGTAGATGTCACTTTTATGATATTGTTGCAACTTGTTATGCTTAATGCTTGTCACTAGGGCCCGAGTGCCATGATCTCAGATCTGAACATGTTATTGATTCATGAAGATATTCGTTGTTTATGATCTTACCTGCAAGTTGTATACACATGTCGCTGTCCGGAACCAATGGCCCCGAAGTGACAGAAATCGGGACAACCGGAGGGGATGGTAGTGATGTGAGGATCACATGTGTTCACGGAGTGTTAATGCTTTGCTCCGGTACTCTATTAAAAGGAGTACCTTAATATCCAGTAGTTTCCCTAGAGGCCCGGCTGCCACCGGCTGGTAGGACAGAAGATGTTGTGCAAGTTTCTCATTGCGAGCACGTACGACTATATATGGAACACATGCCTATTGATTGATTAGTACTTGGATACCGTTTTATTATTATCTGCAAATGCCCATGCTTTGATTGTTACATGAGTTTCTCTCATCCATGCAACGCCCGTTAAATCCGTCCCTGTGCCTACAGTATTTTAATCCTGCTGTTTACTATAATCACTACTGCTGTCTTTATTTCACCGCTGTTGTTATTTCACTATTTCCACTGCCATAAAACTGTTACTACTGATAAACTCTTGCGAGCAAGTCTGTTTCCAGGTGCAGCTGAATTGACAACTCCGCTGTTAAGGCTTACAAGTATTCTTTGTCTCCCCTTGTGTCGAATCAATAAATTGGGTAATACTTCCCTCGAAGACTGTTGCGATCCCCTATACTTGTGGGTAGCGCTTGCCCCTTGACTGCCTTTGCCGGTTGATACCGGATCTCAAACTCCGATAGTGCAAACATCCATTTGCCGAGTCGGCCTTTTAATACAGGAGCCGACAACATGTGTTTGATGACGTCCGATTTGCATATAACGATGATATCGGCTGACACAAGGATGTGTCGGATCTTGGTGCAGGTGAAGAACAGGCAGAGGCACAACTTCTCAATTTCAGGATACCTTGTTTCTGCATCCAACATCCTTCTACTGAGGTAAAAAACCACTTTTTCCAGGCCCTCATAAACCTGCACCACCACTGACGCGATGGAGGTGTCAGCCACTGACAAGTAAATATAGAAGGGCCTGTCCTGCCGCGGCGGAACTAACACTGGTGGCTTGGTCAAATATTCCTTGATATCGTCGAAAGCCTGCTGTTGTTCTGCCCCCCAGCGGAACTCTTCATCGGGCTTGATTTTGACCAAGCCCATGAACGGCTCAATTCGCCCAGACAGGTTGGAGATGAACCTTCTGACGAAATTAATTTTGCCGATGAGACACTGGAGCTCCTTCTTTGTGGTGGGCGGCTTCATCGTTCGAACTGCCTCCTGACTTTTTAGGCCGATCTCAATCCCACGTTCGTGGACCAAGAATCCTAGGAACTGACCGGCCGTCACGCCGAAGGCGCACTTCTTCGGATTCATTCTCAGTCCGAACTTCCGAGTTCGGTCCAGGACTCGTCGCAAATCCTCTAAGTGTCCGTCCGTCGCAACAGACTTTACCACCACGTCGTCGATGTAAATCTCCACCAATTTGCCGATTAAGTCATGGAAGATGTAGTTCATGGCCCTTTGGTATGTCGCGCCGGCGTTCTTCAGTCCAAACGTCATGACCACATATTCAAACAAGCCCACCTGGCACTCTGAATGCGGTCTTGTGTATATCCTCCGGAGCCATGAAAATTTGGTTGTAGCCAGCATTGCCATCCATGAAACTCAATATTTTATGGCCGGCAGCTGCATTGATCAGGGTTTCTGCTACCGGCATCGGATACTCGTCCTTCGGAGTGGCGCTGTTAAGGTTCCGAAAATCTATGGCTACGCGCCATCGGCCGTCCTTTTTCTCCACAGGCACCACATTGGAAATCCATTCAGCGTACCTGCATGGCCTGATGAATCCGGCGTCCAACCTCTTCTTGATTTCTTTCTTGACTTCCTCCAAAACTTCGGCCTTCATCTGTCGTGCTTGCTGCTGGAACGGCCGAAATCCTTTCTTCAGAGGGAGCCGATGCTCAATGATGCTCCTGTCTAACCCAGGCATCTCTGTATAATCCCAGGCAAAACAATCTGGGTACTCTTTTAACAGGGCTATCATCAGGCCCCTCAGATGTGGGTCTAGTTTCTTGCTGATAAATGTTGGCCGGGGCTTGTCCCCAGGACCAATATCAACCTCTTCTAGTTCGTCCGCTGATGTAAACCCATAACCCAGCTTTCCATCGTTGGCCAGATCAATGTTGCATACCGGCAAAGCGTATGTTGAGGACAATGCTGGCCGATCGCTGAAATCGGCCTCCTTTTCCATTGTGATGCTTAATGAGGGTTCACAACTTCTCGGCCTCTTATTGTGGTGGCGCAATTCGATGGAGGCATGCTCACCACGTCTCGGGTCATAAATCTCTGATGAGATCCTGAACACTGAGTTTGTATCAGCCGACGTCTCTGTATCGGCATCAGCCGATGCCTGTGCATCGGCTTTCGTCTGTTTAGGGCGCCATATTCTCTTCGGCGGGCGCGCCTTTGTCTCCACTGTTTGCTGGATTTTCGCGGCCAGATCGGGCCGTGCTTTTCTCAACGTATACAGGTACTGTGCCTCGGCTTCTTCCAGGTTTCGCAGCCGCTGCACTCTACGCTTTTGAGAATGGCTGAGTCCATCAGGGCACCACCTTGGTCGGTGATACCTATCTTCTTCTCCATCCGACTCCTCGAAGTCTTCTTCTTGAGAGGACTCAGCTCGTTTGTTATGTGGTGGGAGGGGTCCCAGACGCTCGAACACTGAAACTTCGTTTGTCCTTCTCCTTCGCTGCGTGCATTCTGGGCAGTTCTCGATTGTTGGCAATCGGCTCATTCCTGAGTCCCAGCAATGTTTGAAGAAAGGACAGCTCCAGTGCTTATCCACGTTGTCTTGTTCCTTAGACCTCCCTCTAGCGCGACGTTCGTACCCGTCGTCGTTCCTGTCATGCTGACGATACCTCCTGTTTGCATCAGACCGACGATATCCTTCATCGTCGTCGTCGTAGCGGCGACGTCGGTCGTACTGCTGTTCATATTTGTTGAGGAGATGCACGGATAATGGGCGTGGATACCGTATGTTTCTCACCTCCTCCTCGGTCAGGTACCGTCTATCGTCGTCTTGGGGCCGGTCGCGTGGAACGGCCTCCTCTTTATCTTTGCCACGAGAGTGGCTGCTCTCTGCTTTGTCCGCGCCATGGCGAATCACAAACCCTGCCATATTGACATCGAAAGAGAACCCTGGTTCTCTTATGGAGTGGCTGAGATCTACCGTATTGACGCCATGCGACAGACACGTGTTTCCTCTGAGCTTGATGTTGCGAGAACGGGTTGTCTCAGAGGAGCCGATGAGTTCGGCTTCACAGATGGCCTTCAGCTCATCGTATTTCTTCTTGTGCTCCGCAGGGAGATCCTTGTATGTGATCTGCTCCTCTGCCATCTCGGATGTCGGTGTTGACGTGGATGTTGCAGAAGATGTCCCACCGGGCGTGCCAGAATGTGTTACCCTCCAAAACCCCCCGACGGGCTTTGGTTAAGCAACACGAAGAGCCGGGAAGCTCCCAGGGCCGCTTAGTGGATCCCTGGCACCTCGCGTCGTCCCGCAAATCTTCTGGCGCGTCTGGCGGTTGCTGGTGATACGTCTCCAACGTATCGATAATTTCTTATGTTCCATGCTACTTTATTGATGATACCTACATGTTTTATGCACATTATATGTCATATTTATGCATTTTCGGAACTAACCTATTAACAAGATGCCGAAGAGCCAGTTGCTGTTTTCTGCTGTTTTTGGTTTCAGAAATCCTAGTAAAGAAATATTCTCGGAATTGGACGAAACTTTCGCCCAGGGTCCTATTTTTGCACGAAGCTTCCAGAAGACCGAAGACCTAACGAAGTGGGGCCACGAGGAGGCCAGGGGGTGGCCGGCGCGGCCCAAGCCCTGGCCGCGCCGACCTATCCCCTGGGCCCTCGTGTGGCCCCTCGCGTTGACCCTCCGCCTACTTAAAGCTTCCGTCGCGAAACCCCCAGTACCGAGAGCCACGATACGGAAAACCTTACAGAGACGCCGCCGCCGCGAATCCCATCTCGGGGGATTCAGGAGATCGCCTCCGGCACCCTGCCGGAGAGGGGATCCATCTCCCGGAGGACTCTACACCACCATGGTCGCCTCCGGAGTGATGAGTGAGTAGTTCACCCCTGGACCATGGGTCCATAGCAGTAGCTAGATGGTCGTCTTCTCCTTGTTGTGCTTCATTGTTAGATCTTGTGAGCTGCCTAACATGATCAAGATCATCTATCTGTAATACTATATGTTGTGTTTGTCGGGATCCGATGGATAGAGAGTACTATGATTATGGTGATTATCAATCTATTGTTCATGTGTTGTTTATGATCTTGCATGCTCTCCGTTATTAGTAGAGGCTCTGGCCAAGTTTTTACTCTTAACTCCAAGAGGGAGTATTTATGCTCGATAGTGGGTTCATGCCTCCATTGAATCTGGGTCAGAGAAAGTTCTAAGGTTGTGGATGTGCTGTTGCCACTAGGGATAAAACATTGATGCTATGTCTAAGGATGTAGTTGTTGATTACATTACGCACCATACTTAATGCAATTCTGTTGCTTTGCAACTTAATACTGGAGGGGGTTCGGACGATAACCTGAAGGTGGACTTTTTAGGCATAGATGCAGTTGGATGGCGGTCTATGTTCTTTGTCGTAATGCCCGGATTAAATCTCACTATATTTATCATGTCATGTATATGCATTGTTATGCCTTTCTCTATTTGTCAATTGCCCGACTGTAATTTGTTCACCCAACATGCTTTATCTTATGGGAGAGACACCTCTAGTGAACTGTGGACCCCGGTCCTATTCTTTACATAGCATACAATCTACTTGTTTTTGTTTTCTTTGCAAACATCTTCCACTCGATACGTTTAATCCTTTGTTACAGCAAGCCGGTGAGATTGACAACCTCACTGTTTCGTTGGGACAAAGTACTTGGGTTGTGTTGTGCAGGTTCTAGTTGGCGCCGGAATCCCTGGTGTTGCGCCGCATCATTTCGCGACCATCAACCTTCAACGTGCTTCTTGGCTCCTCCTGGTTCGATTAAACCTTGGTTTCTTTCTGAGGGAAAACTTGCCACTGTGCGCATCATACCTTCCTCTTGGGGTTCCCAACGAACGTGTGAGTTACACGCCATCAAGCTCTTTTTCTGGCGCCGTTGCCGGGGAGATCAAGACACGCTGCAAGGGGAGTCTCCACTTCTCAATCTCTTTACTTTGTTTTTGTCTTGCTTTATTTTATTTACTACTTTGTTTGCTGCACTAAATCAAAATACAAAAAAATTAGTTGCTAGTTTTACTTTATTTACTGTCTTGCTCTCCATATCGAAAACACAAAAAAATTAGTTACTTGCATTTACTTTATCTAGTTTGTTTTATTTACCGTTGCTAAAATGGCCAACCCTGAAAATACTAAGTTGTGTGACTTCACAAATGCAAATAATAATGATTTCCTATGCACACCTATTGCTCCACCTGCTACTACAGCAGAATTCTTTGAAATTAAACCTGCTTTACTAAATCTTGTTATGAGAGAACAATTTTCTGGTGCTAGTTCTGATGATGCTGCTGCCCATCTCAATAATTTTGTTGAACTTTGTGAAATGCAAAAGTATAAAGATGTAGATGGTGATATTATTAAGTTGAAAGTGTTTCCTTTCTCATTAAGAGGAAGAGCTAAAGATTGGTTGCTATCTTTGCCTAAGAATAGTATTGATTCATGGACTAAATGCAAGGATGCTTTTATTGGTAGATATTATCCTCCCGCTAAAATTATATCTTTGAGAAGTAGCATAATGAATTTTAAACAATTAGATACTGAACATGTTGCTCAAGCTTGGGAGAGAATGAAAACTTTGGTAAAGAATTGCCCAACCCATGGACTGACTACTTGGATGATCATCCAAACCTTCTATGCAGGACTAAATTTTTCTTCGCGGAATTTATTGGATTCAGCTGCTGGAGGTACCTTTATGTCCATCACATTGGGGGCGGCTACAAAACTTCTTGATGATATGATGATAAATTACTCTGAATGGCACACGGAAAGAGCTCCACAAGGTAAGAAGGTAAATTCTGTTGAAGAAACCTCTTCCTTGAGTGATAAGATTGATGTGATTATGTCTATGCTTGTGAATGGTAGATCTAATGTTGATCCAAATAATGTTCCTTTAGCTTCATTGGTTGCTCAAGAAGAAAATGTTGATGTGAATTTCATTAAAAATAATAATTTCAACAACAATGCTTATAGGAACAACTCTGGTAATAACTATAGGCCATATCCTTCTGCTAATGGTAATGGTTATGGTAATTCTTATGGGAATTCTTACAATAATAATAGGAATGTACCCTCTGGTCTTGAAGCTATGCTTAAAGAATTTATTAGTACACAAACTGCTTTTAACAAATCTGTTGAAGAAAAGCTTGATAAAATTGATACTATCGCTTCTAGAGTTGATAGACTTGCCTCTGATGTAAATCTTTTAAAGTTGAAAGTTATGCCTAATAATGATATTGATAATAAGATTACTACTACAGCAAATGCCATCCAAGTTAGAATTAATGAGAATATAAGATTAATGGCTGAACTGCGTGCTAGGTGGGATAGAGAAGAAAATGAAAAACTAGCTAAAGAGAATAATGTAGCTAAAGTTTGGACTATTACCACCACTAGTAATGCTAATTCTTCACATGTTGCTGCACCTCCTACTATCAATGGTAAAATAATTGGTGTTGGCAATGTTTCTACTCCTAGTGCAAAGCGAACAAAACTGCCTGAAATTGCTAAAACTGCTGAAACTGCTTGTGATAAAACTGCTGAAATTTTTTCCAACCTTGGGAACAATGATCCCATTGCTGTAGCTCATAATGATTTAGATTTTGATGATTGTCACATCTCTGAAGTTATAAAGTTCTTGGTGAGAAACCCACCGGCGGCGGCAGCCCAACACGGTAGAGCAGGGAATGACTAGGGCTGCGGCTGGCCCCTCCCTGGAGCGACGGCCCGCAAAGCCTCCTGATCGCGCGCCGATCTGGGTCGCAAGGGCGTGCCACCTGACCTATACCTGGTCGGAAGGTGTGGATGATGCCTCGCTTAGTTTCTGCAGGGCACACACGTACACGTTAAATACGAGCCTCGATCGGCTCTCAGGCTGTCTGTGAATCGGCTCGGAGCCGATCCACCCATGATTCGTCCAAGGTGGCCGAATATGGTGGTCCTGCTTGATCAATATAAAGCGTATGAGATCCACGACGATCTAGGGTTTTCACCGCATAATCGGATCATCCTACTCACGATTGGGCCTCGCGCTCACGCACGGTAAACGTAAGCCAGCCCTAGACAAGGCCTAAAAACCAACACTAGGTTGATCCTCGGAACATCCTGTCTAGGGGCAGCAAACTACACCCTGCATGCCGCTGGATCCTCCAACCCTTTGTAAGGCCTAACTATTGCAGATATTAAACTAACCCTTGATGAATCAAGGAGCGACCATAACGGATCAGATCTACTAAATAAAGATCAAGCGGGGTGCCGCCCCTGCACCCGTGATGAGGCACAAGGACGGCTAGACGCGCAAGGGTTGCACTACGCGAGCATATGATGCTAAGAACGATGCTAACCCTAACGCGTCTACGATAACTACGTTGCTCGCCATCAAAAAGGCTTCAGTACGAGCAACGCATGAACAACTAGGCAGGCTGTGCTGCCTAGATCGCGAGATGCGATCTAGGCAGCATGATGCTTACCGGAGGAACCCTCGAGACGAAGGAGTTGGCGATGCGCCGAGATTGGTTTGTGTTGAACGTTGGTTGTTGTTTATTCCATAAACCCTAGGTACATATTTATAGTCCAGGGGACTTTCTAATGTGGGCGTGCACTAAACCGTGCACGAGATAAACTCTAACCTCTACGTAACCTACTATATAAAGATACACGGGCTAACTAGCCCAAACTTGATACACGAGGCCGGTTCACAATGTATCTCCACGAATATATCTTCAAATCCATCTTGATCGCGGCCCACCTCTGACTTGGTCAAATTCTGGTGATAACACATGCCCCCTGGTTTTGATAATGATAATTGCAAAACCATATGCATTCTTCGAAGGGTCATGTCGTGGCAGATCAGAACTGTTGCAGACCGTCTATGACTTGATAATTCCAGTCTTCGAGCAATCGGCTCTTTCCTTCCACGTGATCGGCTTCTAGTTAGCCGATAGTCAAAACCACACAAACCCCAAAAAGAGCCGATGGCGTCGCACCGGCCCCTTCCATATAACAAACAGGGGCAAACCTGGCTATCCCTCCAAACGGTCACCTGCAACCTCCGTCTGAGAAAGCAAACCCAGATCCCCAAAATCCGCCACCTGCGCAATCTCGCGAGCTTCAGATCTCAACCGCACCGCCCCAACTCCGCAGCGCATCAAATGGCGGAATCGTCCAACGTCGACACCATGGTCTCCGGCTTGAAGGTAATACTCCCCCGCTTCTTCGCCATTAGGGCCACTATCAGGGTCGAACAGAAGAACACCTGACTTAATGTTCTACTCCGCCATTGATTTTAGGTTTCCGACATCCTATTGCCGCATCCTTCTCTCTCAAATTCCATGTGTCTTGGCCCCCGATCTTCCGAGAGTCCTGCTCATTTAATCTCCTGTGAAGCTAACAGAATCCCCTTCGTGACTCAGCACTTAGATCTGACCTCCTGGGCCGACTGCCTACGAGCCTGGCCTAATCCCCCTGAAGGTTGGGTGTCATGGTACAATAGAGTATCCAAAATCCATTACGCCACCTGGGAATCTATAGGGATAGCCGATGCCTTATCATTATCACTGTCTCCTCTCGAGAAGAATGAAAATATTCTGAAAACCATCGGCTACTTCTGGTCTGACGCGCTGAACTGTTTCATTTTCGGCCACGGCCCGATGACACCAACCCTGCTGGATGTGGCCATGATCACAGGCCTGGACATTGCTTCCCCAAGCCCTTCTGCTTTCAAACTGCCGAAAGTTCCTTTCACCCTTTCTTCTAAAAAAGAGTGCACCAGCTGGGGCGCCTACCTTGATCGTTACATGAAAACCAAAGGCCCCGTGACAGAGCGAGAGCACACAGCTTTCCTAAACTTTTGGTTGGAACACTTCATATTCTGCGGTCCATCACTTGCCCCTACCAAGAACTATCTTTCCCTAGCCTATGAACTGGCCAAAGGTACCCATCTCGGTATCGGCAAACTGTTCCTTGGAGAGGTATATCGATCTCTTCAACTGATGTCTGTCAAGCTGTTTTCTCAGAAGACAGTTAAAACTGGCGGCCCCTGGTGGTTCATTCAGCTATGGGCACAGTTATATTTTCGGGACCAGATCCCAGACTTCCCACCTTTGACCTCCTGCACCTTCCCAGATGTGAACGGGAAGGATATTCGATGCACCAGTTATGGCCAAGCCCTGTATGGTCTCCCAGGCAGCAGGCTGATCCCTAAGGAAGCAGCAGGGTGGTTCAAGATCTTCTTCCAAGGTTTGGACAACCCCCTGTTCTTTCCCTACACTGAAACGGATTCCTTCGAAAATCCAGTCTCCTTCCGATTAGATAGCTTTGCCGATGACGATAGCACTCGGCATCTGTATTCCATCATGGTCCGTCCTTGCTTTCTCCCTGTCGGAATGAGCACCTCAAACCGGATCATCAAACCTGGTTATGAGTGTTATCAACCGGTAGTGGTAGCCCGTCAGCTCGGCCTCGGACAAGTGCCTCCACACTTATTCTTACACCACCTAACCGCAAGCAGAGCCGAACTGCCTGACCTCCTCACCAGTCATAGGTGCTACACCTTCTTCGATGCTTTGACCCTTCCAATCCCTCACAACCTCCGTTTCTCCTCCACTACTGATGGCTTCGAGACTTGGTGGTCCATGTGGAAGACCCATGTTTTTCGGAGGGCGTTGGGGCCGCAATTGAAACAACTTGACGCCGCGCATGAAATCTCTGCTGACCAGGTAATATTCCTCAAAATATTGCCCGTGACCACTTAATAGTGATTCGCCTGCGAACTGACTTCACCCCTTGGCAGGAACAAGACGGCCCAACTCCCCTGCAAGCTGATGGATCTCCCTTCGAATTTCTTCCTCCGGCTCCAGTGGTCCTCTTCTGTCAGAGTTCGCCACCTCTGAAGGAAGTAATAATGGACGGTCAGCCGATTTCACTAAAATCGGCTCCCAAAAACAAAGCATCCTTGGGGTCGGTTGCCCCCCGAGCCTCGACCCGGGCGAGGACAGCGGTGAGGAAGGTGGCTGCCAGAAAGACCCTGACGCGTAAAACTCCTGCCCAAGCGAGTTCACAGGTAAGTCGTATCAAATTCTGATTGATCGCACTTGCCTTCCCAGCCTTTGTGACATGGTCGTACCCCTTATTCCAGACTTCCACCGAAGAGAACTCCAGCGAGGGAGAACAATCCAGTCCCAGGGGTTCCTACCTACGCGGTACGGGCAGGTCCACCACACAGAGCCAGACGGACTCGCCAACCCCGGCTTCTAGAAAAGGTCGACTCCCGAGCCTGCCGTCCTTCAGTCCTCGGTCCAAACGAGGTCGCGCATCAAACGCCGATGCGTCAAAAGGGCTCGCACGGGCCCACAAACCTCTTCTCCTAGCCAAGAAGTTTCCAAGGTACTCCTGCTGACAGCTCGTGCTCCCTGTTGTCTTGTTGCTAACCGGACCACTTTACCATTCCTCTTGCAGATTAATGATACTTCCAGCGGGGCCGTTGAAGAGGTACTGATGCCATCCACTGCCCCTGGTCCCTCCAACTCGCCACGCGCGACAGACCAGTCGTCTGATCAGCAAACTGCAAAGCCGATTGTTACCACCTCGGCTTCCCCTCCTTTCCTGGGGGAGGTACACCCTCTTTTCTCTCTCGAGCCTACTTTTTCATCTGTCGTATGCCCATACCGCCCTCGTTCTTTTGCCAGGGGTGTGATCCTTCAAGCTTGCTGACATTCGACCCCGATTCCATCGAGCCAGCCGCACCTAAAATAGGTGACGAGCCAAACCTTGGTGCCGTCGTTGGTCCGCTACAGCGTCTCAAGGTCCTGTTCTCCTCCCCAGTTGATACTCTGGTTGAGGATCCCGAGACGATCGGGGCATCCTCGTGGACATCCAGCCTCGTCTCCCAGTGGTGCTGGTTGCTAAACTCTGGCCGACGTGACTTTGTCGGTTTTCAAGTCAAGGGTGCAGTCGGCTCGTCAAAGGATCACTCTTCGCCGCGCTCAACTCCCGCTGAGAGCCGATATTGCAGAAAAATGCCAGCGGCTCAACGAGAAGAAGGCTGCTTTCGACGCAAAAACCGCCGCCTCTACTCATAGCGCCAGACTTGAGACCTTACGCAAGGAGCTGGAAGATCTCGAAAGGAGGGCCAGGGAGACCAAACAACTCATCGAAGACGAGGAATCCCTCATTGCTCGCTCCCAAGAGGAAGCACAAGGTCTCACCGCTGATCTGAAGACCGATCTAGCTGAAATCCGTGCCCTAAGCAGCCAGCTGGTGATGGGGAAAGACGAGGATGATGAGGTCGAGATCGCTGAGGTGGATCGAATCCGTGCCGATGCTCTTCACGCTCTTAATGCATTTCTTCAGTAGGGCTCGATACTTGTAAATTTTTTTTTATCAACTCACTGTCGCGCGCTGGCTCCGGTTGTATCCGAAAAATTGTTTATTATTCGGCTACCAAAATTTCTCCACACATGCCCAGTGGCGTCGCGCGCGCTCCTTGATTAGGTGCCCCCCGAGCCGATTCTGCCAGATGACTGCTGAAATCGGCTCTATGTTCTGCCAAGGTAGCGTGGTGCGAACGTCGGCTTCATCAGGAATAACGTGGGCTCCTTCCAACGCCATAGACGACGCATCCCTTTGTCCATCAGACCAACGCTGAGCCCGGGTCGGAAGCACGATTTTAGCTGACTCCTAGAATCGGCTCCTGCGTTCGTAGGCCGACGAGAGTCTGATGATGTCACTTTTTCCGCCGGGTAGCTTTTGCCTTTGAATTGGTCACGGCGGTATGTAAGCCCCACCGTTCTGCTGCCAAAGGGGAACTCTAGCTTCCTTACGCAGTGGTCATGATCCGCCAGGTTGACACCAAGATGCGGGTGCGTGCCCCCGTCGCTCGATGTCACGCAAACGGGTCTCCCTTCCGAGGACCGCTTAGACCTTGTCATGCTTCTTCTTGAGCTTGCCAGCCAGGTCCTCGTATGTGACCGGAGTTTCTTCCGCCATCTCTGATGTGGATGGCGAGGTGGTTGTCGTCGAAGATTGTCGTTGAAGATGTGTCCCACCGGGCGTGCCAGAATGTGTTGGCGTCAGAAACCCACCGGCGGCGGCGACGGCCAACACGGTAGAGCCGGGAATGACTAGGGCTGCGGCTGGCCCCAGTCCGAGCGACGGCCCGCAAAGCCTCCTGGTCGCGCGCCGATGCCGGGTCGCAAGGGCGTGCACCTGACCTATACCTGGTCAGGAAGGTGTGGATGATGCCTCGCTTAGTTTCCTGCAGGGCACACACGTACACGTTAAATACGAGCCTCGATCGGCTCTCAGGTTGTCCTGTGAATCGGCTCGTGGAGCCGATCCACCCATGATTCGTCCAAGGTGGCCGAATATATGGTGGTCCTGCTTGATCAATATAAAGCGTATGAGATCCACGACGATCTAGGGTTTTCACCGCATAATCGGATCATCCTACTCACGATTGGGCCTCGCGCTCACGCACGGTAAACGTAAGCCAGCCCTAGACAAGGCCTAAAAACCAACACTAGGTTGATCCTCGGAACATCCTGTCTAGGGGCAGCAAACTACACCCTGCATGCCGCTGGATCCTCCAACCCTTTGTAAGGCCTAACTATTGCAGATATTAAACTAATCCTTGATGAATCAAGGAGCGACCATAACGGATCAGATCTACTAAATAAAGATCAAGCGGGGTGCCGCCCCTGCACCCGTGATGAGGCACAAGGACGGCTAGACGCGCAAGGGTTGCACTACGCGAGCATATGATGCTAAGAACGATGCTAACCCTAACGCGTCTACGATAACTACGTTGCTCGCCATCAAAAAGGCTTCAGTACGAGCAACGCATGAACAACTAGGCAGGCTCGTGCTGCCTAGATCGCGAGATGCGATCTAGGCAGCATGATGCTTACCGGAGGAACCCTCGAGACGAAGGAGTTGGCGATGCGCCGAGATTGGTTTGTGTTGAACGTTGGTTGTTGTTTATTCCATAAACCCTAGGTACATATTTATAG
This sequence comes from Lolium multiflorum, assembly GCA_030979885.1. Taxonomy (NCBI): domain Eukaryota; kingdom Viridiplantae; phylum Streptophyta; class Magnoliopsida; order Poales; family Poaceae; genus Lolium; species Lolium multiflorum. The sequence continues at coordinate 70,977,265 of CM061753.1, read as the reverse complement.
TCCAGGGGACTTTCTAATGTGGGCGTGCACTAAACCGTGCACGAGATAAACTCTAACCTCTACGTAACCTACTATATAAAGATACACGGGCTAACTAGCCCAAACTTGATACACGAGGCCGGTTCACAATGTATCTCCACGAATATATCTTCAAATCCATCTTGATCGCGGCCCACCTCTGACTTGGTCAAATTCTGGTGATAACAAGTTCTTACAAAAACTTGCTAAAAGTCCTAATGCTAGTGCTATAAATTTAGCCTTTACAAAACATATTACAAATGCTCTCATAAAAGCTAGAGAGGATAAACTAAAACTTGAAACTTCTATTCCTAGAAAGTTAGAGGATGGTTGGGAGCCCATCATTAAAATGAAATTCAATGACTTTGAATGTAATGCCTTATGTGATCTTGGTGCAAGTATTTCTGTTATGCCTAAAAAGATTTATGATATGCTTGACTTGCCACCATTGAAGAATTGTTATTTGGATGTTAATCTTGCCGATAATGTTAAAAAGAAACCTTTGGGGAGGATTGATAATGTGCATATTACGGTTAACAATAACCTTGTCCCCGTTGATTTTGTTGTCTTGGATATTGAATGCAATGCATCTTGTCCTATTGTGTTGGGAAGACCTTTTCTTCGAACTGTTGGTGCTGTTATTGATATGAGGGAAGGTAATATTAAATATCAATTTCCTCTCAAGAAAGGTATGGAACACTTCCCTAGAAAGAGAATGAAGTTGCCTTTTGATTCTATTATTAGAACAAGCTATGATGTTGATGCTTCTACTCTCGATGTTACTTGATTTACACTTTCTGCGCCTAGCTGAAAGGCGTTAAAGAAAAGCGCTTATGGGAGACAACCCATGTTTTTACCTACAGCAATTTTTTGTTTTGTTGAGTCTTGGAAGTTGTTTACTACTGTAGCAACCTCTCCTTATCATGTTTTTGTGCCAAGTAAAGTTTCTATGTCAAAGTTGATGTTATATTTGGGATCGCTGCGCAGAAACAGCATTGCTGTCTGTCACGAATCTGGGCATAATTCTCTGTAGAAAATTCGAAAAAATCTGCCAATTTACGAGCGTGATCCTCAGATATGTACGCAACTTTCATTAGTTTTGAGTTTTTCCATTTGAGCAAGTCTGGTGCCATTTATAAATTCGTCTTTACGGACTGTTCTGTTTTTGACAGATTCTGCCTTTTATTTCGCATTGCCTCTTTTGCTATGTTGGATTTATTTCTTTGATCCATTAATGTCCAGTAGCATTATGCAATGTACAGAAGTGAAAATAATGATTGTGTCACCTCTGAATGAGTGAATTATTAATGATGCACTAACCCTCTAATGAGTTTGCTTGAAGTTTGGTGTGAAGGAAGTTTTCAAGGGTCAAGAGAGGAGAATGATATACTATGATCAAGAGGAGTGAAAGCTCTAAGCTTGGGGATGCCCCGTGGTTCACCCCTGCATATTTTAAGAAGACTCAAGCGTCTAAGCTTGGGGATGCCCAAGGCATCCCCTTCTTCATCGACAACATCATCAGGTTCCTCCCCTGAAACTATATTTTTATTCAGTCACATTTGGTGTTCTTTACTTGGAGCGTCGGTTTGTTTTCGTTTTTGTTTTTGTTTGAATAAGATGGATCCTAGCATTCACTTTGTGGGAGAGAGACACGCTCCGCTGTTGCATATGGACACATGTGTCCTTAGGCTTTACTCATAATGTTCAAGGCGAAGTTTCTTCTTCGTTAAATTGTTATATGGTTGGAATTGGAAAATGCTACATGTAGTAATTCTAAAATGTCTTGGATAATGTGATACTTTGCAATTGTTGTGCTCATGTTTAAGCTCTTGCATCATATACTTTGCACCCATTAATGAAGAAATACATAGAGCTTGCTAAAATCTGATTTGCATATTTGGTTTCTCTAAGGTCTAGATAATATCTAGTATTGAGTTTTGAACAACAAGGAAGACAGTTTAGAGTCTTATAATGTTTACAATATGTCTTTTATGTGAGTTTTGCTGCACTTGTTCATCCTTGAGTTTGCTTCAAATAACCTTGCTAGCCTAAACCTTGTATCGAGAGGGAATACTTCTCATGCATCCAAAATCCTTGAGCCAACTACTATGCCATTTGTGTCCACCATACCTACCTACTACATGGTATTTCTCCGCCATTCCAAAGTAAATTGCTTGAGTGCTACCTTTAAAATTCCATCATTCACCTTTGCAATATATAGCTCATGGGACAAAATAGCCTTAAAACTATCGTAGTATTGAATATGTACTTATGCACTTTATGTTTTATTAAGTTGCTTGTTGTGCGATAACCATGCTTCTGGGGAACGCCATCAACTATTGTTGAATATCATGTGAGTTGCTATGCATGTCCGTCTTGTCTGAAGGTCTATCATTTTAGTGGTTGGAGCATGCAAAATTGTTAGAGAAGAACATTGGGCCGCTAACTAAAGCCATGAACCATGGTGGAAGTTTCAGTTTTGGACATATATCCTCAATCTCATATGAGAATAATAACTTTGCTACATGCTTATGCATTTAAGAGGAGTCCATTATCTGTTGTCCATGTTGTCCCGGTATGGATGTCTAAGTTGAGAATAATCAAAAGCGAGAAATCCGAAATGCGAGCATTCTCCTTAGACCTTTGTACAGGCGGCATGGAGGTACCCCTTTGTGACACTTGGTTGAAACATGGCATGCGAAGACCCGGTAGTCCAAGCTAAGTAGGACGAGGTGCGGGCACTATTAGTATACTATGCGTGAGGCTTGCAACTTGTAAGATATAATTTTCATAACTCATATGCTTTATTACTACCGTTGACAAAATTGTTTCATGTTTTCAAAATAAAAGCTCTAGCACAAATACAGCAATCGATGCTTTCCTCTTTGAAGGACCATTCTTTTACTTTTATTGTTGAGTCAGTTTACCTATCTCCTTCCACCTTAAGAAGCAAACACTTGTGTGAACTGTGCATTGATTCCTACATACTTGCATATTGCACTTGTTATATTACTTTATGTTGACAATATCCATGAGATATACATGTTACAAGTTGAAAGCAATCGCTGAAACTTAATCTTCTTATGTGTTGTTTCAACACCTTTACTTTGATTTATTGCTTTATGAGTTAACTCTTATGCAAGACTTATTGATGCTTGTCTTGAAGTACTATTCATGAAAAGTCTTTGCTATATGATTCATTTGTTTACTCATGTCATTACCTTTGTTTTGATCGCTGCATTCATTACATTTATAATAGTATGATCAAGATTATGATGGCATGTCACTTCAGAAATTATCTTTGTTATCGTTTTACCTGCTCGGGACGAGCAGAACTAAGCTTGGGGATGCTGATACGTCTCCAACGTATCGATAATTTCTTATGTTCCATGCTACTTTATTGATGATACCTACATGTTTTATGCACATTATATGTCATATTTATGCATTTTCTGAACTAACCTATTAACAAGATGCCGAAGAGCCATTGCTGTTTTCTGCTGTTTTGGTTTCAGAAATCCTAGTAAAGATATTCTCGGAATTGGACGAAACTTTCGCCCAGGGTCCTATTTTTGCACGCTTCCAGTAAGACCGAAGACCTAACGAAGTGGGGCCACGAGGAGGCCAGGGTGGCGCGGCCCAAGCCCTGGCCGCGCCGACCTATCCCCTGGGCCCCTCGTGTGGCCCCTCGCGTTGACCCTCCGCCTACTTAAAGCTTCCGTCGCGAAACCCCCAGTATCGAGAGCCACGATACGGAAAACCTTACAGACGCCGCCGCCGCGAATCCCATCTCGGGGATTCTGAGATCGCCTCGGCACCCTGCCGGAGGGGGGAATCTCCCGGAGGACTCTACACCGCCATGGTCGCCTCCGGAGGATGAGTGAGTAGTTCACCCCTGGACCATGGGTCCATAGCAGTAGCTAGATGGTCGTCTTCTCCTTGTTGTGCTTCATTGTTAGATCTTGTGAGCTGCCTAACATGATCAAGATCATCTATCTGTAATACTATATGTTGTGTTTGTCGGGATCCGATGGATAGAGAGTACTATGATTATGGTGATTATCAATCTATTGTTCATGTGTTGTTTATGATCTTGCATGCTCTCCGTTATTAGTAGAGGCTCTGGCCAAGTTTTTACTCTTAACTCCAAGAGGGAGTATTTATGCTCGATAGTGGGTTCATGCCTCCATTGAATCTGGGACAGTGACAGAAAGTTCTAAGGTTGTGGATGTGCTGTTGCTACTAGGGATAAAACATTGATGCTATGTCTAAGGATGTAGTTGTTGATTACATTACGCACCATACTTAATGCAATTGTGCTTGCTTTGCAACTTAATACTGGAGGGGGTTCGGACGATAACCTGAAGGTGGACTTTTAGGCATAGATGCAAGTTGGATGGCGGTCTATGTTCTTTGTCGTAATGCCCGGATTAAATCTCACTATATTTATCATGTCATGTATATGCATTGTTATGCCTTTCTCTATTTGTCAATTGCCCGACTGTAATTTGTTCACCCAACATGCTTTATCTTATGGGAGAGACACCTCTAGTGAACTGTGGACCCGGTCCTATTCTTTACATAGCATACAATCTACTTGTTTTACTGTTTTCTTTGCAAACATCTTCCACTCGATACGTTTAATCCTTTGTTACAGCAAGCCGGTGAGATTGACAACCTCACTGTTTCGTTGGGACAAAGTACTTGGGTTGTGTTGTGCAGGTTCCTAGTTGGCGCCGGAATCCCTGGTGTTGCGCCGCATCACATTTCGCGACCATCAACCTTCAACGTGCTTCTTGGCTCCTCTGGTTCGATTAAACCTTGGTTTCTTTCTGAGGGAAAACTTGCTACTGTGCGCATCATACCTTCCTCTTGGGGTTCCCAACGAACGTGTGAGTTACACGCCATCACTAGGGCGTGCCACCTGACCTAGACCTGGTCAGGAAGGTGTTAGTGCTTCGATTGTTCCTGCATGGTAGACACGTGCACATTAAATACGAGCCTTATCGGCTCTCAGGTTTCCCTGTGGATCGGCTCAAAGAGCCGATCGCCCCATGGTCCTTGATGGATTAGCAATGGCATGGGGATCCTGCTTGATCAGGACAAAGCTAAAGCGATCCACGACAATTTAGGGTTTTCACCGCATAATCGGAACGTCCTACGTGCGATCGGGCCTAGCAGCTACGAGAGGTGATGTAAACCATCCCTACGAGAGGCCTAAAAACCAACATGTGTTGATTCCCGGAACATTCTCGCAGGGACGATAAACAACGCCTAACGCACTACCGGATCGTCCGACCCCAGATAAGGCCTAACTATGCAGATATTAAACTAATCCTTGCAGATGCAAGGAGCAACTATAACGGATCGGATCTACTAAGCATGATCAAGCAAGATGCTGCCCTTACGTCTAGATAGACGTAAGGGCAGCTAGGTGTCTAGGGACGGCATTGCCACGCAGATATGCACGTGAAAGCACCAATGCGAGCCCCTAAACACCTAAGGATAAATAGTACCGCTCGCCATCAACAAGGCTTCAGCACGAGCAGTACAAGGTTAACGAATAAACTTACGCTGCCTAGATCGCTAGATGCGATCTAGGCAGCATGGTGCTTACCCGGGAGAAACCCTCGAAGAGAAGGGGTGGCGATGCGCCGTATTTTGTGTTGGTTGAACGATGATTGTCCTCTTTTCCGATAACCCTAGATACATATTTATAGTCCAAGGGACTTTCTAATTGCGGCGTGCACCTAACTGCACGAGACTCTATCTCTTTAATCTAAATTACAACGTGATCTAATAATTTAGATACACGAACGCTTAGCTAAGGAGGCCGCTGGAGGAACATATGAAGATTCAAGAATTCCACCAGCAACATGACTCCGAGAACACCGAGCCTTCCTACGACTGCACCGTCACATACCCCGATGTTTCCTCCAGCACATACCTGGAACCGGTCGTTCTTCGTCGTACTACGGAGACACCACTTCATGGGGACCGTGGGAATAAACTCCACTTAGGCCAAAAGCCTAAGCTTGGGGGGAGGTATACCGGCATCACTCATTCTTTGCATATTATGGTTGCTGGATACTTGTACATACTTGTTTAGTCTCTTAGAGTGGATTTCTAATGAGAGGGAGATGATATTTGGGGAAGTGCTGTCCAAAAACAGATTCTGGGCTGTTACCAAAAAAATTCGTACGCACAGCCAGAACGTTATTTTGAGTTGCCAATTTTTGAGCATGTTCCCCAGGTTGTTATCTAACTTTCATTAGTTGAACACTTTTTGGTCTGAGCAATGGAAGATTTTTGTTAATTTCGATTTCTGTACTGCTGTCAGGATTTGGCAGATTTCTGTCATCCTGCTTTTCTGTGTTTCTGTTAGTTTGCATTCTTTTGTTTTCGCTTTGTTTCTTTCCTAAAACACAAAAAGACCAAAAATATTTCTGTTGTTTCTCTCCCCATTTGTTTATTTGGTTCTTTGCTCTTATTTTACTTCGTTTGCTATCGTTGGTTTGCTATGAGAAAACCCAAAAAGATTTTGCTTTGTTTGCTTGTTTTCTTTCGTTCTTGTTTCCAATTCGAAAACACCAAAAATATTTGATGTTCTTCTTTGGTTTGTAAAGTTCATCATGAGTTCAATGGTCTTCGGTGGCTGGAGCGTGGTTTTCATTTCATATTATCCAAGCTACACAAGTGAAAAGGCAATAATGACGATCTACGACAATCTGATTGTGGTGAGAGGCTGGTATGAACTCTATTTGTTTTCATTTTTTTACATATACTCATCCATGTGAGCATGCTTAGTTGGTTCATGTGAGGTATATGTCATTTGAGAAAGTCTAGTAGTTCATGATCTCTCATGTTTAGCTCCAATTTATTAATATGAGTAGCATGTCATGGATGTTCGCTTGCATTGTTTTATTCATAAGTAAGTATGGCATTGTGGTATCCTCCTCTGAATAATTCATTTATATCGACTTGGCACATGCTCACGCATGCATATGACTGAACAAAAAATCAATTAAGCCTCGATGATTTATATTGCTTCAGAGTTCTTGCATCACTTTTATGCCTCTTAATTTATTTTGCCGCAAGCATGATTATGACAGTTACGCTCTCTTGATTTGTCGCTCCTAGTCTTTTGCTAGCCTTCACTTGTGAGGGAACGCATCGTGCTTCCAAACACCAACCAAGTTGTTCCAAAGTGTCCACCATAAACACCTATGCATGGCATTTCAAACCATTCCAAGTAAATTCTCATGTGCTACCTTTAAAACTTTCAAAATGCTTCTCAATTTGTGTTAATGTTTCATAGCTCATGAGGAAGTATGTGGTGTTTAGCTTTCAACCTTGTCATTTACTTTTGACTGACTCTCATATGTACTAGTGGCACATCCGCTTATCCAATAATTTTGCAAAAAGAGCTGGCAATGGGATTCCCAGTCCCAAATTAATTAACTTAAATAGACACCTCCATGGTTTGTGATTGTTGGACGGCACCCGAAGGATTCGGTTAGCTATGGCTTGTGTAAGCAAAAGTTGGGGGAGTGTCATCATCATAATAAAACTTAAATAAAAAGGCACTCCTTCATGGTTTGTGATTGTTGGCGGCACCGAGGATTCAGTTAGCCATGGTTTGTGTAAGAAAGGTTGGAAGGAGTGCCACATAAACATGCAAATAATTCATGGGAGCCGCTCTTGGAGTCCGGTTGATGAGGTAGTTAGTGTACCCATTACCATTCGTTGACAACAACAAACACCTCTCAAAATAATTTTACTCCTGCTTACAAATGAAAAGCTCTAGCGCATGTTAATCCCTGCTTCCCTCTGCGAAGGGTCAATCTTTTACTTTTATGTTGTGTCTCCATTCTTTCTTTGAGCACTATCTTGAGAGCACAACTTTCATTCTTAGTATAATATGCTTGTCTCAAAATATGATTGATTGTGGTATAACTTTGATGCTTTTATCTTTGACAATCACTACTTCTAGTCTTTCTATGAACTCCAGAGGTGCCTCGGCATTTATGTTTTGCCGATCAAATACGGGCAAGTAAGATACCACTTTATCATATTCTCTTATGAACATTGCAATCCTGCTTATATACATGATTCATGATGCTTATTATTAATTGTTGGTACCTCTTCATGATTGACATAGCTGTTGGATGATCTTATTTGCATGTATCTTATTATGAACTGCTTAAGTATTAGCCATAGCATGAGAATATATACATCATATGAGCAAATGTGTTCGTGAAAGTTCTTTTATCGCTCAGTTGTTAACTGAATTGCTTGAGGACAAGCAATAAGCTAAGCTTGGGGGAGTTGATACGTCCAAAACGTATCTACTTTCCCGAACACTTTGCTATTGTTTTGCCTCTAATTTGTGTATTTTGGATACAACTAACACGGACTAACGCTGTTTTCCAGAATTGCTCAGTGTCTCGTTTTTGTGCAAAATCCAACTTTCGGGAAAATCCCTGAATTTATGCAGAGGCCTATTTTCCCAGAATACTGACGGAGCCAGAAGGACAAGTGAGGTGGAGGCCCGAGGGCCCCACACCACAAGGCGGCGCGGCCTAGGGGGGGCCGCGGCGGCCTATGGTGTGGCCCCCTCGATGGCCTCCGATGCCAGGACTACTTATCACCTAGCTAAAAACGCACGGGAGAAGTCGAAATCGCGAGAAACCCTCCAGAGCCGCCACATCGAAACTCCGTCTCGGGAACCGAAGTCTCCGTTCCGGCACTCCGGGGACGGGGGTGGAGGAGATCTTCACCGCCATCACCGCCAACGCCTCTCCATCGACCAGCCATGTTTCCCCATCCATGTGTGAGTAATTCCCCCGCTGTAGGCTGAAGGGGATGGTAGGGATTGGATGAGATTGGTCATGTAATAGTCATAAGATTGTTAGGGCATAGTGCCTAGTATCCGTAGATGTCACTTTTATGATATTGTTGCAACTTGTTATGCTTAATGCTTGTCACTAGGGCCGAGTGCCATGATCTCAGATCTGAACATGTTGTTGATTCATGAAGATATTAGATTGTTTATGATCTTACACAAGTTGTATACACATGCTTTTGTCAGGAACCAATGGCCCGAAGTAATCGGGACAACGGAGGAATGGTAGCGATGTGAGGATCACATGTGTTCACTGAGTGTAATGTTTGCCCGGTACTCTATTAAAAGGAGTACCTTAATTTCCAGTAGTTTCCCTAGAGGCCCGGCTACCATGGTAGGACAAAAGATGTTGTGCAAGTTTCTCATTGAGCAGCACGTACGACTAAATATGGAACACATGCCTATTGATTGATTAGTACTTGGATACCGTTTTTTTATTATCTGCAAATGCCCCTTCTTTGATTGTTACATGAGTTTCTCTCATCCATGCAACGCCGGGTCATCCGTCCCACGTGCCTACGTATTTTAATCCTGTGTTTACTATAATCACTATTGCTGTCTTTGTTACCTTCTTGTTATTTCTATTCCTACTGCTATAAAACTGTTACTATTGATAAACTCTTGCGAGCAAGTGTGTTTCCAGGTGCGGCTGAATTGACAACTCCGCGGCTTACAAGTATTCTTTGTCTCCCCTTGTGTCGAATCAATAAATTGGGTAATACTTCCCTCGAAGACTGTTGCGATCCCCTATACTTGTGGGTCATCAGTGGCTTGAACACTGGCTATGATCGCGTTGATCGCGTTGTGATGTAAAAACTATGAATTATGCATCACATGTTTTGGATGTGTTATGTTTGATCACAAATAGTTGTCTGAAATTGTTGTCTAAAATCTTGTTTTGAGGGGTTGAAAACTGGTCCAGAGCTGAAAGATTCTATTTTACGGGGTGGGAATACGGGGTGCTAGCTCGGACGGTTTTCGCCATGGAAGAACCCTCCACTCGCGTTTTACGGGGCAGAAGGCTAGGATCTGTTATACATGCTCTAAGTAGACATCTAGCAATTTCTGTTTACGCGGGGTGGGGATGCGGGTCGCTAGCTCGTCAGTTTTCACCCCTAAAAACAGAGTTTTTTTGACAAATTGGATATTAGAACCAACACAACATTCACATAAAATAAATGTTTTACATCACACAATAATCGTCATAATTATTACAATAATGTTTTTCGGAAATGTCAACAAATGTTCTAATGGAAGAATTAAACAAATAACAAATGTTTCACACATACAAGAATAGGAAATGAATGTTTCACACATACAACAATGGGAAATGAATGTAATAACTCATTGGCCATGCAATTGCCAATGGTGATCAATCAGATCTTGGGTGAGCTGGTGATGAGTCTCGGCATTTTCAATGCCTCGATGAGCTGCAAGAAAAGCTTCAATCCGATCAGGGTTCCTCTCGGGCTGCACTCGGGTGCCAACATTGTCATAGAAACATGGCAAGTTCAAACCTCTTTCATCTTCAATGATCATGTTGTGAAGAATCACACAACATGTCATGATATCAACAAGAGTTTCCTTGTCCCAAAACCTTGCAGGACCCCGGACAATTGCAAACTTTGCTTGCAAAACAACAAAAGCTCTCTCAATATCCTTGCGGCATGCCTCTTGATTTTTGGTGAAGCAAGCTTCCTTTCTTGTCAAAGCCTTGTCCTTTTTCTCTTTTATGGACTTGACAAGGGTTGCATAGTTAGGGTAAATACCATCTGTGAGATAGTACCCCATGGTGTACTCATTATTCATAACTTTGTAGTTACAAGTTGGTGCTTCACCCCTAACTAGTCTTGCAAACAAAGGGGATCTATTCAAGACGTTGATGTCGTTGAGTGTCCCCGGCAGTCCAAAGAAAGTATGCCAAATCCATAAGTCTTGAGAGGCCACAGCTTCAAGAACAATGGTAGCATCATGGCTTTTGCCACAATACATTCCATGCCATGCTTTTGGACAATTTTTCCATGTCCAATGCATGCAATCCAAACTACCAAGCATCCCCGGCCACCCCCTCTTTTCATTGATCTCCATGAGCCTTTTTGTATCTTCCTCATTTGGAGCTCGGAGATACGTCTCTCCATACAACTTGATCACCATCTTGGCAAACATACGCACGCAATCCGTGGTTGTTTGCACACCAATGCGAAGGTACTCATCGGTATAATCTGCTGGTATACCGTATGCAATAACCCTCATGGCGGCAGATATTTTTTGATATGGGCTAAATCCCATGACTTGGGCAGCGTTTCTTCTTTGCTTGAAATAATCGCAATTTGCCTCGCAATCTTTGACGATTCTCTCGAACAAAGTCCTACGCATTCGGTACCGTCTACGGAAGAGGCGGGGAGGATAGGTCGGTACCTCGGCAAAATAATCTTGCATCAGCTGTTCGTGGCCGAGTGCGCGGTTCCGCGGAATGCACATATGCCCCATCACGGATCCCTTCCGCTGATCCAGCAGCTTGACGCGGTCCTCCAGTGCTTCATGCCGAACAGGAGCAGCATCATCTCCGTCTCGTCGTCGTTGAGCAACTCGTCGATGTCCGAATCATCGGAATCCGACGAGGACCAATCGGTCGACGTCGCGTCCAAATCCGCCATGTGCACATCCTCCGACGCCATCTACCACGGTAAGCATACATCAGCCCGAACACGGCCATTTTACCGGCGAAGGAAGAAGAACGCGGCGGAATACTCACCGGCGACAAACGGCGGAGAAGACCGCGGCGGAGGCGGCGGCGCGCGCGGAGGGACGCGGAACTTCGGCCGGGGTGCGGCGGAGGTCGGCGCGTCGGCGCCTCGGCGGACGGCGGAGGGGCGCGGATCTGACGGATTCCGGCGGCGGCGCGCGGGTGGCTGCGGCGGCGTGGGGGAACTGAAATGTCCGCGCGCGCTTTCGGAAATGGGATAGTGGTTTGGCCCTCTATCCCCGCTCCCACCCCGCACAGTAGGGGCGACGCCCGCCCCGTAGAAAACAGCAAAAATCGGTGCGGGGCCGGTTTTACGGGGCGTGCTAGACGGCCGGGTAGAGCGAAACCCTCAAATCGGCGGTTATTATACGGGTTTGGCCCTTTTAGGGTGTTAGACATGCTCTAACCAAGTGCGTTCAGCGGGGCAGAGCACCGGAATGTGCGTTCATCGCCAACACCGTTCATACTCACGATCCCGAACGAGCACAGCATGGACTGTTTTAGTTCCGGTTGGGGAATTGGGTGCCGAACGGAATGTGGTTCAACTACGTCCTGTCTAAGAAGCGTAATGAACAGCTGGCAAATAGCTTTTAATCTTGGTCTCGATGCTGAACCGCACCTGCGCTCGTCGCCGCGCGGCTCGACGGCCGCGTCGGGGGTGTCCACCGCGCTGTCCGGGTATCGCTCGCCGCCCCGTCGGCCGTTACGGGACGCCACTGCGGTTCATGAGGGATACAGGCTCGCCGCTCTTTCGACGGCGGCTCGCCGTGGAGGCTACCGACGCGGGCCGTGATGTGCACGCCGCGATGCGTGCGTTGGGGTTCTCGAGCATCCCGGTGATCGCGGCGGAAGAGAGGGAGGAGTAGCTCGGTGGCGGCGCGAGCTTGTGTACCATAGCTACATGTATGGAGGCAGAGACCCATTTCCAACTGTCCACCCTAACCCCTCCGTGGCGCTCCCGGGGCGCCGCCGGGGGTCGATCTCCTCCTTCCGCCGCACCCTCCCTTCGTTTCTCTCCCTCCGCCGCTGCCGTCGGCACCGGCCACGTTGGCGGCCCCGACGCCAAAGTGCCCGGGGGGTTGTTGGAGGCGGCGACAGGCGGTGGCGGCGACCTCCGGCTTCGGCGTGCTCCGCGTTTAGGGCGGCGTCCCTGGATGTGCGGTGGCGGCTCCTCCTCCACGGCCTCCGGCGATGGATGGTGGTGGCAGCGGCTGTTGGATCTTGTGCCCGCCGAGATCCATCGTCGGCTTCTGCTGGCGGCGCGAGGAAGGGGGCGGCGATGTGCGGGGCGAGGATGGTGTGGTTGCGGCTTCCGCCGTCCACCGAATTCTCCTTCGTCATCGTTGGTCAGCGGATGGCGGCGTGGGGGCCTGTTCGTCTGCTTCGGGTTTGAAGGTGGTGGTCCTAGGGTTCTTCTTCTGCGAAGATGAAGACCTACCGGATGCTGATCCTTTTCATCTAGCCGGAGTGTTGAGTTCCGGAAGGCTCCGCCGGCGAATGCATCAGCGCATCTTTTGCCTGCAGTTTGCTGGATCGGGTGGTATTGGTCAGCGCACCCATGCGCTTTATTCCGACCATTTAGTTCTGAGGGAGCGGCGCGAAGCTCTTTTTCTATGTTGACACCAAATGACTATGGATCCATGATGAAAGTCGGAAGAAGAAAATTTCATGAAGGCCGGATGGAGGACTAGCTAAGGGAGGTTCAAGTCTCCGCGTTGTTGAGGGACTTGCTTGGTGTTCCGGGCTTCACAGCAGCGGTATGAAAGTGGGGCGACAACACAGGTGAAGTTCGAGTCCTACCTTTCAGGTGAAAACCCAAGGTCTGGCCTTAACTGGTTGTGCCTGGCTTTGTTGGAGGCATTGTTTTGAGAGCGCTATCTTTAGGGTGAAAACCTAAGATTTTTGATCGGGTGACGACGGTGTTAGAGTATTGTTTCCTTTTGAAGGCGTCGTTTTTGGAGAACTGTATTTCAGGTGTTGTCTTGGTGGTGGATGTATTGCTGTTGTTAGGCCGAGATACTCTAAGCGGAACTTTTGTTTCTGGTTTTTTTAGCTGTGTGCATCGTAGTAGCATTAGGGTGGTGCGTTCTGGGTGGTGTAATTGGTGTATTTTAATATTAATATATTCTCTTTATCGAAAAAAAAACATGTATGGAGGCCGCTGTGGGCCGCGGTCGCTGGCGACGGGGACGTTCTGCGTGGCGCTCGAAAACGCGGACCCGACGGCGCTGCAGGCGGGGCTGAGCTGGACGTGCGGGCAGGGCCACGCCGCGACTGCTCCACGACTACAAGCAGAACGACGTGGCGGCGCTGGCCTCCTACGCCTACAATGACTAGTACCAGAAGAACGCCAACACCGGCGCTACGTGCTCCTTCAATGGCACCGCTACCACCACAGCCACGGCCGGACCCCAGTAAGCAGCCATTTCGATTTGGATAACCTTCATATTCTGTACAACCACCATGGATTCTTTCATCTTAATCCCTCACTGCAGGATCAGGATCATGCGTCTTCGCAGGAAGCCAGGAAGATGAGCTGGATTTCACACCTTATATGTTCTTATATAGGGAGTACATTCTTGGTCTTGTAGATGTCCAGTTTCATATGTCACGATAGGGTGTTCGTCGACGAGAACCAGAAGAATTTTCAGTGCAACAACTACATGAGACATGCCAACTCCTGAACCAATCGATAATATTTCTGTCAATTCCCGGCCGGATCGGATCAACTTAGCTTCGGACGGTGTCTCCAGCATCGGCCTCTCGATAGTCGGCAGCAACCGCGGCGCTGAACCTGAGCAGCTTCTTGGCCCTGCACACCCTCATGACGCCGTGCCACCCGACGCCGAGCGCTGTCAGCCTGCGGCCATGACGAACACCCTCCACCCGGCCACGACGCACGTAGGCCAGGAACGCCGACGGCACGGCGCACATGGCCACGAGCGCCGGCAGCGCCAGCGGCACACGGTAGGGGCGCTTCAGCTCCGGGTGCTTGGCGCGGAGCCAGAGGAAGGAGGCGAACTCCAGCAGCGTGCCGAGGCTGTAGAGGAAGTTGGCTGTGGCAACCACGTCGTCGAAGCCGAGGAAGGAGACGGCAATCGCCACGGCCGTCGACGCAACAATGGCCACCCACGGGGTACCGGTGCAGGCGGCGCGGCGGGCGAAGACGGCCGGAGGAGGCCCAGGTCAGCCATGCCCAGGAGCTGGAACGCGCCGCTGCTCATCTGGGCCTCGAACATACCGATGGAGGAGATAACCGCGCCGGCGCCCGTCCAGTACTTGAGCCACCGGCCCCCAATGATGCCTGTTTGGACACAGCAAAATTGACTTTTTCTTAATAAACTGCATTGTAACCTTGGAGGATGGCCCAACTCGATTCTGGCACGTCAGGCACAAAGTCTATAACATGCTGAAGAACTTAAGATGATGTTGCCCGAGGGTGTTTCTCCAGATTTGGGCCGCAGATCATCAACAGGCCAGAGCGAGTTTTGCCTTCGTTTTTCCTGTTTTGGGAACTTTCTAGAAGGTTTCGGTTGACATTTCTTCTATTTTTTCTGGTTCTGTCGGGTTCGTTCCGGTTTTCTTGTGTTTTTGTCTTCTATTTTTTGTCTTTATTTTCTTTTATCTTTCTTTTTTTTGATTGAGCTTTTTTTAATTTGAACAATGTCTAAATTCAAACAATTTTAAATTTTAAATATTTTTCTTATTTTTTGTATGAACAATTTCTAAAATTCAATTTTTTTTTCAAATTTCACAATTTCTAAGTTACAACATTTCTCAAAATTGGATTTTTTCATATTTTAAATAGATTTCAAATTCAAATATTTTTTAAAATATGGAAGTTTTTCAAAGAAAATATGAAAAACAAAATAACAAAAAGGGAAAAAACCTGTACAAATCAAACTGTTACATGTTACCTAGTCCAGCCCAACGGAGACAAACGCTAGCGAGGCCATTAGCTCCCGCCCCGGGCGATAAATAGGGGCTCGTATTTTGTTCATATTGTCGCTTACCCCAATCAGTAGCCACACAACTCCAAGCTGACCCAGCCCATTGCCAAGTTATATATTTTTAGTTATATTTTATTTACTTTTCATATTCTTTCTTGTGTATTTTGTAAAATATGATTTTCCGTTACAATGGGATGCAAAAAGTTAGTTCATATAGTTGAAAATGGGTTTCAATTCCAACTTAGATTTTTCAAGTTGCACGTGAGTTGCAACAGAGATATTATGAGCAGTCCTTTTATGCAATTCCGCTAAAAATAGAAAGATGTTAAAATGTACTACATCTGTTTTAATGAATAAAGCTTATATGTTTCTTTAAGTCAAGATATATAAAGTCTGACCAGACGTTGTTTTAAATATGAACATATAATCATATATATATGTAATGTATGAAAATATAATTCATGTTATATCTAATGATATTGATTTTGTATTTGGCATGTGCAGATTTTTGTAAAAAATTGATGGATTAGCCTTTCATTAATAATGTACTCGTAAGTTTTATTCATTAAAATGGAGGAAGTACGAATACATTTGCCCCATGGTATGCCTTAGTCCAACTTGGGAAGATGGAAACAAAGACACTTGCTTAATGATTACTAATATACAATAGGCTGCCATTGGTAATATTAAGGTGGAGGCACAAGATTAACTTAGGTCTTCTCGTTTAGTATTTAGAGAGAAAAATTAAATTTTAAATATGTGAGGTTTATCGATCCCTGTTATCCCGAAGTATCACTTGTCTTCTCGTTTAGTATTTAGATGGAGTATACCAAGAAATATTAACTTGGGAATTAAGTGTGAGCGACAAAAACGGAGATGCTGACACAAGGCAGACGTTTCTGTTCCTAATGGACACAAGGTACGTACTACGTAGTGCTACTATAATGATTCTGGCTAGCTGAGTGTTTGTACGTATATATACCTGCGGCATCGGCCAGGTAGCCGTTCACCCACGCATCCGGCGGTGTCCGTGGCGCCCGTCGCCGCCATAAGCGGCAGCAGATAGCTGACGGCGATCAGAACAACCGCCACTGCCAGCGCCCTCGGGAACGTCCGCTCTGGCCGGTCCACCTCGCCGGCCATCGTGCTCGCGCTGTCCCAGTAGTTGAGGTTCCAGAAAAGGGTGTTGAAGAACATCCTCCAGTCCTTCCTCCCCTTCACCTGCGACGCCCACCGCCGCGGCCGCAACTTGGGCACCGACATGGCCGTCATCAGCGCGAACGGGGCCAACGACACTACGCCTAGCGTCACGGCGCCCCACCCGACGATGCTCAGTCCAGCGTAGTTCAACAAGGAGAGGAAGAGCGTCATGCCGATCACCGTGCCCGTACGCGCCCTGCCGGGCTCCGCGATCGCGGGGGCGACGCCGCCGACGTAGTCGGCGACGAGGGCCGGGTAGGCGGCGATGTTGATGACGATGCTGAGGTACTTCCACGTGCCGAGGAGGGATCCGGCGAGCGGGCCGAAGGCGTGGTCGGCCCACAGGACGAAGCCGCCGTTGCCCGGGAACGCGGAGGCGAGCTCGGCGGTGACGAGCGACTCCGGGACGCCCCACGCGAATGGGAAGATGAGGAAGCCGAGCAGCGTGAAGAGCGGCCCCGCCGCGCGGACCGCCTTCTCGGACCCGTACGGCCCGCCGGCCACCTCGAAGTAGATGAGGAAGACGAGCGGAATCAGCGTGATCTTGCGCTGGTGGCTGGACCTGGACGACGTCGTGCCACCGCCTTGTTGCGCGTTGTAGCCGTCCTGCAGCTCTTGGTCTTGTTGCGTGTCATGTTCCTGCGCGGTGGTGCCATGCGATTGTGCATTTTCTTCCTGACTCTGTGATGGCTGTTTGGTCATTATTAGGATTTCTTGGTTCATAGTAGTGAGGTTACTCGATCGCTAGAGTGTAGAGGAGCAAAGCTGTAGCTAGTGTGTCGACCATTCGTGTGGGCATTGTGCTACATATAGGTGAAGGGAGTGCGGCCATTAGTTTGGTCAAGTGTTGGTGCTAACTCCCAACGGGTATGACGAGCTGACCTGTGATTCTTAGCCATTTCGGGCACTGTGATTCTTAGCCATATCAGGTATACTTGCTGTGCACAAGAGCTTACTTAGCTACCGTCAGCTTGTCGGATCAAATTCTTTTTGTTCGATTGCTTTCGTGTAGTATTCACCTAATTCACTAAATACTTGTTTGCGGCCTGTCGAATGCAATTATTGAGCCCTATTAATCCTGACATGCTTGATCGTCACAAAGACAAACATGGGGGCGGCATTAAGAAAATGAACTCCTTTGCCCTCACGCATACATAAACACAATAAGGACCTATCCAACTCTTCCGTCACTATTTAGATTTTAGAATACATTTATTATGCTGGATATCTTTGATTACATGCTGTTATCGAGATTGCCGGAACCGTGGATACGTTCCAAAATACCACTTATTACGGTGTTTACATCACCGGCGAAATTAAGACATACTGGAAGCATGCATGCATGCATATATAAGGGTGTCATCATATGTGTAGAATAAGAATTTGCAGTGCAAGCTTTGCAACCAAGTCCAAGAATCCGCGGCTCACCTTCTTTTCACATGCGCTTCACTAAAAGAGTTTGGTTAAACATCAAAGAAGTGGCTTGGCCTCGTCGATGTCCATCCGGAGAGGTGGCACGAGGCTCCAACCGTTCTTGAGTGGTGGAGGTCCTTTGTGCAAAAGGGTGGGCAATCCAAGAAGGCGATGTCTTCGCTCGCCATGCTCGTGTCTTGGGAGATATGGAAAGAGAGAAATGCGGGTGTGAAACCATCACTCCACCGTCGACATGGTGACCACAAGGATAAAAACAACCGACACTGGGGCTATGCCGGGCGACGTTGGGTAATGTGCCGCGAGTAATACCTTTAGTTTGGGTCTTGGCACGGCCTTGACCACGTTTGGTCTGTAACACTCTTAAAAACTTCTCTATCAATGGAAATGGCAAATCTTTTGCCTCGTTTCAAAAAAAAAAGAATTTGCAGTACAAATAAGTTCTTGCGAAAAAAAACCTGGATGAACTGAAGTACATTTGAACTACCTACACTAAGCCACGCACTTTGCGAGTCAGATCAGTTTTTGGAGTAAGCTACAGTGTTTGTAACTTAGTTTTGCATAATACATTTTTTTTTCTGTACACCATAGATGAACGTACGTATTTAAGTTTTCAAACTTGACACCCACATACCTGCACATGCTATGCACGAGTAATTTTTTAGATACGAAAAGCTTTGACTTTTTTGTTTTTGTTTTAACCACTCCTCTCTTCCTATTGACCAGCAGGTGGGTTCAGATGTGACCTGGTTCCGAAAATTCCTCCTAAGCTCTTCCATGAAAGAATTAGGATACAAAGGGACTCTATTTCTATTACACCTACGTTATGAATATCCGTATTACAGCTGCAAATAGAAAGTTCTGTCAGGTACAGATGCAATTATATTTCTTCATTAAAGAATTCTGATAAGGTGGAAACTTGTGGTCATGATTACAAGGCTTCTGCTATGTTGTAGAATAACTTCAAGGATAGAATGTGATGTTCAAACCAACCACAGACGCACTTTAATCTACAGGATAATTTTAATGAACAAATTGATCTCCCTCATCTAGAGGCACCAATTATGGGGGGTGGGAGTTGATAGAGTTAATTAGAGCATCTTTGCTCGCTGACAAATCCTCAAGGCCAGATCAATGGGGTTGTAATAAGAAATTCTGGGGCATCATTTCTAAGCATTTTATTCCAGCGACAATAGATCTCTACGATGATGATAATATTTCTTAGTGGAGCATCAAAAGTTCCCGTGTCAACTGTGTTCCTAAAATTGTCGTAATGTTGAAATATGCACCATTAACTATAAAACTTATCAGATTTTGATATTCTTGTGTAACCGAGAATACAAATTGAATCATATTGAGATTTTGCATGTTTGCAATATACAACATTGGCTACCTCTAGGATTATTTTTCAGGTGTTCGTAAAGCTTAGATACACAATTTTTTAATGTTTTATAATAAAGGGCTACGGATCTCATTTTTAAAATAAATGGCTACCTATAGCTCGGCCTCTGCTTTGAGTTTTCGGACTATGTTAACATTACATGATATCATGCATTATAGTGGTACATACAGTAGTATCATGTAGGGGCGGAGCAGACCTAGGCAACCAGGGCCATGGCCCGGGATTGAAATAATCTCTTCCTACAATTTATGTAGGTTCTAGGTTTCGCATGGGTCCTGCCCAAACGCATCCCTCTTTAACTTCTCCAACATGATTTGGCATGTGAAAGGTGAAATCGATAGGACGGAAGAACCCCACAAGCATGAGAATGGACCCTTCCTCTGTCCCTCCCTGTGTCCCTATGCAGACTAACAAGTGACAATCACCGAAGTACCACGCCACACCACACTATCCTTGCTGGATCGCTGCCAAGTCACCAAGATGCCAACTGCCCCGTCAAGGCACGCCTCACAACTCCTATCCTTCGTAGTACTAGATGCCTCGTTTCGCTATCACGCAAATGGCAGAATCAAGTCAGAATTTAAACCATAAGTTTTAGATTATTTTACTATTAAGAATTAGCCTGAAATTAAACTCCTTTAGTATTTCGTACTATTTTTCTAGTTTTTATGCTTTTTTATAAGCTCCCCACCAAATTATGGTTATTGTACCGAAAGAGGTAGCATCATAAAAGAAGCATAAAAAGGACACTAAATCCAAGAATTTTATTTTTTACTTATTGTGAGTAGCAAGACAAAAGTGATTTACCTAACAGTAAATAGAGGACAGAACAAATTAAACATTTCAGAATCCTAAACTAACATGTTGTCAATTCAGAATGTTAACACAATACATCTAGCTGTGTTGGATGTAAGGAATTTAGTCTGAAATCGTGGTATCTAGAATTTGGTATCAATTTTGGCCGTTTGGTTGCGTTTAGAGTTTTTTTTCAAACGATCCCTCATGCATCGATTTTCATTACCAAAAAGATAACGCAAATAGCCTAGCGGGCTCGAAGGGGGGGGGGGGGAGCGCCGCCTACTGCTACCGTTCAAGAGGGGACTTAGAGGTTTTATATATTTACATACCACTGCAACCACCGCTAACTGAAGAAATTACAGACCCCTTTTCATGAGCTATTACCGACGCATGACACAACAACCAACCATCAACCACCAGATATATCAAACATTTGCAACCTCTTGCTCATATATTTCCATAGCTCTGGCTTCTTCTTCACTTCTTCCTCTCAAATTGCTACCCCAGCCTTTCAAATTACTTTTGACATTTTTCAGCTTTTTTCGTCTGTCCAAACTGTTACTAGCTCGACTTCTTCTTTGCCCGTTCTAGCAAATATACGAAGGAAAGCATCTTCTTTGAACCATATTTTCTCAAACCTGAAATCTTTATTCTTCTTCCCCTCAGCTTCCATGGTATCCAGGATCAAAGAATTATTGGAATATCTCCCTGGATAATTTGTGGACAGTTGTAAGGGGGAATAAATCTTCCCAGGAACTACTCACTAACAATTTGTCAAGTTTCTCTAAAGTGGGACCTATTTGATTATTTGCCCAGGTGTGCACCAGATAATTGAATTTTCTCAGAGCATAAGTATTAATAATTTAATTGAACATATCGGACAAAGCGCTTACCTCTCATCTTTTATTTTCGAAGAGAATCTGAGAAGATTGAAATCCCCCACCCACCACAAGGAATAATTTGATCCCTACACAACATCCCAAGCTCAATCAAAATATCTTCCTTGTCACGGGCTTGTGTAGCTCCATACACAATCACCAAGCACCATTTCAAACGAGCTTCAAATCCATCGGAGTAACTTTGATGAAGAACTTTCCAACAACGGTATCACAAATAGAGAATCTAAATAGTCTAAAACCACCCAGAATTCCTCCACTTCTGCCAATAGAATTGATCCATTTCCAAGCAAAGTTACCATGTGGATCAATGCTAAAAAGCGGAGAAATCTTTCTTTATGGTTTCTTGGAGTCCCACAAAATAAACATCCTGCTCCTTGATAAAATTTGCTAGGAGAGTGCTCATACATTTCTTGCCCACACCTCTGCAATTTAAATATGCACCTATCATAGATACTTATGATTTATTTTTCCGCTCCTGGTTCCAGCTAAATACCACACAAAGGGTGATCATTGAGTGCTTTCACCGAGGCAGCACATGATTTCTTGTGCTCCTCTAAGGGAACCACCTGATTTTGCTGGTGATTCTCTCTGGTTGCTTTTTTGCATACACTCTTTCTTTTCTTTCAACTTCTTCTAGAGACAACAGGAGTAAAACCATCCTCATCGTCTTGATCCTCACCATATCCTAGAACAGAACATTTGTTGCATCTGGCTCATCAATGCACTGTTGTCTTTGAGAAAAAAGTAATAGCATTTTTGGCTTGTTCCATATCTTTAAGTAATTTATTTTCTCCATAGGAAAAGTTTGAGTTGACCCCCATTTCAAGGGCCCTAGCATGAATAATATCATCATCAATTAAAGCAAAAGAGTTATGAGAGGTAAGATTTCTACATTAGTCTGTGGCAGCGGCTTGCGACTTGCTCTTTCGGGAATTCGGTAGAGAGCAACTCCTGGGTAGAAAGTCGAGAACTCATCCGATTGTTGGCAAACAGTCAGTATGGCTGCGTATTGGCTTCCCTACCTACATGATTATCATCCTGTGAGAGAGGATCCTCTTGGGTACAATCAACTTCTGGTTGAGATCCATCAACTGGTATAACAACCGTAGTTCTTTCATGCTACAATCAGGGAGCCGGTCAAGGACACCGACCGGGATTGATATAAGGTACATCGATGTGGCACAACTTTTAGATTCACGGTTGTCATAATCAACCTTTTTCCTCAGAAATGTCTTCTTCATTTTTTTCTTCCGAATGGGTCCTAGCTCTTTTCGTAATTCTCCAGATCATGAAAGTTTTGTCACTACCAAACTTCACCAAAGTGTGTAGAAGCGTCAAAGGTTGGAGCAGCGAAGCACTAGATGAGGACTGTCTAGGAGACATGAAGTTGGGAGCAAGAGCATCAATCACAGATTTCTGAACTTCGATAAGGAGGGAGTAACAACAACTTTAGGGAGAGTGGAGCTAGATGTACCATCCAAGGCAAGATCATCAACATTATCAAGCAAGTCGGTCTCAAATAATTTCATCTTGCCGTATCTCTCAGGGAGAAACCCGAACAACAAAAGCAGCTTGTTTATGATTATTGGAATTTTTGTTGTCATCACTGCAACTTTTGGAGGAGCCGACCGGGAACCAACATCAGAATCATTCCTTCCTAACCTCGACGCTTAGGAGTTCAATTGGCCCCTTCATCCCCTTGATTGGTATCAACAACGGTTATTTTGGTACCATGAGTAGGAGTAGTTTCATACAATTCCTAGTGTATTGGAACTCAGAAAATCCTCCCTTGATTTCACCAATTCTAGTGTTTGGAACCAGTGTCGGATCCTGGCATCCAATCTTCACTCTCACATATGAGAAATTCCGAGATTTTTTTATATCTAGATCCAAAGGTTTCCCAACCAGATGGAAGCATATAAGGCGGTGGACATGTTCCCGAATTTCATGGGGATCCCCTTAATCCTAAACCAAGCTTCTTCCATCACGAAATTGGCTCAATATCTCTTGACCATTTTTCCATTGAGATAATTGCTCCTGGGACAGTTCTCATAAAAAGTTTACCAAAGTGTGAAAGCTCTTCAATTGATTTAGCGGAGGGGAACCTTGTTTTAAACTTAGTGGGTGAGACTTCCTTTGCAAAAAATGTCAAGCCGATCTTCATCGATTCAGCCCAGACATTGAATTCATGCTCTATATTTCTACAATTCACTTCTCCTTTCTCAATTGTGATGCGACAGGAACCGGGATTGAATAGAACCCAAAACCAAAATCCTCACTACCAAAGAAAGGAGAATTGTATTCCCAAGGATCGCGAGTATGGCACACTTCTATGTGATGTTCAAATCCACGGTTACAACATGATCCTTTGAACTTAACAAACCGATTTTCCCGAGCCTTCCCACTCATCACATTCAGCAAGAACATGTGGAGGTACAGAGGACCCAACCGGTTCTTGCGCAGCAACCATATTGGGAGAGATGTTCATGCTAGGGTTTGTATGAGGAATACTCAAACTAGTTTCTTTACATCTGATCCAACGCAACGTGGGGATATATCGAGGAAGAGGTTTTTAGACTTGCATCAGCGGATCTTGCCGGATCCTCGGATGCGACGAAACGCTAGACATCATCTCAACACGATGAGCGCAGCGATCACGGCGTGCTTCTTTTTCCTTGCGCTTCTTCTCCGTGAGCGCCCTCTCGCGAGTCACCCGCTCGGAGATGCGAGTTGCCGCACGGCGACGCTCCTCATCATGGTGGTGGCGCTCCTCAACATGACGCCTTTCTTCCACCCGAAGCCGCTCTTCATCTGCAACTCGGCGCTCTTCTTCTCTGCGTTGTTCTTCCTCAAACCTCTAATCAGCTTCACGGTGCCTTTCATCGTCCCACCGACGTTGTTCTTCGCGCCGATCTACCTCGGATCCGGGTCGAGGACGATTGCCGAAGTAGTTGTGCAGTAGGGATCTTCTTGGTGGGTATTGCCTTGAACCACCGACCGTCGCTTCATCAGCGGAGGAGATAGTAGTACTTGAACAAGGATCTTAATTCGATCACCGGAGAGATTTCTGGCCAGATCGGCGGCGGACCGGGGGTTGTGGGATCGTGGTCAGGAGGGAGAGACTCCGAAACAAAGACTACCGCACCGTTGATCTGGATCTAGGGTTGATGCGGGGCGGCGTGGGCGAGACAAGGTTGGGGGCTGCATAGTGTTACACAGCCCAATTCAGAACGGGCACATGCCGCCATGGATCGGACCGTGTCAAATTTCTGACCCAATCGGACCAAGTCGCAAGCGCCGCAGAGGGCGGCCGACGACCCCACGACCAATTCGAACCATATCATCAGTCTCCGGCCCAAATTCTATAAGAACACCATTGATCTTCCTTGTGGCTTCAAACCAAATTGAATCCGCACCGACTATAGACCAATTTGTTGAAGCTTCGATCGAAAACCCTAACCCTAGAATTCTCGACTCGCACGAACCCCAAATCTCGTGAGAGGAACCCATTGCAGAGCGATACTATGGACGATTTCCTCACGGTGATGGGGAGAGGCAGATCGGAGGACATAGGGAGATGATCATCGGAGATGGCGATGGGGGTCGGCGGCAGGGGGCAGGGTCGAGTCATCGGGAGAGGCCCATATGCTCTCAATGTGTTCCTCCCGATTGCGCTCAAAATTGGTGTGTGGGAACCGGATGAAATTACGAGCGGGTGCTGCCTCGCGTGCAAAGCCTGCTGATGACCCACAAGTATAGGAGGTGTATCGTAGTACTTTCGATAAATAAGAGTGTTGAACCCAACGAGGAGCAAAAGGTGTTGACAAGCAGTTTCGATGAAGGATTCACTGTAAATGCTCAGAGACAAGTATTCAGGGGGTTTTGATATTGCAGATAAATAAAGTACAAGTAAATAAAATGCGGGAGAAATAATTGCAGCGAGTGGCCCAATCCTTTTTAGCACAAAGGACAAGCCGGTTTGTTTACTTATAATGACCAAACGTTCCTGAGGACACACGGGATTTTAGTCTAGTACTTTCGCTTCAAGTGGCTAAATAATCTTCATTGTTTTGATAAGTGTTGTGTGGGTGAACCTATGCTGCTAATGCACCGCCCTTTCTAGGACTAATACATACTTGTGATTATACCCCTTGCAAGCATCCGCAACTACAAGAAAGTAATTAAGATAAATCTAACCACAGCCTTAAACTCTGCGATCCCTCCTGCATCGATATACTAACGGGGGCTTAGGTTTCTGTCGCTCCGGCAACCCCGCAATTAGCAACCGAATACAAGATGCACTCCCCTAGGCCCATAAATGGTGAAGTGTCGTGTAGTCGACGTTCACACGACACCACTAGAAGAATGACACCACAACTTAAATATCATAACATTGAATATTACTCAACCATAATTCACTACTAGCATTTAGACTTCACCCATGTCCTCAAGAACTAAACGAACTACTCACGAGACATCATATGGAATACAATCAGAGGTGATATGATGATGAATAACAATCTGAACATAAACCTTGGTTCAATGGTTTCACTCAATAGCATCTACAACAAGTATAGAATAACACCGGGAGAGTTTCCCCTATCAAACAATCAAGATTTAACCCGAATTGCTACAGCGATGACGAGGTGCAGCGGTGGTGATGGCGGTGTAGATGGTGGAGATGATGATGATGATGATGGAGATGATGTCCCGCTCGATGACGATGGCGATGGCGTCGATTTCCCCTCCGGGAGGGAATTTCCCCGCGGATTCCTGCCCGCCGGAGAGCTCTTTTCTCTCTGGTGTTCTCCGCCCCGCAGACGGCTGTAACCCCTCGTGAGGTCCTCTCTGTGGCTTAGGTTTCGGGACGAAGGAGTACGCGAAGAAAAGGAGGCGAAAGGGGCTGTGGGGCCCCGAGCACAGGAGTGGCGCGGAGCCTTGGGCGCGCCGCCTGTCTGGCCAGTGGCTCCTCTCTGCTCCTCCCTTTTGGCTCCCTCAGTCATCTGGAAAAATAGGAATTTACGTGAAATTCCCTTCCACATTGATCTTCCGAAATATTGCGTTCGACGGTGCTTTTTCCAGCAGAATCCTGGCTCCGGTGCTTGATCCTCAAATGATGATGAAACATGCAAAATAGATGAAATAACATAAGTATTGTGTCCCAATATGAAATATATCAATGAATAACAGCAAATTATGATACAAAATAGTGATGCAAATTGGACGTATCAACTCCCCCCAAGCTTAGACCTCGCTTGTCCCCAAGCGAAACTGAGCTCGATAAACAAGACCACATGTTTATGGAGTGAAGAGTCGATAAATAGAATACGGACAAGAAGCATCATATTCATTTACACAAGACATTCTAGTAAACAACTTCCTCATATAACTCATCTTGAAATAGGTAAAGAGAAATCACAAGTAAAGGTGCATAAGAAATCATAATTGGTGATGGCAAACTTTGTTCTTGGTCAGAGAACTACTAACGGATTGTACTTCTAAGCAAAGCTTTCATATTAGAATTTATAGCTGAGCCTTCATATTTAAGCATAACAATATCCTCATAATCATTGATAACTTCAAAGTCATATTCATTCAGATAAAATTGGTACTAAACAAGAAAGTATAAAAGACATGATTAACTGGATCACAGCATAAATGATTGGTTCACAACAACTCAATTGCTTGCTTGAGATAGAGGGAAATAGGTTTACTGACTCAACATAAAAGTAAAAGATAGGCCCTTCGCAGAGGGAAGCAGGGATTAAATCATGTGCTAGAGCTTTTCAAGTTTTGAAATCATATAGAGAGCATAAAAGTAAGATTTTTGAGCGGTGTTTGTTGTTGTCAACGAATGGTAGCGGGTACTCTAACCCCCTTGCCAAGCGAACCTTCAAAGAGCGGCTCCCATGAGGGACGGCATCTCTACCAGCAAGGTAGATCATCCCCTTCTCTTTTGTTTACACATGTATTTTAGTTTTATTAAGGATGACACTCCCCCCAACCTTGGCTTTCTCAATCCATGGCTAACCGAATCCTCGGGTGCCTTCCAACATTCACATACCATGGAGGAGTGTCTATTGCAAAATTAAGTTTCTTACTGATAAATCAGAGCAAAACATGTGAAGAGAATTATTAATGAAAGTTATTAATTGGGGCTGGGAACCCCGTTGCCAGCTCTTATTGCAAAATTATTGGATAAGCGGATGTGCCACTAGTCCATTGTGAAAGTCCGCCCAACAAGATTGAAAGATAAAACACCACATACTTCCTCATGAGCTATAAAACATTGACACAAATAAGGAGTAGTAGTTTGAATAATTTAAAGGTAGCACATGAAGTATTTACTTGGAATGGCAGAAAATACCATGTAGTAGGTAGGTATGGTGGACACAAATGGCATAGGTTTGGTCTAAGGTTATGGATGTATGAGAAGCATCTCCTCTCGATACAGGTCTTTGGCTAGCAAGGTTTGATAGCAAGCATAAAGGTTGAGGGAATCAAACAAATATACATATGATAGAACAATCATGCATCTTCCTCATAAGCACAAGCAACTTTAACTTTAGAATACTAAGCATAGAGATAATAGAGTAATATATCTAAGTGTATTTCTCTCTTCTATTTAAACATCAAGATGTTGTTGCTATTGACCAATGCTAAGTTTGCCAAAACCAAATAGATTTACTTGATGCTCCCAAAGTGATATCAATACTCATGTCAAGAGTAATCATATAATGGAGATTGCAAACTAAAATAAGGTGTGCAAAAAGTAAATGATAAGACTTCTCATTAATATTCCATAACGATAACTCACACCAACGGATACATAGATAACTAACTAAGAGAGATACTTCCACATTGCATACTATTCCATATAATAACTTCCCTACTCATGATATGACACTACTTGATAGTAAAAGATAAAGGTGGTGGTGATGTGATACCGCGGCACTCCCCCAAGCTTGGAACAAACCAAGGGGATGCCAATACCGATGATGAATTACTCCTTCGGTGATGATGGTGAATCTTTGTCGTCATCAGACTTCCATGGAAGAGGCCCTCCATCAACAAAAGACATCTTGGTTTCCGGAAACCTGAAACTAGCAGCATGACTTATGCGCTTAAACCTGTTTTCATACTCAACAGTCTTCGAGGGAAGTATTACCCAATTTATTGATTCGACACAAGGGAGACAAAGAATACTTGTAGCCTTAACAGTGAGTTGTCAATTCAGCCACACAGAAAAGACTTGCTCGCAAGAGTTTATCAGTAGTAACAGTTTATGGCAGTGGAAATAGTGAAATAACAGCAGCGGTGAAATAAAGACAACAGTAGTGATTATAGTAAACAGCAGGATTAAAATACTGTAGGCACAGGGACGGATTTAACGGGCGTTGCATGGATGAGAGAAACTCATGTAACAATCAAAGCAGGGGCATTTGCAGATAATAATAAAACGGTATCCAAGTACTAATCAATCAATAGGCATGTGTTCCATATTTAGTCGTACGTGCTCGCAATGAGAAACTTGCACAACATCTTTTGTCCTACCAGCCGGTGGCAAGGGAAACTACTGGATATTAAGGTACTCCTTTTAATAGAGTACCGGAGCAAAGCATTAACACTCCGTGAACACATGTGATCCTCACATCACTACCATCCCCTCCGGTTGTCCCGATTCTTGTCACTTCGGGGCCATTGGTTCCGGACAGCGACATGTGTATACAACTTATAGGTAAGATCATAAACAACGAATATCTTCATGAATCAATAACATGTTCAGATCTGAGATCATGGCACTCGGGCCCTAGTGACAAGCATTAAGCATAACAAGTTGCAACAATATCATAAAAGTGACATCTACGGATACTAGGCACTATGCCCTAACAATCTTATGACTATTACATGACCAATCTCATCCAATCCCTACCATCCCCTTCAGCCTACAGCGGGGGAATTGGATGGGGGAAACATTGCTGGTTGATGGAGAGGCGTTGGCGGTGATGGCGGTGAAGATCTCCTCCAATTCCCCGTCCCGGCGGAGTGCTAGAACGGAGACTTCTGGCTCCCGCGACGGAGTTTCGCGATGTGGCGGCTCTCTGGAGGGTTTCTGGCGACTCCCGTGCGTTTTTAGGTCGAACCCGATAAGTAGTCCAAAGGGGGGCGTCGGAGGCCGGCCGAGGGGGCCACACCATAGGGCCGCGCGGGCCCCCCTGGGCCGCGCCGCCTTATGGTGTGGGGCCCTCGGGCCTCCACCTCCTTTGCCCTTCTGGCTCCGTCAATATTTTGGTAAAATAGGGCCATCTGAAGAAATTCCGAGGATTTTCCCGAAAGTTGGATTTCTGCACAAAAACGAGACACCAGAGCAGTTCTGCTGAAAACAGCGTTAGTCCGTGTTAGTTGTATCCAAAATACACAAATTAGAGGCAAAACAATAGCAAAAGTGTTCGGGAAAGTAGATACGTTTTGGACGTATCAACTCCCCCCAAGCTTAGCTTATTGCTTGTCCTCAAGCAATTTAGTTAACAACTGAGCGATAAAAGAACTTTCACGAACACATTTGCTCATATGATGTATATATTCTCATGCTATGGCTAATACTTAAGCAGTTCATAATAAGATACATGCAAATAAGATCATCCAACAGCTATGTCAATCATGGAGAGGTACCAACAATTAATAATAAGCACCATGAATCATGTATATAAGCAGGATTGCAATGTTCATAAGAGAATATGATAAAGTGGTATCTCGCTTGCCTGTATTTGATCGGCAAAACATAAATGCCGAGGCACCTCTTGAGTTCATAGAAAGACTAGAAGTAGTGATTGTCAAAGATAAAAGCATCAAAGTTATACCACAATCAATCATATTTTGAGACAAGCATATTATACTAAGAATGACAGTTGTGCTCTCAAGATAGTACTCAAAGAAAGAATGGAGACACAACATAAAAGTAAAAGATTGACCCTTCGCAGAGGGAAGCAGGGATTAACATGCGCTAGAGCTTTTCATTTATAAAACAGGAGTAAAATTATTTTGAGAGGTGTTTGTTGTTGTCAACGAATGGTAATGGGTACACTAACTACCTCATCAACCGGACTCACAAGAGCGGCTCCCATTTTATTTATTTTTGGTTGGCACTCCTTCCAACCTTTCTTTCACAAACCATGGCTAACCGAATCCTCGGGTGCCTGCCAACAATCACATACCGTGAAGGAGTGCCTTTTTATTTAAATTTTATTATGATGACACTCCCCCCAACCTTTGCTCACACAAGCCATGGCTAACCGAATCCTTCGGGTGCCGTCCAACAATCACAAACCATGGAGGAGTGTCTATTTTAGTTAATTAATTTGGGACTGGGAATCCCATTGCCAGCTCTTTTTGCAAAATTATTGGATAAGCGGATGTGCCACTAGTCCATATGAGAGTCCGTCAAAAGTAAATGACAAGGTTGAAAGCTAAACACCACATACTTCCTCATGAGCTATGAAACATTAACACAAATTGAGAAGCATTTTGAAGGTTTTAAAGGTAGCGCATGAGAATTTACTTGGAATGGTTTGAAATGCCATGCATAGGTATTTATGGTGGACACTTATGGAACAACTTGGTTTTCAGGTGTTTGGAAGCACGAGCGGCGTCACCGCTCAGTACAAGTGAAGGCTAGCAAAAGACTAGGGAGCGACAAATCAAGAGAGCAGTAACTGTCATAATTATGCTTGCGGCAAAATAAATTAACGGAGGCATAAAAGTGATACAAGAACTCTGAAGCAATATAAATCATCGAGGCTTAATTGACTTTTTTGTTCAGTCATATGCATGCGTGAGCATGTGCCAAGTCGATATAAATGAATTATTCAGAGGAGGATACCACAATGCCATACTTACTTATGAATAAAACAATGCAAGCGAACATCCATGACATGCTACTCATATTAATAGATTGGAACTAAACATGAGAGATCATGAGCTACTAGACTTTCTCAAATAACATATACCTCACATGAACCAACTAAGCATGCTCATATGGATGAGTATATGTACAAAAATGAAAGCAAATAGAGTTCATACCAGCCTCTCACCACAATCAGATTGTCGTAGATCGTCATTATTGCCTTTTCACTTGTGTAGCTTGGATAATATGAAATGAAAACCACGCTCCAGCCACCGAAGACCATTGAACTCATGATGAACTTTACAAACCAAAGAAGAACAGCAAATATTTTTGGTGTTTTCGAATTAGAAACAAGAACGAAAGAAAACAAGCAAACAAAGCAAAATCTTTTTGGGTTTTCTTATAGCAAACTAACGATAGCAAATAAAGTAAACTAAGAGCAAGGAACCAAATAAAAAAATGGTGAAGAGAAACAACAGAAATATTTTTGGTCTTTTTGTGTTTTAGGAAAGAAACAAAGTGAAAACAAAAGAATGCAAACTAACAGAAACACAGAAAAGCAGGATGACAGAAATCTGCCAAATCCTGACAGCAGTACAGAAATCGAAATTAACAAAAATCTTCCATTGCTCAGACCAAAAAGTGTTCAACTAATGAAAGTTAGATAACAACCTGGGGAACATGCTCAAAAATTGGCAACTCAAAATAACGTTCTGGCTGTGCGTACGAATTTTTTTGGTAACAGCACAGAATCTGTTTTTGGACAGCACTTCCCCAAATATCATCTCCCTCTCATTAGAAAACCACTCTAAGAGACTAAACAAGTATGTACAAGTATCCAGCAACCATAATATGCAAAGAATGAGTGATGCCGGTATACCTCCCCCCAAGCTTAGGCTTTTGGCCTAAGTGGAGTTCATTCCCACGGTCCCCATGAAGTGGTGTCTTCGTAATATGACGAAGAACGACCCGGTTCCATGTATGTGCTGGAGGAAACGTCGGGGTACGTGACGGTGTAGTCGTAGGAGGGCTCGGCGTTCTCGGAGTCATGTTGCTGGTGGAATTCTTGTATCTTCATATGTTCCTCCACCACCTCCTTTGTTAGCGACCATGATTGCCTGTCAATATTAAACAAACCCTGCTGGGGAAGAGGGATTTCTTTCTCATTCCCATCAGCAAACAACATTTTATAGACCATATTATCTATAGTGGAGTCAGTAGTAACAAAACGATGGCTCTTCATAGCAGCAATATCTAGCTTCCTAGGGGTTAATGGTACATCATTAGAATCAAGAGGAATATCTAGATGTGTTAGAATGCGCATGCAATAGTTCCTCCAAAAATAGGCCCCCTGCTAGACAGGCGGCGAGCAATAAGAGAACCAAGATGATAAGGTGTCTCTCCAGTAAGTGCAACATTCAAGAAAGCAAGATGGTAGCTAGAGATGTTACTAGTATTTTCTCTACCCAAAATGCTAGTACCAATGTAATATGCAAAATACTTAATAGCGGGGAGTTGAATGTTTCTTATCTTCCCTCGCTGGATGGTGCGGCAATCATCCCCGGTGATCCCTCGGTAGAGCTCCAACAAGTCCCGGGGGTTGTCATCAATCCTCCTTGCTGTACCTACAGGGGCAATACCCAATGCACAACAAAATTCTTCCAATTTCATGGTAACAGGAATATCATAAATCTTGAATGCGACTGTCGGCTCATATTCCGTGTTGTGGAACTTGAAGCTCTCAACGAAAACTTTGGTGAGCCTGTAATATTGTCCCCTCTCGTCTCCCACGTAGGTGGCTAGGCCTGCCCTGTTGACGAGGGTGAAGAAGTCATCCAATATCCCTGCATTGGTCAGAAACTCATAACAAGGGAAGGATGAAGCATTAGGAGCCCCATGGTCCTCCTCGGGCGCGAAGCTAGGCGCGATGACATCCTCATTGTAGGATCGCCTAATTTGAGTAGACGCCCTTGAGGGCCTACCGGTGCTGGTTGTTGCTTTCTTGAACAACTCTCCAAACTTGAATTTCTTCATCTTCCCCTTCTGAAATTTTCAACAATCATTATAAAATTTGATTTCAAGGTATGTAATTGAAGGGAACTACTATAGGAACTTGCTAGAGTACTACACATGCATCAAAACTAATTTCTACCACTTAGAACAAGCATGCAAGCTCACTAAACATGTTATCTACAGCAGCAAAATATTCAAGATATACTCAACCAAATGAAATTCTAATTGGACAATCAAAGGAGTCACATACCAAGGAGTAAATGTGCCAAATTTCAGACAGAAATCTGGGCTGAGCAAGGAGATCGAAAAATCGCGAGTTCTTGAGCAGAAACACGAGTGAGAGAAACTTGGTACGAGCTTTTTCGGGAGAGAGAAGGTGCTGGGAGGAAGAGATGGTGAAGTGGGGCAAGGGGTGGCCCACACCACATGGTGGCGCGGCCCCCTTGCTGGCCGCGCCGGCCTATGGTGTGGCACCCCCTGGTGCCCCACAGGTCATCCTCTGGTGCTCCCAGGTGCCTCGTCGAAAAATAGGACCAACGGTGTAATTTTTGTAATTTTTAGAGAACTTTGAAAAATGCACATTTCTGGGTATTAAATTAATGATTACTGCGCAGGAAAATGATTTCTAAAATCTTAAATGACCTAAGCATATTGCAAAACAAAAGTGCTACAGCAAGTAAAATAGGTGAAGGGAGAAAGAAAGAAAGAAGTGTTGTTTAGCTCTTTTATGCAATAAAATATACTTGTTAACAAGGTTGATCAAGTCTTGCTACCAAATAAATTTTATATGACATAAGAAGAAATAAACCTCAAATCAATCATGTTACCTTATATTGAATTGATATGGATCCAATCACAAGAGTTTGATATTCTTCTTTAGGCTCATATATAGGACAATCAATGGATCCCACTTTGATAGTTTTCACATTAAAAATTGTATTGACTCCACATACTTTATCAATCCTCTTGGGAAAATAGACAGTGTGTTCCTTATCATCAACATTGAAAGTAACCATGCCTTTATTGCAATCAATAACAGCCCCTGCAGTATTAAGAAAGGGTCTTCCAAGAATAATGGACATATTATCATCTTCAGGCATTTCCAACACAACAAAATCAGTTAATATCAAGCAATGTTGAGTAACTTGAACAGGAACATTTTCACATAAACCAACAGGAATAGCAGTAGATTTATCAGCCATTTGCAAAGATATATCAGTAGGTATCAATTTATCTAAATCAAGTCTCTTATAAAGAGAAAAAGGCATCACACTCACACCTGCTCCCAAATCACATAGAGCAGTTCTAACATAATTATTCTTGATGGAACAAGGAATAGTCGGTATACCTGGGTCGCCCAACTTCTTTGGAATCTTACCATTGAAGGAGTAATTAGCAAGCATAGTAGAAATTTCCTCATTGGGGACTTTCCTTTTGTTAGTAACAATATCTTTCATATACTTTGAATAAGGAGGCAATTTAATAGCATCAGTCAAAGGGATTTGCAGAAATAAAGGTTTCATCCAATCACAAAATTTATTATAATGTTCCTCCTCCTTTGATTTTAGTTTCTTAGCAGGAAAAGGCATTTGCTTTTGAACCCAAGGTTCTCTTTCATTACCATGCTTCTCAGTAATAAAGTCTTCTTTAGTGTACTTTTTATTTTTAGCAGGCTTTTCAGGTTCTTTTTCAACTTCTTCTTTATCAGGAGTATCATTCTTATCATTATCTTCCTCATGTTCATTACCACTTTCAGTTTCAGCATCAGAAATAGAAATACTATTAGGATCATTAACAAGGATTAACTTGTCAATGCCTACAGATTGTAGACTAGGGTTTTGCTAGAAGTAGAGGGCAAGTAGATCTCGAAGGTTTAGGCGAAAAGTACTCGGCGATTATGAAAACTAGGGTTATGTTGACAGTAGATTCGATCCTTTCTTTGTCCCTCGACTCCCCCTTATATAGGAGGTGGAGCCGAGGGTTTCGTATTGTACAAGTTACAGAGTCCGGGACGGTTTCTAACTCGTCCCGCCAAATTACAAATAATACTTCCTATTACAACTCTAGCTTTCCTTAATACATCTTGGGCTCCCGAATCTTCTTATTCTTCGGATAGTGGGCCTTCAGTAAATCCCGGGTACCATCTATGGCAGGCCCATTTGGGGTGCCTATGTCAGTAGCCCCCGAGATTTTGCTTGAATCGCAGAGTCAGGGAAAATCTCTCCCGTTTATTTTTGTTCGAGAGCTGTTATTTATACTCCACATAAAATTCTATGTTGTACAGGGATAATGGTAGTTGGGGCTAGTTCATCTGACGGATCAGGTACTAGTTAACTGCTCTAGTGGCAATCCGCAAAAACCTACTTCAAGATCACGTCCCTGGACATGATCTCGGGATACTGGTGTAAACTTCGACAGGTGCCGCTTAAGGTCTTACCATTCTGTCAAGTCCCAGTCAATTTTATCGGGTACCTAACGCGTCCGTTAGGATTTTTCTTCGTATCTGTTGATACGGATAAAAGTAGCAGAGCGCAGTCTTTGGCGATGCCACGCCCAGCAGAACGGATCTGGGGTCTTACCTTCGCAAATTTGCGGCATTCAGAAATTGATCGCAACTTTGGCGTTCTGAGAATATATTGTCGAGTGCTTTTCGCCTTTGGAATAGCACATTTTATTGAGTCATATTTGATGACTTTATTTTGTCTTCCCGATGGGAGTATATGTAGAGTTATTTGTGTAACTCGAAATATACTCACTTCTTTTTCTCTATTTCTGATCAAATTCATCGGGCACGCGAACAGCGTTCCCGATGGGAGTAGCCCCCGAGGCTACAGCCAAGAACTTGTGCTTGGGTGTAGGCTCCACAGATTAGCATCCTTTGCCGCTATTTTTATGATCCTTCTCGATATTTTTATATTTATCGGGTGCGCGACCAGCGCTCCCGATGGGAGTAGCCCCCGAGGCTATGAACAAATTCTTGGATTTGGTCATAGGCTCTCGCCATTTCTATATTGTCATACTCGAAATTTTCTATTTTTCCAGAGTAGCCCCCGAGCATTTGAGCAAAAACTTGTATTTGATCAAAGGCTCCAAGAGTATTCGAATATTTAACCCTGTCGCCATTCTCTTTTTATTTTTCTTGTCGACATATTTTCCCTTGTCAAATTCTCTTCATCTCTGTCAATAATTGGGATTTTGTTTCTGCCTTGTGGGTCCACTGTTCCCACCACGTTGACACGTCGTGCAAGTGGGGGACACACGTCCTCCGCTTTTCCTGGCGCACGTTCTGTAACCTCGTCAATGTTGAAATACTAATTTGCCCTCGTTGCCACGTGGTAATCATCTCCTGCATTCTTTCTTCATCCAACGGTTCCGTCGCTTCACCGCACCTCTATATAAGATCTCCTTCTTCTTCCTCGAGCACTTCCGCTCGCGCCGTTCTCTGCTCTCCTCTGCAAAATCTCCCCTTGCGCTCCACTGCTGCCAAAGCTCTTCTCTTCGCAGCTGCTCGCCATTGCCATTGTTGATGCCACCGCGTCGCTTAACCAGGCACAGCACTCCTGATTCTTCCATGGCCGCCGCGGATCTAGGAACTGCGGAGTGGGAGAGGTCCAAGATCACAAACCAAGACCTGAACCTCCTGAAGAAACTGGGAATCACCACGAAACCCAAAGCGGTTTGCTTCCCCAGCGAAGAAAGCTACCCAGCCCCTCCAATGGGGTACCGGGTAAGTTTTGTCGACCATCTCATCCGTGGTTTATCCACCCCCATCCATCCTTTCCTTCGTGGATTACTCTATGTCTACGGTCTCCAGCTTCACCACCTCACGCCAAACTCAATCCTCCACATTTCTATTTTCATCACGCTTTGTGAAGCCTTCCTTGGCGTCTCACCCAATTGGGCGCTTTGGAAGCGCATTTTCTTCTGTCGCCGCAATGGCTCTCCCAATGTCGCCTATAATATAGGCGGCGTTGTTATTTCT
The DNA here is from genome assembly GCA_030979885.1 of Lolium multiflorum. Classification (NCBI taxonomy): domain Eukaryota; kingdom Viridiplantae; phylum Streptophyta; class Magnoliopsida; order Poales; family Poaceae; genus Lolium; species Lolium multiflorum. Next base: position 70,940,017 of record CM061753.1, on the reverse strand, counting down.
ATTCGCTCCACTGCTGATTACTTCGACGTCAAGCTCCCTGACTCCGTTCAAGGTTGGCGCAAGAGGTGGCTATACATTCGCGAAGAAAACGATGGCTGCCTCGAGGATAATATTCCTCCTTTTGACGGTGCCGAGAAAATTCTTCGTCGCCGTTCCTGGGATGCAGAGGCTACCGAGGAAGAAAGAACTTCGACTGAATCCCTGATGGCTCGCATCCATGAGTTGCAAAATACTCGCGGCAAAGAATTGTCAGGTATCCAGATTATAGTGTATTTCCTTAAGAGTAGAGTTCAGCCTCTTCAAGCTCGCAAATTCCCTCTCTGGAAATATACTGGCAACGAAGACGTGGATCGGCTGTCGGTGGATTTGGAAGTCAAGGACCTGGAGAGGCTTGTCCGAAAAATCACCTCCCTCAGCAAAAAAGATGCCATCCCTTCTTCTTGTCGCGTAAAACCATACAGCGCCACCCATGCGCTTCCTAAGGTAAACATTGTCGCGCAATTTTTTACTGCCTTGCTTTTTTGCATTGTTTGCTTCGTTCTGATATCCTTCCCTCTTTTTGGACAGAATCATCCAAATCTTGTTTCACTTCCTCCTCTTCCTGAAGGTGGGGAAGTCGAAGAAAGGACCGTTATCTCTAATGATAACCAAGAGGCCTCCTCTTTTGTGAATGAACCCGCAGATTCTCGTAAATCTGCGGGATCTGCTGAAAAAGATGGTGCTTCTGAAGACACTACATCGGCCCAATCTCCTCCTCCTGCTGATTCTCCAAAGAACAAAAGGAAGAGGGGTGATGTCGAAGATTCCGGGACTTCTAAACCCGAAGAAGCTGCTCCTTTACCGCAAAAGGCAGCTTATGACCCATATCTTGCGAGTATCATCAGTTCGTAAGTTCCCTCTTTTATTTTTCTATTCGAAGAATTTTTGCTTGCCTTGCTTTTTACACTGCCACCCTTTTGCAATAGTGATGATGACGAGGAAACGCCAGCTTTGGATGTGGCTGCTCGAACGAGTATGTCACATACCCTAGTTATTTCAGAGCCACGAGTTGAAGGAGAGGAATCCTCGCCTCCTCAACAAAACATCGGCGCTTCTACTCCTCCTTCGAGCCCCCGAGCCCCTTCACCGAAAAGGGCAAGGACGGAGATTGTCTCGGAGCCTACTCTCCAATTGAGTAGCTCTTCGAACCTTCTCATGGAAGATGTAAGTTCTTTACTTTTTTGTCAGTGTTTATGTTTTCTTTGTTTGCTTCTGCGTATCACTATATTTTTCTCATACCCCCATTCTCTCTTTGTCCTCTTGCTTTTATAGCCTGTGATCAAGGATCTTCTTCGCATCGGTGCCCAATTTGTTGGGTACCGTGAATATGCAAATAAAACTGAAGGTAATGCTCTGCTCCTTCTTTTTGCCTCTGTTCTTTTGTTCCTTCTTTGTTGTCGAGATTTGTAACTATATTTATTTTCCATTGTAGAAAAACTGGCGGAAGCCAATGATCGTGCCAATACACTTGCTCAGCAATTAGAGCAAAGTGAAAAGGCTCGCAAAAAGGCTGAGTCAGATGCTATTGATGCACGAGCAGAGGCTGATAAAGCCAAGGCTGACGCTGCTGGTGTCGAAGATCTCAGAAAGAGGCTTCACACCGCTGAAACTTCCCTGAGCGATCACATAGCCGCCCAGTCTGCTCGCGAGGAGGCGATCCGTAAGCGTTTAACGACGCAGAGTCGCCGCTTCGTAGGTAAGTACCACTCATTATTCTTTTGTATTTTCTTCTCTGCACTCGTTTGTTGCTCAATTTTTCTTTCTTGACAGCTAGAACAGCTCAAGAATTTCAACTTGATGAACCCGCCAATGATTCTCTTCTTGACGCCCTTTCACTCCTTGAAGTTCATGGATCAGAGGCACGCGAAGGCATTGATCAGGCTAAAGCGGGGTTGTCGCGGCTTTTCCCTTATTTCTTCCCCAAGAAAGAGGAACCCGCAACTTTCCTTGACCTCGCCAAGTGCTTCAATCCATCAGAAGATCTTGGGCTAAGGGTGCGTCATGAAAATATGAAGGTTGCCGTGGAGAATACTGTCGCCTTGGTTGCTCACAGCCAGCAGTCTATCGATTGGTCGAAAGTTGGCGACACTGATCAGATAGAACAGTCAAGGTGGAGGTCTTTGATCAAGGCAGCTAAGCCCAACACGAGGAAAATCCTGGCTTATATCGGGATCAGGCCATCTTCGACTCCTAGCTCATCAAAGCCGGAGGTCTAGTTAAATGCCTCTTTGCTTTTTCTTTTTAGCATACCTCTTTCTTTTGGCCTTGTCGCCGTAGTGTTATTGGCGAGAACTGCTTCAGTATCCCTCTAGAAGGTCCTTCTTTTGTAATAGACATGTATATATTATGGAGATGAATGGAAATCTATCTTTGCTCAGTGATTGATGTCGAAATATTTCTTTTTCCAGTTAATTTTTGACAATTATACGCCAGCTCCTGGTTCTTCCAATATTTTGCCTTCTCCCCCAAGGAGAACTCCTGCTGATGCTTCGTCTGCCGAGGATTCCTTGCCGCAAGAATTAGACGAACTTCGACACCAACTTCAGTTCGTGAAGAAGCAATCACTTGTGCTGATGGAGAAGGCTCGTAAGTCATCTGAAGCCGAGGAAATTGCACTCCAACAAGCACAAACTGCTATTGCTGAAAAGGACTCGGCTGTTGCTGAAACCACTGCAGCTACGTCTCGAGAAAATTCCATGCTCCAGCTGTTAGTAGATGCTAGCTTGGATATGGCGGGTATGTTTGATTATCTTTTGTCGCGCTTCATTTTTCTTTGCTGCTTGCCTCATTGTCTACTGACCTGTTGCGAGAAACAATAGGTGCTTTTTTGGATACTGCTGCTGAAGATGAACGTGTCGAGGCTCGTTCCAATGTTCTTCTTCGGCTTGCGCGTGATCATGGGTCGACTTTTTGGGGCACGCCTGAACGGACTCGCCAAATCGTGAGATTTCAGGATCGCGCGCTTCAGGTTCGCGGGTACCTTGACTTCTGTACCAAGACCCTCTCTATGGTGTATAACTCTATGTTTCCTCGGAACGTTCAACCAAAAACTCTTCCCGAGTTAATGGAGAAGTTTAAGGATGCTCATAGGATCCATCACTTTGTCAGAGCTCAACTGGTAGCTGGCGCCAGATTTGCCCTCATAATGCTTCAGATCTGCCATTCAAAACTTGATCTGACCCAAGTTGTTGAGAAGGTTCACGAGAAGGTTCGGCGCCGAAGAGTTGGTATTGATCGCATTAACACGAAGGTTTCACCCATAGCCGAAGAAATGATTGAAGACCTCCTTCGGATGGATGCCGACTTTTTTGCAGACGGTCATTATGCTGATTTTCTTGGTGCTGCTCCTGAGGAAAACAAAGTTACTCTTGACGATATATTGAATCAAGGCTAGTTTTCCTTTGGTAGATAATTTTCTTTTTGTGAATCATGGTTGTGATTCTATTGTAAAGCAAACAGTATATTTCTATATTTGTCTAGCCCCCGAGTATTTTCGGTGGCTAGCCGCTGTATTTGTATAGTGCGAGGTTTTTTAACCAAGGCAAGATAATATACACTGTACTATTTTTGTGGGTGTAAGCCCCCGAGCTTTTTTGTTGATCACTATTTTGTCGATATCTCTTTTTATTTTGGCGAGGTATTTTTACCAAGGCAAGGTGCTTCTTTTGTCGATACTGTGTTTATATATATATTGTATCATGTAGGGGAGAAACCCCTGATCTTGTCGAGAAGAAGATATATAATTCCACTATCTTTATTATATTGCAGCACCACGAGCCCGCCTCATTAAAAACCTTTCCCGGCCCCACTCGGTGCCCCGAAAAAGGAAAAGAGTGCGTCTGAAAACTCGTGGGCGTTTCAGTACATTGAAGATTTACAAAGGAGGACTATATTTTCGACACCTAGGCGTAGAAACGCCTGAGCTGTGCCACATTCCAGGGATTTGGCTCGTCAATCCCTGTCTTCTTGTCTTTGATTCTGTATGCTCCTCCTTCGATTACTTCTGTGACGATGTAGGGTCCAAGCCATGGTGATTCGAGTTTTTCGTGACTTTTTTGGTTGAGCCGCAGAACTAAGTCACCAACTTGAAAAGACCTTGGCCGCAATCGTCGACTGTGATAGTTTTTCAGGTCCTGCTGATATTTGGCGACTCTTGACAGGACTTCGTCTCGAGCTTCATCGAGTGCATCGACATCATCCTCCAAAGCTTTTCTCGATGTTTCTTCGTCATATTCTGTGACTCTTGGAGAATCGTGCTCTATTTCTATCGGCAAGACTGCTTCAGCTCCGTGGACCAGAAAGAACGGTGTTTCCTGTGTCGCCGTATTTGGTGTTGTTCGGATACTCCACAACACACTTTGTAACTCCTCCGGCCAAGTATGCCGGGCTTTTTCCAATGGGCCTAGCAGGCGTTTCTTGATGCCATTGCAGATGATGCCATTGGCCTTCTCGACTTGTCCATTGGTCTGAGGATGCGCAACAGACGCAAAACTCAATTTGATGCCCACTTCTGCGCAGTATGCTTTGAACTCCTTGGACGTGAAATTGCTGCCGTTGTCTGTCACAATACTGTGAGGAACTCCAAATCTGAAGACGATGCTTTTCACGAACTTAATCGCTGACGCGCCGTCCGGTGAATTTATCGGCTTTGCTTCGATCCATTTTGTAAACTTGTCGACAGCAACAAGCATATACTCATAACCTCCTGGCGAAGCTTTGTGTAATTTACCTACCATGTCGAGACCCCATTGAGCAAAGGGCCAAGACAATGGGATTGGCATAAGTTCTGCGGCAGGAGAGTGAGGTCTTGCCGCAAATCTTTGGCACGCATCGCAAGTTCGCACTATTTCCTTCGCATCCTCGATTGCTGTTAGCCAATAAAATCCTGCTCTGAAAACCTTAGCCGCGATAGCTCTGCTACTCGCGTGGTGCCCACATATTCCTTCATGCACGTCCTTTAGGATGATCCTTCCTTCTTCGGGTGTAACACACCGTTGTAGCACACCCGAGATACTGCGTTTGTACAGCTCCCCTTTTACCACAGTGAAAGCTTTTGATCGCCTAATTATTCGCCTTGCTTCAACTGGATCATCGGGTAACGTTTTCCTTAGGATATAGGATATGTAAGCCTGCATCCAAGGGACTTGCACCATCATGACTAGCTCTTGCTCTTCTTCTTCTTCTTCTGCTATGTTTTTGGTGATACTCGAAGGTTTCTCTTTTTTCTCCTTTATTTTTGCTGGTTTTGTTGATCTCTCGCTAATCTCTTCCCAGAACACACCTGGAGGGATTGCGAGGCATTGTGACCCGATGTTTGCGAGAACGTCGGCTTCATCGTTGCTCATCCTGCTGATGTGGTTTACTTCACAACCATCGAATAGCTTCTCCAGCTCATTGTATACCTCCTTGTATGCTATCATACTTTCGTTGACTGCGTCGCATTGGTTCATTACTTGCTGTGCTACCAACTGTGAGTCGCCGAAAATTTTCAATCGGGTTGCACCGCAAGCTTTCGCCATCTTCATCCCGTGTATGAGAGCTTCATATTCTGCTTCATTGTTAGATGCGTTTGGGAACGTCATCCGCAGAACATACTTCAACTTGTCGCCTTCAGGTGAAACTAATATCACGCCTGCTCCAGCACCTTCCAATCTCTTGGACCCGTCGAAGTTCATGGTCCAAGTCCTCGATAAATCTGGGGGTCCCGTGTTTTGTAGTTCCATCCACTCTGCAATGAAATCTGGTAAGACCTGTGACTTTATTGCTTTTCTTTTTTCATACGTGATGTCCCGAGGGGAAAGTTCTATTCCCCAAAGGGAGACACGACCCGTAGCTTCTGGATTGTTCAGTATATTTGATAAGGGAGCTTCATTGACCACTATTATCGGGTGAGCCGAAAAATAGTGCCGCAATTTTCTTGCTGTCGTGAATACTCCATATGCTAGCTTTTGATATTGCGGGTACCGCTGTTTTGACGGCGACAGTACTTCGCTGATGAAATATACTGGCCTTTGAACTCCATGAAGCTTGCCTTCTTCTTCCCTTTCGACCACTAAGGCCGTGCTGACCACCTGAGGTGTGGCTGCAATGTACAAGAGGAGAGGTTCTTTCTCTTTTGGCGCCACCAATATCGGTGGTGTCGAGATTGCTCGCTTGAGATTCTCGAAGGCTCTGTCTGCTTCCTCGTTCCATTGAAATTTTTCCCCTTGCTTGATCAACGCGTAAAACGGCAGCGCCTTTTCTCCTAGCCTGGCGACGAATCTGCTTAAAGCTGCGACTCGCCCCGTTAGCTGTTGTATTTCTTTCAACTTTGTTGGCTTTCTCATAGTGACGATGGCCTGTATTTTTTCGGGATTAGCTTCAATCCCCCTTGCTGATACTAAGAACCCGAGAAGTTCTCCTGCGGGAACTCCAAAAGAGCACTTTGTCGGGTTCAGCTTGAGGCAGAACTTGTCGAGGTTGTCGAAGGTTTCCTTCAAATCTTCAATCAACGTTGACCCTTTCTTTGATGTTATTACGACATCGTCGATGTAGACTTGTACATTTTTCCCGATCTGTGTTGCTAGGCATTCTGCATCATCCGCTGATATGTTGCTCCCGCGTTTTTCAGACCAAAGGGCATTGTTTTGTAGCAAAACACGCCATAGGGTGTGATGAACGCTGTTTTGGCTTCATCTTCTTCTTTTAATCTGATCTGGTTATAACCAGAGTATGCGTCCAGGAAGGAAAGACGTTCGCATCCTGCCGTGGAGTCGATGATTTGATCGATCCTTGGGAGGGGAAAGTGATCCTTGGGACAATGTTTATTGAGACACGTAAAGTCGACGCACATGCGAAGGACTATTGTGTGTTTTTTCGGCACCATCACTGGGTTAGCTACCCAAGTGGCTTCTGTAGATATTTCTCTGATAAACCCAGCATCTTTGAGTCGATCTATTTCTGATAACATGGCTTTGCGGCTAGGTTCCGAAAAACGCCGCAAAGGTTGCTTTACTGGTCGTGCGAGAGGATCCAAATTGAGGTGGTGCTCGGCAAGTTCCCTGGGTACTCCTGGCATGTCAGCTGGACACCATGCGAAGATTCTCCAGTGCTCACGGAGGAACTCGACGAGCGCGCTTTCCTATGCGACATCCATGTTTGCGGCAATGGACGTCGTTTTCTTTGGATCTGTCGGGTGGATCTGTACCTCTTTTGAATCTTTATTTATATTGAAAGTTGGCTCCTTAGAAGGTCTTCCTACCTCAGGCAGCACATCATAATCAGTGAACCTAGGTGCCGCATATTCTGCTTGCATCCCGAAAGTTTCTGACAGTCGATGAAAATCCTTGTCGCATTTATCGGATAGTGCAAAGCTTCCTTTGATTGTGATAGGTCCCTTAGGCCCAGGCAACCTCCACAACAGATATGTATAATGCGGCACTGCCATGAACCTGGCGTACGCTGGTCGTCCCAACAAAGCGTGATATTGCGACGGGAAATCCACAACTTCGAACTCCAGGTTCTCTATTCTGTAGTTTTCTCGGGTTCCAAACTGAACGTCGAGGTTGATCTTGCCCAATGGGTAACTTGGCTTCTCTGGTGTGATCCCGTGAAAGCGTGTGTCGGTTGGTTTCAAGTTTGCCAGGGATATGTTCATCTTCCTCAATGTGTCTGCATACATGAGGTTTAGACTGCTGCCGCCATCTATGAAAACTCGCGACACGTCGAACCCAGCAATTACTGCGGGTAGAATAAGTGCTGATTGTCCTGGTCGAGGAACTTGCTGCGGGTGATCCGCGATTGTGAAGCCTATGTCTTGCCCTGACCAATTTAGATACTCGACTGTTGGTGGAGGCATCTTCTCTGCCATAAACACTTGTCGAGATATGACCTTCTGCGCCCTGTTGGACGGCCTAGCTTTCTGAATCATCAAAACTGCGCCATTGGAATTGGGATCGACATATGGGGGTGGTTGTGGTGCTGCCGCTATTCTGAGCTGGTGTCGATTTTCTTCGGTTATTGCGGGAGGAGGTGGAAGGTGAATCTCGCTCCTTGGCTCCCGAGGATTTCTGTTATTTGCTTGGGCATTTGCGATTCCTGCGGCTCGCAACATTGCCTGAAAATTGCGGCAGTCTTTCTGGAGATGTCCTGACTGTCTCTTTCCATTGTTGTCGAGGTAAAAGTGCATTTGACACGGACCGTTCATCATCTCCTCGGGAGACACGTAAGGTCTTTGAATCCTTGGTCCACTATTTTGTCTGTTGCCGCGAAAATCACCTCTATTGTCGCCTTGTTGCTCGTTGCTCCTTTGATAATCATCTCGACTATTTCCTCCAGGGTTTCCCCGAAAACCAGCCGATATATGGCCAGGAGCATCGTTGTTGTAGAACTGGCGAGAAAATCGCCTTCTATTTTGATAATTTCGACTACGATCCTCTTCTGGCGACCTGTGTCGTTTGTTGTATATTGCGTCTTCTCCATCTGCCCACTTGTTAGCGATTTCCATCAACGCTGAGATTGTCTTGGGATTAGTTCTTCCCAAGTCCTCGACGAAGTCTGCTCGTCGGATTCCTGCCACGAACGCATCTATTGCCCTCTCGTCAGATATGTCTTCTGCCGAGTTCTTGATAATGTTCCACCGCTGTATATATTTTCTCATCGACTCGTCATGTTTTTGTCGACACGCTCGTAATTCTTCCAACGACGCGGGTTTTTTGCAGGTGGATCGGAAGTTCTTCACGAAGATGTCCTCAAAGGTTTCCCAGCTGTCGATGGAGTTCAAGGGGAGTTTCTTTATCCAAGATCTTGCGGCACCACTCAGGTGAACTTGGATACTTTGCATAGCTGTTGCTCTGGTTCCTCCTACCAGTTTCACCATCTCGAGATAATCCACGAGCCAATCCTCGGGATCTTGCAGGCCGTCGAACTTCTTGAAATTCTCGGGTAACTTGAACCCTTTTGGGACTCGAGTTTTTCGCACTCTTCTCGTAAAGCACGGGAGCCCACACATATCTTCGTCGGCAAGCTCTGGCGAGTACTGACGGTCCCTCCTTTCTTGTCGCGCTCTGTCCACCCTTACTTGGACTGCTGTGTCTCTTGCTCCACTTGCTCTTGGTGGGTCTTGAACTGCTGCGGTGTGTCGTGGACTATTTTGTCTGGGATTTTCTTCGGGAGGCGTTGTTGCAAACGCTGTTCCCATAACTCCTACTCCAGCCATTGCCATATTGAACAATGGTTCTCTCGGGTCCCCAGGAGGTGGTCTGGACGCCAAGATGTATGCTTGTGTTGCCATGTAACCTGCCTCTGGCGTTTTCGGGATGATATTTCCTCTTTCGTCGATCGACATAAAGGACATGTCGAGATTTTGGATTATGTTTCCTCTTTCTGCTTCAGGTATGTTTTGCAGTCGAGACATTGCTCTCCTCCGAGCTTCTCTGTGACTATCTCCTGTATTTCCTGAAAGGCGACTTAAATCTGCCCGGCGTCTGCTTGATGGAAGCTGCTTCTTTTCTCCTATTCAAGGATGCTGTCTGTTTTTCCAACTCTCTGCTTACTCGAGCAAGTCTATATTGATATGCTTGAAGTTCTTGTGCAGTAGCGGTGTTGGTCATGGGTTCTGAACCATCCATGGCTTTCGCAGCCCTATCCCACGCACTTTGCGGGAGCTGTACTCTTGCGCGAGTTGTGGATCCAGGATATTTGGTGCCTAGACCATGTCTGAGATCAGCGGGATCGACGTATGGATTTCCCAATTCGTCGAAAGCCTCTGATGTTGGCGGGTCTGATGTGCCTGCCCCTTCTACCACATAGATCTGATGGTATTTTGTGCATTGATTTTTGTCGGGACTGGTGACACCATCATATAGAGTGGTGAAGACCTTTCCGATGGCAGCAGACTTGTCGATGAAGTTGAAGCTGTCGACGCTGTCGGAGTCGCTGCTTATAAAGGAGTCCGCAGATGACTCGAAGGATGTGTTGCTGAAGATCTTGGCGAGCTTTCCGCTTGCCTTGTTGTCGACGAAGTATGTCGACGAAAACTCCTCGTCACTCGACGAAAAGTTGGAGTCGACCGCTGAAAATTCCGACGAGATCGGAACTTCGAGACGGTAGGATCCTTCCTTGTTGACGCCAAATCGGAATTCTCCGAACGTCATGACGATGGGCTCCTCCAGATAGGCACATGCATCCATACGGGAGGGCGGGTGAGGAATAAAATTGAATAGATCAGTTTTTCCCTTGTTACCTCGATCCATCGCGTTGCTTGCTGTTGATGAAGTCGAAGATCTTGAACGTGCCATCGAGATCAGATCCTTGCAGCCTCTAATTCCCACAGACGGCGCCAATTGACAAAGGATTAACTTGTCAATGCCTACAGATTGTAGACTAGGGTTTTGCTAGAAGTAGAGGGCAAGTAGATCTCGAAGGTTTAGGCGAAAAGTACTCGGCGATTATGAAAACTAGGGTTATGTTGACAGTAGATTCGATCCTTTCTTTGTCCCTCGACTCCCCCTTATATAGGAGGTGGAGCCGAGGGTTTCGTATTGTACAAGTTACAGAGTCCGGGACGGTTTCTAACTCGTCCCGCCAAATTACAAATAATACTTCCTATTACAACTCTAGCTTTCCTTAATACATCTTGGGCTCCCGAATCTTCTTATTCTTCGGATAGTGGGCCTTCAGTAAATCCCGGGTACCATCTATGGCAGGCCCATTTGGGGTGCCTATAACAGGTTCAGAGGATTCTACAACATTCTTATGTTTCTTTTTCTTCTTCTTAGATGGAGCACTAGTTTTAATTAGTTGAGAATCTTGTTCAACTCTTTTGGGATGCCCTTCAGGATATAGAGGATCCTGGGTAGAAGCACCACCTCTAGTTGTTACTTCACAAGCATGTTTTTCTTTAGAATTATTTCCCAACAAGTCATTTTGCACTTTAGTAAGTTGATCAATTTGAGTTTGAACCATTTGAAAATGTTTAACAAGTATTTTAACATCATTGGAGGTTCTCTCCACAATACCATGCAATTCACTAATAGCTCGGGAATTTTCCATTAAATGATTCTCTACTCTCATATTAAAGTTTTCTTGCTTAACAATATAATTATCAAATTCATCTAAGCATTGAGCAGGAGATTTTGAATACGGAATATCTTCCCTAGTAAAGTGTTGAAGCGAGTGTACCTCAATCATGGATGAAGGGGGAATTGTCTCACATATATCTTCTATAGGAGGTAAATTCTTCACATCTTCAGGTTTAATACCCTTCTCCTTAAGAGACTTCTTGGCTTCCCTCATATCTTCATCATTCAATTTAATCATACCCCTCTTCTTCACTATCGGTGTCGGGGTTGGTTCAGGTGTAGACCAATCATCATGATTCCGGCCTATTTTAGCCAATAATTCTTTAGCGTCGTCTGGAGTTCTTTTCCTGAAAACACAACCAGCACAACTATCCAGGTATGCCCTAGACTCAATAGTTAGTCCACTATAAAATATATCAAGTAAATCATGCTTTTCTAAATCATGGTCAGGCTGAGCTCTAATAAGAGAGCAAAATCTCGCCCAAGCCTCAGGCAATTTCTCTCCATCTTCCTGGTCAAAATTATAAATTCTCTGCAAAGCAGCATGTTGAGCACTAGCAGGAAAGTATTTACGGAAGAAAACATCAAGCAATTCTTTTGGACTTTTAATAGAACCAGGAGGCAAATTATTATACCAAGTTTTAGCATCATCCTTTAATGAGAACGGAAAAATTTTAGCGACAAAATAAGTACGCATCTTGACATCATCAGAAAACACGCCACTAAGAGTAGATAACTCAGTCATGTGTTCAACAGCACTTTCTTTTTCAGTACCACAAAAGGGTGTTTTCTCAACAATAGCTATATGAGATAGATCAAGAGAAAAATCATAATCTTTATCCCTAATGTTTATAGGAGATGTGGCAAATTTAGGATCAGGAGATGGTGTATATCTAACAGCATGTTCTGCAAGCAACTTTTTAATTTTTCTTGCATCAGTAGTAGCCTTGCATTTTTCAATAAAATCATTATCAAGCTCTACATAATCTTCATCAAGATCATCACTAGAATATTCAACAGACTCAGGTGAATTAACAGGTGTAGCAGCATTTTCATTAGGAGTTTCAGTATTTTCAATTTGTCTAGACTTAGCAATTGTAGCATCTAGAAAAGATCCTAACGAACCATCATTATCAAGCACAGCAGAAGCATCATCACAATTATGAGAGGAATTTTCAGATTCAGCAGAAGTACCAGCATTTGAAGCTTGTGGTGGTGAAACAAGTTTACTTATCACAGATGGTGAATCAAGAGCAGCAGAGGTACTAAGAGTTGTACCTTTTCTTGTAGTGGATGGTAATATGGCGATCTTAGTATCGCGAGGTTTACCCATAATGGAGAATTTGCAGCGAACAATATCAATCCAAGTGAACTTCCAAATAAAGCTATGCTCCCCGGCAACGGCGCCAGAAAATAGTCTTGATGACCCACAAGTATAGGGGATCGCAACAGTCTTCGAGGGAAGTATTACCCAATTTATTGATTCGACACAAGGGGAGACAAAGAATACTTGTAAGCCTTAACAACGGAGTTGTCAATTCAGCTGCACCTGGAAACAGACTTGCTCGCAAGAGTTTATCAGTAGTAACAGTTTTATGGCAGTGGAAATAGTGAAATAACAGCAGCAGTGAAATAAAGACAGCAGTAGTGATTATAGTAAACAGCAGGATTAAAATACTGTAGGCACAGGGACGGATTTAACGGGCGTTGCATGGATGAGAGAAACTCATGTAACAATCAAAGCAGGGGCATTTGCAGATAATAATAAAACGGTATCCAAGTACTAATCAATCAATAGGCATGTGTTCCATATTTAGTCGTACGTGCTCGCAATGAGAAACTTGCACAACATCTTTTGTCCTACCAGCCGGTGGCAGCCGGGCCTCTAGGGAAACTACTGGATATTAAGGTACTCCTTTTAATAGAGTACCGGAGCAAAGCATTAACACTCCGTGAACACATGTGATCCTCACATCACTACCATCCCCTCCGGTTGTCCCGATTCTTGTCACTTCGGGGCCATTGGTTCCGGACAGCGACATGTGTATACAACTTATAGGTAAGATCATAAACAACGAATATCTTCATGAATCAATAACATGTTCAGATCTGAGATCATGGCACTCGGGCCCTAGTGACAAGCATTAAGCATAACAAGTTGCAACAATATCATAAAAGTGACATCTACGGATACTAGGCACTATGCCCTAACAATCTTATGACTATTACATGACCAATCTCATCCAATCCCTACCATCCCCTTCAGCCTACAGCGGGGGAATTACTCACACATGGATGGGGGAAACATTGCTGGTTGATGGAGAGGCGTTGGCGGTGATGGCGGTGAAGATCTCCTCCAATTCCCCGTTCCGGCGGAGTGCCAGAACGGAGACTTCTGGCTCCCGCGACGGAGTTTCGCGATGTGGCGGCTCTCTGGAGGGTTTCTGGCGACTTCGACTTCTCCCCGTGCGTTTAGGTCGAACCCGATAAGTAGTCCAAAGGGGCGTCGGAGGCCGGCCGAGGGGCCACACCATAGGGCCGCGCGGGCCCCCGGGCCGCCTTATGGTGTGGGGCCCTCGGGCCTCCACCTCCTTTGCCCTTCTGGCTCCGTCAATATTTTGGTAAAATAGGGCCATCTGAAGAAATTCCGAGGATTTTCCCGAAAGTTGGATTTCTGCACAAAAACGAGACACCAGAGCAATTATGCTGAAAACAGCGTTAGTCCGTGTTAGTTGTATCCAAAATACACAAATTAGAGGCAAAACAATAGCAAAAGTGTTCGGGAAAGTAGATACGTTTTGGACGTATCACTTAAACCTGTTTTCATACTCACAGTTCTGATTATGGACATCATAGAGTTGAGCTTGGAGTTTGTTGGTGGTGTCGTGAAGTGAGAAGATATCGTCCCACAGCTTTGCAGTCTCCTTCTTGTGTCCATCAATGAGTTCAGACACAATCTTGTGAAAGATATCCACTTCACGCTCAGCCATCTTCTTGTAGTTGAAAACCTCTTGTTCCAGCTTCTCCATCCTGTCTTCCAAGCTCCCTTCTCCCTTAGGACCCTGGACATCTTTGATCTGCAACTCTCCATCCACGAGCTGCAACTCTTTGGGGTGCATCTTCAGCTCGTTCATGTACGGGTTGACGACGTCCTCAAAGAAGCTGTCCTTCTGAGTTCCCGACGAAGACATGATGGATCTAGATCCGAAGCAGATCCTGGCAGAAAACAGCTCGAAACAAAACACGACGAGAAAACGATATCACGGACCTCCAGGGGTCCGGGGGATTATATAGCAAATATTTTTACGACAAAAGGAAGGTTCCAGGCCGAAAACGAGTGGAAACGGGACACCGAGGCGGCCAGACCATAGGTCGGCGCGGCCAGGGTGGGGCCCGCGCCGGCCTATGGTGGCACGCCCTCGTGCGTCCTTTCCACTCCGTTTCGAACTCGTAATTTTTCATATTTTCTAAAAACAACAGAAATAATGTTCGGAAAGGTAAACGCGGACTTTTTATTACCTATACTGTTACCTATTCAAAGTCCAGTTCTGGCGGACTGTCAATTTGTCCTTTGATGAAAGCCTCCGGTGTTTCCACTTGAATAATATCAACATCAACATTATAAGAATCGCCCGAGATATAATGCTTTAGTCTTTGTCCATTCACCACTTGTGTGGCATTGCCTTGGAGAGAGCTAATTTTAATTGCTCCTGAACGATACACCTCCTCAACAACATATGGTCCTTCCCACTTCGAGAGTAATTTCCCTGCAAAGAATCTGAGACGAGACCGATACAATAGAACTTGATCTCCAACATTAAATTCTCTTTTGATGATCCTTCTATCATGCCATTTCTTAACTTTTTCTTTAAAGAGTTTAGCATTTTCATAAGCTTCACTTCTCCATTCATCTAGAGAACTTAATTGCAACAACCTCTTATTACCGGCTAATTTAGGATCTTTATTTAATTCTCTAACAGCCCAATAAGCTTTGTGCTCTAGTTCTAGAGGTAAATGACAAGCTTTTCCATAAACCATTTTATAAGGTGACATTCCCATAGGATTTTTATAAGCAGTTCTATAAGCCCATAGTGCTTCTTTCAATTTGCTAGCCCAATTCCTCCTAGATTTATTAACAGTCTTTCCTAAAATAGCTTTAATCTCTCTATTTGATAATTCTACTTGACCACTAGTTTGAGGATGATAAGCGGAAGCAATTCTATGATTAATACCATACTTAGCAAGAGTTTTTCTAAAACCCCCATGAATAAAATGAGAACCTCCATCAGTCATAATATATCTAGGTACTCCAAATCTAGGAAATATAATATCTACAAGCATTTTTATAGAGGTCTCACCATCAGCACTTTTTGTAGGTATAGCTT
The DNA here is from genome assembly GCA_030979885.1 of Lolium multiflorum. Lineage (NCBI taxonomy): Eukaryota > Viridiplantae > Streptophyta > Magnoliopsida > Poales > Poaceae > Lolium > Lolium multiflorum. The sequence continues at coordinate 70,924,533 of CM061753.1, read as the reverse complement.
CTACCCATTTAGTAACATAATCAACAGCGACAAGTATATGAGTGTTACCGTCTGAAGAAGGGAAAGGTCCCATGAAGTCGAATCCCCAACAATCGAATGGTTCAATAACAAGAGTATAATTCATAGGCATTTCATTGCGTCTAGAGATATTACCAACTCTTTGACATTCATCACAAGATAAAATAAATTTCCTTGCATCTTTGAAGAGTGTTGGCCAATAAAAACCTGATTGTAGAACCTTTTGCGCGGTTCTATCTCCAGCGTGATGTCCTCCATAAACACTTCCATGACATTTATTCAATATCTCCTGTTGTTCATATTCAGGAACGCATCTTCGCATAATACCATCCACTCCTTTATATAAGTGTGGGTCATCCCAAGTAATGCCTCATGTCATAAAAGAATTTCCTCTTCTGCTGAGCTGAAAAGGTTGGAGGCAAATACTTCGAAACAATAAAGTTAGCATAATCTGCATACCAAGGACTCTCTCGCGAGCCCACCTTTATTACAGCCAATTGTTCATTTGGAAAACTATCATTAACAGGAACAGGATCATAAGCAATATTTTCCAATCTAGACAAATTATCAGCAACAGGATTATCAGCACCTTTCCTATCTATAATATGTAAATCAAATTCTTGCAACAGAAGTACCCATCTAATAAGCCTTGGCTTAGCATCTTTCTTTGTCATAAGGTATCTAATTGCAGCATGATCAGTATGAATTGTAACCTTTGAATCAACAATATAGGGTCTAAACTTATCACAAGCAAAGACTACAGCTAACAATTCCTTTTCAGTTGTAGCATAATTTCTTTGAGCAGCATCAAGAGTCTTACTAGCATAATGAATAACATTTAATTTTTTATCTACTCGCTGTCCAAGAACAGCGCGCAAAATCACTAGCATCACACATAATTTCAAAAGGCAAATTCCAATCAGGAGGTTCGACTACAGGAGCAGTTGTTAAGGCTTTCTTTAGAGTTTCAAAAGCTTCCTTACAATCATCATCAAAAACAAAAGGTACATCTTTTTGAAGAAGATTAGTAAGAGGCTTTGAAATTTTAGAGAAATCTTTAATAAATCTCCTATAAAACCCAGCATGACCAAGAACACTACGAATACCTTTAACATCCCTCGGATAGGGCATCTTCTCAATTGCTTCAACTTTAGCTCTATCAACTTCAATACCTCTCTCAGAAATTTTATGTCCCAATACAATTCCTTCATTAACCATAAAGTGGCATTTCTCCCAATTAAGAACAAGGTTAGTTTCTTCACATCTCTGCAAAACTTTATCAAGGTTTCGCAAGCAATTATCAAAAGAATTCCCATAGACAGAAAAATCATCCATGAACACCTCTACAATACTTTCGCAAAAACCATGAAAAATAGCAGACATGCATCTTTGAAAAGTAGCAGGAGCATTACATAAACCAAAAGGCATACGCCTATAAGCATAAGTTCCATAAGGACAAGTAAAAGTGGTTTTCTCTTGATCTTTAGCTTTAACAGCAATTTGTGAAAACCCAGAATAACCATCAAGAAAGCAAAAATGAGTATTTTTAGACAACCTTTCTAGCATTTGATCAATAAAGGGTAAAGGGTAATGATCTTTCTTAGTAACTTTATTAACTTTTCGAAAATCAATGCACATTCTATAACCTACAACTATTCTTTGAGGAATAAGCTCATCATTATCATTAGGCACAACAGTCATTCCTCCTTTCTTAACACACACAGACTACCCATCTACTATCAGCTATAGGATATATAATACCAGCTTCAAGGAGTTTTAATACCTCGTTCCTTACCACTTCCTTCATCTTCGGAATTAGACGACGTTGATGTTCAACAACAGGCTTTGCATCATCTTCCATATTAATAGCATGTTGACAAATAGAAGGAGAAATCCCTTTCAAATCATCAAGAGTATAACCAATAGCTCCTCGGTGTTTCTTCAATATTTCCAATAACCTTTCTTCCTCAATTTCTGAAAGCTTAGAACTAATAATAACAAGATATATTTTCTTATCATCAATATGAGCATATTTAAGATTATCAGGTAAAGGCTTTAAATCAAAAACAGGATCTTCCTTTGGTGGCGGTGTTGTACCCAAATCTTCCACCGGTAAATCATGCTTGAGAATAGGTTGGCGAAGAAAAATTTCCTCAAGCTCATCTCTTTCTTTCCTAAAAGCTTCACTTTCACTATTCTCCAAATGTTGCTGCAAAGGATTATTAGGAACAAGAACAATAGATGCACACTGCTCCATTTTAAAATCATTACTAGGCAAGTCAGCTTTATAAGGAGTTTTGGTAAATTTAGAAAAGTTAAATTCATAAGGTTCACCAGCAAATCTAGTCAAAATTTTCTCTTTCTTACAATCTATAATAGCTCCACAAGTATTTAGAAAAGGTCTACCAAAAATGATAGGACAATGATCACTAGCAGCAGAACCAAGTACCAAAAAGTCAGCAGGATATTTAATCTTACCACATAGAACTTCCACATCTCGAACAATACCAATTGGAGAAATAGTTTCTCTATTAGCCAGATGAATAACCACATCAATATCTTCAAGTTCACAAGAACCAATTTCGTGCATAATCTCCGTGTAAAGCTCATAAGGAATAGCACTAACACTTGCACCAATATCACATAAACCATAATAGCAAGGAACACCACCAATTCTAACAGATAGCATAGGAACACTAACTTGTTTGGATTTATTAGGATGTGAAACAATATTAGAAGCATCTTCACAGAAAATAATATGACCATCCTCCACATTTTCAGTCACAAGATCTTTAACTATTGCAACAGCAGGTTCAATTTTAATTTGTTCTTCAGGTTCTTTAGGTTTCTTTCCACTTTTATTAACTGCACTAGATATGACAGAGTACTCCTTCATTTTAGCAGGGAAAGGAGTTTTTTCAATATAAGCTTCAGGAATAACATTATCAACAGTTTCAATCACTACACATTTGTTTACAGATGAATCAACTTTATCTTTATATGGTTCATGATACTTATCAAAATTCTTCTTAGGCAATTCATAATGAGAGGCAAAAGCTTTATAAAGATTTGCAACAACTTGGGAATCAAGACCATATGTAGCACTCATATTACGAAATTTATCAGTATCCATAAAAGCTTCAATGCATTTATAATCATAAATTATACCTGATTCTCTATCTTTGTCGTTCTCCCATCCTTCAGTATTTTCTTGGATCCGATCAAGAAGGTCCCTTTTAAACTCTTCATTCTTGCGTGTAAATGATCCAGAACAAGAAGTATCCAGCAAGGTCTTGTCTTGAAAAGAAAGTCTTGCATAGAAATTATCAATAATAACATTACCAGGAAGCTCATGAATGGGGCATTTGAGCATTAAAGACTTCAATCTCCCCCAAGCTTGGGCAATACTTTCTCCATCATGAGGCCAGAAATTATATATGCGGTTCCGATCTTTGTGAATTTCACTTGGAGGATAAAATTTTGAATAGAATAAAGGCACAATGTCCTCCCAATCAATAGAATCACCATTCTTCAGCAATTTATACCAGTGCGCCGCTTTACCAGACAGCGATATAGTGAATAGTTTCTTCCTAACTTAATTCATAGAAATACCTGCACATTTGAATAAACCGCATAATTCATGCAAAAACAATAAATGATCACCAGGATGAATAGTTCCATCCCCTTCATAGCGGTTATCCATAACACGTTCAATAATTTTCATAGGTATTTTATATGGTACTACTTCCTCACCTGGCGCTTCATCCACTACCGTTGCAGTAGTAGTAGATTTCCCAAATAGAAATTGAAGAGAAGATCTCTCCATAATGATTTATAGCAGCAGGCAGAAATAAAATCAGCACAAACAATAAATTTCCTTACCAATTCCACTTACCAATAGCGCTTCACACTAACGGCGCAAAAAAAGTCTTGATGACCCACAAGTATAGGGGGTGTATCGTAGTACTTTCGATAAATAAGAGTGTCGAACCCAACGAGGAGCAGAAGGTGTTGACAAGCAGTTTCGATGAAGGATTCACTGTAAATGCTCACAGACAAGTATTCAGGGGGTTTTGATATTGCAGATAAATAAAGTACAAGTAAATAAATGCGAGAGAAATAATTGCAGCGAGTGGCCCAATCCTTTTTAGCACAAAGGACAAGCCGGTTTGTTTACTTATAATGACCAAACGTTCCTGAGGACACACGGGGATTTTAGTCTAGTACTTTCGCTTCAAGTGGCTAAATAATCTTCATTGTTTTGATAAGTGTTGTGTGGGTGAACCTATGCTAATGCACCGCCCTTTCTAGGACTAATACATACTTGTGATTATACCCCTTGCAAGCATCCGCAACTACAAGAAAGTAATTAAGATAAATCTAACCACAGCCTTAAACTCTGAGATCCTGCGATCCCTCCTGCATCGATATACTAACGGGGGCTTAGGTTTCTGTCACTCCGGCAACCCCGCAATTAGCAACCGAATACAAGATGCACTCCCCTAGGCCCATAAATGGTGAAGTGTCGTGTAGTCGACGTTCACACGACACCACTAGAAGAATGACACCACAACTTAAATATCATAACATTGAATATTACTCAACCATAATTCACTACTAGCATTTAGACTTCACCCATGTCCTCAAGAACTAAACGAACTACTCACGAGACATCATATGGAATACAATCAGAGGTGATATGATGATGAATAACAATCTGAACATAAACCTTGGTTCAATGGTTTCACTCAATAGCATCTACAACAAGTATAGAATAACACCGGGAGAGTTTCCCCTATCAAACAATCAAGATTTAACCCGAATTGCTACAGCGATGACGAGGTGCAGCGGTGGTGATGGCGGTGTAGATGGTGGAGATGATGATGATGATGATGGAGATGATGTCCCGCTCGATGACGATGGCGATGGCGTCGATTTCCCCCTCCGGGAGGGAATTTCCCCGGCGGATTCCTGCCCGCAGAGCTCTTTTCTCTCTGGTGTTCTCCGCCCCGCAGAGGCGGCTGTAACCCTTCGTGAGGTCCTCTCTGTGGCTTAGGTTTTCGGGACGAAGGAGTACGCGAAGAAAAGGAGGCGAAAGGGCTGTGGGGCCCCGAGCACGGGGTGGCGCGGCCAGGCCTTGGGCCGCGCCCTGTGGTCAGGCCCACATGGCTCCTCTCTGCTCCCCCTTTTGGCTCCCTCCGTCATCTGGAAAAATAGAATTTACGTGAAATTCCCTTCCACAGTTGATCTTCCGAAATATTGCGTTCGACGGTGCTTTTTCCAGCATCCTGGCTCCGGTGCTTGATCCTCAAATGATGATGAAACATGCAAAATAGATGAAATAACATAAGTATTGTGTCCCAATATGAAATATATCAATGAATAACAGCAAATTATGATACAAAATAGTGATGCAAATTGGACGTATCACCTGCCCTCGATTCGGAGCTCTCCTCCTCAGAATTGCCTGGAAACGCACCCGCGCGCGTACCTGTTAGCTGGAGAAAAAGAGCGACGCGCTCCCCGACGCGAGCGATGCCTCACTCCCGACGTCAGCGAGCAGAGACCTTGCGGCGTCGCGCAGGTTCCCCCTCGCTCCCTGTCTCCCTTCCCTGGCCTCCCACTCCATGGCCTCCCTCCTCCACGGCGAATCATCCCCGCCCTATTCCCCCTGGCCACGCCCCTCCTCGCCCTGTACTAACTATAAATCAGGGGCATGACCAGACGGCCACAGGAGGGTGAACGGCGGCGGCCGGAGAGTGAACAGCGGGGGCGGTGGGCTCAGTGTTTTCAGTGGAACTTCTCCCTTGCCCTCCCCAAGAAAACCTTTCCTTGGCTTCATTCTTCCCCGTCGGATGCTCTCAATGGAGCCATTTTTTCTGAAATTTTCTGGCCGCCGTAGGCTCTAATCTATCGCCGGCACATCGTGGTGACCATGCTCTACACTCTGATCTACAGCATGGCCATCTAGTTCATTCGGTTTAAGCCAAGTCCATTGAATAAAAGACCAAGATACATGTGTTCGTCGCCAGAAAACTACTGTGCCTTCTTGTACCTTCGTCCGTGAGCGAGGAGAGTGGACTTTCAGAGCAGGTGCTTGGTGAGCACCCGTATCTAGACCGTCTATATTGCATCAAGATCAGTGTAATTTTTTTGTCCCCCTCTCAAACAATTTCTCAAATTTATATCTCCCACACCATACATTGTTTGAACTCGAAAATTTGCAGATCACTTAAACATAACAACTGAAATGTGGGAAAATATTTTGGATTTTCTATGTCATTATCTATATATGTATTTCAAGAATTTATTTGAAATTTAAAATTCAAATTTGCACAAAAAATTTCCGAACTATATTCTATTTGTTATTTTTGAGTGACCTGAAAAAAAATCAAATCGAAATGTTACATAACTTGGAAGATACAAAAAAGACAAAGTGTAAAAATGTGGAGGTGCACAGATCCATTCAACTTTTCCCTTCAAGAGAGTGTACTTTCAGAGCAGATGCTTGGTGAGCACCCGTATTTGGACCGTCTATACTGCATCAAGAGCCATGTAATTTTTTTTTTGTTCCTCTCTCAAACAATTTCTTATTTTTGTATCTCTCACACCACACATTGTTTGAACTCGAAAATTTGCATATCACTTAAACATAACAATTGGAATGTGGGAAAAATATTTTGAATTTTCTATGCCATTATCTATATATGTATTTCAACAATTTAATTGAATTTTAAATAAGTTAAAATTCAAATTTGTACAAAAAAATTCCGAACTATTTTTCCTCCCTTTTATTTGTTATTTTTGAGTTACCTGAAAAAAATCAAATCGAAATATTACATAATTTGGAAGATACAAAAAAAGATAAAGTGTAAAAATGTGCAGGTGCACCTGCTCCATTCAACTTTTCCCTTCTAGGTAGGATACGGCCTGGCCACACACACACATGCGGCTAACAGGTACGCAGCTAGCTAGCGAACTAACGTCAAGATTAGTGCGACTCCCTGGCACAGCACCTCAACTGAGACGAGAGGCACGCAAGCAAGCAAGCTGAAGATCCTTGTTGTCGCCATCATCGCAGCCAAGATGTTCTAGCGATTGTCCTAAAGGCACTGATTTTTCTGGCTATATCAAGATGGGATATGTTCGCGGTCTGAACTTGTTTCCCTTGTATACAACAGGGGCGAGAAGATCAACATCATTAGCGGGGTTGATCGCATTAATCATTCTAGTTGTATTTGAAAGCAGCACTTCCTCGTAATTTTAGCTGAAAGATTACTACACGAGCTTGAACTAAATGCACACGTAACCATCCTGATGAGGAAGAAGTACCAGCTCTGATCGGTTCATCAGTTCAAGAACTGACATGTTACCATCCTGCTAATATGTGTGAAAAATAATATACTCCTTCCGTTCAGGATCAAATGACTAGATTCGCTTGTATTTAAATAAATTTGAGTCACTTAATTTTGAGCGGAGAAAGTATATATTCATTCTAACATATACATGCTATTTTTTGTACATGTATAAAAAAATTATATTGTCCAAACTCAACAAATCATTCAATTCCATGGTTTCTACATCCAAATAGAAAATATAATTGGTTATCACCCTGATTCCAACATCAAATTCCAAGCACACCCAAACAACACAATTTGAATTGGAAACCATTTCCTTCTTGGATTTGGAATTTCCAGTACAATTCAATTCTAGGCTCAATTTAGTACATCCAAACAAATAGTTGGAAATCTTAAAGAAATGTATTTCAGAAATAACGATAATGCGATCTGCTAGAAAGCCATCAATACAATTAACCTAGGACTGTCATAATTTACCGTTAATGAAACACACTTGTCGGCCAAAACAGTGAGTTGGAAGTTCTTTGAGAGGAACTATACCAGAGAGCTTCTTACAATGAGCTGCTTCAGTCGTTAGTCTGTCTAGGAAAACAAAACATGGACACCATTTTTATTTGAAGCCTCAGATTCTGCTTGGTTCAACCTTAGTAGGTGCTGGACTATTAGATAAATTTGTATATATATCATAGGGTTTGCTAACACACTGTTACTCCTACACAGTACCGGTGTAACTATCTGTCAAATTATGTAAATGTGAAAACTATCTGTCGCCCCGCGTCTCTCGAGTCAATCGAAAAAGACTGTCCCAAAATATAAATTTCTTCTTCCACATATGCGTGTGTCCGTTAACGTCATTCGGAACAGATTATCTGCCAGGACCCTTTCCGCATGTGTCTCTGCAGGGCACGACGTATGGGCTAATTTCAGATTCTGCTACGCTTCAGCCCAAACCTACCGGCGAGGGGCCTCGCTCATCAGAAGTTAGCCTTCCTTTAGTATATGAATTTGGATCATAATATAAAATTAGATGTGTCTAGTGTAACTCCGGCTAGCCCCGAAAAATGTTAGCTCGGTATGTTAGATGCTACTGTCTAAAAGTCTGGTCGTTTTTGGTCTTTGAACAGAAAGTTTTTTTTTGGTGTAAGGGTAGTAAAGTCTGGAAGTTAGCCAGCTTTACTGTGATGGGACTAGTTGTAAGCAGGAGCTGAACCTGACTATCTCAATTTCAGAAACGAAATTGGGGCCGGATCGAAGGCCCTTTTCTCGAAAAAAAAGTAGCTCGGCAGTAGGTTTCATTGTATTGCTGAATTTGCTGAACTTTTATCTGTGTCGGACTTCCTGTTCAGCATGTACAGGCTACCAAATTCTCAATGTTTATGCAGATTCACCTAATACATCAACAGCCAAAGTGGCAAAATGTAATGCTCGATCACTCGCGTGCAGTTGTTGTATGCCAGGTTCATCAGCGGTTCCAGCTTGACGAGCACGTCGGTGCTAACTAACCTCTCCATTGCCGTTTTTGTTAGACTACCTTCACTTGATCCAATTAATGCCCTTGCTTTACTAAGCGACATATTCAGACAGTGAAAATAAGTCACAGGACGCCATTGCTAAGTGTGAAAATAAGTCACAGGACGCCATTGCTCTTAGCAGCATCGAAACTAACAGTTGCTTTGCCATGATGCTCTCTCGTTTGTTCGTGTTCGTTAAGCAGGTTACTTCGTAACAAATTCATCTCTTCCTTAGATAAAGGAGAAGATCAAAATATGGTTTGTGCAGGTTAGTTCGTGACAAATTCATCTCTTCCTTAGATAAAGGAGAAAATCACAATATGGTTTGTGCAATTTTTCATCCCTTGGTGTAAAGTCCGGTAAGCTCTACATGTGTTGCAATATAACCGTGAAATGACTATATTCACTTATCATACAATATTTGGTTGCCATAAATGTTCTTAGCTATATATTGATATAGAAACTGATTTCATGTATTAGACAACTAATAAATTCAGTTGTATTTTTTTTAGCAATGACATTGCTCCTTTGCCGCCGCTTGAGTGCATGAAGAGTAGCTATGCAGAGCACGCTGCCCGTCACATACATTTTCAGTTTCATGTGGTCGGTGATAGTCATCGGTGATGCAATAGTGTCTGGGCAATAAGGTATATACTCATATTTTTCTCTCCCAGCACAGTGCACATGTATGTTTGTATATAAAAAAATGCCATGACAAGTAGGAAGGCAGCTGGCCATGTCGAGGACACAGTCATAGATCCAGCGGATCTGAGTGAAGTATCACCAGAGGGGGCGCAGCTCCTCTGCAGTTCTTTTATTACTGTACCGGGTACAGTAGCGAAGAGATCTGCTGTTCATTTAATCTAATGGGCCTCCTTTTAGCCAACCAGTGGACATAAAATTATAAACAAATTCCTATGTTTAAGGGGGCATGGAGGAAATATCACACGTATCTCTTTTTATTAGCGCCAAATTACTTTCTAAACTGGCGCCAAAAAATCAAAGGACGATCCTCTCCTGCAGATTGACGATCAATCGGGCCACACAGGTGAATCGCAGGATGGGCATCTCTAGTTTCTCCTCTAGGTGACACATCTGCCGGTAGCGACACAGGGCTCGTCCTTGATGACTTGCCGCCGGAAGCTTGAAACATCGTCTTTCCTCGACGCCGGCAGCGACACGACGCCCTTATGCCTGCAGTGACTTGGATCCTATCCTCAACGCCTCGTCGGCGGCGACACAACACCTTACTTGATTATGTGCTTCCCTTGTCGTCTGATGCCTTCGGACACCTCTCCCTCCTCCTGTCCAAGGTATTACCCGTTATAGATTGCAAGTTCAGAGTATGAGTCTAGATAATATCTATAAGAAAATTTACGTTCAGTGTAGGTAATCTATGCGTAGACGTTGATTGCTAGCTTTAATCTGCTATTCCCTTGTAGTACATTGTAAATAAGATAGCCTCTTTGTGATATTAACTTTTTGGTACATTGATACATTTTTTAAGTTGCCCACTTGCACAATTCAGCTGAGGCACGCATGTTTTGACGGGACAAATATGATACCTAGCTAGATGTCTCAGATTGGGATGAAATTTAAATGTAGAACATAGGCTTTGGACTTTTGGACCAGCTATGGTGGATATATTGGTTTTGATGTCTGGAAAAATTATGAAAACAAGGGCAAAACTGATGAGGTGGTCATTTCTGCAAGATATGTTTGCTCAAATGAGGGTTATCGAGCAAAAGACAAAAGAGATCATCAGACACGATGTCCTCGTGCGGAAACAAGAACTGGTTGCAAAGTAAAGATGGATATCACATTAGATCGAGAAGTAGGGGATTACCAACTCCATAATTTGGATCTTGAACACAACCATGTTCTTCAATTGCCAGGAACACGCCACCTGATGCCGTCACAGCGTAAGATATAAGCTCTACAAGGAATACTTCCCAAAGCTGCACATGAGCAAGCAAGCCGGCAAGTTGGTGGATCAGAAAACTTGGGATATTAGCGCCGTGACCACAAAAACTACTTGCGTACAAAGCGTCAAAGGGAGTTGGTGCATGGCGAAGCCGGAAGTATGCTGAAATACTTTTGATACAAAGTTTGGGAGAACCCTTCATTTGAGTCTACATTACAACACGACTGTGAAGAAAAATAGCAAACATCTTTTGGGATGACGCTAGGATGATCATTGACTATGCTCTTTTCGGTGATTTTGTGACCTTTCACACTACTTTTGGGACAAACAAAGAGTACAGACCTTTTGGGATCTTCGTCGGATTCAACCATTTTAGAGAAACTGTGATTTTTGGTGCTGCTCTTCTATATGATGAAACATTTGACTCTTTCAAATGGCTATTTGAAACATTTTATGTATTCATAAGAACAAACAACCCAAAACTATCTTCACCGATCAAGATACCGCCATGGGAAATGCAATTGACGTTGTATTTACAGAAACATGGCATGGATTGTGCACTTTTCACATAATGCAAAATGCTGTGAAACATTTGTCTCCTCCCAAGAAAGATGAAACAAATGTGCTTTCGGATTTTAGTGCTTGCATGTATGGGTGCGAGGATGAGGAAACATTTGAAGAAGTTTTCCATGTCATGATAAGCAAGGTGGATACGCAGACTTGGTTGGTTAGCATTTATAAAGTAAAACAGAAGTGGGAAAATTGTTACATGAGGAATGTTTATACACTAGGAATGAGAAGCACACAATTAAGTGAGAGCTTGAATAGTGACTTGAAAAAACATTTGAAGTCAGATCTTGACATCTTGCTTTTTTCAAGCATCTAGAGAGAGCCATCCAAGGAAAGCGAGATAACGAGTTAAATTCAGAGTATGAGTCTCGGAAAAAGTTACCTAGACTGAAAGTGAGAACTCCTATGTTATTGCAGGCAAGCAAAGTTTACACTCCAAATACATTTGAGAGTTTTCAGAATGAATATGAAAGGTCCATGTCAGCATACATCAAGGCAGTAGAACACAATGAATATATAGTTGCAATTGGAAGTTTCGACAATGAATCAACATTTGAAGAAGAGTGCAGAGTTGTAGGTAATTATTCAGAGCAATTGGTTACATGCAGCTGTGGGCAGTTTCAAAGAGCTGGTATACTTTGTAGTCATGCTTTAAAAGTCCTTGATGTGATGAATATTAAGTCACTTCCAGAATGATATATATTGAAGCGATGGACTCGAGAAGTTCGAAGTGTTTGTATTGAGGACAGGCGTGGCAATATTGTTTTGGAGGACCCTAGGTCTGAACATAGGCAGCGCTTGAAGTTTCTCATTAAATTTTTTATTGGTATAGCTTCTCGAGCAGTGAAGTCCGAAGAATCTAGCACACTGTTAGATAATGCTCTCGACGACTTCAGCAAGCGAGTTGATGAAAAAGCTCCTAGCTGCATGTCCAATGTTGAAGCTACGCTTGAACAACCAGATGTCCAGTTGCAGAATGCATGCCTAAAGAAAAAAGAAACCTCAAAATAAAAGTTCAAGACGGAAGAGAACTTGGCTTGAGAAGCAGCGCCCCTTGTAAAAAGAAAAAGGAATCAAGTAAAGAAGTACCACAGGAAGAATTTGGTTCGTACTTACCCACATCTAGAGTAAAATATTAATTAAAGTTGTTCAATTTAGAGTAATATTTTGTAAAATTATTTTCTTAGAGAGAGGGGGAAGAAATGACACCACTACAAGACCCAATTCCTCTGATGCCAACCAGTAGAACAAATGAGAATGGGTTTGAGAAATATGGGTGTATCCCGAGCTACACCCAACTACTCCTGGTATTCAATTTGACATGTCTAAATCTGATTATCAATTTGTACTATTGTGCTAATCAATTGTTTCTCTCTTTCATCTGTAGGGCTCTAGCACGGGGCAGAACATACCTGATAATACTTGGAACTTTGGAAACAACACATATTTTACTGGCTGGCCAAATTAGCTTCATACATACTGAAATAAATAAGCAAGATCTCATGTGCAGTACCAAACTATGTACTTATTTTGAGATACAAATGCTTACTTCATAATCTCAGTGCTTCACTTTTTGGGCTAGCTAGAAATCAAAACAGAGGTGATGCTGGTACGAAGATAGAGAGGAAGCGGTTACTGAATGTGCTCTGTGTGAGTTGGTTTGTGGCTGGAGCTTCTCAAATTTCTATTCGGTTGATTCAGCAGAGGTTACTAGCACTACCCCAGTGGTGTATCTATTCTTCCTTTACCCTAAACTTCACTACCAATGCAGAATGGCGTTTGCTCCAGTACTGTTGGCATAATCTTGCCTCTGATCAAGTTAGTAATTTGTGTTAGAGTTAATTAGTACGTGAATACCAGATCGAGTCATGTATGGTGATGGAGTTCATCACCAGGTCCAGTGTCGGTCATAGCTAGCTAGTTGTGTTCATTTCACAACTTGGTACACTAGTAGAAAAACGCTCATCTGTACCGGTTCCATAGGGGCATTAGTACCGGTTGAGCAACCGGTACTAATTATCCGGCACTAAAGGCCCCCTTTCGCACCTTTCTTACGAACCTTAAAGTGCTTCCACGTCACGGGGAACCCGTGGGATGAAGACCTTTGGTACCGTTCGTAACACGAACCGGTATTAAAGCCTATTTCGTTAAAAATTTTTTTTTCCATTTTTTCTAATTATTTTTCACACCCTTTTTTTCACGGCCTTTTTTTTTTTATTTTTTCAGAATTACTAGTATTTCCGTTAGTCTCTAACTAACCTTAATCTCTAGTCAAATTACTTACCCGTAGTCAAACTTCCCGGTCGGTCACCCATCCTCACACTACTCCCGCACTAGCACGCTTAACTTCCAAGTTCCATCCCGTTCCACTTCCAAGTGCTTCGCGCGCATGTATGTGATAATAGTATCATATCAATCCTATTAACATGTTGGTCGATGTCACACTTTCTATCGTTTAAATTCCAAATAATTGTTTTAATAAATAAAAGTAATGATGTAATAATAATGTTGAATAAATAAATAAAATTAACTTTTTAAATTTTTGTTATTTTTAATTATTTTTAAAAAATTTAATATTTTTTGCAAAACCTAAAACTTGAAAAATTGAAAATCTTATAATTTGATAAAAGTAATAGTAATATGTTAGGACTCAAAAAATCTTACAATTAATATTTTAATTTAAAAAAAATAAAAATATATAAAATTTTAAATTTCTGGAAAAAAACTAAAATCTTCCTGCTTTCATATTTTCATTTGGAATTTTGAGAATCTAAAAATTGGCTAACCGGGTAAACCCCTGGTGAATTCGGATGTAACTTTTTCCCAGGATTTTTTTGATATATTATACGTATTTCAACGTCGTTGCAAATTTTCTTTTACCATTTAACAAAAAGTGAAAATTCGAATTTCTTAATTTTTCCTAATAGTAGGTTGCATAACATAGAAGAATGTGAAAACCCTTTAGTACCGGTTCGTGTCACGAACCGGTATTAAAGGTCCTTACGAACCGGTACTAAAGGTCTGAGCAGTGCAACCGGTACTAATACACCCTTTAGTATCGGTTCGTAAGGGAACCGGTATTTATGGCTTAGATGGATGAGAGGTTTTCTACTAGTGGTAGTTTAGGCCAGGTTTGGCGTGTCCTAGTTGTAATAGGTTTACTGCTAGGTGAGTTTGATTAGGAGTAGTAGTACTAATACGAGATAAGTGTTGGACGTGTAGTCCTAGAGTCATGTTCTAGTTCGAGTAGGATTAGTGGTTCCTATCCGTGTAGTATTAGCTAGGTTCTGGTCTGGCCGTGCGTGTATATATACACGTGAGGTCTTGTAAGAAAAAGGTTGTCGAGAAAACAGAAAAATAATAAAGAGAGGAAAATTTAGAGGGTGCGACACGCACCCTTGGCGATAAATTTTGTCTCCGCGTTTGTTCGTCTAGTTTGATGTGATCGGTCCGTGGGCAAATCCCAACAATTGGTATCAGAGCGAGGTCGAAGATTTGAAGCTACGCTTGCCCCGGGGAGGCGACTCTACTAGCGCCTCGGGGCGGGCGACCGTCGCTCGGCGAAGCGACCGGGTGGAGACGGCGAGCAAGCTGTCGTCAACATGGCAACGGGCGATCGTTGCTCAGCGGAGCGACACAGAAGGGACGGCGTGGTGTTGTCGTTGGCGAGCCGAGGTGGTGGATGATCGTTGATGGGAGAGGTGGTGCCGAGGTGTGGTACCGGGAGTCTCGTCAAGATCGTCGTCCGCGGGTTTTTCGTCAAGGTCGTCTTCGGAGGAGTCCGATGAGTCAAAGAGTCAAGTGTGTGCACGTCTACACGTGCGGTCATCGTCGAGTCTGTGAGTCGTCGTTGTGTCCAAGTGCTTGTCTCTGTGAGGATCCGTTGCAGTTGAAGCGTGTCACGTCGAAGTGCTGTCCGGTGCGGGGTGTCACCGAGGGCTAGTGCGTGCGCGGAGAAGTGTGTCTTAACGCAGAGTGCTCAAGCGTGTAGTGGGACAATGATCAGTGAAGGGGAGTCTCTTTAATGAGGACCTGTCTCTACACGAGGCGGTGTGTGTTCCGTCGGCGTGTATTGCGCTAGGGGTGGCCGAAGGTGTCCGCCTGTCAGCGTGACTGAGAGTCTGGATCATACGTTGAGTTTAAGTCGTTGAGCCGCGAATTTGCTTGGAGTCAAGACCAGAAGAAGTATGAGGAGATAACATGTCAAGATTAGGGAGAGATTGTTGGCATAATCTTGCCTCTGATCAAGTTAGTAATTTGTGTTAGAGTTAATTAGTACGTGAATACCAGATCGAGTCATGTATGGTGATGGAGTTCATCACCAGGTCCAGTGTCGGTCATAGCTAGCTAGTTGTGTTCATTTCACAACTTGGTAGTTTAGGCCAGGTTTGGCGTGTCCTAGTTGTAATAGGTTTACTGCTAGGTGAGTTTGATTAGGAGTAGTAGTACTAATACGAGATAAGTGTTGGACGTGTAGTCCTAGAGTCATGTTCTAGTTCGAGTAGGATTAGTGGTTCCTATCCGTGTAGTATTAGCTAGGTTCTGGTCTGGCCGTGCGTGTATATATACACGTGAGGTCTTGTAAGAAAAAGGTTGTACCGAGAAAACAGAAAAATAATAAAGAGAGGAAAATTTAGAGGGTGCGACACGCATCCTTGGCGATAAATTTTGTCTCCGCGTTTGTTCGTCTAGCTTGATGTGATCGGTCCGTGGGCAAATCCCAACAAGTACAACCCCCTC
This sequence comes from Lolium multiflorum, assembly GCA_030979885.1. Classification (NCBI taxonomy): domain Eukaryota; kingdom Viridiplantae; phylum Streptophyta; class Magnoliopsida; order Poales; family Poaceae; genus Lolium; species Lolium multiflorum. The sequence goes on along the minus strand of CM061753.1, from coordinate 70,908,412 downwards.
CCCCTAAACTCAGACAAGCTTAAACACATAGACAATACCTGTTCATAATTATGAGTATGATAGTCTTTTAAAAGTTTAAACGGGTATAGTTAGCCCTGTACAAAACCCGTATAATTAAAGGGTGCCGACGCTTGACCTCTCCTTCACCTCCAACGCCTCCGCATCCACCTCCTCTTTCACCACTGCCACCACTGTCAGGTGCCCGGAGCTAGCCTTCCTGCCATCCGTCTCATCGTCCACCTCACTCTCTTGCCGTGGCCGCATTCGTCTTCCCCATCCCAGTACCGGTCTCACATTGCCGCCGCCTGCGTCGCGAGCCTCGACAGCGTCCACCTCCACCTAATCTGCGAGCTCAGGCACAGCCACCTAGTGCGGGTCTTTCTCTGCCGCCCGTATCCCCGCTATTCGCGCTGAAGGTCGTCGACCTCCGCGACAACGACCCTTCCTTGTTTGTCATGTCCTCGCCGAGTCCCACGTCCTTTCCTCGCTCGACCACCCCTTCGTGCCCACCCTCTACCTCTACGCTCGCCCGGACGCCGGACGCTACGCATACTTCCTTAAGGTTCTATGCTGCCGAGGTGCTTCTCGCTCTCGAGTACCTGCACATGTTGTGCTTCGTGTACAACGAACTCCAATGCGTGGGCACGCACGAGTACCTCACGCCGCAGCTCGTGAGCGAGAGCAGGAACGACAACTCTGTCGACTGAGCGGGAGAGGGAGTTGGTGTATACGGGCGCACGCCATTGAAGGGCTCCGCCAAGGACATGACGTTGAAGAATATCCCGTCGATGCAGGTCACTAACTCGAAGCTGGAGGCCGCAGAGCAGCCGAGGGACCTCGTCGGCACAGGCTGCTCGCGAGAGAGACCCGCGCTGCCTAGATCAAGAAGCATCCGTTCTACGCGGGCTTCGACTTGGCGCTGATACGGTGCGTGATGCTGCTGGTATACGGTGTAGGCATAGATGGGTATACTGGGTTGGTCTTGGGCCTAGAAGCCCGAACTAAGTTTAGGGGGAGGGGGTTGTACTGGAGCAAGCCTCTTATAAATCCAGTCAGTCTCTTTCAGCATCGGCTTGGAAAAAATTAAAAAGCTCACGAGAGCAGCAAAGGAAGACAGAAATTCATCTGATTCAACAAGTTGTAGTCCGTCGGCGAGCGCCCTTGCGGATGGACGGAGGCGGCGTGCGCCTGAAACATCGGGGTCTGCCACACTCGAGTAGGGTCTGCCGCGCTCGAGCTGGAAAAAGTGGCTGCACCACCGCGGGATCCGCCGCCTCCAAGTACACGCTGCCGCGCTCGAGCCGGTATGGCGGACAACGGGGGAGAACTACCGATCTAGGCGCAAGAGCTAAAGAGTGCTGAGAGGGACGAGGGAGCGGCGGGGGCATCGCAGCAATTTTTCAGCTCCACCATTGTTGTCGCTTGTAGAAGATACTAGACGAGTGAGGAAGATGAGCGAGGACAAGGGTGATGGGGTGACTGGGTGACTTGATTCGATTTAACTTTTTGTCTTTTCTTTTTGCCGTAAACGGTGTCATCTTGTAGAACCGTTCGTTTGGAATGGAGGGCAGATCTCTTCACTACCGTACCCGGTACAGTAATAGAAGAACTGCAGAGGAGCCGCGCCCCACCAGAGGGGTAGGCGGGAGCACCCGTGATGTGGCCCCATGTTACGGGCTCATCTAAAATTTTCATTTATAGCCTGAAATGGCCAGAATGAGCACGCGAGCCTTTTGCAGCGAGATTGAGCTCCGCCTGCCAATGTTTCGAGCCGAATTTAATATGAGCATAGCCTATAGCAAATCCAGCTCGAACTGTTTGTGTAGTGGGAATACATTTGACGGCGTGATGTAGCGCTCAGAAATGGCCGTGAGGCCGAACGCCCGGCAGATAGTCAACTTGTATTACTAGTAACTAGAACATCAAATAAATAGATAAAATAATTGTAGAACATGTATGCACAGCGGAGGTTAACTGTGCACTAGTTCATCTAAGCTATTGGTCTGGTGTACTCTCTGATACGCTATGATCCGATCCCATCGATCCTCTGACTCTGAGGCTCTGATGATTTGAACATGTGTATGTATGCATGACCAGCGTGTATTATAATCAATTCATACCAGTTAGAGTGTTAGTGTTCAAATCCCCTCCCTGGCAATCGATCGCTTGAGCGATCACTTTCCTTGGCGCGGCAGCGCTCGCGCCATGCGCGAAATCAATTCCCTTTTTGTCTTGTAGTGTTTAATTATGTTCACACGTAGCTCACACTAACATTTCACGCTCCCACTTGCAGTTAATAAGAGTGTTCACACGTGCATGCATGCATAAAGATCTCTGGTTTGCATTTAATGAGCCAACTTTGCACTAGGCTAGCTCTCACAAGTTGCTGCATGCATGCACAGAGCATCTCGCTCTTTTTTTTCAGCACGACGCATACTTTCAAATCTCTTTATTTGCAATTCCCTTTTGACAATTCTCTTTTTTTGCAATTCCCTTTATGTTGTTATTTCGTACGGTAATTCATGTTTTTATGGATTAATTTTATAATTCCCTTTTTCGGGCCAGTGGTTTTTAAGGGGGAAAATAACGGGTGGGAAGATCCACTTGCAACTCAAATGAACTACCACTTGCTACTCAAATTAAGTATTGTTTTAAGTTGTAAGCTAACAAAATTTGCTAAAATATTCTAAATGAAATTTACTTTTTAGGGTTGCTAGGTATTTATATTTACCGTTGATAAATAACGGGGCACCGGGTTGGTAACTTGTAAACAAAAAAAGACGCTACATATTTTAAATTAAATTAAATTTTTAGGGTTGATATTTATTTATATTTACCATTGATAAATAGCGGGTCACCGGGTTGATAGCTTGTAAACTAAAAAAGAGTCGCTAAAATATTCTAAACGAAATACTTTTTAGGTTTATTATTTATTTATATTTACAGTTGATAAATAACGAGGCGCCAGGTTGATAGCTTGTAAAATAAAAAATGTTCGCTAAAATATTCTAAATGAAATACTTTTTAGGGTTGGTAGTTTTTTAATAATTACCATTGATAAAAAACGGAGCACCGGTTGATAACTTGTAAACTAAAAAGAGTCGCCAAAATATTCAAAATGAAGTTAGATTTTAGGGTTGGTAGTTATTTATATTTACCGTTGATAAATAACAGGACACCGGGTTGATAGCTTCTAAACAAAAAAATATTCGGTAAAATGTTTAAAATAAAATTAACTTTTGGGGTTGATAATTTTATATATTTATCGTTGATCACTCAAGTACGAAGGGGTTGATTATTCGAATAGAAGAGGGTTGATAACTTTTAGCCAGAAAAAAAGTTTCTCAAACATATCAATATGGGTGTTAGTTTTGAAGATCTCGTCGAGACGGATTTATTGGTGAAAGCGGATCTTAATTTGGAGTTGTCGTTTGAAATTTAAAACGTTTTGAATTTTGAAATTTGGAAAAGATTCCACCGACATCAAAGATTCGCTCATTTGTGCATTTATTTAACTTTTCCTCAAATTCCTATATCAGGTTGATAATTTTATACATTTATCGTTGATCACTCAAGTACGGTTGATTATTCGAATAGGAGAGGGTTGATAACTTTTAGCTAAAAGTTTCTCGAAACATATCAATATGGGTGCTAGTTTTGAAGATCTCGTCAGACGATTTATTGGTGAAAGCGGATCTTAATTTGGAGTTGTCGCTTGAAAGTTAAAACGCTTTGAATTTTGAAAGATTCCGCGACATCAGATCGCCTATTTGTGCATGCATGTTTAACTTTCTCACACTGCACCAGTTGATAATTTTATACATTTACCGCTGATCACTCAAGTACGGAGGGTTGATTATTCAAATAGGAGAGGGTTGATAACTTTTAGCCGAAAAAGTTTCTCGAAACATATCAACATGGGTGCTAGTTTTGAAGATCTCGTCGAGACGGATTTATTGGTGAAAGCGGATCTTAATTTGGAGTTGTCGTTTGAAAGTTAAAACGTTTTGAATTTGGAAATTTGGAAAATATTCCGCTGACATCAGCAGATTCGTCTATTTGGTCATGCATGCAGAACTTTCCCTCAATACGTGCACCAGGTTGATAATTTTATACATTTACCGTTGATCACTCAAGTACGGAGGGGTTGATTATTCGAATAGAGAGGGTTGATAACTTTTGCCGAAAAAAATCTTCGAAACATATTAACATGGGTGCTAGTTTTGAAGATCTGTCGAGACGGATTGATTGGTGAAAGCGGATCTTAATTTGGAGTTGTCGTTTGAAAGTTAAAACGTTTGAATTTTGAAATTTGGAAAAGATTCCGCTGACATCAGATTCGTCTGTTTCTACATGCATGCAGAACTTTCCCTCAATAGCCTCCACTACAGTCCAAAATTTGCCAAAAATAGAAAGAAAAAATTGGTTAGAAACCGATCGCTCATTCTCTCCCTAGCAATCGTTCGCTAGCTAGGGGAGCCCGTTAGTGTTTGTAGTACACTGTACTACTCAATTCATTGATGTATGATTCTTTTTATATATCTTAAAGTAAAAAGATACGAATCAAAACTAGAGAATCTACGTAATAAAACCAAATGCCTACATTTACGAAAGCATACAATAAAAGATCTCGGACGGAGGAAGTACTAACAAGCACGCCCCCGCCACATGTACCGGAGGGATCGGAGTAGCTGGCAGTATATACAAACTTAACTACCGCTCTCCTTTGCTTCGAGTTGCAGTGATTCCTGCTTATTGTCAATCAATTTTCTATTGGAATGTTAAAGCATCTTCACCGGCGCCCCTCATAGCGGCCCCGATAGCGATTTGAGGGCCAGGAGCGAAAATGGACTCGCACCGGCACGCCCCAAATGGCGCCGGTCAATTTTCGAGCCCAATAGAATCGCCGGCAACCCCGTGTCGGCCCCTTCGCCAATGGCGCGAATCGGGCGCGCCGGCGCCTCGCGAGGCTGAAAATTTTGGGCGTGGAAGCCGCCTGTCAACCACACATCCCAAAAGTTGACGCCAGCGGGGAGTGGCGGGGCCGACGCGTCAGCGGCTTATTCAATTTTAACCTAACCGTCGCCTACCTCGCGACGGGAGTTATTGGACGCAGCGTCGGTGCAGTTTCCGCAGACGCGCAGCGAACCGTCCCGTCGCGCGCCTTGCTCTTCGTGCCGGCGTTAATGAGCGCCACCGCTCCCCCGCCTCCCTCCGGCCTATAAAAAGGACCGCCTCTCATCGTCCCTCTCACACACAAACCCTTGTGACTCTCTCCCCAACCATAGCCGCCACCATCTGAAGAGATGTAATGTCCCAGGTTTAGAGACGATCGAGGGGTAGATTTTAGAAAGGGATGTGCATTACATTGTAAATTCTGGGGAAATTTCGCGCTTTTAAACAAAAACTGCATCGAAGGGGGACAAGTTTCTCTCTCGACACCTTACAGGGTTAGGGTTCCGAGAGTGCGACAAACTTGTTTCCATTCAACTAAATTAGAGTTTTGAGAAGAGAGGGGAGAGATTTCATCACAACTTGAGTTGCATGATTGAATTCAAACCTAAGTTGAATTTGAATTTCAAATTCAAACATTAAATAATTATCTCATAATTCAATTGTGAGGAAATTCATTAAATAAATAATAAATTATAAACAATATTGAACAAGACAATTAATAAGTAAAGCTCATTAGAGAAAATCTTGAGCTTTATTGATCATCACACAAATTACATTGTCTTTACAATATTCATAAGAAAATAAATGAAAATTACAACACATTACAAGAATTGCTTGAATAGAAAAAGATAAAGAAAATTACAAGTAAATGTAATTTATCCTAATCTACAATATGATCTTGAACTTGGTGATCTTCATGTCCGTTTGATCAACTTCTTGATCCCTGCATACAAACAAAACAAACACAAGAAAATAAAACAAGTATTATGCCAAGTGGCATTGCCACTTGGCAGGTTAGCAAAGAAATAAAAATTTAGAAGATATGATCAACTCGCCGAGCTGATCTAGTCACAGCCAAGGATCAAGCCGTATACCAAGTATCTGCACACACACACAAACAGTGCTCACAAGGCAAGTGTGCATGCAAGACACCACACACACACTGTGAATCACCAACAGCTGCCGTGCCTTGTTGTCGACCGAGAAGGAGAGGGAGATCATATAAAAGCCTCCAACAGTGAACCCTAGATCATTCATCGACACACTTCACAGGTAAGTCTCAAGAACAAGAACACAAGCACAGCTAGAACAAGAGAACAACCACTGTTCCACTAGTTCCATCATACACACAAACAGAACAAGCATCATCAGCTAGCTAGGAGGAGGGGCAAGCATAAACAGATTCAGACAACTCTCTACACCAACACCCAAATCCTAGGGAGTGAGGTATACCACACAAGAGCCCGAGCAAGATCATATCTTGCTCATACTTAAGCATCCACATGCATCACAGAAACAAAAGAAGGGTAGAACCCTGTTTGTGTCATCCTCTGGCTGAAAAGCCATTTGGTGCAAGCAAATATGGGTAAAGACATAGGGAGATCATCCTATGGGAACAACAGTTATGCAAATCAGTGCATAACTGAAGAAATCTAGCAAAGAATGAAGTCACAGACTAGCTTAGCCCACACACTTAACACCCACAGCTACCTATGCCATCAGACATATAGACGATATGTGTCTATTTTGTTTCAACAACAAAGGCTACTGGCTATTCCAACAAAAAGGGATCAGCCAGAAAGCAGTTGTTCATTCACAGCAAGCCAACATAGGGTGGGAGCTTCCTGAACAGCAAGAGTTGCTGTTGAGGCCACCTCAACCACTTAACCAATCCCAACAGAGAAGCCATGCACAGATATCATCACCCTGTGGGGTTCAAAAGGAGGGCTAGGGTACTCAACCAAGCATTGGCATCCATCTAGCCCTACCAAATGCACTTATATGATCATCACTGCAAGGCAGTTCACATCAGATATCCAAACATTAAGGCAAACTAAGCAGATAAATGAAGCAGGCAAGCTACTGATGCACTGGATCTTGCAGATGATCCAATGGATCATTGCAAGCATCCACTGATACCTGGACAAGCACTAGCACCCACAGGCTAAGCCTGTAGGAAGCACAAACAGCACTGGATGAGCACCAGTGAGTTACAGAGAGGAGCACACACTTGCTCACAAGCAAGTAATGATAAATTGACCATCAGAGCATCACTAGCTCTTGCTACAGATCACCACAGCCAAGCATAGCATCAACACATGCACCAGATAAATTACATAACCACAGAACAAGAACAATGGCATAGCAGACAATCAAATACATGATATATAATTGTATGCAGAAGCACACTAACAAGGGTTTAGAGCTGTCTAGTCAACCATCATGCTCAGTAGGACATTCCTAGGAGCTACAGTTCAATAATCATCACACAGGGGCACTGACACTTGCATCCCACAAGAATCATGCATCATGATCAAGCCAGGGCCCAGATTATGCACACACAGGATATCCTTGTGGAAGTAGTTATCACAGGAGCCAGTCAAGAGGCCATGAGCATCACCGGATGCTCATGAGCATTCACAGGAGGGCCACAGTAGGAGTATAGGATACAACAGTAGTGCATAGAACAAAGCTAGAAGAGCAGCAGCTGCTAGCAATCCATGGCAGAAGAAGCAGGAATGAAGAATACGCACAGAACAGAAACACAGAAGCAGCAGCTAGTAGCGCAGAAGTAGCAGACGGCATGACCTCTCCATGGGGATGAGCAGCCGCATCTCTTAGCTAGAAGAAGGAGGAGAACCGGGGGGTACTAACTGGAGCAGCACCACGGCGTCACCGTGGCGGCACGGCGGCACTGCCTGGCCACGGCAGCGCCAAGCCTGGGCCAAGCCAGGCGGTCGCCAAGGCGCGGAGGCTCCAGCACAACCATGGCGAGGCACTGATGTCTACGGGTGCTTCTATTCTTGTAGACAGTGTTGGGCCTCCAAGAGCAGAGGTTTGTAGAACAGCAGCAAGTTTCCTTAAGTGGATTACCCAAGGTTTATCGAACTCAGGGAGGAAGAGGTCAAAGATATCCCTCTCATGCAACCCTGCAACCACAAAGCAAGAAGTCTCTTGTGTCCCCAACACACCTAATAGGTGTACTAGTTCGGCGAAGAGATAGTGAAATACAAGTGGTATGAATGAATATGAGCAGTAGTAACGCAAAAAAGTGCTTGCTGGGAGCGTGCTTGATGGTAGTACATTGCAGGAAGTAAACATGCGTAGTAACGCAGCAAGTAACGCAGTAAACAAAGAAAAGCAATAGCGAGTATTTAGGAACAAGGCCTAGGGATTAGACTTTCACTAGTGGACACTCTCAACATTGATCACATAACAGAATAGATAAATGCATACTCTTGATACGTCCAAAACGTATCTACTTTCCCGAACACTTTTGCTATTGTTTTGCCTCTAATTTGTGTGTTTTGGATACAACTAACACGGACTAACGCTGTTTTCAGCAGAATTGCTCTGGTGTCTCGCTTTGTGCAGAAATCCAACTTTCGAAAATCCTCGGAATTTATGCGGAAGGGCCTATTTTACTAATATTGACGGAGCCAGAAGGGCAAAGGAGGTGGAGGCCCGAGGCCCCACACCACATGGCGGCGCGGCCTGGGGGGGCCCGCGGCCATGTGGTGTGCCCTCGCCGGCCTCCGACGCCCCTTCGGACTACTTATTGGTTTCGACTGAAAACGCACGGGAGAAGTCGGTCGCCGAAACCCTCCAGGAGCCGCCACATCGCGAAACTCCGTCTCGGGAGCCGGGTCTCCGTTCTGGCACTCCGCCGGACGGGGAATTGGAGGAGATCTTCACCGCCATCACCGCCAACGCCTCTCCATCGACCAGCCATGTTTCCCCATCCATGTGTGAGTAATTCCCCGCTGTAGGATGAAGGGGATGGTAGGGATTGGATGAGATTGGTCATGTAATAGTCATAAGATTGTTAGGGCATAGTGCCTAGTATCCGTAGATGTCACTTTTATGATATTGTTGCAACTTGTTATGCTTAATGCTTGTCACTAGGGCCCGAGTGCCATGATCTCAGATCTGAACATGTTATTGATTCATGAAGATATTCGTTGTTTATGATCTTACCTGCAAGTTGTATACACATGTCGCTGTCCGGAACCAATGGCCCCAAGTGAATCGGGACAACCGGAGGGGATGGTGATGTGAGGATCACATGTGTTCACGGAGTGTTAATGCTTGCTCTGTGACTCTATTAAAAGGAGTACCTTAATATCCAAGAGTTTCCCTAGAGGCCCGGGCCACACCTGGTAGGACAAAAAGATGTTGTGCAAGTTTCTCATTGCGAGCACGTACGAAATATGGAACACATGCCTATTGATTGATTAGTACTTGGATACCGTTTTATTATTATCTGCAAATGCCCATGCTTTGATTGTTACATGAGTTTCTCTCATCCATGCAACGCCCATTAAATCCGTCCATGTGCCTACAGTATTTTAGTCCTGCTGTTTACTATAATCACTATGCTGTCTTTATTTCGCGCACTGTTATTTCGCTATTTCACCGCCATAAATTACATCGATAAACTCTTGCGAGCAAGTCATGTTTCCAGGTGCAGCTGAATTGACAACTCCGCTGTAAGTTTACATATTCTTTGTCTCCCTTGTGTCGAATCAATAAATTGGGTAATACTTCCCTCGAAGACGATCCCCTATACTTGTGGGTCATCAAGACTATTTTCTGGCGCCGTTGCCGGGGAGCATAGCTTTATTTGGAAGTTCACTTGGATTGATATTGTTCGCTGCAAATTCTCCATTATGGGTAAATCTCGCGATACTAAGATCGCCATATTACCATCCACTACAAGAAAAGGTACAACTCTTAGTACCTCTGCTGTTCTTGATTCACCATCTGTGATTGATAAACTTGTTTCACCGCCACATGCTTCACATGCTGGTACTTCTGCTGAATCTGAAAATTCTCATAATATTGATAATGTTTCGCTGTGCTTGATGATAGTGGTTCATTGGGATCTTTTCTAGATGCTACGATTGCTAGGTCTAGACAAATTGAAAATAAAAACTCCTAATGAAAATGTTACTACACTTATTAAATCACCTGAACTTGATTATTCTAGTGATGATCCCGATGAAGATTATGTAGAGCTGATGATGATTTTATTGAAAAATGCAATGCTACTACTGATTCAAGAAAAATTAAAAAGTTGCTTGCGAACATGCTGTAGATATAAACCATCTCCCGATCCTAAATTTGCCACATCTCCTATAAACATTAGGGATAAAGATTATGATTTTTCTCTTGATCTATCTCATATAGCTATTGTTGAGAAAACACCCTTTTGTGGTACTGAAAAAGAATGCTGTTGAACACTTGACTGAGTTATCTACTCTTAGTGGCGTGTTTTCTGATGATGTCAAGATGCGTACTTATTTTGTCGCTAAAATTTTTCCTTTCTCATTAAAGGATGATGCTAAAACTATAATAATTTGCCTCCTGGTTCTATTAAAAGTCCCATTGACTTGCGTGATGTTTTCTTTCGAAAATACTTTCCTGCTAGTGCTCAACACGCCGCTTTGCAGAGAATTTATAATTTTGACCAGGAAGATGGAGAGAAATTGCCTGAGGCTTGGGCGAGATTTTGCTCTCTTATTAGAGCTCAGCTCACCATGATTTGGAAAAGCATGATTTACTTGATATATTTTATAGTGGACTAACCATTGAGTCTAGGGCATACCTGGATAGTTGTGCTGGTTGTGTTTTCAGGAAAAGAACTCCAGACGACGCTGAAGAATTATTGGCTAAAATAGGCCGGAATCATGATGATTGGTCTACACCTGAACCAACCCCGACACCGATAGTGAAGAAGAGGGGTATGATTAAATTAAATGATGAAGATATGAGGGAAGCCAAGAAGTCTCTTAAAGAGAAGGGTATTAAACCTGAAGATGTGAAGAATTTACCTCCTATAGAAGATATATGTGAGACAATTCCCCCTTCATCCATGATTGAGGTACACTCGCTTCAACACTTTACTAGGGAAGATATTCCGTATTCAAAATCTCCTGCTCAATGCTTAGATGAATTTGATAATTATATTGTTAAGCAAGAAAAATTTAATATGAGAGTAGAGAATCATTTAATGGAAAATTCCCGAGCTATTAGTGAATTGCATGATATTGTGGAGAGAACCTCCAATGATGTTAAGATACTTGTTAAACATTTTCAAATGGTTCAAACTCAAATTGATCAACTTACTAAAGTGCAAAATGACTTGTTGGGAAATAATTCTAAAGAAAAACATGCTTGTGAAGTAACAACTAGAGGTGGTGCTTCTACCCAGGATCCTCTATATCCTGAAGGGCATCCCAAAAGAGTTGAACAAGATTCTCAACTAATTAAAACTAGTGCTCCATCTAAGAAAAAGAAAAAGAAACATAAGAATGTTGTAGAATCCTCTGAACCTGTTAATGATCCTAATAGTATTTCTATTTCTGATGCTGAAACTGAAAGTGGTAATGAACATGTGACTGGAGACCACCGGCGGCCTTCAGGAACCTGTTAACGAAGGCCTTCCTCAGCGTATGCAAGTATAACCTTTCGGCTTCCTCCAGACCACCGGCGGGCAGTGACTGGCCAACACCGTAGAGCCGGGAACAACTAGGGCTGCGGCTGGCCCCAGTCCCTCAGAGCGACGGCCCGCAAAGCCCTGGTCGCGCGCCGATGCAAATTGCAGGGCGTGCCACCTGACCTATACCTGGTCGGAAGGTGGGATGATGCCTCGCTAGTTTCCTGCAGGGCACACACGCACACGTCACGAGCCTCGATCGGCTCTCGGGTGTCCTGTGAATCGGCTCATGGAGCCGATCCACCCATGATTCGTCCAAGGTGGCCGAATATATGGTGGTCCTGCTTGAGCATGATGAAGCATATGAGATCCACGACGATCCGGGGTTTTCACCGCATAATCGGATCATCCTACTCACGATTGGGCCTCGCGCTCACGCACGGTGACCGTAAGCCAGCCCTAGACAAGGCCTAAAAACCAACACTAGGTTGATCCTCGGAACGTCCTGTCTAGGGGCAGCAAACTACACCCTACATGCCGCTGGATCCTCCAACCCTTTGTAAGGCCTAACTATTGCAGATATTAAACTAATCCTTGATGAATCAAGGAGCAATCGTAACGGATCAGATCTACTAAATAACGATCAAGCGGGGTGCCGCCCCTGCACCCATGATGAGGTACAGGGACGGCTAGATGCGCAAGGGTTGCACTACGACAGCATATGATACTAGGAACAATGCTAACCCTAACACATCTATGATAACTACGTTGCTCGCCATCAAAAAGGCTTCAGCAGTACGAGCAACACATGAACAACTAGGCAGGCTCGTGCTGCCTAGATCGCGAGATGCGATCTAGGCAGCATGGTGCTTACCGGAGGAACCCTCGAGACGAAGGAGTTGGCGATGCGCCGAGATTGGTTTGTGTTGAACGTTGGTTGTTGTTTATTCCATAAACCCTAGGTACATATTTATAGTCCAGGGGACTTTCTAATGTGGGCGTGCACTAAACCGTGCACGAGACAAACTCTAATCTCTACGTAATCTACTATATAAAGATACACGGGCTAACTAGCCCAAACTTGATAAACAAGGCCGATTCACGTATTTCTTCCACGTACAATCTTCACGTCCATCTTGATCGCGGCCCACCTCTGACTTGGTCAAATTCTGGTGATAACACATGCCCCCTGGTTTTGGAAATGATATTTCCAAAATCATTACGCCTTTCCTTCGTCGGGTCATGTCGTGGCAGAGCAGAACCGTCGCAGAGTTCTTCATCATGATAACTTGCCTCCTCAACTTCTCTGCACGATTTGACAGTTTTGGCACCACTTCCTCGGAAACTGCCGTGGCATTGAATTTCTATCATGCCCTCTTTTATTTAACCGCCCCAAACAGTTCTCCTCTGCATCTCCTTCGCATTAGCACCCAAAACCCTCCTCGCCACCATGTCCTCTTCCTCCTCCGCCTCATCGGATCTTTCCGCCTCCTCTTCGTCTCGCGAGCCAACGCCGGAGCACAACCCGGCGGAGGTCCATGCGGCCAACATCCGCGCGCCATTGCGGCCGGGGAGGAGTCGATCATGACTTCTCCACCTGGTCGAGGACGACAAGTCCCTGACTGATGGGGAGAGCGATCTCCGCTTCCTCGCCGACAAGGAAGCGGTGGAAGAAAGCGAGGACGATCGCTTCCCCTGGGATGGGGCCACCTCCGAGGAGGTGAAGGAGGAGGAAGAGGATCGACGACGACGACAGCTCCCCCGACGAGCCGCCGGCCAAGCGCCATTGCCCCTGGCCGGGAATCTGAGTGATTTCGACAGCGACGACGATGACGACGACGAGGAAGATGAGGACAATGCAGGTCCTGCCGGCGGCCGCTGGAGCAGCGACGACGAGCCGGCCGGGAGCAGCGCCGACAGCGGCGATGACGGCGACAACGAGGGCAGCAACGGCCCGTAGATAGGGCCCCTAGCATAGGATCCGTAGAAGTAGGCGGGGCAATGTATCCCCTTTTGAGGGCAATCAGCTCTACTATGTAAGAAATCTCGCCTATTAATGAAGAACTCTTCCCCAATTTGATTTGCCGATTTCTTCTGAGTTCAATTGAGCCGATTCCCTCTTCTACTGACCTTGCCGATTCGTTCCCTTTGCCAATGCGTGATGAGCCGATAGCACCGCATCGGTCCTTCAAATTCGCCCTTCCCTTCTTCAACTGATGATTTTCTAAATTTGGCAGAAAATGCAGGATCTTCAGGAAAACCTTTGAACTTTCCCAACCAAACCCAATAATGCTCTTCAATACTCATCACTTGTGAAGAAGGTTGCAATGAAGGACCAGCCGATGGTATCCCAATCGGCTTTTAAACAGAGTAAAACAGAGCATCCACCAGGCCTGCTGCCCCCGAGCCTCACTCGAGGCGAGACTGTCAAAGAGAATGTGCCAAAGCCAATCCCCTTTCTTCCTCAGACAGCCGGAACTTGGTTCAGGAACCCAGAGCGGCTCGAAGCAACGGAAGGCACCACCGCTGGCCTGAATTTGGTGAAGACCCGATAAACATCGCATAATGCCGCTAGAGTCGATGTCCATGCATCGGCTATATCCTTAAGTCGATGTCCTTTGGCAATTTTTTTTGAATTTTTTTGAATTTTTTAGCCGATTTGTGTGTCGGCCTCCATATTTGATAGTATTATCTCATATCCTCGTGTTTTATCCATCTAGGTGCCCCCCGAGCCGATTCTGTCAAGAGAATTGATGGTATCGGCTCTTCAGGTAGTCCCTGTTGGGTCAAACGTTGATCCCAGGCAGAATGGATGGTGGGGATAATTTTGGCCGATCACTGGAATCGGCCTCCACGTTGTTTGCTCGGTGAAGGTTTTGTAATATCCCTTCATCAGTTTCGGAGGGCCGATCGCAAGGATCAGCCTCGCCACGTTGCTTATTGACGTAGTCTTGCTACTCGCCCAGGCCGGTAGACAAAACCAGCCCAATCTCCGATTTTATTACGTTGGTGCGCTTGCTGTTGTCCACCTCAGGTGCATCGTGTGATCGTGGAGCTCTACACTTCGCCGGACGAACGAGCACCATGTTTGTGCCAGCCGATGTTTCATCATCGGCTTTCCTTTGCTTGGGGCGCCACTCTTTTCTTTGCGGCCCCTCTTCATCCAGGGTCCTCTGGACTTTCGCAGCCAAATCAGGTCGTGCCTTCCTCAGCGTATGCAAGTATAACCTTTCGGCTTCCTCCAGACCGCGCAATCGCTGAACCCTGCGCTTTTGTGAATGGCTGAGACCATCAGGGCACCACCTTGGACGGTGGTACCTGTCTTCTTCGTCTTCCCCTCGTCTTCCGAATCCTCGAGATCTTCCAACAGAGGGGTCTCAGCACGTCTGTTTTGTGGTGGGAGAGGTCCCGCGCTCGAACACGACACGTTGGCTGCCTCCTTCTTTTCTGGTTGCATTCTGGGCGCCGATTGTTGGTAATCGGCTCATTCCTGAATCCCAGCAGTGTCGAAGAAAGGGCACCCAATGCCTGTCCGTATCGTCCTGCTCCCTGGCGTGGCGCTCCTGCCGCTCCTCATCGTGATTATGCCGACGATGTCTTCTGTCGTTTCTGGCCAGACGGCCTCTTTCATCATCGTCGCCGTGTCGCCGGCGTTGATCATACCGACTCACGTACTTATTGAGGAGGTGATCAGAGAGGGGTCGTTGATATCTTATGTTCTTAACTTCCTCTGTGACGTAGCGCTTGCCATCTTGACGGAGCCGATCGCATGGAGCGGCCCCCGTGTCCTTGCTCTGAGAGCAGCTGTCCTCATCCCCGTCCTTCTCAGAGCGGTGTCCAAGCTCTACCATGCTGATGTTGGCTGAGAAATCAGGCTGGCACCCTCCGAGGTGGGCGAACTCCACCATGTTGACGGCGGGGAAGGGGTGTGTGTCGACCTTCATGGCATACTGGTTAAAAATTAGTCGCCCATTTTCTATTGCCATCTGGATCTGCTGACGCCACACCCTGCAGTCGTTAGTGGTGTGGGTGAACGTGTTATGCCACTTGCAGTATGGCTTTCCGTTCAGCTCTTGCACCGTGGGAACTTTGTGGCCTTCGGGAATCTTTATATGCTTCTCCGCGAGTAAGAGATCGAAAATCTGCTCGGTTTTCGTCACGTCGAAGTCGAATCCTCTTGGAGGTCCTGGTGGCTTCACCCATTTGCAGGTTACTGGGCCTGCAGCTCGAGTCCACTCAGCCACCGCGACCTCTTGTTCTCCCGTAGCGACTTCATCTTCGCCTGCGTCGACCATGGTAACCACACGCTTGAACTTGTCCTGGTAGACATCTGGGTGACGCTGTTCATACGCTGACAGCTTCTGTACCATGTGCGCTAACGACGGGTAGTCCGCTTGGGAGGCCACGTCCTTGATCGATGATGATAGACCCACCACCGCCAACTCGACTGCTTCTTTTTCGCTTACGTGAACCGAATAGCATCGTTCCTAACGGTCCTGAAGCGCTGGATGTATTCTGACACTGTTTCGCGCTTCTGTCGTACTTGTGCTAGATCGGCAATGCCAGCCTCGGAAGCCTCAGTGATATTGCTCATGGAACCGTTCTTCCAGCTGCTTCCAAGTCCGACTGAGTTCGGTGGCAGCGACGTGTACCAACCGAAAGCCGATCCTGTGAGGGACTGTGAGAAGTACCTCACGCGCAGCTCGTCTGACGAGAGATCATGCCCAGCTGCGCCAAATATCGGCTCACGTGCTCGATGGAGCTGGAACCATCTGATCCGCTGAACTTTGTGAAGTCCGGGAGCCGATATTTGGGTGGTAGCGGGATCAATTCGTACTCGTTGGGGTACGGCTTGGTATAGCCGATCGCTTTTCGGCATCATGCCGAACTAATCTTTCAAGATCGTACAAATCTGATCCGCGGTGATGGCTGCAGGTGCCGAAGGTTCGTTGGAGTGGCGTACTTAACCAGCCACGCTTGTTTCTGGTTCTGAGCCAACTGCAGGAGCTGGGCTCGGGAGTTTTGTCGGGGTGGCGTATTTAGCTAGCCACGTTTGCTTCTCAGGGTCTGCCTCCGACGCTCCTCCTGTTGCCCCAGAAGTCCCTGCTATAGCAACCTGGTTCGAGGGTGCCCAGGTGCTGCAGTCTGGCACGTATGCGCATGCGTACCCGTGCGGGATCTCCTTGGGCGCGTCCTGTAGGAATTGGTAGTCACTGGGGTCACCACCAATCTTGTAGACGACATAGGCCGATGAGTTCGGCGCTTCGGGCGCTGCCAACGCGAACGGCAGCGGTGGACGGGACTGGAGTAGCAATTCCCCTTGGTGAGTCCCTAGGGCTGGTCCTGACGGAGAGTACTGATGGCTCATGATCTCCTGGATCACGCGCAGCGACGCGCTCCAACGTGTTCACCAGGCTCTCGAATGGTGGCGGCGAATGAGCCACCATGAAGTTTATCTCCTGACGCAGCGACCTGGTGCGTTCCTCGACGGGGTGGACAGGTCCACTCCATCAAGCGCGCCTTCAGTGAACCCTTCCATCTGATGCCATGGGAGCGGGTCCTGTGGAAAGAGCCGATGAGGTCGGCTTCGAGGACGGTTTGACCTCGTCATACTTCTTCTTGAGCTCGCCGGAGAGCTCCTCGTAAGTGACCGGAGTTTCTTCCGCCATCTCTGATGTGGATGGCGAGGTGGTTGTCGTTGAAGATGGTCCCACCGGGCGTGCGAATGTGTTGACGTCAGAAACCCACCGGCGGGCAGTGACTGGCCAACACCGTAGAGCCGGGAACAACTAGGGCTGCGGCTGGCCCCAGTCCCTCGAGCGACGGCCCGCAAAGCCTCCTGGTCGCGCGCCGATGCAAATTGCAAGGGCGTGCCACCTGACCTATACCTGGTCAGGAAGGTGTGGATGATGCCTCGCTTAGTTTCCTGCAGGGCACACACGTACACGTTAAATACGAGCCTCGATCGGCTCTCAGGTTGTCCTGTGAATCGGCTCATGGAGCCGATCCACCCATGATTCGTCCAAGGTGGCCGAATATATGGTGGTCCTGCTTGATCATGATGAAGCATATGAGATCCACGACGATCTGGGGTTTTCACCGCATAATCGGATCATCCTACTCACGATTGGGCCTCGCGCTCACGCACGGTGACCGTAAGCCAGCCCTAGACAAGGCCTAAAAACCAACACTAGGTTGATCCTCGGAACGTCCTGTAGCAAACTACACCCTACATGCCGCTGGATCCTCCAACCCTTTGTAAGGCCTAACTATTGCAGATATTAAACTAATCCTTGATGAATCAAGGAGCAATCGTAACGGATCAGATCTACTAAATAACGATCAAGCGGGGTGCCGCCCCTGCACCCATGATGAGGTACAAGGACGGCTAGATGCGCAAGGGTTGCACTACGACAGCATATGATACTAGGAACAATGCTAACCCTAACACATCTATGATAACTACGTTGCTCGCCATCAAAAAGGCTTCAGCACGAGCAACGCATGAACAACTAGGCAGGCTCGTCTGCCTAGATCGCGAGATGCGATCTAGGCAGCATGGTGCTTACCGGAGGAACCCTCGAGACGAAGGAGTTGGCGATGCGCCGAGATTGGTTTGTGTTGAACGTTGGTTGTTGTTTATTCCATAAACCCTAGGTACATATTTATAGTCCAGGGGACTTTCTAATGTGGGCGTGCACTAAACCGTGCACGAGACAAACTCTAATCTCTACGTAATCCTACTATATAAAGATACACGGGCTAACTAGCCCAAACTTGATAAACAAGGCCGATTCACGTATTTCTCCCACGTACAATCTTCACGTCCATCTTGATCGCGGCCCACCTCTGACTTGGTCAAATTCTGGTGATAACAACATGATAAAGATAATGATAAGGATGATACTCCTGATAAAGAAGAAATTGAAAAAGAACCTGAAAAGCATGCTAAAAATAAAAAGTACACTAAAGAAGATTTTATTACTGAGAAGCATGGTAATGAAAGAGAACCTTGGGTTCAAAAGCAAATGCCTTTTCCTGCTAAGAAACTAAAATCAAAGGAGGAGGAACATTATAATAAATTTTGTGATTGGATGAAACCTTTATTTTTGCAAATCCCTTTGACTGATGCTATTAAATTGCCTCCTTATTCAAAGTATATGAAAGATATTGTTACTAACAAAAGGAAAGTCCCCAATGAGGAAATTTCTACTATGCTCGCTAATTACTCCTTCAATGGTAAGATTCCAAAGAAGTTGGGCGATACCAACTATTCCTTGTTCCATCAAGAATAATTATGTTAGAACTGCTCTATGTGATTTAGGAGCAGGTGTGAGTGTGATGCCTTTTTCTCTTTATAAGAGACTTGATTTAGATAAATTGATACCAACTGATATATCTTTGCAAATGGCTGATAAATCTACTGCTATTCCTGTTGGTTTATGTGAAAATGTTCCTGTTCAAGTTACTCAGCATTGCTTGATATTAACTGATTTTGTTGTGTTGGAAATGCCTGAAGATGATAATATGTCCATTATTCTTGGAAGACCCTTTCTTAATACTGCAGGGGCTGTTATTGATTGCAATAAAGGCATGGTTACTTTCAATGTTGATGATAAGGAACACACTGTCTATTTTCCCAAGAGGATTGATAAAGTATGTGGAGTTAATACAATTTTTAATGTGAAAACTATCAAAGTGGGATCCATTGATTGTCCTATATATGAGCCTAAAGAAGAATATCAAACTCTTGTGATTGGATCCATATCAATTCAATATAAGGTAACATGATTGATTTGAGGTTTATTTCTTCTTATGTCATATAAAATTTATTTGGTAGCAAGACTTGATCAACCTTGTTAACAAGTATATTTTATTGCATAAAAGAGCTAAACAACACTTCTTTCTTTCTTTCTCCCTTCACCTATTTTACTTGCTGTAGCACTTTTGTTTTGCAATATGCTTTAGTCATTTAAGATTTTAGAAATCATTTTCCTGCGCAGTAATCATTAATTTAATACCCAGAAATGTGCATTTTTCGAAGTTCTCTAAAAATTACAAAAATTACACCGTTGGTCCTATTTTTCGACGAGGCACCTGGGAGCACCAGAGGATGACCTGTGGGGCACCAGGGGGTGCCACACCATAGGCCGGCGCGGCCAGCAAGGGGGCCGCGCACCCTTGTGGTGTGGGCCACCCCTTGCCCCACTTCATCATCTCTTCCTCCCAGCATCTTCTCTCTCCCGAAAAACTCGTACCAAGTTCCTCTCACTGTGTTTCTGCTCAAGAACTCGCGATTTTTCGATCTCCTTGCTCAGCCCAGATTTCTGAAATTTGGCACATTTACTCTTTGGTATGTGACTCCTTTGATTGTCCAATTAGAATTTCATTTGGTTGAGTATATCTTGAATATTTTGCTGCTGTAGATAACATGTTTAGTGAGCTTGCATGCTTGTTCTAAGTGGAAGAAATTAGTTTTGATGCATGTTTAGTACTCTAGCAAGTTCCTATAGTAGTTCCCTTCAATTACATACCTTGAAATCAAATTTTATAATGATTGTTGAAAAATTTCAGAAAATGGAAGGAAGTATGCACCAACTTAACCAAGAAGAGTTGGAGGTACAACAAGTTATGAGAGTCCATCGTGAAGAGGGAGTATACCCCTCTTATTACCCATGCACGGACTTTATGCGGAATGCAGGAATCCTGCAAGATGTTCAAACACTAATTTCCAATGCAGGATTGGGAAATTTTGCTGTTGGTGAACCTCACCAATATGCTAAACTAACGGTGTCGGTTGTGCAGGATTTCGAATTTCACCGGTCTCAAACTGACCCCATGGTCCGGTACAAGATTTATAACAAAACTATCGACTTGCCTTTTAGTGATTTTTGTACAGCAATTAGAGTGCTGCGATGGGGATCTTGCGAGAAGATCAGGGGAACACCGCGGGAGCTCTCGAATCTTTATACAAGGATTTGTAATGGGAGGAGCTTCTCCAATGATGGTGGTAAGATTAGTAGCATTCAACATCCAGCCATCCGCTATTTTGCCTATTTCATTACAAAGTGCGTTCTTGCGAGAAGGACTGGAGGTAAATTATCTGTCCAAGATTTGGCTTTCTTAGCTGCTGCTTTGCAACAGGATAGGACTTATAATTTGGGTGCTTTAATAGCTTGTAGACTTGCTACTAACCGTGAGAAAGGAGGAATTTGTGGAGGTCTTATCGCCTCTCGCTTATTAGCTATGCATGGTGTAGGTCCTCACCATTTAGATATTCCGCTTTCTATAGAGAAACTTGATGTTTTCTCCATGATCAGACATGAGTTTATTTCAGATGCATCTAGTTTGAACAACCTGCATTATAGGATAACTTTGTATAAGAAAAGTTGGAGTATAACTAAGAAAATTGAAAAATTAGTACGCTTGCCTGCACCTGCTTTGTTTAACCTTGATGCCAGGGACGGGTGGTCGATCACAGAAAATGAGCTAAACGCATACATAGAAAGGGAAAGCCGTCGTGCAAGGGAAGATGTGGAGGAGGCCGAGGAGCATCCCGACTCTTCATCCGATGCAGCGAGCTCCTCATATCAACATCATGGGCATGTGGAACCTCCACGATATTCTTCTGCGCAGGGGCCCTATTACCACTCCATGTATGATCCACCGGCGTGGAACTCCGACCCTCGTTGGGAATGAACTCCACTTAGGCCAAAAGCCTAAGCTTGGGGGGAGGTATACCGGCATCACTCATTCTTTGCATATTATGGTTGCTGGATACTTGTACATACTTGTTTAGTCTCTAGAGTGGTTTTCTAATGAGAGGGAGACGATATTTGGGGAAGTGCTGTCCAAAAACAGATTCTGTGCTGTTACCAAAAAAATTCGTACGCACAGCCAGAACGTTATTTTGAGTTGCCAATTTTTGAGCATGTTCCCCAGGTTGTTATCTAACTTTCATTAGTTGAACACTTTTTGGTCTGAGCAATGGAAGATTTTTGTTAATTTCGATTTCTGTACTGCTGTCAGGATTTGGCAGATTTCTGTCATCCTGCTTTTCTGTGTTTCTGTTAGTTTGCATTCTTTTGTTTTCGCTTTGTTTCTTTCCTAAAACACAAAAAGACCAAAAATATTTCTGTTGTTTCTCTTCACCATTTGTTTATTTGGTTCCTTGCTCTTAGTTTGCTTTATTTGCTATCGTTAGTTTGCTATAAGAAAACCCAAAAAGATTTTGCTTTGTTTGCTTGTTTTCTTTCGTTCTTGTTTCTAATTCGAAAACACCAAAAATATTTGCTGTTCTTCTTTGGTTTGTAAAGTTCATCATGAGTTCAATGGTCTTCGGTGGCTGGAGCGTGGTTTTCATTTCATATTATCCAAGCTACACAAGTGAAAAGGCAATAATGACGATCTACGACAATCTGATTGTGGTGAGAGGCTGGTATGAACTCTATTTGCTTTCATTTTTGTACATATACTCATCCATATGATCATGCTTAGTTGGTTCATGTGAGGTATATGTTATTTGAGAAAGTCTAGTAGTTCATGATCTCTCATGTTTAGTTCCAATTTATTAATATGAGTAGCATGTCATGGATGTTTGCTTGCATTGTTTTATTCATAAGTAAGTATGGCATTGTGGTATCCTCCTCTGAATAATTCATTTATATCGACTTGGCACATGCTCACGCATGCATATGACTGAACAAAAAGTCAATTAAGCCTCGATGATTTATATTGCTTCAGAGTTCTTGTATCACTTTTATGCCTCCGTTAATTTATTTTGCCGCAAGCATGATTATGACAGTTACTGCTCTCTTGATTTGTCGCTCCCTAGTCTTTTGCTAGCCTTCACTTGTACTGAGCGGGAACGCCGCTCGTGCTTCCAAACACCTGAAAACCAAGTTGTTCCAAAAGTGTACACCATAAATACCTATGCATGGCATTTCAAACCATTCCAAGTAAATTCTCATGCGCTACCTTTAAAACCTTCAAAATGCTTCTCAATTTGTGTTAATGTTTCATAGCTCATGAGGAAGTATGTGGTGTTTAGCTTTCAACCTTGTCATTTACTTTTGACGGACTCTCATATGGATTAGTGGCACATCCGCTTATCCAATAATTTTGCAAAAGAGTGGGCAATGGGATTCCCAAATTAATTAACTTAAATAGACACTCCTCCATGGTTTGTGATTGTTGGACGGCACCCGAAGGATTCGGTTAGCCATGGCTTGTGTAAGCAAAGGTTGGGGGGAGTGTCATCATCATAATAAAACTTAAATAAAAAGGCACTCCTTCATGGTATGAGACTGTTGGCAGGCACCCGAGGATTCGGTTAGGGTTTGTGTAAGAAAGGTTGGAAGGAGTGCCACCCAAAAATAAATAAAATGGGAGCCGCTCTTGAGTCCGGTTGATGAGGTAGTTAGTGTACCCATTACCATTCGTTGACAACAACAAACACTTCTCAAAATAATTTTACTCCTGCTTTACAAATGAAAAGCTCTAGCGCATGTTAATCCCTGCTTCCCTCTGCGAAGGGTCAATCTTTTACTTTTATGTTGTGTCTCCATTCTTTCTTTGAGCACTATCTTGAGAGCACAACGTCATTCTTAGTATAATATGCTTGTCTCAAAATATGATTGATTGTGGTATAACTTTGATGCTTTTATCTTTGACAATCACTACTTCTAGTCTTTCTATGAACTCAAGAGGTGCCTCGGCATTTATGTTTTGCCGATCAAATACAGGCAAGCGAGATACCACTTTATCATATTCTCTTATGAACATTGCAATCCTGCTTATATACATGATTCATGATGCTTATTATTAATTGTTGGTACCTCTCCATGATTGACATAGCTGTTGGATGATCTTATTTGCATGTATCTCATTATGAACTGCTTAAGTATTAGCCATAGCATGAGAATATATACATCATATGAGCAAATGTGTTCGTGAAAGTTCTTTTATCGCTCAGTTGTTAACTGAATTGCTTGAGGACAAGCAATAAGCTAAGCTTGGGGGAGTTGATACGTCCAAAACGTATCTACTTTCCCGAACACTTTTGCTATTGTTTTGCCTCTAATTTGTGTGTTTTGGATACAACTAACACGGACTAACGCTGTTTTCAGGAACTGTCTCGTGTTCGTTTTTAGAAATCCAACTTTCGGGAAAATCCTCGGAATTTATGCGGAAGGGCCTATTTTACCAGAATATTGACGGAGCCAGAAGGCAAAGGAGGTGGAGGCCCGAGGGCCCCACACCACATGGCGGCGCGGCTCGGGGGGCCCGCACGGCCATGTGGTGTGGCCCTCGGCCGGCCTCCGACGCCCCCGGACTACTTATTGGTTTCGACCTGAAAACGCACGGGGAGAAGTCGAAGTCGCCAGAAACCCTCCAGAGAGCCGCCACATCGCGAAACTCCGTCTCGGGAGCCAGAAGTCTCCGTTTCCGGCACTCCGTCGGGACGGGGAATTGAGGAGATCTTCACCGCCATCACCGCCAACGCCTCTCCATCGACCAGCCATGTTTCTCCCATCCATGTGTGAGTAATTCCCCCGCTGTAGGCTGAAGGGGATGGTAGGGATTGGATGAGATTGGTCATGTAATAGTCATAAGATTGTTAGGGCATAGTGCCTAGTATCCGTAGATGTCACTTTTATGATATTGTTGCAACTTGTTATGCTTAATGCTTGTCACTAGGGCCGAGTGCCATGATCTCAGATCTGAACATGTTATTGATTCATGAAGATATTCGTTGTTTATGATCTTACCGCAAGTTGTATACACATGTCGTTGTCCGGAACCAATGGCCCCGAAGGATGAAATCGGGACAACCGGAGGGGATGGTAGTGATGTGAGGATCACATGTGTTCACGGAGTGTTAATGCTTTGCTCCGGTACTCTATTAAAAGGAGTACCTTAATATCCAGTAGTTTCCCTAGAGGCCCGGCTGCCACCGGCTGGTAGGACAAAAGATGTTGTGCAAGTTTCTCATTGCGAGCACGTACGACTAAATATGGAACACATGCCTATTGATTGATTAGTACTTGGATACCGTTTTATTATTATCTGCAAATGCCCATGCTTTGATTGTTACATGAGTTTCTCTCATCCATGCAACGCCCGTTAAATCCGTCCCTGTGCCTACAGTATTTTAATCCTGCTGTTTACTATAATCACTACTGCTGTCTTTATTTCGCCTGTTGTTATTTCGCTATTTCACGCCATAAAGCACACACTCGATAAACTCTTGCGAGCAAGTCTGTTTCAGTGCAGCTGAATTGACAACCGCTGTTAAGGCTTACAAGTATTCTTTGTCTCCCCTTGTGTCGAATCAATAAATTGGGTAATACTTCCCTCGAAGACTGTTGCGATCCCCTATACTTGTGGGTCATCAACTCTACACTCTTGTTGGATGATGAACACATTGCGTAGGATTACACGAACCCTCAATGCCGGAGTTAACAAACTCCACAATTCAATGTTCATATTTAAATAACCTTAGAGTGCATGAAAGATCGAAACGACTAAACCAAGTACTAACATAGCATGCACACTGTCACCTTCATGCTTATGTAGGAGGAATAATACACATCAATACTATCATAGCAATAGTTAACTTCGCAATCTACAAGAGATCATGATCATAGCATAAACCAAGTACTAACACGGATGCACACACTGTCACCATTACATCGTGAGGAATAAAACTACTTTAATAACATTGCTAGAGTAGCACATGGATAAATTGTGATACAAAACACATTGCAATCATAAAGAGATATAAATAAGCACTTCACTATGCCATTAATAGTGAATAAGTATTCTGTGAAATATAGCCTAAGAGACTCACACGGTGCACACACTGTCACCTTTACACACGTGGGACAAGGAGTCTCCGGAGATCACATAAGTAAAACCCACTTGACTAGCATAATGACATCTAGATTACAAGCATCATCATATGAATCTCAATCATGTAAGGCAGCTCATGAGATTATTGTATTGAAGTACATAGGAGAGAGATGAATCACATAGCTACCGGTACAGCCCCGAGCCTCGATGGAGAACTACTCCCTCTTCATGGGAGCAGCAGGGTGATGAAGATGGCGGTGGAGATGGCAGCGGTGTCGATGAAGAAGCCTTCCGGGGGCACTTCCCCGTCCGGCAGGTGCCGGAACGAGACTCCTGTCCCCATCTTGGCTTCGCGATGGCGGCGGCTTTGGAAGGTTTCGCGTACGTGGCTTCCTCCGTAAGGGTTTTCGATGCAGGGTTTATATAGGCGGAAGGGCAGCCTCGGAAGGTCGAAGGGGTGCCCACACATAGGCTGGCGCGGCCAGGGCCAGGCCGCGCCACCCATCATCCGGGGCCCACAGGGCCCCTCCGCGCTCTCGGGTGTTGTGGATGCTTCCGGGCAAAATAGGAACCTGGGCGATTTCGTCCAATTCCGAGAATATTTCCTTACTAGGATTTCTGAAACCAAAACAGAAAAAAACCGGCACTTCGGCATCTTGTTAATAGGTTAGTTCCAGAAAATGCACGGATATGACATATAATGTGTATAAAACATGTAGGTATCATCAATAAAGTAGCATGGAACATAAGAAATTATCGATACGTTGGAGACGTATCAGCATCCCCAAGCTTAGTTCTGCTCGTCCCGAGCAGGTAAAACGATAACAAAGATAATTTCTGAAGTGACATGCCATCATAATCTTGATCATACTATTTGTAAACATATGTAATGAATGCAGCGATCAAAACAATGGTAATGACATGAGTAAACAACTGAATCATAAAGCAAAGAATTTTCATGAATAGTACTTCAAGACAAGCATCAATAAGTCTTGCATAAGAGTTAACTCATAAAGCAATAAATCAAAGTAAAGGTGTTGAAGCAACACAAAGGAAGATTAAGTTTCAGCGGTTGCTTTCAACTTATAACATGTATATCTCATGGATAATTGTCAACATAGAGTAATATAACAAGTGCAATATGCAAGTATGTAGGAATCAATGCATAGTTCACATAAGTGTTTGCTTCTTAAGGTGGAGAGAAATAGGTGAACTGACTCAACATAAAGGTAAAAGAATGGTCCTTCAAAGAGGAAAGCATCGATTGCTGTATTTGTGCTAGAGCTTTTATTTTGAAAACATGAAACAATTTTGTCAACGATAGTAATAAAGCATATGAGTTATGTAAATTATATCTTACAAGTTGCAAGCCTCATGCATAGTATACTAATAGTGCCCGCACCTTGTCCTACTTAGCTTGGACTACCGGATCTTTGCATGCCATGTTTCAACCAAGTGTCACAAAGGGGTACCTCCATGCCGCCTGTACAAAGGTCTAAGGAGAATGCTCGCATTTTGATTTCTCGCTTTTGATTATTCTCAACTTAGACATCCATACCGGGACAACATGGACAACAGATAATGGACTCTCTTAAATGCATAAGCATGTAGCAATGATTATTATTCTCATATGAGATTGAGGATATATGTCCAAACTGAAACTTCCACCATGATTCATGGCTTTAGTTAGCGGCCCAATGTTCTTCTCTAACAATTTTGCATGCTCCAACCACTAAAATGATAGATCCTTCAGACAAGACGGACATGCATAGCAACTCACATGATATTCAACAAAGAATAGTTGATGGCGTTCCCCAGAAGCATGGTTATCGCACAACAAGCAACTTAATAAGAGATAAAGTGCATAAGTACATATTCAATACTACGATAGTTTTTAAGGCTATTTTGTCCCATGAGCTATATATTGCAAAGGTGAATGATGAAATTTTAAAGGTAGCACTCAAGCAATTTACTTTGGAATGGCGGAGAAATACCATGTAGTAGGTAGGTATGGTGGACACAAATGGCATAGTAGTTGGCTCAAGGATTTTGGATGCATGAGAAGTATTCCCTCTCGATACAAGGCTTAGGCTAGCAAGGTTATTTGAAACAAACACAAGGATGAACCGGTGCAGCAAAACTCACATAAAAGACATATTGTAAACATTATAAGACTCTACACCGTCTTCCTTGTTGTTCAAAACTCAATACTAGATATTATCTAGACCTTAGAGAGACCAAATATGCAAATCAAATTTTAGCATGCTCTATGTATTTCTTTATTAATGGGTGCAAAGTATATGATGCAAGAGCTTAAACATGAGCACAACAATTGCCAAGTATCACATTATCCAAGACATTTTACCAATTACTACATGTAGCATTTTTTTCAATTCCAACCATATAACAATTTAACGAAGAGGAAACTTCGCCATGAATATTATGAGCTAAGAACACATGTGTTCATACGAACCAGCGGAGCGTGTCTCTCTCCCACACAAGGATGAACTTATTCAGAGAACTAAGATAACAAAACAAAAATAAAAGCACACACAGACGCTCCAAGTAAAGTACATAAGATGTGACCGAATAAAAATATAGTTTCAAGAGAAGGAACCGATACTTTGTCGATGAAGAAGGGGATGCCTTGGGCATCCCCAAGCTTAGACGCTTGAGTCTTCTTAAAATATGCAGGGATGAACCACGGGGCATCCCCAAGCTTAGACTTTTCATTCTTCTTGATCGTAGTATATCATACTCCTCTCTTGACCCTTGAAAACTTCCTTCACACCAAACTTCAAGCAAACTCATTAGAGGGTTAGTGCACAATTAATAATTCACACATTCAGAGGTGACACAAACATTCTTTACACTTCTGGACATTGCATAAAGCTACTGGACATTAATAGATCAAAGAAATGAACCCAACATAGCAAAAGAAGCAATGCGAAATAAAAGGCAGAATCTGTCAAAAACAGAACAGTCCGTAAAGACGAATTTAAAATGGCACCAGGACTTGCTCAAATGGAAAAACTCAAAACTAATGAAAGTTGCGTACATATCTGAGGATCACGCTCGTAAATTGGCAGATTTTTTCGAATTTTCTACAGAGGACTGTGCCCAGATTCGTGACAGACAGCAATGCTGTTTCTGCGCAGCGATCCCAAATATAACATCAACTTTAACATAGAACATTACTTGGCACAAAAACATGATAAGGAGAGGTTGCTACAGTAGTAAACAACTTCCAAGACTCAACAAAACAAAAATTGCTGTAGTAAAATAAACACATGGGTTATCTCCCAAGAAGTTCTTTCTTTATAGCCATTAAGATGGGCTCAGCAGTTTTAATGATGCACTCGCAAGAAATAGAAGTTGAAGAAAAAGAGAGCATCAAAAGGCAAATTCAAAACACATTTAAGTCTAACATGCTTCCTATGCATAGGAATCTTGTAAATAAACAAGTTCATGAAGAGCAAAGTAACAAGCATAGGAAGATAAAACAAGTGTAGCTTCAAAAATTTCAGCACATAGAGAGGCATTTTAGTAACATGAAAATTCCTACAACCATATTTTCCTCTCTCATAATAACTTTCAGTAGCATCATGAGCAAACTCAACAATATAACTATCACATAAAGCATTCTTATCATGAGTCTCATGCATAAAATTATTACTCTCCACATAAGCATAATCAATTTTATTAGTTGTAGTGGGAGCAAATTCAACAAAGTAGCTATCATTATTATTCTCATCATCAAATATAGGAGGCATAGTATCATCAAAGTAAATTTTCTCCTCAATGCTTGGGGGACTAAAAATATCATGCTCATCAAAGCCAGCTTCCCCAAGCTTAGAATTTTCCATAGCATTAGCAACAATAGTGTTCAAAGCATTCTTATTAATATGTTCCATGGGTTTTTTAATTTTCGCATCAAACCATCCATGTCTTAAATCAGGAAATAGAATAAAAAGGTCATTGTTGTCCATTATGCCTAACTAGTGTAAACAAAAACAAGAAACAAAAAGATGCAATTGCAGGATCTAAAGGAAATAGCTTCGAGCACACACACAATGGCACCAGAAAAGTACTGTTACCTGGAACCGGAGTATGAGTGCCTTTTACCTTTCCTCCCCGCAACGGCGCCAGAAAAGTGCTTGATGTCTACGGGTGCTTCTATTCTTGTAGACAGTGTTGGGCCTCCAAGAGCAGAGGTTTGTAGAACAGCAGCAAGTTTCCCTTAAGTGGATTACCCAAGGTTTATCGAACTCAGGGAGGAAGAGGTCAAAGATATCCCTCTCATGCAACCCTGCAACCACAAAGCAAGAAGTCTCTTGTGTCCCCAACACACCTAATAGGTGTACTAGTTCGGCGAAGAGATAGTGAAATACAAGTGGTATGAATGAATATGAGCAGTAGTACGGCGCCAAAAGTGCTTGCTGGCGTGCGCTTGATGGTAGTAATATTGCAGGAAGTAAACATGCAGTAGTAACGCAGCAAGAGTAACGCAGTTGAAACAGTAACAAGCAGCGATAGCGTATTTAGGAACAAGGCCTAGGGATTAGACTTTCACTAGTGGACACTCTCAACATTGATCACATAATGAATAGATAAATGCATACTCTACACTCTTGTTGGATGATGAACACATTGCGTAGGATTACACGAACCCTCAATGCCGGAGTTAACAAGCTCCACAATTCAATGTTCATATTTAAATAACCTTAGAGTGCATGAAAGATCGAAACGACTAAACCAAGTAATAACATAGCATGCACACTGTCACCTTCATGCTTATATAGGAGGAATAATACACATCAATACTATCATAGCAATAGTTAACTTCGCAATCTACAAGAGATCATGATCATAGCATAAACCAAGTACTAACACGGATGCACACACTGTCACCATTACATCGTGCAGGAGGAATAAAACTACTTCAATAACATTGCTAGAGTAGCACATGGATAAATTGTGATACAAAACACATTGCAATCATAAAGAGATATAAATAAGCACTTCACTATGCCATTCATAACAGTGAATAAGTATTCTGTGAAATATAGCCTAAGAGACCCACACGGTGCACACACTGTCACCTTTACACACGTGGGACAAGGAGTCTCCGGAGATCACATAAGTAAAACCCACTTGACTAGCATAATGACATCTAGATTACAAGCATCATCATATGAATCTCAATCATGTAAGGCAGCTCATGAGATTATTGTATTGAAGTACATAGGAGAGAGATGAATCACATAGCTACCACAGCCCCGAGCCTCGACGGAGAACTACTCCCTCTTCATGGGAGCAGCGATGATGAAGATGGCGGTGGAGATGGCAGCGGTGTCGATGGAGAAGCCTTCCGGGGCACTTCCCCGTCGGCAGTCGAACAGAGACTCCTGTCCCCCGATCTTGGCTTCGCGATGGCGGCCTGGAAGGTTTCGCGACCGTGGCTTCCTCCGTAAGGGTTTTCGTGGCTTTTTATATAGGCGGAAGGGCAGCCTCGGAAGGTCGAAGGGGTGCCCACACCATAGGCTGGCGTGGCCAGGGCCCAGGCCGCGCCACCCTATCATCTGGGGCCCACAGGGCCCCCCTCTCGGTGTTCTGGATGCTTCCGGCAAAATAGGAACCGGGCGTTGATTTCGTCCAATTCCGAGAATATTTCCTTACTAGGATTTCTGAAACCAAAAACAGCAGAAAACAGAACTGGCACTTCGGCATCTTGTTAATAGGTTAGTTCCAGAAAATGCACGGATATGACATATAATGTGTATAAAACATGTAGGTATCATCAATAAAGTAGCATGGAACATAAGAAATTATCGATACGTTGGAGACGTATCAGGCACACGGCCACGCCACGGCACCAGGCTCGTCGGCATCGACGAAGTCGCCGCGAACCACCATGGCCATGTCGCTGAGGTGTCGGGGAAGAGCGATGGCGGCGAGGAAAACCAGATCGCCGCGGACAGATCGGTGCGCCGTCGTGCGGCCGTTCTTTTGCGACCTATCTCGTCGCCAGAGATGGCCGGAGGCGGCCGGGGTAAATCGGCGACGGCGGCGGCGACCACGGATCGCCAGAGCGATGGGAGAGGGATAGGGTTTGGTCGCGCGTGAGAGGAGAGAGGGGAATGGGGCTGGTCGAGCCGGACCGAGCCGGTCGGTTCGATCTAACCACTGGGTTGCACCGACAGGTGGGCCCAGGGGCATTTTTGCCTTTTCACAAATTCTATTAAAATGCATAAACTTTAGAAAAGCACAACAATTATTTTATGGCTCTAAAAAAATAATTAAAAATATGAAAATTGATCAGCATAAAATTCTCTACATGAATAAAATATCAAAAGGAATTTTTGAAGACAATCAAGAATAAGTCTTAAATTAATGATTTAAATAATCATTTAAATCACACATATTATTTTCAATAATGAAAATAAGTCCATTAATACCTTTGGACTATAAAAACACCTTGACAACATTTCAAGGTTGTATTTTACCCTAAATAGAATATCTCTAAATTGTTCTTAGTATTAACCTTCTACATAAAATAATAAACACCGGAAAAGGGGGGAAACAACCCTAAAAGCTGAATCATGCATATTTGGTTCTTTAACCATTGCCCTTATCGGACAATGATGCTATTTTTTCAGCAACAGAGGACAAGGGTCAGTCCACACCATCCAACTGCAACACTTTGCAGTGTTCAGGCAAGTTCATCGCTTGCTCATGTCATTTGAGTATTTTTACCAAATTACTTGCAAAGTACTATGTTTATCACTATTGCATAAAAAACAAAACCACTATTTTCATAACTATGAATATGACTATGTGGTGGGCAATGGAACCATGGATTGTGTTGATATGGTGGAGGTTCCATTGCAAGGGTTTATATCCATCTAAGATTAAGCAACAAATGTCGTCCAGTGATTCTTGTGCCGTATAAACCGTGTTCACCATAGGATCTGGAATGGGACGGAGTAGCCAATTGTATTTCCACCTCTCGTACATCAACGGACGTGCTTTACCGGAGAACACTTGAATCCTAGGGTGCATTTGGTGGCTGGGGAAGCCTCAAGTCCCCACGGTATTGCAGTCTATGAGGGGTTGCATCTACCGGCGAAGGAGTTTGGTTCGATCCCAAACTGTCGTCGTGGTCGGGGTCCACCCTGAAATATGGGAATAATGGGACCGGCGAGGACCCAGGGTCGGGGATGCAACAAAGGGTGGGTGTGCGAGGTAGCGGAGGAATATGAACGGCTAGGACCTTATACCGGGCGTCACACCAAAGGAAGTGTGGACGGGAAAGCTGCCCGGTTGGCACCAAGGTTAAGATCTCTTATGGGTAAAGAAACACACCTCTGCAGAGTGTAACGAATCGTGACCAGTCACTCCTTGTTCCGGGATTTGGAACTGCGAAC
Source organism: Lolium multiflorum (assembly GCA_030979885.1). Lineage (NCBI taxonomy): Eukaryota > Viridiplantae > Streptophyta > Magnoliopsida > Poales > Poaceae > Lolium > Lolium multiflorum. The sequence goes on along the minus strand of CM061753.1, from coordinate 70,875,517 downwards.
GCTGCCGGAAAGGAACTCCATCAAGTTCTAGTAAACCGGTGAAGGCTGACGGACATAGTTCTTCTGAATAAAACAACCTTTTGAAGAAATGGTTATCAAAACTTGCATGGTATCAGACTTTCTGGTCTAGTACCGTAATTAGTGCATTAAACACCTCTTTCCTAATATGAACTTGTTGAGTACGCTCGTACTCATACCACTCTTAAATCCCCTGCTCTGAACCATCTGGAGGAGGACAACGACAACCCTGAAGGGGCCGACATCATCGGCTATGAAGAACCAGACCTCTCTGGAGGTATTGAAGGCGTAGACTACCTCATAGTCTACGGAACCGGGGAGGCTTCCGGAGGAGACCAAGCCTAGAAGTACCCAGTAGTAGTAGTAGTAGCCGAGTAGCCCGAACTCTTAATACTTAGCTGCTCGAGAGAATAAATGTTAAGTCTCGTGAAACTTCTATATTGTAAGCTAAGTTGGGTTCGCCTCGAACCCAGGAGTAAACCTCTTAGGACCCAAGAGGAGCTCCAAGATGATATGTATATATGGTTTGTAATAATGTATGAATGAGTTATGGACCTGCTATGTTCTGTGTACTACCGAGGGATGTAATATTTGCGGATTGGTACTTCGCGAATGTTATATCAACGACTGGCATACTACAACATGCAGTGGTATGCAGGGTCACCACAAGAGACGACGCCATGTCTGGTCGAGGCCGAGGTCGCGGCCGTGGTCGTGGTCGTGGCCGTGGCAGAGCTGCAAGCTCGCCGTCGCCTGCGACGCCGTCGTCTTCATCATCGGACATGCAGGACGAGGAGGGGCCCGTGCTGTTCGAGTTCGTCGTCGTCCTCAAGGGCGACCCACATGCCATCCAGAGGCTGCCGGACACCTTCGTCAACTTCGTCGCCAGCGACGAGCGCCTGGGCTCGCTGCATCTGCGGGAGGCTGCCTGCGGATGCTGCCGGTGGATCATTGACGTGATCTATGACGCGCGCGGCAAGATGTACCTCCACATCGGCTGGAAGAAGTTCGCGCGCTACCACCGCCTCGAAGCCGGCTCCGTGCTCATGTTATCCTACTTTGGCGAGAGGGACATAAGCGTCAAGGTGTTCGACGAGACGTGGTGCCGCCGCCACTACCACGATGACAACACCGAGGAGGACGACGACTGAGTGTTGTTTCTTCGCAACGAATATCGGCACGCATGTTTTTGGATGTTCTTCCTCGAAATAACCAACAGGGGCACCCTCACCAGCTGGATTTTCCAGTTTGGGTGACTGGGTGTGCCCTCGAGTGTTCTTTCTTGGCAGCGAACACAAGAAACCTGCGATGACCGGCCTAGTTAGGTTTAATTTTTTTGCAATATTTTATAGTTGTGTCAACCATGGTTCAAACTATGTATTAGTTTGTGGAAAACCATGTTCCAAACTATATCTTCGTGTAAACCACGAGGTTCCCAATTATGTATTAGTTTGTGGAATGGAATGTTTCTTCTCTTTATTCGATTTTCTATGCATTTATTTGTGATTTTAATTCAAAACATCTATCGGGCCGCCGGTTTGGAGGCGCCGGTGTGGGAACAGCTCCCCCAAATAGAGAATGCAGTGTCGGCGTCCCCCATACGGAGGTGCCGACGCCCCTGCCGACGAATATTTGGGGGGCGCCGGTGGAGATGCTCTTAGACTATTCATAGTGAGACTACTTATAATGGAAATAACATAGGTAGTAACATAACACATTTAAATTTTTTTGGTGACATGGTATAATAATAAATGAAAAAAGAGACAGGGATGGTAACAAGCTATGTTAACACAACATCAAACTTTCCAAGAGAAGATGAGTTTACAAACTAATAAATATGACCTTGCATAATACCACACATATGTTATTATCCACTATAGATGTAGTAACATAAAGTAATAACATGCACCACACATTCCAAAATGTTTTGGTGACATGACACGACAATAAATGAATAAAAAGAATGAGGTGAAAACTAGCTAGGTTTTTTTTTTGATCTGAAACTAGCTATGTTACTATAACATCACACCCAAGACAAGATGAGTCCATAATATAATAAATGACAAAATGCATGAAAGCACATATAAGTTACTACCTACTGTGAAGATAGTAACTTAGATTAGTAATATGTCATACGATACTAATCTAAGTTAATCCCACTATAACCAGCCTTAGCAGTTTGAAAATCGTCTTGCTCGAGTAACGAGCTGGATAATTTACAATATGTAACCTTTAGCAAGAGAAATTGTGTTGTGCCTTTAGATTAGTAACATGTCGTTCAACTGCTCCAATTCAAATAATAGCCAACAATTTACATGTATATATATCTAGGGCTGGAAAAAAAGCTCGAAGCTCGGTGAGTTAAATGAGTGCTCGTTTGCTCGACTCTTTTGAGCTCGACTCGTTTTGTTAACGAGCCGAGCTGAGCATCAGTTTTTGCTCATTAAATTTAACGAGCTAAACAATCGAGCCGACTATGTTCGTGAGCTACTCGTTAAGATCGGTAACAAGCTTGGCTTCACCAATTTTGACTGCGAGTCACTTTAGTTATCTCAAATATTTGGCAGGAAGGGTCCAAGCAAAATAGTGTTCTTTAACCATGGTTGAAACTCCTACGTTAGGATCTGAAAACCTACGCTTCCTCTCTTCCTCGCCAGGAAATATGCACATATTTGTTTTCCATTGTCTCCTTAACGATCCTTAACGAGCTGCTCGCGAGCACTCGCAAGAACATAACGAGTCGAGCCGAACAATGATTTCAGCTCGTTATTCTTAACGAGCTTAACGATTCGAGCCTTAACGATCACGAGCTTAACGAGCCGAGCCTTAACGATCCGAGTAGCTCGTTAGTCCACCCCTATATATATCCCTCGTTAATGAATGCTTTTGCTGATATAATTTTGGCTGACTTATGATTTATATTTAATTGACTAAATTATGAGTTAAAGTTTAGCACAGAAAACTTTGTATCCTTGTATTTATGAATGGAGAGAGTATTATAAATGGATACATTTATATGAAAATCTCAAATGTAGCCTGGGCCACATGTAGCCCGGTTTTGTTTTTTCCTTTTTCAAACATCAAAAGTTTTGATTTCAAAGTTTTAGAAAATTTTGAAAAAATATATAGACATAGAGAATGTTGAACTCTATCGTGTGTAAATTTTCAGATTTAAATACATCATATATTGCCCTCAGTAAAATAACAAAGTCTCACAAATGACAAAATCAAGATTTTAGTGTACTGTTCATCACTATTCACCAATGCTGAAATCAAGAGTTGTTATTTTTGTTGAGCCCAAAATACAAAATATTTCAATCTGAAAATTTACACACTTAAAGATTACAATATTATCTACATCACAGTATTTTTTCGATTTTGTTAACATTATTAAAATAAAAAATTATAGGTTCAAAAAGTGGCCTACATGTAGCTCGAGCTACATAAGTCCATTCTCTATATTTGTAATACTACTAAGTGTAGTTACAAATTTTCCGATAGTATGTACACTTTTTCACATGCATTTTCTTATGTACAAATATGACGGTATTTCATATATACAATGCAAACTATAGGCCCACTAGAAATTCTTTCATGTAACTTGCTTTGAAGTATCTTAAACAAGGACGGGCGTTTTTGCAGCCGGGAGCATATGCTCTCCATTTTTAAAATAAATTTTAAACATAGTTTAAAATGTTAGAACATTATGAACAAAAAATTGACGCATATATCTTGAGCTTATAAAGTCATTTTTCATATAAAACTGACATTTTTTTGTGTTGTGTGCAAAAAAAAGATAATTTTTGGTGTTTTAAAAAAGCTTTTCGGAATAAATTTCTTTATATTTTTCACATAGGACATAAAATTTATTAATTTTTCACAAAACTTGGCATGCATAGATATAATGTTGACATATACGCGCCTAAAGAAAATTAAGTTTTTTTCTTGTTTTGATATTTTGAAATGTTTTCTCGGGTACATGAGCATATGCTTCCTAGTTTAAAAGTGGTTTTATGCTTAAATATAGTATATGGACATACTTAAACTGATAAAATATTACATCTACTACTGTATGATAGTATGTGACACGTGTGGAACGATTTTTCCTATTACATGTAAAAATTGAACTTTTTTCAGAATAGATAACAGTCAAATGTCCATGTCTCATCTTATGATTGGAAGAATAATCGATTTATGGTCAATTAAAAAATAGTTGAGTACCAAATAGACTCCCCCTATCTCACAGTTAGATTGCGTTGCATGCATAGTTTTTCAATCATAGCTCTTGCATGCTCCCGCATGGTCTGCGCGAGCAAACCCTCGCTTCCACGAACACCTTCCCCGACACGCAGGAGTAGTCCTTCCCCTTTCCCTTCCCTGGCATTGGCGCACAGTGCGAGTCATCAGAGCAAACACAAAGCCCTTCGATGGCGCAACCCCTTCCAACGACGTTGGGGCTCCCGTTGATGCCGAGCACCTGGTCGCTCCACTCGCTGGAGAAGATACCGTCTGGATCGTACCTGGCCTTCACTTTGAGAAATTCTTGGGCCTTGGGGTACTTGGCGATGACGCCGTCGAAGGCATAGTTGCGGTTCTTGCCCCAGTGCGGAATGGCGCCGTACTTGTTCAACGCCAGCTGCTCGAGCTCGTCCATCACGTCCGCATGCGCCCGCGGCTCACCCTCTGTGAAGCTCCGGTAGTATGTAAAGTCGAAGATGATGGAGTCTTCAGAGTTGCCGAGGTACGCGGAGGATGACCTCACGTAGCGGAGCAGCACGCCGAGCATGGCGTCCAGGTCGCAAAAGGCGCGCGGGTTGTGGTCGCGGAGCTTCTGCACCTCAACGATGTACGCAGGTGCCTTGGAGACGGCGATGCTGAAGCCGGAGCTGTAGAAGAAGGGCCCCGGGATGCGCGGGTCCCATGGACAAGCGTAGTTCTCTGGGCTACTAATGCACGTGCCAGATGCCTGGATGCGGTTCTGGAACCCCACCACCGGAAACCCTTTGAAGGAGCCGTTGGTGGTGAACCCGTTCCCATGCAACTCAAACAACGTGGATGGGACCCTCGCCGCCAGCCACCGGGCGACGTTACTATCATACTTCTCTAGGAAGTCATGCACAGCTCTAGCGGCGGTGAGCATGAGTGTTGGGTTGGCGCGGAAGCCGATGTAGTCGTTGAGGCTGTTGCCTGGTGTAGAGGCAGTGACACGGTTGTCCGAGCGGTAGATGACCTTTCGCAGCCACGGCAGCCATGTCATGTCGCCGAACTCGTGCAGATCGCCCCACACTGCCGCTTGTGCCGCGAAATCAGTGTCGTCGCGCTTCTCGAGCGTCACCGATCGCTTGAACATCGGCTGCAACTTCAGTGTAACCTGCACATTGCCCATATATGTTAGCGACTGCCGAGCAAATCTTTTTGAGGAAAAGCAGACAACTTTATATTTTAATTAATTATAGAAGAAAGTTCGCTCGGTTTATGAAGAAAACCAGAGCTGAAAACCATGCAACACAACCCGACAAACAAGAGAACAACATAACAAAGAGGAGAGTAGTATCATTTTATTACCCCCAAGGCAACTACGACTAGAGTAGTTAAGAACTTTAAGATTCATGCATGGTTGAACAGCAGATCGTATACTGTATATAGGCGCGTGCGTGAATGCATCCGAAGCATTTGAATGCGTAGAAAGCCAAGTACAGGTACACTTGCTAGTACGTACCTGGGATACGACGCCAAGAACACCGAGGGACACCTTGACCGCGTCGAGGTCGGGGTCGCCAATGCCGAGCTCCCTCACAACGGCGAAACCCTGGCTAGCCGGCGCCGGCGTGACGATCCTCATTCCTACCACGTACTCGTGCACGGCGCTTCCCTTACCCCACAATGAGCTACCGTGGGCACCCGTCGCCAGGAGTCCACCGATGGTCAGGCCGGTCCAGTAGGGGGAGTGAGGCAGCGCTAGCCCGGCCGCGGCAGCGTCCTGGATCAGATCCTTGAGCAGCATGCCGCTCTCCACCGTCATCAAGCCGCTGGAGGTGTCGACGCTCACCGTCCGGTTGAGGCGCTCCGTGCTGATGATCGTGCCGTCGCTTCCGCCAGGGCAGGCTAGCTTGGGGAAGCTGTGGGAGTGCTTGGTGGCCGCCTTGACCTTACGCTTGGCCGCGGCAGCGGCTGCCACAGCTGCGACGAGCTCCTGCTCTGTGCTTGGGAAGGTGGCGTTGGCCGCACGGCAGATGGTGCGGTCCGGGAAGGAGCCGTACGCATTGGTCACGGTGCAGTTGGACGTGCCATGTGCGCAGGCCACCGGCTCAGGCGACGAGCTCGATCTAGCAACGGCGAGGAGAAGACCGAGGAGGAGAACCACCAGGACCATTCCACTTTCCATAGCTCTTTCACCTGTAATGTCCCGAGTCTCTCTTGTGGAAGGTTAGAACGAATGTGTGGATTTAGCCGTTTGGTTTTATTTATAATAAATCAGAGCGACATCGTGTTTCGAGGAGAACGAATGTATAATGACTGGCAAGGTCGGCATGGCCAGCTTTGGCTGGAGCTTCCTCACGTGTTAATTTACAATCCACACAAAGTCAATGGATGCTCCCCTACGCATATACGTCATTTCAAAGTTAATGGATCGAATAAATGGTTGAAGATCCTTGCTTATTTTCTGTGCCCCTATTTATTTGTTAGTCTGCAACTTGTTCCTTTGCGTTTGTCAACTATACGTTTAGACTTTAGACTACTCATAGTGGGAGTAACTAAGGTAGTAACATAGAGCTACATGCATTGCCAACTAGGCAAATTGATGACATGACATGACATTGAATGAAGAAAGAGATCGTTATGGTAACTAGCTATGTTACCATAATATCACACTTTTCAATGTAGAATGAGTCTACAAGCTAATTAATACACTCACTCATGATACTACATCTAAGTTACTATGCACTATAAAGGTAGTAACATAGTCTAGTGTCATATGCATGACAGTACTCGATGTTAATCCCCACTATGATTAGTCTTAAACTTCTAATCCAAGTACACGGCTGGCGAGTATATATGAAAACGACCATAGGGCCATTCATTGTGTATAGAATTAGATTGTGATCGGATTGTATTTTGTAGATCTTGGATCGGGTTGTGGGGTGAGAAGTTTCATTGGGTCTGGGGTTCTCTCTTCCGGTGAGTGGCTACGCGTGACTAGACTACGCTGGCTTGTTGTCTCGCATTTTTTTTAAACATAAGGCCTAAGCCCAGCCTAGACCTCGCATTTTGATTCTCCGTATTTATGTTTTTTTCTTAACCTTCCATTTGTTTTATTGGTGTGCCTCTCCTGACTACCATCATATTAGATTGTAGCTGCAGATCGTTAGGAAAGTCTGCAAGTTGTTTTATTTGAAGTCCTTTGGTTAGACAGTCTTGCGGGGTCCATTTTCTCATCTGCAGTGCGGTAATAAGAATGTGAGGAATCAGTCTGCAGCTGCCAAAACCTGCAGCAAATTAAACTTGGGGAGAATAAGCATCTTTGGTTAGATAATCTTTCTCACGAGTACTGCAAGTTGTTTTGCTTATAGTGTTCATCGGCAACCGTAATATTTCATGTTAACATTGTATTCAGATGTATTTTCTTGCCTTATATTTACATGTATATAAAGCAAACATTAGCTATAATAGATTGCCATTTTTATCGTGCTATAAGTGATGAAAAAAGTGAAAAAAGGGTTGGTATATATAATAATCATGCCTATGTTTCAGTATAAAGTGAATTGATATATTGCACGTGCAACAAAACTGTATATTCAAATTGGGATATATTGCAAAACAAGTGCAAGATTACTATTATATGTCAAAGGAGCTCTTATGGCAAAGTAAGATAACTTTTTTCCTTTGATAGCTGACAAATTGCATGTAAGGATTTTGCAGAGTGTCGAATGGAGGTTCTTCTATTTTTCAATCTTTCATACCACCTTTTCAGTGGTGATTAAAAAGAAAAACATAATCCCTCCGATTCATATTAATTGACTCTAATATGGATGTATCTAGACATATTTTAGTTCTAGATACATCCATATTGAAGTCAATTAATATGAATCGGAGGGAGTATTATGATTGCCTTTTCTATACAACTATATTTGCATTTGCTTGCATCCGACAGTTAGTGCTCCAAAATTTGGCAACCAAAACTGAACTTCCCTATTGCCAATACTGTTGTAATTTTGTAGGTGATTCAAGATGAATGGCTACTACCCTACTATGGCCTATTAGGTTATGGGTGCTACATTCTTGTGTGAGAAAAATTGCCAGCATTGCTCTTGCGTACAAAGGATCAGCTATGGTCGTGTGTTTTCCTATAATAAAAATTCATGTCGTGATTTGGGTTGTATGCATCCAATTGCCTATTCGGTCAAATTTTACTTGCTTCAGATAACTGTATTTTCTGATTGTCATTTTCTTTTGTGGCACCTTAAAAAGTGAAAAAAAAATCTACAATATTTGTTTCTGTTCAGTACTACATATGATCTCCATGCCTCTGATTCACCTAAGAGTCTATGATTCATGTAGTATATGTACCAGGCTATCTGAAAGGTTATGCATGCTCGTGGGTTGTTGGTTGTACTGTTGTACATGCCCAAAAGATACATTGTGGTTCAAAGGTTTGGTATGATCCCATTATTCTAGGAGAAGATAGAAGGCAGGTGTAAGTTTCTAAACATCCTCAAAGGTAAAGACAAACTTTCACACCTTAATTTCATAACCAGCAGCTTTCACATCCTCAAAGGTACAGTATCATATTCTAATCTCATATCTAGCTATCGTTGAAGCTTGCCGTTTTAGACTTTTAGTTTTGATGGTATGATCATAGGACATAGGTGATAGTATCCTGTCTTATGCTGTGTTTTTTCCCTTCATATCTTTCACCCAGCTAAGAGCTAACTGTTCATTATGAGGATTGGTGAATGACATTATTACTATACTGGCTTGATTTAACGGCTTATTTTTGACATGATATAATGTTAGTGCCATATTTGCTTAAAATATTCTTCTTTCTTATGTACCTTTTGGGTGTGCTATTAACGCTAATCGTTGTTTAGCAAGCTGCAGAATGCTTGCATGGAATAGAGCAGACGCTAGGGTCATCTTCGAAGGATACTACAATGCAGACCTCCATGTTTCCCAGTTGATGTATGTTTCTTGTCGGTGTCGTTGTACGAAAATTAGAGAAGCTATTCAGTCAAAAATTACGTTGAGGTAAGACTCAATAAAATTTTGGCCCAGCTGTTTGCTTTGTTAAACTATTTTGCTGTGTATAAGGTGTTTTCATGTGAAAGATTTTTTTTTCTAAAACAGTTCTGCAATGTTTATTTTACTGGTGCTACATTTTTTTGATAAAGGGTGCTTCATTACTCAAAAGGTTTAAGCATTACACCCAACCTCTTCATAACTAAGAACTACTGGTGCTGCCTATATAATTTCATGTCTTATTATCAGTGAGATGATTTTTTCGAAGCTAGAATATTAAAGGTGACCACAAATCTGACTCAAAGAATATAGTAGTACACTACACCTTAAGCCGCTAAGCATGCCCGTCAAACATGGATAGTAGCTGAAATGAGAACTTGGGAAGAGGCTATTTTCTGGCTATGGAAGGTAAGAGAAGTTCATATTTTACTGCGTTGACCGGTGAATTTATACAACATAGTTAGTAAAACAAAAGTAAGTTGTTGATTCAACTACAACCACATGATACAAAAGCGGTACATAACAGAGTTGCTAGGCTTTCTGTATGCAATTTGTCCACCTGTACTTGTTTCCTCTCTTTTTAAGTGGTATAGATCGGTTTGAGGCAAGGTGGTCCGACCTTGTATGAGGATATAGAAGATGCCATTCAATATCTGATCTAGATTGGCCCATTTCTTATGTATTTTATAATATTGTATCAGCTGTAAGTTGTTAGATGACATGCTAATTAGGATGTGCGAATCAATTCAAAAGATTACACGTGCCATGCCGTGCACATTTACTAGTGATCGAATAAATGGTTGAAGATCCTTGCTTATTTTATATACTGCTATTTATTTGTTAATCTGCAACTTGTTTTTTTCTACTTGCCAACTATACGTTGTAAACTTCTAATGTAAGTACACGGCTGGCGAGTATATATGAAAACAACCATAGGGCCATTCATTGTGTACAGAATCAGATTATGATTGGATTGTATTCTGTAGATTGATCTCATGTATGCTAGTCTACATATAAATATACCGAAAGGACTAAGTGGTGAGATTATGGCAAATCATTAATTGTTTGTGGACGCCAATTATGGTGCGACCGTAACTTCCCGCGGACATGTCGCATCCTCTAACTATAAGATTTTCTACTATCTCCAGCAACTTGCCATCGTGGTGTGGTTCAAAATCCACCTTCTCCCTGTAAGCTCTTTAGCTGCAACTCCATGCTATAAGTTTCCGGTACTACCTTATGACAGTGCAACTCCATAAAGTTTGCAACTCCACTGACATGATCTCTTGTTACTACATACTAACTTGCATTAAACAGTGTGTTATGACATTGAAAAACCACATTATTCAATTCAATTATTTCTTCTAGAAATTTTCTTGTATTTTGATTACGGAAAACTAAAGCAAACTAGATAATGCATTTAGTGACATACATTAAAAGTGCCTCCGTCTACAGATTGGACGAATAGTTCCTATGCAACGTAATTCAGCGGTACTAGACGAAATACTACGTCGCTCTCAACAATGGCTCTCGCGCGTGTCATGGCCCAAATAGCCGAATCACGGCAGGGGCCTTAAACACAAGTGACATTTGTATTATGTGAGCCGATTGAGACCCAAAACTTATCCACCTCAGCGCAACACCCACACCTAGTCCACTGATAGTGGGACCCACCTCATTTCCACCTCATAGGGAGACCCACCACTTATCCAGATGAGTACAATAGGGGAGCATGAGCCCTCCCCGCACCCATTCCCATCCGTCACGCCCATTGCCTCCCCTTATTCTATTTCTTCTCCAGCGACGAAGTGCCGTAAAGCCAGCTGGACAGAGATGACGTGCTCCAGTTCGGCCTCCCGCTCCTCATGGCTGAGGTACGTACGACACAATGCCGATGACCAGATGCCCTGACTGCCCACGCATCGCACCCCTGAAGCGGTTGGCCACTATGATGGAGAAGAATGGCAACAATGAGAAATGCAAGAGCAAGCCAGAGGAGGGGAGTTATATCTACTTTCTCCATCATCATTTTTCTCTGATTTCTGCCAATTTCTTGATTTTTTCTTCAAAATTGGGATTTAGGGTTCATCTTTCCGATTCGAGACTATGCCGAAATGTTGGAATTTTGAGTGGATGAACGACTAAATGGAGATGATTCAAATGGAGTGCTCAACTGATTTGAAGGGGGGTGCATCCGGGTAGCTCAACTTACCATCGATGGTGGATAAATTGGGGCCTGGCATTGTTGCTTCGGTGGGGGTGGGAAGCGGAGGGAGAATTGAAGAAGTTGAACAAGAACTTAAGGAAAACTACTGACCTAAGCATGCAGATGTGATGGCTGCATTATTTTATGTTTGTGTAATTTCTCTCGGGTTTATGTGTTCGATGCTCATTAGTCGTTAGACATTGTAGCAGTGTTTTAATTTGCTTCGCCAAGATTTGTAGCCCTAATGACATGGATAATTTGTTGTCTGGCTTAGCCCTGAATAAAAGGCAACACGAATTCGGCCAAATATTCTCCGTTTTGTTTCATTTCTTCGGTTCGCCAGTTAAAACATAGTGCATTGCATAGTTTAGTGTTCGGTAAAAAAAAAGGTGTTGTTGGCCCTTGACACGATGAGGAGTGTTAGAATAGGACATGCCTAATAAGAAATGACGTGTGTTAGAAAAGACCCGACGATAGATCAAGCCCGTGATAGTTGGTGCACTTCTCCATCTAGCTTCGGCTGAAAAACAGATGACCACATGATGGACACTGCGTTAGTGACACGATTTTTGAGCTTTCTTATTTTCTTTTCAAATGTTTATTTTTGGTTTATAAAATAATACCTTATCTTATTTCACTATTTATAAACTTGTTTATTTTCTTGTGTTGTATCTTTTTTGCTATGGACACCGTGTCTGTCAATGACACGATGATTGTGTCGTCTAGTGTGATGGACATTTTTTTGTGTAGTTTCGTTTTGAGCTTGGTCCCGTTTTATAAGGTAGGTTTCCACCTAATTGGCCCTGATCGGCCATGTACAAAGCACACGGTTATGCATGGAAAGTTCGTGTGCGATATTTACATACGGTTACCCCGAAAGGAAGCATGTGTGATATGGTAACACACGATTCTGCCGGAACTAACTGTGTGTGATATGATACCATGCATCAACATATAAGTGTACCAACCTTGTGAAATAAACAACCAAGAAAACACCATCATATATATCTACATTCACACATATATAACCAATCATCAGAACTTTATTTTTGCTAGCCATATATTTGGCGATAGTTTGAAAATATAAGCACGAGTACAACTTCTATATATATCACATCACAGTTCACAACTTAAGTTCAACACAAACAAGAGTATCATCTTAACACATCAACTCATGCAACTATAACTAGGCAAACAATATTACTTTCAACGATGAAGTCGAAGACGTAGATTGTTTTCTCTCACAGTTCAAAGACCTTCACAACATCAGCCTAGTTGGCAGTTAAGATGCCATATCCCTAGTCTTGTCCACCTGCAGACAAACGGTTGGTCCTGATGAAGTGATGGCACCATATGTTCATTGGCAATCCTTCTTAAATGTCACAGTCCGTGAGGTACCTCCTTCTGTAGCTGACTGAAAAGTACTTAAACAAAAACAAAATCATCAATATATATGTTAATTACTATCTAGTTGCTATTTGCAATATCAATGGGAAATTTTAAGTATCATTAACCATGACTAGCTTATTACTTACCATCTTTGTTTTGCTAACGATGACATTTGACTTTGTCATCGGCATACATGTAAGGAACATCCTCATGCACGCGCTTCCTAAGCTGCTTGAAATGTGACCTAATCATCTCTAAATCATTGCCATAAAAGCAGTGATGCTGAAACTTTTTTCCCTCTCTGGTAGGGGCCTATATATACACAAGGATGAAAACTTTATGCTTACTGCAATATAACTATAAATAAGTCAAAAGGATGATTAATGTAACCTCAGAGATAAAGTTTGATTCGTTTTGGTTGTCGCCCTCTGCACGAACATGATGCTCGTCATCGACATTGCTACCACTGGTAATATCTATGTGAACAACCTTAGCCACATTTACTACCTACATTATCAAATTAAGCGCACAATGAAAATCCTACTACATCTGAACAAGGAAAACCGTAGCTACTAAGAGAGCGGCTGAAAACAAGAATAATCTCATAATTAACTGGCTAGGCTTTGGTAGGAGAAGATTAATATCCATCAAATATAGGTACATGTATCGCAGACTTGTAAAAAATCTAGCTTCATCTACACTTGGAGACAAATTTTCTCAAATCCCCCATTAATACATTAAAGGCTATTTTGTGCGAAAGGCGATCTACTACTTGCAGAAAAGGGAGCAATAGTAATTAAACTTGTGCGCTTCCGAGATATGCGGTTGCGTAGGCGATCTGATGTGCAGGTGGGGATGCAGCTTCTTCAGTTAGTCGCCCGCCAACAAGAGAAGAGAGGACGAGGAGAGTGAAAATAGGAGATACAGGTCAGCGATATTTCTTAGATCCATTCTGCGCTTGTAGGGAAGTCACGCACTCGCAAATGACTTAAATGTGAGATGGTGTGCGCTTGTACAATTCACCCACGACTACCCTACAAACGTACATGTGAATAATTACTTACTAATTATTTATTTATTACCAAAAATTACTTAAACATCATAGAAAATTATATAACCCTTAAATTACGGTCTAATTTGTTTGGGTATTGTGTGTGTCATTGTACTTCCTTCATAATGAAGACCTTTATTACATCACAGAAAATTTTTGCAACATCATATACTACATCATGATAAGTTAACAATATTTTGGTAGTAGGCCAGAAGGGCTCCAAGCAAAACATGGTAGCACTTCATGTTACAAAGATCGATAAGGACTACACATTACATTCATATATGTAGGACCTTATTAATTAAGAAATCATTAATAACTAGATGATCTCCTCGTCGTCAAAGGAGATGATAATGAACTCATCATCGCCGTAGATGCTATTGCCGGGCAATGATTCATCTGCCTTGTAGGCGGCTACGTCCTCATGAGCCTGATGCCTTGGCATATTGTCGCCGAAAATGTTTCCGAAGCACGACAACAAGCAAATTCACTAGCCTTCTTGGGCGGCCTTGCAGCTTTTCCATGCATCCATCTTTCTTACGTTTACTTTTAGCGTGTAGCCATGCACGCGCCCGGTCCTCGCGAAGAGACTCGAAGGACTCCTCCACCACGTGATGCACCGCATTTACTTCATGCCGCGCCGACGCGATGGACGCCTCCACCACCATATATGCTCTTGCACATCCTCCTCCATGCCGTTCGGCTCATCGTTTGAGCTAACAACCAACAACTCCTCCGACGTCGACAACTGAGTGTCAGGAGTCACTGGAGCGTGCCCGTCCTCCAAATCAGATGCCGCGAGGACGATGACATCCCCCCCTCCCGCTCCGGGCGGTGATGAATGCTCCTCGTTAGATGGCATGAGGTCGATCTAACCGAGAATAGATTTATAGGGAGGCCTGGTGCCGATGTGGGATGCAGTCGACGGGAAGATTGAGTGGGACATTTTATAGGCGAGGAGTAAACGACACGAACATTTGCATTTCGGTCGATTTAAAAAATGTCCACCAAATCAAATCCTAGGTTTAACACTTTGGTGTCTCGTAATACGCATGTGGTGATTTTGTTATTCTTAAAACCCATCAGATTAATTTTTTAGACTTAGTGTCTAGAATGTGCTCGTAGGGTAGGGTGTATGTAAAACGTAATTGGGGGAACTGCTCAACACCCAATAAGGTGTGGCTATCTCATATATATATGGGGTACACTATACACAAAGGTGTACAATACAATATACATCATATACAGAAGCTACGTATAATACAGTCTAACACGTTCCCTCAATCTTAACTATGGCCAGAAGTACTAAGCAAGTTAAGATTGCGCCTACAACCGTCAAACAAAGGCTGAGATAGCGGCTTTGTGAAGATGTCAGCAAGTTGATCCTTCGAGGAGATGAACTTGATACAAAGTAGCTTATGAGCAACACGTTCCCTCACAAAATGATAGTCAACTTCAATGTGTTTTGTTCGGGCATGAAAGACTGCATTAGATGACAAGTATGTAGCATCGATATTATCGCACCAAAGAATAGGATATGTGCGCCGAGAAATCCGCAACTCTCTCAACAACGACTGAACCCATATAAGCTCTGTTGTGGCATCTGCAACCGTCTTGTACTCAGCTTCAGTACTACTGCGAGACACTATAGCTTGTGTACGAGCACGCCAGGCGATCAAGTTGTGTCCAAGAAACACTGCATATCTCCCCGTGGATCGCCTGTCATCAGGACTACCAGCCCAATCAGCACCAGAGAATAGAGAGAGGACACAAGACGCATTAGGACGCACAGCCGTGCCATAAGTGGAGGTGTGACGCACATACCGAAGAATGCGTTTCGCTGACCAATGGGAATCAGTGGGAGCATGGAGAAACTGACACACCCGATTAACTGCATAGGGGATAATAGGGGATATCAGGGCGAGTGATAGTCAAATACTGAAGGCCACCAACCAGATTCCGATAGTCAGTAGCATCCTCAGCAGAGAGAGGATCACCATCAAAAACAGACAGTCGATCAGAGGCAGACATAGGTGTAGCAACTGGCTTACACTGAAGCATGCCAGCACGACGCAAGAGATCCTGAGAGTATTTCTGCTGAGTAAGAATCAATCCATCAGCAGAGGAAAGAACCTCCAAGCCAAGAAATTAATGCAATCTCCCAAGATCCTTGACAGCAAAATCGGAGCTCATATCAGTCACCAAACGATCAGCAGCAGCAACTGAAGAACTGACAAGAATAATATCATCAACATAGACCAATAAATACATAGTCACATCAGGCCGCTGGAGCAAGAAAAGTGACGTATCAGCAGTAGAAGAAACACAGCCAAGAGCCCGTAGAACCGCTGCAAGACATGCATGCCAAGCACGAGGAGCCTGCTTCAACCCATATATAGCCTTGACAAGACGACACAAATGATGAGGGCAAGCAGGGTCAACAAAACTAGGAGGTTGCCTCATGTATACCTCTTCCTCAAGAACACCATGGAGAAAGGTATTATGAACATCGAGCTGACGCAAAGACCAACCACGAATGACAGCAAGAGAGAGCAAAATGTGAATAGTCGCTGGTTTGACCACCGAACTGAACGTATCCTCATAATCCAGACCATACCGTTGCTTAAACCCCATAGAAACAAGACACACCTTGTATCGCTCGATAGTGCCATCATCATGCTTCTTGACTTTAAACACTCACTTCGAGTCAATAACATTAACCCGAACGAGAAGGAACCACCTGCCAAGTGTCGTTTTTGTGCAGTGCCTGAATCTCCAACACCATAGCAGCACGCCAGTGTGGAATACCCAGGGCAGCCTGAAAATGGCGAGGTTCAGCAGTGGGATCAAGAGTAGACTAAGCCATACATGCATTAATCCACGCCGCAGTTCCATCAGTGAGATGGCGAGGCCGAACAATACCACTTTTGCTACGCGTGTGAGGACGCGACAATGGTGGAGCAGCAGGTGGTGAGGTAGACACCACAGGGGCATCGGCAACCGTCGTGGTGGTGGAGGCGCCTGACGTAGGTAGGGGCTCCAGATACGCTGGCGAGGAGGCAGATGGCCCAGGCAAAGTGAGCGGTGACGTGGCGGGGGACCCGCATGGCGTCCGAGCAGAAGACGCCTGCCCAGGCGAGGCTGGCGATGGCGAGGCGGGTGGTGGCGAGGCAGGGGACGCACAGGGCGACGACGAAGGCTCGCCCAGTGGGCCGAAAAGCAGGGGCCGGGACGAAGCCGGCGCAGACGCATCCCGTGTCGCAGCCTCGGGAGAAGCAGCCAGAGCTGCATGGCCCATGCAGGAGCCATGATCGACGTCCGGCGACGGGAGATCGGCGTGTGGCGAAGCAGGGGTAGAAGCAGCGACATCCAGCAGCTGCACACGGGCGCCTCGACCATACCTGCACCATGGTTAGACAACAAGCTCGGAGTATATGCAATATCAACAAATTGGTCAGGTAAAGGGGGAGAGGACTGTGACAGTGGTGGAGAGGAAGTATCAGTAGTGGGAAGTGCAGAAACGGAAACACATTCTCATCAAACACGACATCCCTAGAAAAGTAGACACGGTTAGATGGAACGTGAGGCATTTGTACCCTTTATGAAGGGAAGTATACCAAAGAAAGACGCACGTCTTAGACCGAAACTCCAACTTACGACTATTATACGGACGCAGGTGAGGCCAACAGGCACAACCAAACACCTTGAAGAAGGTGTAGTCTGGAAGCTCATTCAGCAGGAGTTCAAGAGGTGATTTCATGTTGAGGAGTCGAGTAGGGAGCCGATTTATGAGAAAACAGGTTGTAGAAAAAACATCACTCCAAAACCTAAACGGTAAAGATGCATGAGCTAAAAGTGTGAGGCCAGTTTCAACTAGATGATGATGCTTACATTCAGCGGTACCATTCTGCTGATGTGTATGGGGACAGGAGACACGGTGAGTGATCCCAAGCTTCTGAAAGAACTCATTAAGGTGGTGATACTCACCGCTCCAATCGGATTGCACATGTATAATTTTATGCTTGAGAAGATGTTCAACATGGGCTTGAAAACGAATAAACACATCAGATTTGCACTTAAGAAGATAAAGCCAGGTAAAGCGACTATATGCATCAATAAAATTGACATAGTATGAATGACCACTAACAGAGGTTTGGGCAGGGCCCCATTGCTGGCGTGGAGGCAGCTCCTTGTGACGGTAAAGCACACGTCCGTTGGGAACCCCAAGAGGAAGGTATGATGAGTACAACAGCGAGTTTTCCCTCAATAAGAAACCAATGTTTATCGAACCAAAGAGAGATGAAGGCCACGTGAAGGTTGGTGAAGGAGTGTAGTGCGGCGCAACATGATTCCGGCCAACGTGGAACCCGCACAACACAATCAAACTACTTTGCCCCAACTTAACAGTGAGGTTGTCAATCTCACCGGCTTGCTGAAAACAAAGGATTAAACGTATGGTGGGAGAATGATGTTTGCTTGCGAAAATAACAGAGAACAATGATTGCAGTAGATTGTATTTCAGATGTAAAAGAATCGACCGGGGTCCACCTTCACTAGTGGTGTCTCTCCAATAAGATAAATAGCATGTTGGGTGAACAAATTACAGTTGGGAAATTGACAAATAGAGATGCATACACATATCATGATGACTACTATGAGATTTACTTAGGGCATTACGACAAAGAACATAGACCGCCATCCAGCATGCATTTATGCCTAAAAGTCCACCTTCAAAGTTAGCATCCGCACCCCTTCCAGTATTAAGTTGGAAACAACAGACAATTGCATTAAGTACTGTGCGTAATGTAAACAATACAAATATCCTTAGACAAAGCATTGATGTTTTATCCCTAGTGGCAACAACACATTCACAACCTTAGGGGTTGCTGTCACTCCCCCAGATTTAATGGAGACATGAACCCACTATGTAGCATAAATACTCCCTCTTGGAGTCACAAGTATCAACTTGGCCAGAGCCTCTACTAGCAACGGAGAGCATGCAAGAACATAAATAACATATATGATAGATCAATAATCAACTTGACATAGTATTCCATATTCATCGGATCCCAACAAACACAACATGTAGCATTACAAATAGATGATCCTAATCATGATAGGCAGGTCACAAGATCTAAACATGATAGCACAAGAGGAGAAGACAACCATCTAGCTACTGATATGGACCCGTAGTCCAAGGATGAACAACTCACGCATCAGTCCGGAGGCGCATGGTGATGTAGAGCCCTCCGGATGATCCCCTCCGCAGGTGCCGAGGCGATCTTCAACCCCGAGATGGGGTTGACGGCGCGCCTCTCGGAACTTTCTCGTATCGTGGCTCTCGGTACTAGGGTTTCGGACGGAAGGCCATGCGCGGGGTCGGGCGCCGAGGGCCCACCCCACAGGCCGGCGCGCCGAGGTGGGGCCGCCTCCCTATGGTGGGCCTCCCCCCTCTTCGTCTCCTCTTCGGTGTTCGGAAGGCTCCGTGGAAAATAAGACCGTGTGCTTTTGTTTCGTCCAATTCCGAGAATATTCGTAAACTAACTTTTCTGAAATCAAAAAAGAAACAGAACGCGCTACGGCATCTTGTTAATAGGTTAATTCGGAAAATGCATAAAAATATATAAAGTATGACTAAAACATGTTGGTATTGTCATAAAACTAGCATGGAACATAAGAAATTATAGATACGTTGGAGATGTATCAAGCATCCCCAAGCTTAGTTCCTACTCGCCCGAGTAGGTAAACGATAAAACAATAATTTCAAGTGACATGCTACCAACATAATCTTGATCAATACTATTGTAAAGCATATGAGATGAATGATGTGATTCAAAGCAATGGTATATAGTTTTGCTAACAAAAAATAATGACTAAACAACTGAATCATATAGCAAAAACTTTTCATGAATAGTACTCAAGACAAGCATCAAAAAGTCTTGCATAAGAGTTAACTCATAAAGCAATAGATTCTTAATAAGAGATTTTGAAGCAACACAAAGGAAGATTTAAGTTTCAGCAATTGCTTTCAACTTTCAACATGTATATCTCATGGATAGTTGTCAACATAAAGTAATATAACAAGTGCAATAAGTAAGCACGTAAGAATCAACGCACACAGTTGACACAAGTGTTTGCTTCTAAGATAGAAGGAAGTAGGTAAACTGAATCAACATAAAGTAAAAGAAAGGCCCTCCGCAGAGGGAAGCAGGGATTACTCATGTGCTAGAGCTTTTTGTTTTGAAAACATGGAAACAATTGTGTCAACGGTAGTAATAATTCATATGGGTTATGCATAAAACTTCCTATAAGTTGCAGGCCTCATGCATCGAATACTAATAGTGCCCGCACCTTGTCCTAATTAGCTCGGATTTCCATGGATTATCATTGCATTACATATGTTTCAACCAAGTGTCACGAAGGGGTACCTCTATGCCACTTGTACAAAGGTCCAAGGAGATAAATCGTATTTGATTTCTCGATTTTGATAGATCTCAACTTGAGGACATCCATACCGGACAACATAGAAAACAGATAATGGACTCCTCCTTTTAATGCTTAAGCATTCAACAACAAATAATATTCTCATAAGAGATTCTGAGGATTAATGTCCAAGCTAAAACTTCCACCATGATACATGGCTTTGGTTGGCGCCCAATGTTCTTCTCTAACAACATGCATACTCAAACCATTCAACTCATGGCAAATCTCCTTAGACAAGACGAACATGCATAGCAACTCACATGATATTCAACAAAGGTGTGACAGGTTGATGGCGTCCCCGAAACATGGTTACCGCTTAACAAGCAACTTATAAGAACTAAGATACATAAGCGACATATTCATTACCACCATAGTTTTTTAGGATACTTTCCCATGAGCTATGTATTGCAAAGACAAGGAATGAAATTTTAAAGGTAGCACACAAGTACTTTGGAATGGCAGAAAAATACCACATATAGGTAGTTATGGTGGACACAAATGGCATAGGTTTTGGCTCAAGGTTTTTGGATGCACGAGAAGAATTTCCTCTCAGTACAAGGCTTTGGCTAGCAAGGTTGTTTGAAGCAAACACAAGTATGAACCGGTACAGGAAAAACTTACAAAGGAACATATTGCAAGCATTATAAGACTCTACACGTATTCCTTGTTGTTCAAACACTTTTACCAGAAAATATCTAGACCTTAGAGAGACCAATCATGCAAACCAAATTTCAACAAGCTCTACGGTAATTCTCCACTAATAGATTTAAACTACATGATGCAAGAGATTAAACATGATCTACTTGAGAGCTAAAAACAATTGCCAAGTATCAAATTATTCAAGAAAATATGAAGCATTTTCTGTTTCCAACCAAATAACAACAAGTACAAGTGCTGCAGCTTTCAGCTTTCGCCATGAATATTGAAGTAAGATGAAGAACACAAGTGTTCAAATGAAAAAGCGGAGCGTGTCTCTCTCCAACACAAGTATTGATTGGATCCGAATTTATTTAAACATAAACAAAAATAAAAGCAAACAGACGCTCCAAGTAAAGCACATAAGATGTGACGGAATTAAAATATAGTTTCACTAGAGGTGAGCTGATAAGTTTGTTGATGAAGAAGGATGCCTTGGGCATCCCCAAGCTTAGATGCTTTAGTCTTCTTGAAATATGCAGGGATGAACCACGGGGCATCCCCAAGCTTAGACTTTTCACTCTTCTTGATCATATCATATCATCCTCCTCTCTTGATCCTTGAAAACATCCTCCACACCAAACTCAAAACAATCTCATTAGAGGGTTAGTGCAAAATCAAAAATTCACATGTTCAGCAAGGACACAATCATTACCAACACTTCTGGACATTACCCAAGGCTACTGAAATTTAATGGAGCAAATAAATCCACTCAAACACAGTAAAAGAGGCAATGCGAAATAAAAGGCAGAATCTGTCAAAACAGACAGTCAAAAGACGAATTTTTTCGAGGCACTTAAGTTGCTCAGATGGAAAAGGTCAAAACTAATGAAAGTTGCGTACATATCTGAGGATCACGCATGAAGTTTTGCAGATTTTTTTGATTCTTCTACAGAGAGAAAAAACGTGAATTTGTGACAGCTAAGAAATATGTTTCTGCGCAGAAATCCAAATCTAGTATTAACTTCCTATTAGAGACTTTACTTGGCACAACAATGCAAGAAAATAAAGATACGGAGGTATTGCTACAGTAGTAACAAGCACCTTGACTCAAATATAAAACAAAAATTGCAGAAATAAAATATGGGTTGTCTCCCATAAGCGCTTTTCTTTAACGCCTTTCAGCTAGGCGCAGAAAGTGCAAATCAAGTATAATCAAGAGAAGAAGCATCAACTTTATTACCACGGGCTTTACGCCTACCTTTCTTACTCTTATTCTTACACTTTGGTCTAGGAAATACATGAACGCATCCGGGTGTAGAGGTGAAATTTAGAGTGCCTTTTCCCACATCTATGGTTGCTCCCAATAGTTTCAGGATCTTCCAAGTGTGATTTGTCCTGTCCCTACACATTCAATAACGAGATAATCAGTGGATATTGTTCTTCCAAGAAAGGTGGTGAACACACCTTCAGCTATCCCCTCAGGAATTATAACAGAATTATTAGTAAGAGTTATTCCTTCTCCACCTTCAGTAAGTCCCCAAAGTGTCAAAGATTCATAAATACTTTTAGGCATAAGGCAAAACTCAGACATAATATCACAACGGGCATAAAAAGTTTCACCACAAATAGCAACCTTAATAGTAGGGACCCACATTGAAGGTTCAAAGCTTACTGGAACATAATCATAATATTCACGAATCTGATTATACCCTTCTTTTAAACAAGATATATTTGTCTCGAGAGTGTTTAGTCTATTATGAATGCTAGCAAGAGATGAATCAATTTTACTAGCTGAGCTAAATGATGCAACCAATTTTTTTACGGCATTAAAAGCTTGATCCCCATCGCAGTGAAGGAAATCTCCTCCGACTACAACATCCAAAGCATACCTATAGCGAAGAATGAGCCCAAAATAAAAGTTACTAAGAAGCAAACTTAGAGTCATTTTAGGTTAAGTTTTACCATAATAATAAAAAATTCTAGACCAAGCATCTTTAAAACTCTCCTCATCCCCTTGTTTAAAAGTAAAGATCAATTCCTCGGGTGACGAAGTAACAAGTACAGGACTAGACATGATAACAAAATAAATTAAATGCAAGTAACTTTTTTGTGTTTTTGATATAAAGAAAGCAAACAAGACAGAAAAATAAAATAAAGCAAGACAATAAACAAATTAAAGAGATTGGGTGTGAGAGACTCCCCTTGCGGCGTGTCTTGATCTCCCCCAACGGCGCCAGAAAAGCTTGCTGCTGGCGTGGAGGCAGCTCCTTGTGACGATAAAGCACACGTCCGTTGGGAACCCCAAGAGGAAGGTATGATGAGTACAGCAGCGAGTTTTCCCTCAATAAGAAACCAATGTTTATCGAACCAGTAGGAGATGAAGGCCACGTGAAGGTTGTTGGTGAAGGAGTGTAGTGCGGCGCAACACCAGTGATTCCGCGCCAACGTGGAACCTGCACAACACAATCAAACTACTTGCCAACTTAACGGTGAGGTTGTCAATCTCACCGCTTGCTGAAAACAAAGGATTAAACGCATGGTGTGGAGAATGATGTTTGCGTGCAGAAAACAACAGAGAACAATGATTGCAGTAGATTGTATTTCAGATGTAAAAGAATGAACCGGGGTCCACAGTTCACTAGTGGTGTCTCTCAAATAAGATAAATAGCATGTTGGGTGAACAAATTACAGTTGGGCAATTGACAAATAGAGATGCATATACATATCATGATGACTACTATGAGATTTACTTAGGCATTACGACAAAGAACATAGACCGCCATCCAGCATGCATCTATGCCTAAAAAGTCCACCTTCGGGTTAGCATCCGCACCCCTTCCAGTATTAAGTTGCAAACAACAGACAATTGCATTAAGTACTGTGCGTAATGTAAACAATACAAATATCCTTAGACAAAGCATTGATGTTTTATCCCTAGTGGCAACAGACATCCACAACCTTAGGGGTTGTTGTCCCCCCCAGATTCAATGGAGACATGAACCCACTATGTAGCATAAATACTCCCTCTTGGAGTCACAAGTATCAACTTGGTCAGAGCCTCTACTAGCAACGGAGAGCATGCAAGAACATAAATAACATATATGATAGTGTTGACGTCAGAAACCCACCGGCGGGCAGTGACTGGTCAACACCGTAGAGCCGGGAACAACTAGGGCTGCGGCTGGCCCCAGTCCCTTAGAGCGACGGCCCGCAAAGCCTCCTGGTCGCGCGCCGATGCAAATTGCAAGGGCACACACGTACACGTTAAATACGAGCCTCGATCGGCTCTCAGGTTGTCCTGTGAATCGGCTCATGGAGCCGATCCACCCATGATTCGTCCAAGGTGGCCGAATATATGGTGGTCCTGCTTGATCAAGATAAAGCATATGAGATCCACGACGATTTGGGGTTTCACCGCATAATCGGATCATCCTATCACGATTGGGCCTCGCGCTCACGCACGGTGATCGTAAGCCAACCCTAGACAAGGCCTAAAAACCAACACTAGGTTGATCCTCAACATCCTGTCTAGGGGCAGCAAACTACACCCTACGCGCCGGGATCCTCCAACCCTTTGTAAGGCCTAACTATTGAGATATTAAACTAATCCTTGATGAACCAAGGAGCAATCGTAACGGATCAGATCTACTAAATAACGATCAAGCGGGGTGCCGCCCCTGCACCCGATGAGGTACAAGGACGGCTAGATGCGCAAGGGTTGCACTACGACAGCATATGATACTAAGAACAATGCTAACCCTAACACATCTATGATAACTACGTTGCTCGCCATCAAAAGGCTTCAGTACGAGCAACGCATGAACAACGTAGAGGCTCGTGCTGCCTAGATCGCAAGATGCGATCTAGGCAGCATGGTGCTTACCGGAGAAACCCTTGAGACGAAGGGGTTGGCGATGCGCCGAGATTGGTTTGTGTTGAACGTTGGTTGTTTATTCCATAAACCCTAGATACATATTTATAGTCCAGGGGACTTTCTAATGTGGGCGTGCACCAAACCGTGCACGAGATAAAATCTAACTTCTACGTAACCTACTATAAAGATACACGGGGCTAACTAGCCCAAACTTGATTAACAAGGCTGATTTACATATCTCTTCCATATGTATATCTTCAAGTCCATCTTGCTCGCGGCCCACCCCTGACTTGGTCAAATTCTGGTGATAACACAGCCCCCTGGTTTGGAAATGATTTCCAAAATCATTACGCTTTTCCTTCGTCTGGGTCATGTCGTAGAGCAGAACCGCTGCAGTATCCTTCATCATGATGCCCTGCCTTCAACTTCTCCGTGACCTGCAGTTTTTTTTTCTTTTAGGCACCACTTCCTCGGTGGCATTGAATTTCCACTATATCCCCTTTATTTAACCGCTACGAACAGTTCTCCTCCGCATCTTCTTCGCACTCCAAAAACCCTCCTGCCACCATGTCTTCTTCCTCCTCGCCATCGGATCTTTCCACCCAGTCCTCTTCGTCTCGCGAGCCGACGCCGAACACAACCCGGCGGAGGTCCACGCGCCACATCCGCCGCGCCATTGCGGCCGGAGGAGTCGACCATGACTTTCCATCTGGTCCGAGGACGACCAGTCCCGACGGACGGGGAGCCTCCGCTTCCTCGCAACGGGGAATCGGAGGAGGAGAGCGATGACGATCGCTTCCTCCTGGGACTTCACCTCTTCCGAGGGGTGAAGGAGGAGGAAGGAAGAGGAGAACGACGCGACAGCCCGACGAGCCGCCGGACAGCGGTTCCCGCCCTTGGCCGGCAACCTTAGCGATTTCGACGCGACGAGGACGACGCGACGAAGAGGACGAAGACAACGAGGGCCCGGTCGGCGGATTGAGCGACGACGAGCCTGCCGAGCAGCGCCAACGGCAGCGGGATGGCGACGACGAGGGCGGGCCCGTAGATAGGACCTCAGAATAGGCCATAGGGAGGAGGGGATGTATCCTAGTATTTCCTTTTGAGAGCAATTAGCTCTTTATGTAAGAAATCTCGCTTATTAATGAAGAACTTTTCCCCAATTTGATTTGCCGATTTCCTGAGTTCAATTGAGCCGATTCCCTCTTCTACTGACCTTGCCGATTTGTCCCCTTTGCCAATGCGTGATGAGCCGATAGCACCGCATCGGTCTTCCGAAACTCGCCCTTCCCTTCTTCAATGATGATTTTCTAAATCTGGTAGAAAATGCAGGATCTTCGGAAAACCTTTGAACTTTTCCAACCAAACCCAATAATCCTCTTCGATTCATCATTTGTGAAGAAGGTTGCAATGAAGGATCAGCCGATGGTATCCCAATCGGCTTTTTAAGTAGAGTATCCACCAGGCCTGCTGCCCCCGAGCCTTACTCGAGGCGAGACCGTCAGAGAGAATGTGTCAAAGCGATCCTCCTTGTTTCAGCTGGATTAGCCCAAAGATTGGAAATTCTTGACACAAAGGTTCAGGAACCCATCGGCTCGAAGCGGCTGAAGAAATTTCCATTGTTTTATTCCCTCGAAGCAACAGAAGGCACCACCGCTGGCTTGAATTTGGTGGAGACTCGATAAACATCGCATAATTCCACTAGAGTCGATAGACATGCATCGGCTTTATCCACCTCTTGAGATTCTTAAGTCGATGTGCATCGGCTGCGCTCAACAATTTTTTAGCCATTTGTGTGTCGGCCCCATATTTGATATATTATCTCATATCCTCATGTTTTATCCACCTAGGTGCCCCCGATTCTTTAAGAGAATTGATGGTATCGGCTCTTCGTAGTCCTGTTGGGTCAAACGTTGATCCAGGCAAAATAGATGGTGAGGATAATTTTGGCCGATTGCTGGAATCGGCCTCCACGTTGCTTGCTCGGAGGGGTCGATCGCAAGGATCAGCCTCGCCATGTTTGCTTATTGTCGTAGTCTTGCTACTCGTCCAGGCCGGTGGATAAAACCAGCCCAATCTCCACTTTATCACGTTGGTGCGCTTTCATGTCGCCTCGGGCGCATCGTGTAGTGGAGCTCCACACCTCGCCGGACGAACGAGCACCATGTGTGCGATGTTTCATCATCGGCTTTCTTTGCTTGGGGCGCCACTCTTTCCTTTGCGGCAGCCCTCCTCATCCAGGGTCCCGGACTTTCGCAGCGCATCGGGTCGTGCCTTCCTCGTATGGGTATAACCTTTCGGCTTCCTCCACCGCGCAATCGCTGAAACCCTGTTTGTGAATGGCTGAGACCGTCAGGGCACCACCTTGGACGGTGGTACCTGTCTTCTTCTTCCCCCGTCCTTCCGAATCCTCGAGATCTTCCAACCAAGGGGTCTCAAGACGTCCGCTTTGTGGTGGGAGAGGCCCTAAGCGCTCGAACACGGACACGTTGGTTGCCTCCTTCTTCTGGTTGCATTCTGGGCAGTTGCCGATTGTTGGTAATCGCTCATTCCTGAATCCCAGCGTGTCAAGAAGGGGCAGTCCCAATGTCTGCCGTGTCGTCTTGCTCCCTGGCGTGGCGCTCCTGTCGCTCCTCATCGTGATTATGCCGATGATGCCTTCTATCGTTTCTGGCCGACGATCTCTTTCATCATCGCCGTGCCGCCGCCGTTGGTCATACCGACTCACGTACTTGTTGAGGAGGTGATCAGAGAGGGGTCGTTGATATCTTATGTTCCTCACTTCTCCCTCCGTGACGTAGCGCTTGCCATCTTGACGGAGCCGATCGCATGGAGCGGCCTCCTCTGTATCTTTGCTATGAGAGCAGCTGCCCTCATCCCCGCCCTTCTCAGAGGGTGTCCAAGCTCTACCATGTTGATGTTGGCTGAGAAATCTGGCGGGCACCCTCCGAGGTGGGTAAACTCCACCATGTTGACGGCGGGGAAGGGGTGTGTGTCGACCTTCATGGCGTACTGGTTAAAAATTAGTCGCCCATTTTCTATTGCCATTTGGATCTGCTGACGCCACACCCTGCAGTCGTTAGTGGTGTGGGTGAACGTGTTATGCCACTTGCAGTATGGCTTTCCGTTCAGCTCTTGCACCGTAGGAACTTTGTGGCCTTCGGGTATCTTTATGTGCTTCTCCGCGAGTAAGAGATCGAAAATCTGCTCGGTTTTCGTCACGTCGAAGTCGAACCCTCTTGGAGGCCCTGGTGGCTTCACCCATTTGCAGGTTACTGGGCCTGCAGCTCGAGTCCACTCAGCCACTGCGACCTCTTGTTCTCCCGTAGCACCTTCATCTTCGCTGCGTCAACCATGGTAACCACGCGCTTGAATTTGTCCTGGTAGATATCTGGGTGACGCTGTTCATACGCTGACAGCTTCTGCACCATGTGCGCTAATGAAGGGTAGTCTGCTTGGGAGGCCACGTCCTTGATCGATGATGATAGACCCACCACCGCCAACTCGACTGCTTCTTTTTCGCTTACGTGAACCGAATAGCATCGGTTCCTAACGGTCCCTGAAGCGCTGGATGTATTCCGACACTTTTCCGCGCTTCTGTCGTACTTGTGCCAAATCGGCAATGCCAGCCTCGGAAGCCTCTGAGTGATATTGCTCATGGAACCGTTCTTCTAATTGCTTCCAAGTCTGGACTGAGTTCGGTGGCAGCGATGTGTACCAACCGAAAGCCGATCCTGTGAGGGACTGTGAGGTACCTCACACGCAGCCCGTCCGACGCTGAGATCATGCCCAGCTTGCCAAATATCGGCTCACATGCTCGATGGAGCTGGAACCATCTGATCCGCTGAACTTTGTGAAGTCCGGGAGCCGATATTTGGGTGGTAGCGGGATCAATTCGTACTCGTTGGGGTACGGCTTGTATAGCCGACCGTCTTCCTTTTCGGCATCATGCCGAACTGATCTTTCAAATCGTACAAATCTGATCCGCGGTGATGGCTGAAGGTGCCGAACCTTGAAGGTTCGTCGGAGTGGCGTACTTAACCAGCCATGCTTGTTTTTCCGGTTCTGAGCCAACCGCAGGAGCTGGGCTCGGGAGTTTTGTCGGGGTAGCGTATTTAGCTAGCCACGTCTGCTTCTCGGGGTCTGCCTCCGACGTTCCTCCGGTTGTTCCAGAAGTCCCCGCTGTTGCAACCTGGTTCGAGAGTGCCCAGGGTGCTGGGCACGTATGCACATGCGTATCCGTGCGGGATCTCCTTGGGCGCGTGTGGGAATTGGTAGTCACCGGGGTCACCACCAATCTTGTAGACGACGTAGGCCGATGAGTTCGGCGCTTCGGGCGCTGCCAATGCGAACGGCAGCTGGACGGGACTGAGTGGCACCTCTCCTTGGTGAGTCCCTAGAGCTGGTCCTGACGGAGTACCGGCGGCTCATGATCTCCTGGATCACGCGCAGAGCGACGCTCCAACGTATTCACCAGGCTCTCAGAATGGCGTGCAGAGAATGAGCCACCATGAAGTTGCTCTCCTGACGCAGCGACCTGGTGCGTTCTTCTGACGGGGTCGATAGGTCCACTCCATCAAGCGCGCTTCAGTGAGAACCCTTCCATCCGATGCCATGGGAGCGGGTCCTGTGGAAAGAGCCGATGAGGTCGGCTTCGAGGAAGGCTTTGACCTCGTCATACTTCTTCTTGAGCTCGCCATTGAGCTCCTCGTAGGTGACCGGAGTTTCTTCCGCCATCTCCGATGTAGATGGCGATGTGGTGGATGTCGAGGATTGTCCCACCGGGCGTGCCAATGTGTTGACGCGAAAACCCACCGGCGGGCAAGGCCGGTCAACACCGTAGAGCCGGGAACAACTAGGGCTGCGGCTGGCCCCAGTCCCTCGAGCGACGGCGCAAAGCCTCCTGGTCGCGCGCCGATGCAAATTGCAAGGGCGTGCCACCTGACCTATACCTGGTCGGGTGTGGATGATGCCTCGCTTAGTTTCCCGCAGGCACACACGTACACGTTAAATACGAGCCTCGATCGGCTCTCGGGTTGTCCCGTGAATCGGCTCATGGAGCCGATCCACCCATGATTCGTCCAAGGTGGCCGAATATATGGTGGTCCTGCTTGATCAAGATAAAGCATATGAGATCCACGACGATTTGGGGTTTTCACCGCATAATCGGATCATCCTACTCACGATTGGGCCTCGCGCTCACGCACGGTGATCGTAAGCCAACCCTAGACAAGGCCTAAAAACCAACACTAGGTTGATCCTCGGAACGTCCTGTCTAGGGGCAGCAAACTACACCCTACGCCGCTTGATCCTCCAACCCTTTGTAAGGCCTAACTATTGCAGAGATTAAACTAATCCTTGATGAACCAAGGAGCAATCGTAATGGATCGATCTACTAAATAACGATCAGGCGGGGTGCCGCCCGCACCCGTGATGAGGTACAAGGACGGCTAGATGCGCAAGGGTTGCACTACGACAGCATATGATACTAAGAACAATGCTAACCCTAACACATCTATGATAACTACGTTGCTCGCCATCAAAGAGGCTTCAGTACGAGCAACGCATGAACAACGTAGGCAGGCTCGTGCTGCCTAGATCGCAAGATGCGATCTAGGCAGCATGGTGCTTACCGGAGAAACCCTTGAGACGAAGGGGTTGGCGATGCGCCGAGATTGGTTTGTGTTGAACGTTGGTTGTTTATTCCATAAACCCTAGATACATATTTATAGTCCAGGGGACTTTCTAATGTGGGCGTGCACCAAACCGTGCACGAGATAAAATCTAACTTCTACGTAACCTACTATAAAGATACACGGGCTAACTAGCCCAAACTTGATTAACATATCTCTTCCATATGTATATCTTCAAGTCCATCTTGCTCGCGGCCCACCCCTGACTTGGTCAAATTCTGGTGATAACAGATAGATCAATAATCAACTTGACATAGTATTCCATATTCATCGGATCCCAACAAACACAACATGTAGCATTACAAATAGATGATCCTGATCTTGATAGGCAGCTCACAAGATCTAAACATAATAGCACAAGAGGAGAAGACAACCATCTAGCTATCGCTATGGACCCGTAGTCAAGGATGAACTACTCACGCATCAGTCCTGAGGCGGGCATGGTGATGTAAGGCCCTCCTGATGATTCTCTCCGGCAGGGTGCCGAGGCGATCTTCTGAACCCCCCGAGATGGGGTTGACGGCGGCGGCGTCTCTTGAACTTTTCTCGTATCGTGGCTCTCGGTACTAGGTTTGCGATGAAGGAATAACAGGCGAGGAAGCGTGGCGCCGAGGGGCCCACCGCATAGGCTGGCGCGGCCAGAGGTGGGGCCGCGCCGCCCTATGGTGTGGCCGCCTCGCGTCCCCTCTTCGTCTCCTCTTCGGTGTTCTGGAGGGCTCCGTGCAAAATAAGATCGTGGGCTTTTGTTTCGTCCAATTCCGAGAATATTCGTAAACTAACTTTTCTGAAATCAAAAATAGCAGAAAATAGGAACTGCACTGCGCATCTTGTTAATAGGTTTGTCTTGGAAAATGCATAAAAACATTATAAAGTATGACTAAAACATGTTGGTATTGTCATAAAACTAGCATGGAACATAAGAAATTATAGATACGGTTGAGACGTATCACCGATACATCTGAAAAAATAAGTTCAAGTGGAGTTTTGACTACACGAGTGGACTCTGAAAACGGAAGTTGATGACTCTTGCCCTGCTCACAGGCATTACACACTGTTTCTACTTTATTACTAGACCCAACTGGAAGCTCATGGCGATGGAGAACATGGCAAACGACAGGAGTGGCAGGATGACCCAAGCGAGCATGCCAATGTGATGGGGAGACACGAACACCGCTGAACACCTAGGAGACTGGCGTAGCAAGCTCATAGAGACTATGGCGGCATCGATCTCTAAGTAGAACCTCTCTCGTGGCCCGGTCCTTAATAAAAAAATGAAACCGGTGAAACTCAAGAAAAACATCATTATCACGAGTAAGTTGTGGAACGGACAACAAGCTTCGGGTGACAGAAGGTACATGAAGAACGTTGAGAAGACGCAAGTGTTTGGAGTTTGAAGTAAGAAGAGATGCCTGACCAACATGTGATATATGCATACATGCGCTGTTGGTGGTGCGGACATGATCGTGACCCTGGTAGGGCTCATGGGCATTGAGCTTCGCCATCTCGCTCGTCAGGTGGTTGGTAGCCCCAATGTCCATGTACCATGGGGCATCAACCGAGTAGG
Source organism: Lolium multiflorum (assembly GCA_030979885.1). Classification (NCBI taxonomy): domain Eukaryota; kingdom Viridiplantae; phylum Streptophyta; class Magnoliopsida; order Poales; family Poaceae; genus Lolium; species Lolium multiflorum. The sequence goes on along the minus strand of CM061753.1, from coordinate 70,843,363 downwards.
ACTGAGTATGTCCGTGAGTAGCGAGAGCAGCCTGCTTATCATTTCCTTTGCCATTGTTGCCAAGACCAAGAAATTCCACCTTGAACCGTCGATGGCACTTGGAAGCGACATGACCATCAATGCCACATAGTTGGCTGGCGACGAACGCACCACAAGTGGCACAGCAGGCACGGGGCCGGCCGTTCTGGCTGGTGATGACGGGGCGAGAGCCTTGCGGGGCGAGGCAGCAGGAGGGTGGTCACCAGGCGCCGACTTGGGCATGTACGGCTTGGAGGGCTTGCCTCAATGAGTCGCCACGTTGGCAGCGGCATAGGAGGGACTCGAGCGGCGGATCGCCATGCGCTGCTCCGTGGCCAGCATACGAGCATAGAGCTCCTGTGGCTGAATAGGGGTGGTGCGACCTGTAGCATTTTCAACAAGAGAGTCATAGTCATCATCAAGTCCATTGACCACATAGGAGATGAATTCCTCGGGACGCAGGGGCTGTCCAATAGACGCCAAAGTATCAGCCAACGCGGAGATCTTGTTGAAGTAGAGAGTAACAGACAGGTTGTTCTTCTTCAATTCACCGAGTTGAGTGCGGATAGCCATGGACCGAGCAATGGACTGCGTGGAGTAGCTGGTGTCAAGAGCATCCCAAGCCTCACGCGACGTGGTGGCAAAGAGCACCAGCCAAGAGACACTCTCAATCAAGGAGGACTGAATCCCAGAGAGGATGGCTTGATCCTGCGCCACCCACTGATGATAGGCCGAATGATACTACGGAGGGCAGGGTAGGGAGCCATCGATGAAGCCCTCGAGATGACGACTCCGAAGCAGAGGAAGCACCTGGGCACGCCATGCCAGGTAGTTATCCGGTGACAACTTCATCGGGATGAGGTGAGCAATGTAGAACGGGGCCACACCGCCCGCAGGTGAGCTAGCCATGGCGTAGGCAGCGGGCGAAGGCACAACAGCAAGCGGAGCCGTAGGTGCAGCGCCATAGAGCGGACCGAGCCCGGGCGGAACAGCGCCATGAGCAGCGCCGGGAGCCGGGCCAAATCCTAGGAATGGCGCACCGCCATACGCGTAGGGATCAGGTCCGAGACCACCATGCGAGGTCGAGGCCTCGAACGAGGGCGGCGGCATCGAAGAGGAGCCGGCCTGCAGAAGCCCTTGGTATAGCGCCAGGGCATTGAAGTGCTCCGGGGTAGGGTTGGCGTAGAACCCTGGTGGAGCCGCAACCTTGATCGTCGACGAGGAGGCGCAATCGGGGTGGGCAGTGGAGCAGTAGACGGCGAGAGGGCCGCCTGGTCGAGGCAGCGAGCGACGAGGGCGCCGACACCGTGGACACGAGTGGCGGCGAGGTGAAGCCCGGCACGGGGGCGATCTGCCCCGAGAACATCGCTTCCGCGGTGAGAGTAGAGATCGGGCCGAACGGAGACATCGCGGCACCGGGGGCCGCCGTTCAGAAGGCGGGCGAGCACCGGAGGGAAAGCAGGAACTTGCGGCGGCGGCACAGAGGTGGCGGCGGCGGCTAGGGCAGCGGAAGACGACATCGTAACCTAGATTGATACCATGTAAAACGTAATTGGGGGAACTGCTCAACACCCAATAGCGTGTGGCTATCTCATATATATATATATATGGGGTACATAAAGGTGTACAATACAATATACATCATATACAGAACGTACGTATAATACAGTCTAACAGTGTAGATGTGCCTAAATATGTAGTGTCTTTCGAAGAAGAAAAAAAAAGGCAGACTGAGAGCATCTCCGAGAATGTGGCGGGAACCATCTCTTCTGGGATTGCCTTCATAAAAAAATCTCGTCTCAACGCTAATTAAAAGGTTTTTTGTCCTTGCACTTATACGGTGTCCGGCGCCAGCCCGTCCCGTCCCACAGGGGACGACCGGCACGCCGGACACAACGAAATGAGAGGCGAGGAGGCGCGGGGTCGACGCGGCTGCGCATCAACCGCCGCCTACCTCGCGACGGAAGTTATTCGGCGCGCGTCGCATCTTGCCTTAATGGCGACGGAGGGGCGAGACGCTCGTCGGTGCTGCGCAGCCTCCACGCGTCGCCGGCGTTCGCACGCCACCGCCCGTTCCCGCGATCTTCCCGCCTCTTCTCGTCTGTTCCCGCGCTTTCTTCCCGACGCCGGCGTGTATAAAAGGTCTCCCGGCTCATCAACGGTAGCCACCACACCCCCGCCAACAAACACAGCCCTCGTCGCTCCACAGCCGTCTCCTCCATCACCAGTGGCAATGGCGAACCGCCCGGCGATGGCCACTTCCCTCCACCGCCATCTCCTCCACTTCCAGCCCGGCAGCGGCGTGCGGCACTAGAGGAGGCACTCGAGGAGGAGGCCCGCCAGCAGGCGGCGGATCTAGCGGCGTTCTCCCCCCTGCCTCCGCAGCTGAGGAGGCCGCGGCGGCAGCAGCGTGGCAGGAGCAGCAGTGCGACACCGTTGCGGCGTTCGACGCCTCGACGGGGCAAGAGGCGCGACGGCGCCGGTACCGGGAGGAGATGGAGCAGCGATGGGCTGACGAGCACCGGCGCCAGCGCGATGAGCGGCAGGCGCTGTTCCTTGAACGGCGTGACTCGATCGAGCGCCGGCGGCGTGAGTCGATCGAGCTCCGCAGCAGGTGACGGCGGAGGAGCGTCGGCAGCGAGGCGGCGCTGACGGCGCATGGGGACGCGGGCGAGCAGTTAGGCGGAGGCCGACGCGTTAGCGGCGGCGATGATGGAGGCGCCAACAGATGTGGAGGAGGAGGCGCCAATGGAGGAGGAGGAGGCCGAGGCGAGAGAGACCGAGGTGAGGACGACGACGACGACAAGTTCGACTGGTCCGACACGACAGGCCGCACCCGGACGAGACGGCCGATCAGCAACGCGCCCCGAGTCCTTTGAGTCGGAGAAGAAGCTCCAGGACGACGCCCGTGCCCGCGAAGAGCGCATATTCGTCGCGCCATCGAGCTCTCCCTCCAGGCGGGCAGAGGGACGGCGGAGACGCGCGCGGGAGCGGCACCGTCTGGCCAACGCCGCTCGCAAGGAGAGGAGGCGCGCGGAGGAGCTGCGGCGTAGGGGAGGCGACGACGGGCGGGCCGTCGAACGCGCCGCGGGCGGTCAGTAGTCTAGGTTTAGATGAAATCTAGCCGTTTTCATTCAAACTTTGTAATATATAATCAAAATTGAATGAAAATCTTTATTTTCGTGCACAAATATTCATTTGGCGGCGTTTGGGGGACGCGGCTGGGGAGCGACGACCCCCAAACGTGGCACGAACAAAACACGTCCCCCAAACGCTTGATCCGGCGCGGTTTGGGGGACGCGACTGGAGATGCTCTGAGTTTACAGTCACCGAGACATGTGGCGGGAAGCATCTCTTCTGCGGTTGCCTTCATAAGTTCCGATCTCGAGATCTCAACGGCTAATTAATAAGGTTTTTCCTTGCAGTTGCAAGACTCCAACTCCACCAATTCGAAACGTGGGTCAGAGATAGTGACGGAGAAGATTCGCCTTGCGTAATGGAGGCCTCGGCGGCAGCTGCGGCGTCAAGGCCACCGAGCTTCGCGACGCAGACCAATGCTCTCCTGCGAAAAAATCTCATCTTCCAGGTATGATCCACTCCCATTCTTCCGTTTGGTGGTAGAAATTAACTGGGATTTCGTCCGCGTGTCTGGTTATCTCATTATCTGATTTCGTAAGATAAAGATGGACCTAACGGTGGGAGGGATCATTTGCTATACTGCGGCAAGGTAGGTAGTACATAAATTTGGTTTTATTTGCTGGTCTGGTAGTAACAATTTAGAATTTCAGTTGTATTTAATTTTTCTTCTGTGCCGAAGAGAAACTTTAGTGATCACCCAGAAAATCTGTTAGAACCGCGAGCAATCAAAGCGCTCAATACAAGTCGGAACCACGAAACGCCAAACCACCTCATTCTATTCTCTTCTGACAAGGTTGATCATCAACACCGGGCGTGTTTTTCCTTCGTTGACTTCTCTAGCTTGTACCTAGCCGGCTAGCCCGAACTCACGCAATCAACAACAGGCCGCAGTATCTTCTGCATTCCTCTGTTATCGGGTCATGAATAGCGACTCTGTAATCAGGCATTCATCCAAGAACTTAGGTTCAGCCCGGAATCATGCGAAAGAACTGCGCTAGATCGTTGTCAAGTTTCAGCAGTTGCAGTAAGCATGCGAAAGGGCCTCTGTCGGCAGCAGACAGCGTTCTTTCGTACGTGACGAAGTGCCAATAATGCTTGTGGGCTGTGAGCACATAGCATGAAACGCCGTTCAGAAGGTCAGGTTCGCGTATTGAGATGCTGCCGTGTAACCGGGCGCTAGGTTCATGTTTCGATGGCTTAAAATCTTTGTCCAGTTCAAGATACACTACGTGGTTTCCTTCCTGTAATTTCTGTGGCATGTTTCCATGGCTCTTGAACCAAAAACTCATCTGGAGCTCTATGGCGGCGCTGCATGTCCCAAGGTGGAGGGAGTAGGGCGAGGGGTACCCTGTTCTGCATTGGGTTACCCAGGTGGCGTCCCTGCTGCGCAGCCCCCTTTTTTTTTCGGAAAGGGGCTTATGTATCTGGTGTTACTGTTTTTATGTTCCCTTACGGCACCCAAGGATTTACATTTGTTGATTTCCATCAGTTTCTGTAGTTGTATACTGTTGCCTACTTGTCTGTGTGAAGCTAAGAAGGTGTCAAACCCATGTTTTATCATCTTGCAGAAACGTAACGGGAAGGCGACCATTCGGCTAATCTTAATCCCAATATTTCTATGCCTGCTACTTAGTGTCCTTCAACGTGTCATCAACAATTTGCTAGATCAGCCAAGGTTCAGGTGTGGTTGTAAGTGTGTTGATGCCAACGGCACTGGTGCTTGCCAAAATGTATGCGGAATCCAGTACTCCACAGTGGATCAGGCTAGAAGTTGCCCCATACAAAATCCTACTGAATGGCCTGCTCTCTTGCAATTACCGCGCCCTGAGTATCGTGCTGTTCACGATCCCTCCAGTGTGTTCACAGGCTTACCAGATGCATCATGCAGAAAATCAGAGTCCTGCCCAGCTATTGTACCCTTCACGGGAGCAAACGAAACCATATCTAATGGTAAGCTATCGGAATCATACATTCTTTTAGTCCCCTATAAATTACATAAGGTGTTTTGTATAATAAGAAAATATGTGTGCTACTTATACCAAATATTCATTGTTTCTAGTTAAGGGTGATATACTGATATAGAAAACTCTGCATTCACCATATGTATATTCTTTAATCCATATACTTTGCATGTTTCTTTGGCAGCTATCATGAAGAACTTGTTCACAAGCTCAACACTTTCAAATCTTTCTCATCTTGCGAGCGTATCTAATGTTCTCCTTGTAAGTGAGACTAACCAATATTCCTACGCATGCTTCTTACATGATAGAACTCAGAAGAAGCTTGTTTTGTGATTATGCAAAATCCAGGGAACAGATGTGCGGGGTGCTTCTACTGGCTTTATTGAACCTGCTTTTGTCTCTGATCAACCCATATATGTTATTAGACCTCAGTGTAAATCCAGTGATTCAGATATCCTCATTACTGTTGATGCTACCGATGATCAGAAAGGTACAATTCGTACTCTCTCTGTCCCGAATTATTTGTCGCATATTTGTCTAGATGTGCATGTATCTAGACGCGTTTTAGTATATAGATACATGCCAATCTAGACAAATATTTGACATCTAATTCGGGACAGAAGAAGTATCATATATATATAGCTACGCAGATGAGATATATCCTGGCAGCCAAGCTATTTTATTCATTTTACTAACATGAACCATCAGCCTAACAATACTCCGTGCCTTACCATTTATACACCATCTCTTGTTGAACTGCTAGTAGGTTAGTTATGATGCTTATTTAATTGTTACAGAGATAAAATGTGTTCAAGGTTTGCCATTGTGGCGGAATAGTTCAACAACAATAAATGAAGAAACCTTTCAGGGTTACCGAAATGGAAAAAAAGGAGAAGGGATATATGAAATTACAATGGGTATGCCACCTTTCCTTCTCTATGCCTACATTATTTTCTTTCATTACATTACATGATGGTATTGTATACACGACAAACTCTTACGACCTCTGTTATTGTAGGCTATGATTTTCAGGAATCAAACGAGAAGTTTCTGAATGTGCTAGCTCTATATAATTCTTCCTATCAGAATAACTCCTTCATTCCAACATTGCCGTTTGGACTTCGGCGAGTTTCACGCTCATTGAACGTGGTGGGTGCCACTAAATTCATTCATATGAAATTAAGTTCTATTATTGATCCTCTTATCTATGAACCTGCTAAAAATATTGAGTACTACAAATATTTTAAGATCGTAAACTCTTTGATCTACAAAAACAAATTCACACCAAACATCATAGCAAAAGAAGTCTCTGAACTCCCAAAAGGGTGCACCCTCTATCTGGGGCCCTCCAGACTGCGTTAGGATCCATGCATGCACTATATTAAGATCTATCATTTTAGATAGTTATCGGGCAATAAATTTTAAAAACATTATGCACATTGTACAGTACTAATGTTCTTTGACCTGCAGAGTATACAGCTGATGTATTATGTTGTGAGGGAACAGCAAAAAGTGGAAACTTTTTATGATGGTGAATATAGTGAGTGCAACTGAACATCACAGATAGCGAGTGAGCTCGCATGGTCATTATCGTACCATGACATATGAACCATAATGCTCTCAATAATTCGTAATTGTGACCTAAGATGAATGCTGCATACTGATGGTCATGCAAAACACTATACTGGATTAGTTGACCCAATTTGTTTTAACTAGGACAAATTATCATAATAGAATAGCAAATGCATAGCTTTTCTATTTGCCATATTTTCAGTTGGTTGATTCATGTTTTGACCTTAGCATTCCCGTGATTGTAATAAGTGATGATGCATACTTTGTGATTTGATACTTTGTTGTTTAATAAAGCAAGCCGTGTGCATCTATTGATGCAGAGGCTGGGGCTATGCTCCTTTATCGAAAAAAAACTAGGACAAATTATCAAGCTAGATGGCTAACCAGCACTAGTCCTTTCAATAACATTATCTCTAACAGCTTCAACATAAGGGTATCAAATGTACACTATTTATTATTCTAATGAAATAGATTTTTTAAGTCCTCACCCCCTTAATAAAAAGGAATGTAATTGCCCGGTTAGTTGGCAAAAAAACTGGGTTAAAACCGTCACATATCTCTATTCAATAAATTTTTATCTTCCAAGACCAAATCAGTTTTGATGTACTATTTTATGTATACTACTTCTCTAAATTTAATACATTTTAATTAGAAAAATTCATCATAAAATCATTATGGTACTTCTACTTCTACAAAAATATTTCTCTAACTTGCAATATTGCTCTTTTACCAACACATTAGGAAGTTATACTACTCATTTTCCCAATAACATATCAATTGGCATATGTGTAGGTCTCCAATGCCTATCTGCAATTTCTACTAGGCCCAGGTGCAGAAATGTTGCTCAAGTTCATAAAAGAAATGCCTAAGCATTCGACTCGCCAAGCTTTTGAATTTTCTACTGCTGTTGGCCCTCTTTTTTTTGAATGGGTTGTTGCATTGTTGTTCCCGGTAAGTTATGCATGTTTGTGCTAAAACTTCATAATTGTTAGTTTTAAATATAAAAATACAAATGCTAATAAATACTGTATCACTAGGCATTTTGATGGTTGTGTAGTAATAGGAATAAGAAAATTATTTATTGAATACCTGGGACGTGTTCAATGGTACTTCAAATATTAATATTCATTCCCCCTCCCAACACAAACCTCCATCACCACAAAAAAGGATTCATTAATTTTGATGGTTCTATTTGGTATCAAGTGATGACCATATTTCTATGGAGGATGCATGATTACCATGTTTAAACCTCTTACATTGTAATGCAGGTTATGCTGACATATCTTGTCTACGAAAAGCAACACAAGTTGCGAACAATGATGAAAATGCATGGGCTCGGGGATGGCCCTTACTGGATTATCAACTATTCATACTTCCTTATTTTGTCTACATTGTATCTTGTTATGTTTGTCCTTTTTGGATCCCTTATAGGTAGCAAGCTATCCAACAATGTTTATCTTCAAAATATATATAAATTCAAGTCATTAATTTAGTTAAGTTATTACTTTGCAGGTTTAAACTTTTTCAAGATGAATGATTATAGTATCCAATTTGTTTTCTTCTTTAGCTTCATTAATCTTCAGATCGTACTATCCTTCCTAGCTGCAACATTATTTACAAAAGTTAACACTGCTCAAGGTATTCCAAATTGTGTCATTTTTAACTTTGCTTAGTAGTGTAAGATATGTGATATTTCTTGATTGTTGTCTTATTTATACAGCAATTGCCTACGTGTACATCTTTGGGTCAGGGTTCATGGCAGGAGCTCTTATACACAATTTTATTGAAGGAGAATTTCCAAGTAAGTTGATTATCAATTTTAAACAAATACTTCCATTTATATTTTTTCAATGTTTGCATAACATTAGTATCATTTGTTTTCATAATTTAATTATAGATGAAACAATGTGAGAATGGAAGTAGCATTATTTCTAATTACAAAAGTAATGCATAATATTGGAATATTTCCTTTCCTGCTTCTAATAATTTCTTACAGTTTTAGGATTTATTTTTGAAAATCTGCATGACCTGTTGCATGATATCTCCCTCTTGTCCTACTGCAGGACATTGGATTACTGTTCTCGAAATAATTCCTGCATTTTCATTATATCGGGGACTATATGAGCTTGGTCAATATGCCATTAGGGCTTCAGCAACAGGATATCCTGGCATGAGATGGGGTGATCTAAATGATAGAAACAATGGAATGAAAGATGTGCTTATTATTATTGTCCTAGAGTGGTTGGTTTTGCTTCCTATTGCATATTATTTTGACCATGCTTCTTCAGCTGGACACAAGTCTAGTCCCCTTTCCATGATCAAGTGTGTCCTAAATAAGAAAGCCACCTCGAGAAGAATAAATGCTAACGCAATAGTCAATGAGGATATTCACGTTGAATTGGAAATGATAGATATCATAAAAGAAGTAAGTTCCTTATAGTATATTTCATCACTCCAGCACATATTGAATTTTTACCACCAAACATTGTTGTATGTTCATCTATACTCACCACATGCCTAGAAAAATGAGGTTTCTCTACGGAATTACTATAAATAATTACCTTTATTGTCCATCCAAAAAAATCATAATAATGTCTTGGTGACCATATTATTTTTTATGTAAAAACATTAGTATGCATATCCAATGTCATCGGTACTTGTTTTGTGCTGACCAATACTGTGATATTGTTGAATTACAGAGAGAGGTTGTTGATAAAATACTACAACAAAGGAGTAGTGGATACGCTATTGTGTGTGATGATCTCAAGAAATTATATCATGGAAAGGATGGCAACCCAGACAAGTTTGCAGTACGAGGCGTATCACTTGCTTTGCCTTATGGAGAGTGTTTGGGCATTCTTGGTCCCAATGGAGCTGGCAAGAGTTCTTTCATTAGCATGGTTTGATATTGGGTCCACTTAAATAATACATTGTGTCCAAATTAATTTAAATATGTATACATAATACTCTAATATCCTTAATATCCGAACTCTGTTTTATTTTTTCTCAAAGAAATTAATGATAATTTTTTTGATACTTTATTTATCATAATATTATCTGTTAGTTGCCAATGGATATATATTCCAGGACAATACAACCATGTTCAATGATATTAAAAAATCACCAATGGAATTATTTTCAATGTTCCAAAAAAATTATTCCTCTTTATATATTCATTCTTCCTACTGGTATTTGACAGATGATTGGGCTTACAAAGCCAACGTCGGGAAATGCATTTGTCGAAGATTTCAACATACAGACTGACATGGAGAACATATATAATAACATGGGTGTTTGTCCACAAAATGAGTAAGATGGACCTGTTTGCGAAAAATATTTATATCAATGTATTTGATTTGGAATAATAATCATTCATAGGCCACCTGATTTCCTCTTTTCTTTGTCTATGTTGGAATGTAGTATGCTCTGGGAAATGCTGACTGGCAGAGAACATCTCCAGTTTTATGGCCGACTAAAGAACCTCAATGGTTCTAGTTTGGACCTTGTAAGTTGCATCAACTATATCATTTCTCATATAAAAAAACTACATAGGTTCTCTAATTTCATGATGCAATAACAAAATTTGAAGGATAAATCATCATATGTTCTAGGTCCAGTACATGGGTTTAAAATTACGTTTAGTATCATCAAACTCACTTGCTAGGATATGATTTTGAATTTATAGATCACCCCCTCTAGTGTTGACACTTTATTATACCCCCACCCTCGTGTCCATTAGGATCTATTGTCTGATATATTTGGTCGCTACTCCTATTATTGGTTTTTAGTATCACAATACTATGTATTATTGTTTTTCTATCAGTACACGGGATCGTAGAATTGTATCGTCGTATCATGATACTGTGATTTTAAGATATAGGCTTTGAATAAGTACCTCAAATTCATTTATTAATTTCAATTTCTAGTATATTATACGTCCTTCATAAAGGCTGATCATGTAAATGAAGCATATATACTACGTTGAATATATGCTGACATTAGATGCATGATATGTGCATAACTAATTATGAAACCATGAAATTTTACTGAGGCCCGTATACTTCAAATCCATTGTACATGAATGACTAATTTGTTTACATTGTTTCACCCTATGAACTCAATTTCTTATTCCCACCTCGCCAAAAAAATGGAAGGCCCAGTATTTAAGTACTTAATTCACCTTGGGACTCGAAGCCAACCTATCAAGTTTCATTGCAAAGTTATACCTCTTGTTTCCTTTCGATCGTGTAATTTTCTCACAAATTTCCCCCATGGAGGTTAGATACTGTCTCGTAGTATCGCACACGATACCATGGGGGTTGGATACCATCTCGTAGTATCATCGAATTCATGGAACCGCCGAGATTCTGAACCTGGAGTATTCTCGTTTCATTGAACTGTCCTATAGAGTTGAAGAAGCATGGAAATTAATATACTGAAATGGTGATGATCGATTTGTAGGCTGTTGAAGAATCATTGAGGAGTGTAAATTTACTGCATGGTGGTGCTCCTGATAAACAAGTGAGGACGTACAGTGGCGGCATGCAGAGGCGTCTTAGTGTCGCCATCTCGCTGATTGGAGATGCTAAAGTATAGCATACGGCAATACTTTTCCGTTTCTCTACGAAATTATACACTGCTTACGTTCTCGTAAATGCTTCCCAGGTCGTCTACATGGATGAACCTAGTACTGGACTAGATCCTGCTTCAAGGAAGAGTCTCTGGTGTGCTGTGAAGCAAGCAAAGCAAGATAGAGCAATCATTCTTACTAGTAATCTTCAACATATATCCAACCGTTCGGTCACTTGTCCTTGACCTTAGTTTCCTCTTCCATGGTAGTATTAATCAACTGCTTCGTTTTGGCATCTTTGCAGCCCATTCCATGGAAGAAGCCGAAGTCCTTTGCGATCGGTTATGTATCATGGTAGACGGCAGGCTCCAGTGCATAGGAAGCCCGAAAGAGGTACACTCATCTTACGATATAAGCGGTTGGCAATTCAAAATAAGTTGTGATTTGTGACAGTGTTGTTTGTTGAAGTACTGGAAATTTTCTATGGCAGCTCATCGCCAGATACGGAGGGTACTATGTGCTAACAATCACGACATCGTCGGAGTTCGAACGAGTGGTTCAGAAATTGGTGCTGGAACTCTCGCCACGCGCAAGGAAGGTGTACCATTTGTCTGGAACGCAGAAACACGAGCTGCCGAAGCAAGAGGTGAGGATTGCAGACGTGTTCAGGGCCATGGAAAATTTGAAGAAGGAAGCGGAAGTCCAAGCATGGGGCCTCGCTGACACCACCATGGAAGATGTGTTCGTTAAAGTCGCCACGGCGAGACGGTCGAGCGACGAACTCTCCTAGTGTGGCCGTGTGCCGCACCTCCCCCTTTACGATGCTCTCTTGCATACTGTAAAAGTCTACGAGTTTTCCTTTGTTTGTTCCAAATTAAATTTACAATTGAGCTCTGTCATACGGCAACATATAAAGCATACACCTTGGATGTACAATTGTGTATCTTCCCTCCCTCCCTCGCCGCTGCCAGAGGGCGTCGCCGGGCAAAGCCCGGTAGGCGCCGGCGGTGGCGGGGATTCCTCGTCCCTCACGCGCGCAGGGGGCGGACGCGGGTCTTCCCCTCCGGGCCAGGGCATGGCTTTTCCGCCCGAAGCCATGGTGGCTGCGCGCGGGCTCGGCCCGCGGCGGCGGCGTGACGGGCTGCACGGTGGCGGTGTGCGCTTGCTTCTCGGCGGCACGGGCCGTGGGCGACTTGGGCCGCGGTCGGCCGCGTGTGGTTGGCAGAGGTGGCGGCGCAGTGGTGGTGGATGCTCCTGACAACGCGCTGGCGGCGTCGTTCGTCGCCTCCTGGTCGAGAAGGAGGGGTGGAGCTAGCGGCTGGTGCTGCTTTGAGGTCGGCGGAGTGGCGGATCTAGGCTAGGTGGGCTCGGATCTACCGGCAGCGGCGTGTCTGCGACATCCTCGCGGTGTCGGCTATTGAGCGGAGGCGCGGAGTTCCTACGCCTGTTGATGCGGAAGCTTGTGGGTGGCAAAGGTCAGCGGTGAGGGGTCGTGTGTGGTGGTTGTTGGTGCGAGGTGGCCGGGCTCCGACGCGGTGGAGGTGGCAGCCACGGCGGGCTTGCGGGCCAGATATTGTCCAGGCAGGCCAGATCAGGTGACTGCTTTAGGAGCCTTTGGGCCTGGGCTACGCGGGCCGCACTGCCCCCATCCGGTCTGTTGCCTGCTGGGACCGTACCGCCACCATATGCATGTGTGACCTCGGGGTGCTCTTGTGTCGCGATCGATTCGGGTTGCCGTTTGATGTGGTTCGGGAGAAATGCTTGCCAGCGTGTCGGGAACCGACGCGGTGGCACCTGCGGGTGTCGCCATTCCTACTTGTAGGGCATCGAGGCGACCAGTTCGCTGGTCCGGGCAGCTGCGGTGTGTTGCCGTCGCACCCCTTCTTGAAGGTGTTGCCTTGATACTCAACGACCTGTGGCGCTTGTAGCGTGGTGGGACAACGTCGGAGGGCGCATCGGTTGCGGTTCTACATGTGGTCTCTCCGTTGTGATCTTCCCTTGTATCGTTTTACTCTTCCTATTGGGCTTGTCTATGCTGTTGCTCCAACATTTTACTTTTTTCCAATGGTTGTATGGAGTGATTGGTTTATTTATAAAGTGGGGTGAAAGCCTATTTTGAGGAGGATGTACAGTTGCGTTGAATTGTTTCTTCTAGAGTATACCGGCTCCTTTAATTCATAGTAATTGTATAAGAATAATGTAGGATTTGGATTCTATAGGAAAATTTCCTACATAAATTGTTTGATTCATAGGAACATATCCTTTAGGAATTAACCCTATAAAAATCTTATAGTGCAAATCTTATAGAAAAAGACGTTAGATCATACCTCATGAAAAATTTCCTTTGCTACAATTAAACAAACTTCATCGCTCTATAAGTTTCAAGTATGCATGACATCCTAATCCTATGTTTTTTCCATTTTTTTTTTCTATACTATGAATCAAAGGAGCCCTACATATCATTGGCTGCTTCTTTCCTTGTGTCTGGCATCAAGGCTTTGAACTCATCCAATGTTTTGGTTCGCTTCTTATTGTATATAGAGCCCATCATGCTCTACTATGTATAGAATCGTATCTCTAATGGCTCGATGCATTTCAGTCACCAAAATTGAACGCCTACATCCGTTTGGTTTGGGCCGTGGACACGGAAAACGTGTGAAAAGGTCCATGTGGCCGTTTGCGTTTGGGCTGTCCCAAGCGGTTCGCCGCAAGAAAAAATGACTGTCAAGCTCGTCCCGTCGAGTCTCGCCGTTGGCGATTACCGGCTCACGCGTGAGGGTTGTCGATTCCCGCGTGAACCAAGCGTTTGGTACGCTCGGAAACCAAACGTTGGTTCCCGCTCAACAGTGCCTACATAATGGCCACCGATGCGATGGCTATGGCAATCCCTATCTACAAGCCATGGCCGACCATGGAAACACCTAGAGGCGCATCACCGCCTTGGCTCGTGCCCGCAATCCAGAAGATCCAGAAAGAGTGCATATCCACACGCTTCGAGGCGGAGTAGACCGCCGTGTCCGTCTGCGAGGACGAGCTCTACGGCCCCTACCGGGGGAGCATGGGGGAGGCGGCGGGGCGCGGGGCCGTCGCCTTGGAGGGCGAGCGGGCGTTCTGTAATATCCCAGGATTTGGGGTTATAAAATGAGAGGAAACAGATGTGTGCATTGCATTCATGCATAGAAAATCCGGGGAATTTTCGCTCTTTAAAGTAAAACATGTCACAGTAACTGAAGTTTCACTTGACTTGGTGGAATTGAAGTAGCTCATCAAGTCAAGCGCTATAAACCTCAATGTGACCTTTGTTAAAACCTTGTTTTGGGTAGAGATGATTTGATCTAAGGGGTTAGATCAAATGCAACTAAACCAACACAACAACACTTTAAGCAATGATCAATTGCTTGATCCTCTAAATGATCATAATAGGGTATTCCTTGCACCAACACCTTGATCCATATGCAACTACAAATCAAAGAACAAGCAAATGAGAAACCATTCTTGACTTATCTTTTCTATGTCTTTAACAAATAAATATTCCTACCATGAACCTCATGGTATTTCTTGAACTAAACTTTTGAATTTAACACCAACACAAGCTTATCATTAAACCCTAGAGATGGGAGAGGTCTATACCCATCAAAGAGATAAGAAACAAACTCTAAATTATTAATACTTAAAAGTTGAGCAACTACATTGGAGTATAATTTAATTCACTTTAAAACTTATTACGAAATATGGTAAAACACAAGGACTTAAGTGCATAAAAGCCACACATTCTGATTTTAATCATAACTTATTAAATATGTGGAATATCACAAAACTAAATTCGTTTACATTACGAATTATAGTTCAAACTATTTGAATAAAATAAACTATGAGTATTTTGAAACTCATATGATCATGCCTTGGTGAAATCAAACATCACCATTCAAAATTGGGGTATAATCCTTATCTTTGACATTTTGATCCCAATTACAATATAAATACAATCACATATAATATAGTGACTCACCCACAAACATAAAATCATTCGGAAGATATTTAGTAGCAAAAGCCACTTGACTATCCAAAAACAAATCACATGAGAGGATAATACCATGCCACATAGGATGAAAATATCTACATAGCTTGAATCCTAAGCTATGCCACCTCATGCTTAAAGGATTGCTATGGATGAGAGCATGACAACCAAGCACCTTACTCATCAAATCAAAACAAGAGTCACCCACCTATGTGTCATGATACTAGAGCATGTCCAAGCCTATAAAAGGAAACCTCTACCTCATCCATTCAATCATCTTGTACCATGATACAAGCAAACCAAAGAGTTGGGCCACTCCATAATTTAGATAGGACCAAGATGAAGCAGCTAGAAGGTGGAGGCATACCACAAGATGCAAGTTTATCAGAATTCTTGAAGAACAAGCTGCAGAAGATAGCAAGGTAGAATTCTTAGGCAAACCACATATTCAGATAATCACGTCATCATTCCTTGAGTAGAACCCTAGATTAGTCATGTAAGTTGTGGAGGAGTGAGGATAACTTAGCCAAATACATCTAGATATTTTATGAAGCCATGATGCGCGTAGATGTACACGTCCGTTGGGAACCCCAAGAGGAAGGTATGATGCGCACTGCAAGTTTTCCTCAGTATGAAACCAAGGTTTAATCAAACCAGTAGGAGCCAAGAAGCACGTTGAAGGTTGATGGTCGCGAAATGTGATGCGGCGCAACACTGGATTCCGCCAACGCGAACCTGCACAACACACCCAAGTACTTTGCCCCAACGAAACATTGAGGTTGTCAATCTCACCCCGCTTGCTGTAACAAAGGATTAAACGTATCGAGTGGAAGATGTTTGCAAAGAAAATAGTAAAACACAATTGATTGTATGCTATGTAAAGAATAGGACCGGGGTCCACAGTTCACTAGAGGTGTCTCTCCCATAAGATAAAAGCATGTTGGGTAAACAAATTACGCAATTGACAAATAGAGAAAGGCATAACAATGCATATACATGATATGATAAATATAGTGAGATTTAATTGGGCATTACGACAAAGTACATAGACCGCCATCCAACTGCATCTATGCCTAAAAAGTCCACCTTCAGGTTATCATCCGAACCCCCTCAGTTAAGTTGCAAAGCAACAGACAATTGCATTAAGTATGGTGCGTAATGTAATCAACAACTACATCCTTAGACATAGCATCAATGTTTTATCCCTAGTGGCAACAGCACATCCACAACCTTAGAACTTTCTGTCACTGTCCCAGATTAAATGGAGGCATGAACCCACTATCGAGCATAAATACTCTTGGAGTTAAGAGTAAAAACTTGGCCAGAGCCTCTACTAATAACGGAGAGCATGCAAGATCATAAACAACACATAAACAATAGATTGATAATCACCATAATCATAGTACTCTCTATCCATCGGATCCCGACAAACACAACATATAGAATTACATATAGATAATCTTGATCATGTTAGGCAGCTCACAAGATCCAACAATGAAGCACAACAAGGAGAAGACGACCATCTAGCTACTGCTATGGACCCATGGTCCAGGGGTGGACTACTCACTCATCACTCCGGAGGCGACCATGGCGGTGTAGAGTCCTCCGGGAGATGAATCCCCTCTCCGCAGGGTGCCGGAGGCGATCTCCTGAATCCCCCGAGATGGGATCGCGACGGCGGCGCCTCTGTAAGGTTTTCCGTATCGTGGCTCTCGGTACTGGGGTTTCGCGACGAAGCTTTAAGTAGGCGGAGGGTCAACGCGGGGGCCACACGAGGGCCCAGGGGTGGTCGGCGCGGCCAGGGCCCGGGCCGCGCCGCCTCCCCTCGGCCGCCTCGTGGCCCCACTTCGTTATCTCTTCGGTCTTCTGGAAGCTTCGTGCAAAAATAGGACCCTGGGCGAAAGTTTCGTCCAATTCCGAGAATATTTCTTTACTAGGATTTCTGAAACCAAAAACAGCAAAAAACATGGCTCTTCGGCATCTTGTTAATAGGTTAGTTCCGTAAAATGCATAAATATGACATATAATGTGCATAAAACATGTATCATCAATAAAGTAGCATGGAACATAAGAAATTATCGATACGTTGGAGACGTATCAGCATCCCCAAGCTTAGTTCTGCCGTCCGAGCAGGTAAAACGATAACAAAGATAATTTCTGAAGTGACATGCCATCATAATCTTGATCATACTATTTGTAAACATATGTAATGAATGCAGCGATCAAAACAAAAGTAATGACATGAGTAAACAATGAATCATAAAGCAAAGACTTTTCATGAATAGTACTTCAAGACAAGCATCAATAAGTCTTGCATAAGAGTTAACTCATAAAGCAATAAATCAAAGTAAAGGTGTTGAAGCAACACAAAGGAAGATTAAGTTTCAGCGGTTGCTTTCAACTTATAACATGTATATCTCATGGATATTGTCAACATAAAGTAATATAACAAGTGCAATACAAGTATGTAGGAATCAATGCATAGTTCACACAAGTGTTTGCTTCTTAAGGTGGAAGGAGATAGGTAAACTGACTCAACAATAAAAGTAAAAGAATGGTCCTTCAAAGAGGAAAGCATCGATTGCTGTATTTGTGCTAGAGCTTTTATTTTGAAAACATGAAACAATTTTGTCAACGGTAGTAATAAAGCATATGAGTTATGTAAATTATATCTTACAAGTTGCAAGCCTCATGCATAGTATACTAATAGTGTCCGCACCTCGTCCTACTTAGCTTGGACTACCGGATCTTCGCATGCCATGTTTCAACCAAGTGTCACAAAGGGGTACCTCCATGCCGCTGTACAAAGGTCTAAGGAGAATGCTTTTGGATTTCTCTTTTGATTATTCTCAACTTAGACATCCATACCGACAACATGGACAACAGATAATGGACTCCTCTTAAATGCATAAGCATGTAGCAAAGTTATTATTCTCATATGAGATTGAGGATATATGTCCAAAACTGAAACTTCCACCATGATTCATGGCTTTAGTTAGCGGCCCAATGTTCTTCTCTAACAATTTTGCATGCTCCAACCACTAAAATGATAGATCCTTCAGACAAGACGGACATGCATAGCAACTCACATGATATTCAACAATAGTTGATGGCGTTCCCCGAAGCATGGTTATCGCACAACAAGCAACTTAATAAAATATAAAGTGCATAAGTACATATTCAATACTACGATAGTTTTTAAGGCTATTTTGTCCCATGAGCTATATATTGCAAAGGTGAATGATGGAATTTTAAAGGTAGCACTCAAGCAATTTACTTTGGAATGGCGGAGAAATACCATGTAGTAGGTAGGTATGGTGGACACAAATGGCATAGTAGTTGGCTCAAGGATTTTGGATGCATGAGAAGTATTCCCTCTCGATACAAGGTTTAGGCTAGCAAGGTTATTTGAAGCAAACTCAAGGATGAACAGGTGCAGCAAAACTCACATAAAAGACATATTGTAAACGTTATAAGACTCTACACCGTCTTCCTTGTTGTTCAAAACTCAATACTAGATATTATCTAGACCTTAGAGAAACCACATATGCAAATCAAATTTTAGCAAGCTCTATGTATTTCTTCATTAATGGGTGCAAAGCATATGATGCAAGAGCTTAAACATGAGCACAACAATTTCCAAGTATCACATTATCCAAGACATTTTAGAATTACTACATGTAGCATTTTCCAATTCCAACCATATAACAATTTAACGAAGAAGAAACTTCGCCTTGAACATTATGAGTAAAGCCTAAGGACACATGTGTCCATATGCAACAATGAGCGTGTCTCTCTCCCACAAAGTGAATGCTAGGATCCATCTTATTCAAACAAAAACAAAAACAAAAACAAACCGACGCTCCAAGTAAAGAACACAAGATGTGATTGAATAAAAATATAGTTTCGGGGGAACCTGATGATGTTGTCGATGAAGAAGGATGCCTTGGGCATCCCCAAGCTTAGACGCTTGAGTCTTCTTAAAATATGCAGGGGTGAACCACGGGGCATCCCAAGCTTAGAGCTTTCACTCCTCTTGATCATAGTATATCATTCTCCTCTCTTGACCCTTGAAAACTTCCTTCACACCAAACTTCAAACAAACTCATTAGAGGGTTAGTGCATCATTAATAATTCACTCATTCAGAGGTGACACAATCATTATTTTCACTTCTGGACATTGCATAATGCTACTGGACATTAGTGGATCAAAGAAATAAATCCAACATAGCAAAAGAGGCAATGCGAAATAAAAGGCAGAATCTGTCAAAAACAGAACAGTCCGTAAAGACGAATTTAAAGCTGGCACTAGACTTGCTCAAATGGAAAAACTCAAAACTAATGAAAGTTGCGTATATCTGAGGATCACGTCAGAATTGGCAGATTTTTTTGAATTTTCTACAGGAACTGTGCCAGATTCGTGACAGACAGCAATGCTGTTTCTGCGCAGCGATCCCAAATATAACATCAACTTTGACATAGAAACTTTACTTGGCACAAAAACATGATAAGGAGAGGTTGCTACAGTAGTAAACAACTTCAAGACTCAACAAAACAACTGTAGGTAAAAACATGGGTTGTCTCCATAAGCGCTTTTCTTTAACGCTAGGCAAAGTGCAAATCAAGTATTATTGAGTGAAGAAGCATCAACATTATTACCTTGAGAGCTGGGAGTTTTCTCAACCAAGCATAGTATATTTGATATATAAGTTTTAGCGTCTCCCTTTTCATTAGTCTTAGGCTTGCTACTCTCATCGAACAAATTTTCAGAACAAGCCAAGCATAGTTATCTTCTAGTGCATCATTCATAGCTAGGAGTTTACATGGTATTGGTGCTTTGATTTCCCCACCATCATTAATGTTATTAGTGTACCTTATTCTATCCATGTCCATTTTTTCAAGTAGACCAATAAAATTGGTATGAGAACCTAGCATATTAAATTTAGCAAAAACCTTTCTAGCCTCTCTTGCTAGACCACCAAATTCTCTAAGAAGGGTTTCTAAAACAAAATCTTTCTTTTCCCCTTCTTCCATATCACCAAGTGTAAGAAACATGTGTTGGATTATAGGATTGAGATTAACAAATTTAGTTTCCAACATGCGAACTAAAGCAGCAGCAGCTATTTCATAGGTAGGTGCAAGTTCTACCAAGTGTCTATCTTCAAAATCTTCAGTGATACTAACATGATTGAAAAATTCTTCTATATTGTTTCTCCCAACTATGGACCCACGTCCTACCGGTATGTCTTTTGTGGTAAAATTAAAAGGAAACATGATGCAATAGGCAAAAAGTAAACAAGGCGAATAAAGTAAAGACAAGTAAATTTTTTTTTTTGTGTTTTTGATATTGAGAGCAAGACAGTAAATAAAGTAAAACTAGCAACTAATTTTTTTGTGTTTTGATTTAGTGCAACAAACAAAGTAGTAAATAAAATAAAGCAAGACAAAAACAAAGTAAAGAGATTGAGAAGTGGAGACTCCCTTGCAGCGTGTCTTGATCTCCCCGGCAACGGCGCCAGAAAAGTGCTTGATGCGCGTAGATGTACACGTCCGTTGGGAACCCCAAGAGGAAGGTATGATGCGCACAGTGGCAAGTTTTCCTCAGTATGAAACCAAGGTTTAATCGAACCAATAGGGAGCCAAGAAGCACGTTGAAGGTTGATGGTCGCGAAATGTGATGCGGCGCAACACCAGGGATTCCGGCGCCAACGCGGAACCTGCACAACACAACCAAGTACTTTGCCCCAACGAAACAGTGAGGTTGTCAATCTCACCGGCTTGCTGTAACAAAGGATTAAACGTATCGAGTGGAAGATGTTTGCAAAGAAAATAGTAAAACAATTGATTGTATGCTATGTAAAGAATAGGACCGGGGTCCACAGTTCACTAGAGGTGTCTCTCCCATAAGATAAAAGCATGTTGGGTAAACAAATTACAGTCGGGCAATTGACAAATAGAGAAAGGCATAACAATGCATATACATGATATGATAAATATAGTGAGATTTAATTGGCATTACGACAAAGTACATAGACCGCCATCCAACCGCATCTATGCCTAAAAAGTCCACCTTCAGGTTATCATCCGAACCCCTCCAGTATTAAGTTGCAAAGCAACAGACAATTGCATTAAGTATGGTGCGAATGTAATCAACAACTACATCCTTAGACATAGCATCAATGTTTTATCCCTAGTGCCAACAGCACATCCACAACCTTAGAACTTTCCTCACTGTCCCAGATTAAATGGAGGCATGAACCCACTATCGAGCATAAATACTCCCTCTTGGAGTTAAGAGTAAAAACTTGGCCGAGCCTCTACTAATAACGGAGAGCATGCAAGATCATAAACAACACATAAACAATAGATTGATAATCACCATAATCATAGTACTCTCTATCCATCGGATCCCGACAAACACAACATATAGAATTACATATAGATAATCTTGATCATGTTAGGCAGCTCACAAGATCCAACAATGAAGCACAACAAGGAGAAGACGACCATCTAGCTACTGCTATGGACCCATGGTCCAGGGTGGACTACTCACTCATCACTCCGGAGGCGACCATGGCGGTGTAGAGTCCTCGGAGATGAATCCCCTCTCCGCAGGGTGCCGGAGGCGATCTCCTGAATCCCCCGAGGGATTCGCGGCGGCGGCGTCTCTGTAAGGTTTTCCGTATCGTGGCTCTCGGCACCGGGGTTTCAGCTTTAAGTAGGCGGAGGGTCAACGCGGGGGCCACACGAGGGGCCCAGGGGTAGGTCGGCGCGGCCGGGCCGGGCCGCGCCGGCCTCCCCTCGGCCGCCTCGTGGCCCCACTTCGTTATCTCTTCGGTCTTCTGGAAGCTTCGTGCAAAAATAGGACCTGGGCGTTTCGTCCAATTCCGAGAATATTTCTTTACTAGGATTTCTGAAACCAAAAACAGCAGAAAACAGCAACTAGCTCTTCGGCATCTTGTTAATAGGTTAGTTCCAAAAATGCATAAATATGACATATAATGTGCATAAAACATGTAGGTATCATCAATAAAGTAGCATGGAACATAAGAAATTATCGATACGTTGGAGACGTATCACCATACCATGCATGATCATCACCATTGAGTAATGATCATACACCCTAAGAACTTTAAGAAAGAAGCTAATAAGAATAAGTGGATCATGATAATGCCATGATCATGCTTTGTAGAAAAGGAGAATAAGCCATAATTTAAACCTAGTATAATAAGCAGATATCATCAATCACATAAAATCATAGGGTGATCACTAGTAAGCAACCCTAAACCAATTCTAATATCTTGAGTTGAGAAACAATTGGAGGATATCCAAACCTTGCCTAGCCAGGTACTTGTGACAGCTCTAGTAGTGTTTAGATCACCCTATCAATAGTGAAGGGAGACTAAACCCTAGCCAAAGTAATATGGTGTTAGATCACATATAGAAAAACCATACCTCAATTCTAGTTGTGTATCACTTGGGTGATCACAATTAAAACCTAGGCCATATTTGAGATTCAAACCATGTGCCATTAGGAGAATATAACTAGAACCCTAGAATTATTCATTAATTAAATCTTATGCTTCAATTATTGAACATAAGAAACACCTATTGCTAAATTCTATAATTAAAACCCATGTGTGGTGATCAACACTTATCATTATAACCAAGACCAAACCATGATGAGAGTAGTACCTACTCTATGTATTTTAAGGTGTTACTAAACTATAATAATAGTACTAAACTTGGAAGGAGTTCTAGTAGAATTTCCAATTCATTAGCACACAGTTATGCACATAAAATAATAGGCAAGTGACAACATTCTCAAATAAGAGAGCAAGTCCTTAAAAATAATTAGGCACATGAAATCATGCCATTACATCACCTTCTTAATAGAAATCCATAAATAAATATTACTTTGTAACTTGCTTCTTGCAGAGTAATACCAAATAAAACCTACATATCACTAAGTGAGAGAAATATCATTTGGAAAATAAGTTGAATATTTCCAAGATAATATTCAAATTCATGTCAATATGGATAATTAATCCAAATATCATTAGTAATTAATAAACCAATGTTTAGTACCATACTAAATTTGCTAATATACAACAATAATCTTTTAAGTGCCTGGAGTGAATCTCACTTGAATTCAAACAATAAAGTTTACAAAATATGATTGAATTCAAAACTGAATTCAAAATTGAAACTGAAAAGAGAAAATAAAAACAGAAAAAGAAAAGAGAGGAGAAAAACTCACCTGCACCTCACCTGGCCGAGGCCGCCAAGCAGAAGCCCACCAACACGGCCCAAGTCACCACCCAGGAGCAGCCCAGTACCCCTTCGTCTAAAAAATATCGAAGAGGGGTCATCCTCATCCTCTCCAACGCGCATGGACGGCAGCACGACGGCGTGCTCGCCTTTCCCTCTTGCTGGCGACCTCTCCTTTATCGGCTGCGTGACGAGGCTCGCGCTCAAGACGTATAAAGGCCCCAGAACGAACCCTAGCCCCGGATTTCCTTCTCCTCTGCCCGAATTCTTCCCAGACGGAAACCCTAGCTCGCCCGGCCATCTTCATCGTCGCCGTTCGGAGCCTTCCCAGGCCTCGCCATGGACGCCATCGTGCCCGCCGTCCTCGACTTGCTCTTCCTACAAGAGGAATCGAGCCGCCGTGCTCGGAATCGCCGTCGACGATCTCATCTTCTCTGATGCCGGCATCATGCAATCCCGCGACAGCGACCTCCCCTCACCTCGCCGACAAGCCCGTCGTGCTCGCGGTGAGTCGCTGACTCTCCTGAGCATCCTAGATCTTCCTATAGCGTCCCCTAGGATTCCCCGCACCGTAGGCCCGTGGGCACCACCGTAGCACCTCGCCGCCGGCCAAGCTCCGGCGACCATTGAGGGGCGGTGCCACCACCATCCGGTTCATCTCGTCGTCCTCGTTCGAATGAGCACATGCACGCGCTCGCGGGAGCCCTCCTGCCGGCGCCGTGCACGACTGACCGCCGGTTATACACATGGTTGCCTCGTCGGCACCACGTGGCAGCCAACGTGGCCACTGCCCCACCTGTCTGTGTCTGTGAGTAGCACATGACCGGGTGTGTCTAGTAATTTTCGTTTTAATTTAAATTCCATAATTACTGAAACTTTGCAGATATTGATAAAATTTATTTTAACTCAGAAAAATATAAATGAGATATCAAAATTCTTATAAAAATAAAATATATTCAAAAAATATAATATGAATTTTATTTTAAATAAAAATTAATTGTTTAAACATTATTAACTAAGCCTTTTCTTTTAATTCTAAATTCAATTAAAATTCAATAATTAGGAAAAACTTTGAAATTTAATAAAAACCAGTAAGGAAATAAAGAAAACATTAAAACTGATTTTATTTATTTACTATCTTATTAAATTCTTATTAGAGGGATTTAAACCCTGAATAATAATTATCTTAATTATTAATTCTTTAAAAATAAAAAAATGTCAAATCCAATATTGTTTTTATTTCAAAATTATTAATGACTTCAACTTTATAATGAAGTTATTAACTTAATAACTATATGGTAATTAGGAAACCCTAGTTTCTTTATGAATAAAATTATAACCACATAATTTTGTGTGGAATCCTAAAACCCTAATGACATTAGGAACCCTAGCTCCATTAATTCATATGACCCTAATTTACTTCCAAACCTAAACCCTAGGTTATAACATGTGATCATAATACTTTCTTTCCATTCATAGAACCATAATAGCAACTAAATACTTATCATGTCCACATAAAATGTAGAAGCCCTATCACTAATAATTTAGTATTCCATGTATGCATACCATCAAACCTAGATGATCAAATAGGGTCAACCAAGTGTAAACCCTAGTTCCTATCCTTAGAGACATCAACCTTAATTATCCATGTTTAGCATCACACCAATGTGATGAAACCTCATAGCAACCATACTCAATATTGAGCATCATATACCATCCACACTAATTCCTACTAGTGTTAGACATTTATGAACTATCCTATTTGGGAACCAACTATTCCTTTTTCTAGTGAATCCAATAGCAAACCCTAGACAGCCTCAACTTTAATTGTAATACTTCTTATTCTTTAAGAAGTATGTTCTTCAAAAGTTATTCTTTTGAAGTAAATAAAGAGTCGTCATCAACCCTGCCTAATAGGACCTATAGACAATAGCCAGCTATCACCAGTAAGATATACCAATCTGGATAGCAACCATGTATATAATTAATTGCGTAAGATTCTTATGCTTAACTAAGACTATGCAAGCTCTAGATATTGATGAATCCA
This sequence comes from Lolium multiflorum, assembly GCA_030979885.1. NCBI lineage: Eukaryota > Viridiplantae > Streptophyta > Magnoliopsida > Poales > Poaceae > Lolium > Lolium multiflorum. The sequence goes on along the minus strand of CM061753.1, from coordinate 70,817,768 downwards.
ACTTTGTTGTGATCCATCTCATCTTTACTCCAGAAACTATTTGGAACCATAGTGAACCATAGAACCCCACAAACGTAATTATCATACTTGTTCTTTATCAAAGAACATGTTCTTCAAAAGTTATTTTTTTGAAGTATATAATAATTAATCATCAACCATGCACCATAGGACTTAAAATTGACAACTGCTCTTTACTTATTATACAACTACTATTCCTTGGTGTGTATGATAGTTATTATGCATTATACCACTTGTTTATGATTCTAAGACAAAAAAAACCTTAATAAGAACTTTGTTTGTGGAATCACTCTAAAAGTGCAACACACCCTAAACAAATCATTATAACCCAATGATCCTAAATAATCGGGGTTAGGTCACGCTTAGAGCGATTGCATATCATACTTATGCATTATTGCATTCTTGCCAATCTTTTAAACATCGTCCTTACCGACGATGATGCTATTTCAGAATTTGGAGTTTTTGCGTATCGAAGACTTTGTCTGCATAATCTTGCAGTCAAGAAAGGCAAGTTCATCGCTTGCTCATGTTATCTTGAGCATTTTTACCAAATTAACAAAGTACTATACTTATCACTCTTGCATGAAAAGCAAAAAAATGCTATTTTCATAACTATGAATATGACTATGTGGTGGGCAATAGAACCATAGTATGAGTATGGTGGAGGTTCCATTGCAAGGGTTTATATGCATCTAGGATTAACAAAAAATGTCGTCCAGTGATTCTCGTACCGTAATACCCGTGTTAACCATAAGATCTGGAGTGGGACGGAGTAGTCAAGTGTGTTTCTTCCTCTCGTACATCAACGGATGCGCTTACCGTAGCAGTTGTGTCTTGCGAGAACAACCGGTGGGTGGGGATCCCATTCTAATTCCCCACGGTAATGCGGTCTATGATGGGTTGCAACGGCCGGCGAAGGTATCAAGGTTGCGACCTGATAGTTATCGAGGTCAGAAGGTATCCAAGTGATACAGACCGGCGAGGACCCAAGGTCGGAATTGCAATAAAGGGTGGGTGTGCGAGGTCGCGGGGAAATGCAATGTTGACTAGGACCTTATACTAGGCCTCACACCAAGGAAGTGTGGACGGGTCTGGCCGCCCGGTTGGCAACAAGGTTAAGATCTCTTATGGGTAAAGCAACACACCTCTGCAAAGTGTAATGAATCGTGACCTGTCACTCCCTGTTCCGGGTTATGGAACTGCGAACGTGGCCGGAAAGGAACTCCATGAAGTTCTAGTAAACCGGTGAAGGCTGACGGACATAGTGAAAGATCGAGATGTCGCCTAGAGGGGGTGAATAGGCAATTACAAACTCTTGCGGATTTGTCTTGTAAGAATGCGGAATTAAACTAATGTTTAGTTTACAAGCACAAACCCTAAATATGCTAAGCTCAACTAAGTGTAACAATGGCAACTAGAGCTAAGCAAGATAGGCACAAGATATATGTAGCACAAGTGATAGCAAGATATATGTACTTCAAGCACGATGGCTATCACAAGGAAAGAGAGCTCGGGTATAGAAATAACCGAGGCACGCGGAGACGAGGATGTATTCCCGTGTTCCCTTGCTTTGCAACAAGGTACGTCACGTTTGGAGGAGTGGAGGTCCCACGAAGGATTCCCCGCGCCACGAAGGCTCACCCTATTCTCCGAACCACACCCACGAAGGATAATGGCCCTTTCCTTATGGTTAGCTTTTCCTCCGCTCCGGAGATGGCAAGCTCCACAACCACTTCACAAGCTCCACGAAGGAGAAGCTCCCTCTTCACAATCTTCTTGAAGAGATCACCGGAGCACCAACCACCAAGCCAACTAGGAGGTCTCCCTCCAAGAGTAACAAGCTCACGGTCTCTCACTCGAACTAATCGTGGTGGAGAGCTCAACACTATGCAATGATGCAAAGCAAGAACACCGGAGGTGTTCAAGTCCTTCACACTCAAATCCCACCAAAGCAACGAATGCTAGGATGAGATTGGAGAGGAAGAACAAGGGGAAAGTCAACCAAAGACTCCAAGATCTAGATCCCAAGAGATTCCCTCACTTAGAGAAGAAACGGTTTGGTGGAAGTGTAGATCTAGATCTCCTCTCTCAAATCCTCAAATATGAGCAAGAATGGTTGGAGGAATCAAGGGGGAGAGCAAGTTCTTCAAATAGCAACAATGGAGGTGAGAGAATAGGAAGAACTACTTGGGCTCAAGGTGGAAGAAAGGTATTTATAGCCCAAGTGGAAAATAACCGTTGGGGGAAAAAGACAGAAAAACAGAAATTGGACAAAAAACCCGGTCACCAGGCCGCCGACCGAGCAGCAGCCGGCCAGGCCGGCCACAGTCGGCTGACCGGCCCAAGAATCGGCAGAGGCGAGCGCGCTGAGCGGCGATAGAGCCGGGGCGCGGGGCGAGCGGCTCGGTGCGCGCCGGGCGGCGGGAAAGCCACGCCGCGGGGAGAGCGCCCAGCCGCTGGCGGCGGCGGCCCAAGAGGCCGGCGGCGCGGATCGCAGCCGCGCTGGGGCGCGGACGGGGGCGCGGGCCGGACGAGTGGCGGTTAAATTCCCTGACCGAGGATGCGCCGGCAGGCCGGTCACGGGCCGGGCTCGCAGCCGACTTGGGCCAAAAGGCCCGGAGGCGGCCCGGATGGCACCAGCGCGGACCCGGTCGCGGACCGGTGGGCCGGTTGGGCCGGTCGACCGGCCGGCTCCCTCCTTTTTCCCTTTTTTCTTTTTATTCTTTTCTCATCTTTCCTTTTTCTTTAATAACAAATGCTCCCGAACCCCGATTCGAATGAAACCAGTTTTGTTTGGAAGATAACAACAAATGCTATCCTATGGAAAGTGAAAACACAAGAATCTATAGGAGGGGATTTTATCATGAATATAAAAGGTAGAACCTTATATCATGAATAACCGGTAAAATCACCCAACCTCGAAAACGCAATAGAAGATGCATGCGGATTCCGTTTTCGATGAACTTGGGCTTGTTGTAAAGCTAGCAACAAGCTCAAGAACCTCACACAGAGAAACACCAAGAAGCAATACGGATATGCAAAGTATGCAAAGGATTGAGCTCCCTAAAACGATGTGATCAAGTTACCCAACCGAAAGCCCCTCTTAATAGTGCGGCTATCTATCCTATAATCCGGTCTCCCATCAACCACCTTGAGACCGGTAAAAGGAAAACCTATCAAGGTCATACCTTTGCCTTGCGCATCCCGCTTGATCTTGATGATAACTCTTCAAGCTCTACACAAGCCGGAATGCCTTACTTGATCATCGTTGCTTCGTGAAGACTCGCAAATGCTCCCCCATACACCATGATGGGAAAGCTCCATTGATGCACATCTTCATATGTCCAATGTCACCAAATGGACGGCAAGCTTCAAGCATGTGATCCACTTGAGATGCTCATCTTGAACTTGCACGACTCAACCTTGTATCTTCTAACCGATGATCTTGATGCCAATACACAAGGTATATCTTTATCTTCATGGCATCCATACTTGAATCCAACATATGGAGTACAAGTAGTACCTATGGAATATTCCTTCATATAAACTCAATGAAAACATTAGTCCATAGGGGTTGTCATTAATTACCAAAACCACACATAGGGGCAATATACCCTTACAATCTCCCCCATTTTGGTAATTGATGACAACCACAATAAGAGGGTTTATATAATGAATATTAGAGACAAGTACGCAACTTATCCAAGAATAAGTTGTATACAAGAGGTTGTATTTGATATGGTCAAGTAACACAAAGCTACTATCCCATATCAAAACCAACTCTACTCACACAACTACAACTAATGCAAGGGATGTGAGTAGAACCAATATATATAGAGCAAACTCCCCCACAATGTATGCACGTGTGATGAACATGAATTCATTGCATACATTGTCAAGATTAACCTTTGGGACAATTTCCACTATATATATACAACCATGCAAGACATATAAATATGGAATGCATGAGAGGCAAAACACTTAAGCACAAACCAAACTTAAGTATAAAACCATTCCCTTAAACCCTCTAAACTTCTCCCCCATTGGCATCGATTGTCAAAATGGGTGAAAAATTTAGAAAGCCAATATAATGTGAGTTCCTCCCCAAGGTGTGCACTTCTCATAATTTGAGTGGAATCAAATGCACATATCCAATGATGAATACTTGAAGGAAGTCAAACTATATTGAGGATCAAAGATTGCACAAGGATAACATGGTGAAGGAAGCTTTAACAAATAAAGCAAGCAATCAAAGATCCAATTGGACGAACAAAGATATCATGATAAGAGAGATATAGTGCTCTAAATAAAAATAAGGAAGCTCCCCAAGGTTCGTGCATAATTTATAATGTTTGCATTTGAATACAATATGCATAAACATGGAATCCTCACTCCCTATATATCATTTAGAACGCAACTAGGATAAAGAGAATATGCTTATCAAGAACAACTTTAGTCCAACAATTACGAGATATGAGTGCAAGAAGAAAAACAAATAAACCAAGCACTCATAAATCTCCTTTACCAACACCACTAAGAAACAAAGGATAAAAGATGGTTGGCAAAGAACAAAGATATCAAGGTGATGGATTAACGCTCTTATGTATATAAGTTTCTAAAGTGGACAAAATGATCCATAAAGAAACATGCACACACAAGAGGTTAACAAAATAAATAGGACTAGATATCCAAAATGAAGTCATAAAATATACCAAAGGATGTTTGCTTAAAAGCATATATAGCCTATGGCTCCACTTTTCACTTATGGTATATAAATGAACTTCAACCAAATAAAATCTCAAAAACATCACAACTAACAATAAGGGAAGTAAGGCTAGTTGGAATGTTTTGAGAAAGGCAACAAGTATCTCAAATACGGATTTATTTTACAAATTCATCAATATTGCACACAAGAGCTCTTTGAGGAATTGATATGCAATAAATTGCTAGAGGGCATATTTGTGATAGGTGAATCATAAAATATGATATATATATATATATAACCTATCATATGCATCTTCTCAAATTACTCAAATGTTCAATAAGAGGTTTTATTTTAAAAGGGTTTTTCAAGAACCGCAATATTTTCGAAATAAATAATTTCATGCCAAGATACAACCTACAAGAGATTGGATGCTATATGAGAATGCATGAATAAGATACTTGTTACCGAGATAGCAATGGCTTGATGTAGTAGATAAGAGTTCATCGATCATCCTAACTTGACTCCAATTCTCATATGGTGACAACACCTTCCTTATAGATGAGACAAGCCTCCATTGCATCTCCAATGTACCTAAAACATCATTCAAGTACATCTTGGTCCCCAAACTCATTGGGTCCAAAATGGTTAGACTAACCACAATATATAGGACACACTCCATAAAAACATGTGCATATTTAAATGAAATTTGCATTTCATGCACATCTTAGCCATTTAGGATTTGATGGAGTATATCCTACATAATGGATCAAAAGAAAGCAAGCATGCTACAAGTATAAACAAATTACATATAAGCATGCACCAAAACTTTTAAAGATCCAAGAAAGATATACTTTGGACAAAACACCAAAAGAATTAAATAAGGCATAGAGGTGTCACAAACAAATTTGTTGTCCAAATTATATCTAAGAAGCAAATCAAAAAGATTTGTTCAACAAAGTTCAACAAATGAACTAAGAAGAAACCATTGAGCATAAAGGATGAAATAAAGCAAGCATGCTCAAAGATTTATCTCATTCAAGCAAATAAATCATGTAAGAAGGAATGAGATAGCAAACTCCCAAAAAGAGCAAGGTTCAAACAAATAAACCAAACCCTCTACACTTTTCACAATGGCACAATGTACCGTAAGGAAAAGGTTTGTCTTCCAAAATAAACACTTGATATGAATCAAGAGAATTTATCAAAAGATTTTTTTTTAAAAAAAGGACAAAGAAGACACATGGGAGCAACAAAGATGATCCATGAATTCAACCACATACAAGGTTATCAATTGTCAAAGACAATGAGTATATTGGAAATAATTTCCGGTGGTGAATTTACAATGATAGTAAGGATCAACTTCACAATAAAAGGCATAGGATAAGTATATAGAATTAAGCACTATGCACGGATTAAGATTCTTGATAGCTTCAATTAGTCAAACAATCACGCACGGCAATGATTAGAATAACTTGAAGCAAACGGTGTCCCAAATAAGATATAGAGATATGTATTTGAGGAAAACCGTACCAAGAATTTCTTAATCAAACAAGAATCCATAGGATGAGCCAATAAGAGCTTTTTAATAGAAGTGGAGCTTGTTTGAGCAAACATGCCACCTAGGAACAAGATAATTACGTGTATCAACTCCAAGTGGCATAACCTCATATGGTCACATTTTCTTAGGTTTGTGATATGTACAAAACATATTACTCCCCCATAATGTGATAAAACGTTTCTTCTAAACAAGAGGCAACTAAAATTCAACTAGATATGATTAATGGACATTTTAGAATTTGAATTTCTCATGAGTATGACACACCACATAGTGACTAGATAATCTTGCAATATCAATACTAAGTGGTGGTACTCCCATACACACATTTTAAAGAAAGAGAGATGCACAATGCATATCACTCCCCCAAAATGGGATGTTCCATTAATCACTCAAAGAGAGCCAAATAAGATGTCATCAAGATGCATTAGGCTCACAACAATACACAAGTATATGATGAGTCAAACAAACATACTTGAATACACAAGATAGGCAAGTAAGACTCAACACATACAAACACATATTTGATACAAAACCAAACATGCAAAGGGGCAAGTAACTTACAATGAATATGAAGAGTTGAAGTATAAGTTACCGCAAGGAGGAACATTGGATATAAGATATAGATAATGATCCATACGACTTGGCTTGGTCAAAATAATATATGAAGATCCCTTAATTCTTCATGAATTAGCCAAGTCTCCAATGACCTCCACATGCACCTATTGATCAAGTTTGAGATTGTTGGTCCCCAACCAAGTTGGGTCCAAAGAGGTTAGTCACAATAGGCTTGGCAACCCAAATGGTCCTTTTCTTGAGACCACTTTGAGTTCCAACAAACTTGGCAAACACATTGCCATCCTTATCCTTCCCTAGAGAATAATCATCATCAACAATTATAGGGTTAGATAAGGTACCACTTAAACATGAAGAAGCAAAGTGCCCCTTCACACGGCATAAGTAGCAAGTGTTCCCCTTTCTCTTCTTTATTGATTTCTTCTCTTGGGGAACAATATCTTGATTCTTCTTGGGAAGTGGCCTATCTTCAACTTGAGGTCGAGCATGAGCTTGACCTTGACCTTGTGGTCGTTTCCCTTGTTGTTTCTCACTCAAGTGCTTCTTCTTCTTCAATGGGCATGATCTAACATGATGCCCTTCAACCTTGCACTTGAAGCAAACCAACTTGGCCGGATCCTTGACTTTGTCTTGGCCCTTATTCTTGTTGCTCTTGCTCTTGGACTTGTTCTTGTTATTGGAGTTGAATCCAAGCCCACTCTTGTCATTGGGGGATTGTTGCACACTTAGCATCTTGTCAAGTGTGGATTTCCCTTCATGACGCTTTTCCAAGTCTTTCTTTAAAGAAAGGACTTGGGCCTCGAGCTCTTTGATTTCCTCTACATGGTTAGTAGAAATACAAGTACTAGAGGAAGTAGAAGCTTCATTGTTAGAGCAACAAGGCAAAGCAAGTAATCCAACACAAGGTGTATCACTAGTTTGACTAGATGGATTACAAGGACTAGCACATGGAAATTTAGCATTTGTAGTAGAGATTGTGCTAATGTCCACATGAGGCTCACAAGATGTTACCTTAGTGATACTAGCCTCATGAGCTAACTTTAGCCCATCATAGGAAATTAGAAGGTCATCATGAGAGCCCGAGAGCTTTTTATGACTTTCTTCCAATTTCCTATAATTGCTAGTTAGCAACTCAAGTTGAGCTCTCAACTCAACATTTTCCTTTAGGATAGATGCTTCACAAGAAGTAGAGTTAGTAGCACAAGCATCAACAATAGTTTTCTCATTTTCATGCTTATAGGATTCAAATTTTTGTGTGAGCATAAAATTAGTATGCTTCTCATCTTTTAGCTCATGCTTGAGGAGAGTGAATCTCATTTCCCCATTTTCAACATGGGACTCCAACTCCACTATGGTTTCCCTATATTTACTCAAGGTATCCATAGAGTGTTCGAGATTAGCACGAGCTTCTTTATTACCATGAAGAGAAGCATACACTACAAGAAAAGTTGCCATGGCCGACGAAGTTGAAGTCGCGCCGTGGTTGCTGGTGTACCATGGCCGACGATTTTGGTCCCTCCGTGGTGCATGTCAAAACTTTTTTTTTCGTTTTTGAGGCCACCTAGCCCGACGAAAGCGGCCAAAACGTGGCGTATGGTGGCCCGGGACGTGGTGCATCTCGAATCTCGGGTTCGCCGGCCGAGTCAACGCAAATCCGCACCGCCGAGGGATGTAGGGCCCGATGGCAGCCTCTCTGGCATTGTTTTTTTCTAGATCGCGCCATCTCGTTCAACGTTCTCCGATCGAGCCGTTTACGATGCAGGATCATGGGTCCCGCATGTCATCCTCTATGAACCAAAATTCTTTCTATTCTTGGATTTTTTGACCCCCTGATTTCTCGCTACTTCCTTTTCTTTTGATCCCTTGCCGCCTTGGAAACGTTGAGACCGCTGCTAAATGGGACCCGCATGTCATCCTCTATGTGCAATCAACTTTCTTTTCTTGGAGTTTTTTTGGCACCTCAAATTTGGTCACTTGCCTTTTTCTTTCGATCCCCGCCTCTCAAACGGTGCTGCTAACTGACCCGCATGTCATCCTCTATGTACTATAAAACTTTCTTTTCTTGAATTATTTTTGGCACCTCATATTTGGTCACTTACCTTTTTCTTTCGATCCCCGCCTCTCAAACGGTGATACCGCTGCTGCTAACTCGACCCGCATGTCATCCTCTATGTACTATAAAACTTTCTTTTCTTGGATTTTTTTTGGCACCTCATATTTGGTCACTTGACTTTTTCTTTCGATCCCCGCGCCTCTCAAACGGTGATACCGCTGCTGCTAAATGGGACCCGCATGTCATCCTCTATGTACTATAAAACTTTCTTTCTTGGATTTTTTTGGCACCTCATATTTGGTCACTTGACTTTTTCTTTCGATCACCTGCTGCCTCTCAAACGGTGATACCGCTGCTAAATGGGACCCGCATGTCATCCTCTATGTACTATAAAACTTTTCTTTTTTTTTTTGGCACCTCATATTTGGTCACTTGACTTTTTCTTTCGATCCCCTGCTGCCTCTCAAACGTTGATACCGCCGCTAAATGGGACCCGCATGTCATCCTCTATGTACTATAAAACTTTCTTTTCTTGAATTATTTTGGCTCCTGATATTTTTTCACTTGCCTTTTTCTTTCGATCTCATGCCACGTTTGAAACGTTGAGGAACCTGCAGGCTCATGGGACCCGCATGTCATCCTCTATGTACTATAAAAGTTCATTTTCTTGGTTTTTTTTCACCCTCTGATTTTTGGCAATTTCTTTTTTCTTTCGATCCCCTGCGCCTCTCAAACGGTGATACCGTCTGCTAAATGGGACCCGCATGTCATCCTCTATGTACTATAAAACTTTCTTTTCTTGAATTATTTTTGGCTCCTGATATTTTTTCACTTGCCTTTTTCTTTCGATCTCATGCCACGTTTGAAACGTTGAAGAACCTGCAGGCTCATGGGACCCGCATGTCATCCTCTATGTACTATAAAAGTTCATTTTCTTGGGTTTTTTTCACCCTCTGATTTTTGGCAATTTCTTTTTCTTTTGATCCCCTCGCCTCTCAAACGGTGATACCGCTGCTGCTAAATGGGACCCGATGTCATCCTCTATGTACTATAAAACTTTCTTTTCTTGAATTATTTTTGGCTCCTCATATTTGGTCACTTGCCTTTTTCTTTCGATCTCATGCCACGTTTGAAACGTTGAGGAACCTGCTGGCTCATGGGACCCGCATGTCATCCTCTATGAGCAATCAACTTTCTTTTCTTGGAGTTTTTTTGGCACCTCATATTTGGGCACTTGCCTTTTTCTTTCGATCTCATGCCACGTTTGAAACGTTGAGGAACCTGCTGGCTCATGGGACCCGCATGTCATCCTCTATGTGCTATAAAAGTTTCCTTTGTTGGATTTTTTTTCACCCTCTGATTTTTGGCTTGCCTTTTTCTTTTGATCCCCTGCCCCCTTTGAAACGTTGAGTAAGCTGTTGGCTCAAGGGACCCGCATGTCATCCTCTATGTCCATCAACTTTCTTTTCTTGGATTTTTTTTCACCCCCTAATTACTAGCTACTTTCTTTTTCTTTTGATCTCAAGCCGCATTACAAACATTGAGACCGCTGCTGCAAAATGGGACCCACATGTCATCCTCTATGTACAATAAAGTTTCTTTTCTTGGATTATCTTTTGCTCCCGATATTTTGTCACTTGCCTTTTTCTTTCGATCTCATGCCGCCTTTGAAACGTTGAGTAAGCTGCTGGCTCATGGGTCCCGCATGTCATCCTCTACGAACAATAAAAGTTTCCTTTCTTGGAGTTATTTTTGACCCCTAATTTCTGGCTATTTGCCTTTTTCTTTGGATCTCCTACCCCTTTGAAACGATGAGGACGCTGTTGGCAGGTCGGTCCCACAAGTCATCCTCTATGAACAATAAAAGTTTCCTTTGATGGATTTTTTTGAACCCCTAATTAATTTCTGGATATTTCCTTTTTTTTCTTTGATCCCCTGCCGCCTTGGAATCGTTGAGGATGCTGCTGCCTCATGGGTCCCGCATGTCATCCTCTCAGAACGGTAAATGTTTCTTTTCTTGGATATTGTTTACCAAATGATTTTTGGCTTATTTTTTCTTTCGATATCCTGCCGCCTTTAAAACGTTGAGGACGCTGCTGGCTCACGGGTCCCACATGTCAGCCTCTATGAACAATAAACGCTGAGGACGCTGCTGCCTCATGGGTCCCGCATGTCATCCTCTCAGAACGAAAATGTTTCTTTTCTTGGATTTTTTACCAACAGATTTTTGGTTTATTTTTTCTTTCCATCCCCTGCCGCCTTTAAAACGACGCTGCTGGCTCATGGGTCCCCGATGTCAGCCTCCCGTACAAGAAACATGTGATATCTTGATTATTTTGCAGACAATAAACAGTGTATTGCGCTCTGAGCTATTTCAACGGATAAATTAAATCTTTATTTTTACATAAACAAATTTATATGCTGAATCTCCTTGTTTTTTGTTTTTGCGAAGCATAGGACTTTCCTGTTTTTTTTAGAAAAATCCGAACTATCCTGCATTGGAGTGGGCTGAAATTGTACGAGTCAAAAGGCCCAGCAGGATAGTTCGAATGCCCAGATGTCCAGATGCAGCCCAATTGAAATCGTTCTTTTTTGGGATTTTTTTCACACCCTGATTTCTGGCTACTTCATTTTTCTTTGGTCCTGTGCCGCCTTGGAAACGTTGAGACCGCTGCTGCAAAATGGGACCCGCATGTCATCCTCTATGTACAGTAAAATTTATTTTCTTAGATTATTTTTGGCTCCTGATATTTGGTCACTTGCCTTTTCTTTCGATCCCGTGCAGCCTCTCAAACGGTGATACCGCCGCTAAATGGGACCCGCATGCCATCCTCTATGTACAATCAAGTTTCTTTTCTTGAATTATTTTTGGCTCCTGATATTTGGTCACTTGCCTTTTTCTTTCGATCTCATGCCACGTTTGAACGTTGAAAACCTGCTGGCTCATGGGACCCGCATGTCATCCTCTATGTACTATAAAAGTTCATTTTCTTGGTTTTTTTTCACCCTCTGATTTTCGGCTATTTCCTTTTTCTTTGATCCCCGCCGCCTTTGAAACGTTGAGGACTCTGCTGGCTCATCGATAAAACTTTCCTTTATTGGAGTTTTTTTACCCCGATTTCCACTTTCTTTTCTTTTGATCTCAAGCCGCATTTGAAACATTGAGACCGCTGCGCTAAATGGGACCCGCATGTCATCCTCTATGTACAATAAAGTTTTCTTTCTTGGATTATCTTTGTCTCCTGATATTTTGTCACTTGCCTTTTTCTTTCGATCTCATGCCGCCTTTGAAACGTTGAGTAAGCTGCTGGCTCATGGGTCCCGCATGTCATCCTCTACGAACAATAAAAGTTTTCTTGGAGTTATTTTTGAACCCTAATTTCTGGCTACTTCCTTTTTCTTTTGATCCCGTGCCGCCTTGAAACGTTGAGACCTGCTGCTAAATGGGTCCCGCATGTCATCATCTATGTACAATAAAATTTCTTTCTTCGATTATTTTCGGGTCCTGATATTTGGTCACTTGCCTTTTTCTTTCGATCTCATGCCGCCTTTGAAACGTTGAGGAAGCTGCTGGAGCATGGGTCCCGCATGTCATCCTCTATGAACAATAAAAGTTTCCTTTCTTGGAGTTATTTTTTACCCCTAATTTCTGGCTACTTCCTTTTTCTTTTGATCCCCTGCCGCCTTTGAAACGTTGAAGACTTTGCTGGCTCATGGGTCCCACATGTCAGCCTCTATGAACAATAAACACTTCCTTTCTTGGAGTTATTTTGTACCCCTAATTTCTGGCTATTTGCCTTTTTTCTTTCGATCCCCAGTCGCCTTCTAAACGTAGAGGACGCTGCTGGCTCGTGGGTCCCAGATGTCAGCCTCCATGGACAATAAACCTCTCCTTTGTTGGATTTATTCTTCACCCTCTGATTTTGGCTATTTCCTTTTTCTTTTGATCCACTGCCGCCTTGGAAACATTGAGTAAGCTGCTGACACATGGGGCCCGCATGTCATCCTCTATGTACAATCAACTTGCAAGATCTTCGAGCGAAAGAGCTTGTATTAGTGGGACCCATATGTCAACCTCTATGTACAATAAAAGTTTCCTTTCTTGGATTATTTTTAGCTCCTGATATTCGGTCACTTTCCTTTTTCTTTCGATCTCAAGCCGCCTCTGAAACGTTGAGGTGCTGGCTCATGGGACCCACATGTCATCCTCTATGTACAATAAAGTTTCGTTCTTGGATTTTTTTACCCCTGATTTTTGGTCACTTGCCTTGACGCTGCTGGCTCATGGGTCCCACATGTCAGCATCTATGAACAATAAACCTTTCCTTTGTTGGATTTATTGTTTACCCCTAATTTCTGGCTATTTGCCTTTTTCTTTTGATCCCCACCGGCCTTTGAAAACGTTGAGGAACCTGCTGGCTCATGGGACCCGCATGTCATCCTCTATGTACTATAAAATTTCTTTCTTGGTTTTTTTTCACCTCTGATTTTTGCTATTTCCTTTCTTTTGATCCCCGCGCCTTGGAAACGTTGAGTAAGCTGCCGACTCATGGGACCCGCATGTCATCCTCTATGTACAATCAACTTTCTTTTTTGGAGTTTTTTTACCCCTAATTTCTGGCTACTTTCTTTTTCTTTTGATCTCAAACCGCATTTGAAACGCTGAAACCGCTGCTGCAAAATGGGACCCGCATGTCATCCTCTATGTACAATAAGTTTCATTTCTTGGATTATTTTTGGCACCTGATATTTGGTCACTTGCATTTTTCTTCCGATCTCATGCCGCCTTTGAAACGTTGAGTAAGCTGCTGGCTCATGGGTCATCCTCTACGAACAATAAAAGTTTCATTTCTTGGAGTTATTTTTGACCCCTAATTTCCTGGCTACTTCCTTTTTTCTTTTGATCCACTGCCGCCTTTGAAACGGTGCGGATTCTGCAGACTAATACAAGCTTTTTCTCTCCAAGATCTTGCAAGTTGATAGATTAAATCATGGAATTATTAGGATATGTTTTAAATTTCAAATCCACTTTATGAATTATTAAAAATACCGTTATCCATGTGGGTATGGAGCGAACAAGGATTTTCATATTGGGCATGAGCAGTTTCAAAAATTGGAACCCAATAATTCAAAATAACTAAAAACAACTTTTATGTAGAATCTCCGCGTTTTTTTCTTTTGCCATTCATAGGATCTGTGTTTCATTAGAAAAGGGCCGAAATTGCATGAGCAGAAAGGCCCATTTGTAGTTATTGGGCTTCGACGGCCGGAGCAAGTAGGCCGAGAGCAATTACCATGTAGATGGCCGTTGGCAACCCAAAGTGAAATATTGGGCCCAACAGGGGAATGCTGAACAGTACTATTTTCTAATTGGAAGGTGGTACATGGCGTAATCCTGCCAAAAAAAAAGATGGACACGGGTTGCTGAAATTTGCCCATCTGCGCCTAATATCGCCGCCGCGGCTCCGCTTCCGCCGCCGCCGCCATGCCTCGTCTCGCGTCGAGCTCGCGGTACTGCCGCGTCTCGGGCACGGGGTACCGCGGCGTCCGCGCGCGCCCCAAAGGTACGTATTACGCGGAGATACGTGACGGCGGCGAGCGCATCGGCCTCGGCACCTACGAGACCGCGCACGAGGCCGCGCGCGCGTACGACGCCGTGGCGTGGCGGCTCGGGCGCCCGCGATCGTCGATGAATTTCCATGACGTGTGGACGCGCCAGCAGGCCGAGGATCTCGCGCCGCCGCCGTACATCGTTAGACAGGAGGAACAGCACCGCCGCCGCGAGACGGAGCGCCGTTTGCGCATCGCCGAGCGGGACGAGCGCGCGGCGCGCGAGTGGGCGGCCCGCTTCCCCGAGGACGTTGCCGCCGAGAACGAGCACTTCCGCAGACGGAGGGCGGAGAAGGCGACGAGGCGGGCAGCGAAGAAGGAGGACCGCGCACGACGGAGGGCGGAGAAGGCGACGAAGCGGGCCTTCATCGAAGCGCAGCTCGCCGGGCCGACCACCATTGGCGAGGACGACCCCCGTTGGATTGACCTCTTCTCGTCGGATCCGGTGTCGGGCACGACACCGGACTCGTCAGATGTCGAGTTTTAGTTTAGTTTTATCGCACTACTTTGTACAAATATGAACTACGGAGTATCTATCAAGCTAATTTTATCCTATTTTATGTCTATTTCTAGTCTTTGTTTGATCTTCTGTTTTACTGCACTCTATTTTTCATTATATTCTGTTTTTGGCGCTGCATTTATAGCGCCTCTGAAAATACGCTGTTTCAGCCCTGCATTTGGCCGCCACAGTTTGCAGCTTCCGGTGAAGCTATTGCCGGCTCCATGCGCAGCATCAGCCATTCAGCCCACAGCGCCAAAATATAGAGCCACTGCTGGAGTTGCTGTAATATGTTTGTCAGCAGGAGCTTACCTAATTAGTTAAAAAAAGATGTTCAGCGTGGGATTCGAAAAAAAGATCTTCATGTTTTTTTCCTAGCTATCCTAGTTCGGACTTTTCATTGTGTTGGCTAGTGCATGAAGCTTGACACCTGTATTATGTGATCCTGATATGAGGATAAGAACACCTTCAGCTTGCATTGCTAATGGTGTCTACTGCAGCAGTGGCTTACATTCAATGGAGACTGATGCAAGAGAGTTGGTACTGGTGAGCCTGCACTTGACATCATCGTGCCACCTGAAGTAGGTGGTGTATTGGGATTAGACTGATAAGCATAGCACCTTGCAAAGAACAAGATGATGCTAGTGTTGGTTAACGTGATTTTACGCCAAAAGTCATGTATGCTCAACAGGTGCCGTACCTAGTTTGGATATTGTGTTGTTACCCTTTTGTGGTTTGGTGTTTGTCCAACAGAGAAAGCTACTCTTTTCCCGTGTAAGTGCCTGTTTGTTTGGGCTGCAGCTGAACAAGAAGCAGCTAGAGCTGGTAGGATCTGAGAAGCGGCTGGAGCTGGACAGCTGGTGAAATGTAAAATTGCTGTTTGGCAACCTGCTTTTAGGACAGCTGGTGGACATATAGCTGGTGGTGATTGTCTGAAATACCCTGTATGCTGAAGATGATGTATAAGTACTAATTTGATCTAATAATCTGATTATGATTTGTGTGCTAGCTCAAATTATAGGTTTATCACTTTTTAGGTAAAATAATTTTGTAGTTGTTAATAAATGATTATAATCAATTAAACCATACAGAGGTACAAATAATATTTGGTTCCATATTATAGCGAGTTTCAACATTGTATCATCTGCACACTTTGTCAATTGAATCAAGATTCAGTCCTAAATCACTGTAATATAACACAATAATTAATCATCTACACATATACACACATAACAACAAAGATTTAGCCCCTAAATCAAGTTGGGGCGGGCGGCGACCGGGAGGAGAAGTGCAGCAGCGGGCCGCCGCGAGTTGAGGGCGGGCAGAGACGTGGAGGCGGCGGATGCGCGGCGAGCGGCCGAAGAGGCGGGAGAGGCGGGTGGGGCGGCGACGGGGAGAGGAAGGGCAGCGTCCGTCGGGAGGAGAAGTGCGGCGGGGGCGGAGGCGCTGAGGCGGGCGGAGGCGGACATGGACGTGCGGCGAGCGTGTGGAGGCGGACGCACGGCGAGCGCCGGCCGGCGTGGCGACCGGAGAGGCCGGCGACCTGGAAGAACCTTAGCCGCCTCTCCCTGCCTCCCTGGTTTGCATCTCGGGACAGGTCGGGGGGATGGGGAAAACGGGTGAGATTTGGTGGAAGTTTTGTGAGGGGTTTCCGTATATATACCGGGTGGCATTCTGGCCGTAAATATGAAGATACAGAGTGGCATGAGTTAGCGGGAGGATTACCAGCTGCGGGAAGCTGCGGGAAGTTCCTCCAAAGGTGCTTCCGGGCTTGTAGTACAAAATGAACAAGCGCTTGTACAAGCCTGGATCCAAAAGTTAGGTGTTTGTTTGGGCTTGTGCTTATAGGGACCCAAAAGCAGCAGAAGCACAAGCTCTAGCCCAAACAAACAGGGCCTAGTGTTATTATGTGAACAAAAGTTGTGTGTACATATATATCGGTCAGAGAACCAAGATTGCATATTCTTGCCTGGTTATAACACATAAGTCATAATAACAATTAAAGAGAAAAGGAACATTTGCCTTTGCAATGTGATTGTGCCAAGTAGATTAGACAACCAACCACAAACATTACAGGTCAACAGCCAAACGCATGCGAAAGTCCTAAGGTAAGCTCCATAATACATGTTGAAACCAAAAGCCTAGAAACCATAAGAAAGGTAGCTCCACATCACAGTTCCACGACAGCAGCATACTGATCATAAAACATATATCAAGTCAGGACAGCTGCACCACTGGGTAAGCATCCATGGGGTCTGGCTCAAGAGCGAAGACTGTGTGAATGCTGCAAAATGTGGCTCTTGCCTCACCCCACCCATACATCTTATCATGGAACCTTACCAAATCAGCATGAATCATCTTGACATAAACATAGCTCCTCTCTCCATGCTGATGGGATTGAACAATGCGCCAGTTGCAGTGCTTCAGCTTGTCAAACAGTATGCAGGAGATGACGAAGCATGCTGGCTGGTCTTTTGTAGTGACAATGGCTTGGAGTAGCTGGTCCTGTGAACCACCCAACTGGATCTTTAGAGCTTGAAGGACAGTCCGTGCTATATAAGCTACCGTTGCTGACTTCAGCTCAGAATCAGGTGAATGACAGCTGACATCTTGTCCTAGAGATGCAGATCCTTCTTGATCAGATTCAGCGGAATCATCACCACTACTTACAGGTGCATCAGGTTCTACAGAAGGCACATCAGGTACATGCTCCGGTTCATAGGAGTCGGTAGCACGGTAGAACCTAAAGGGATAGTAGGACCAGATATGTTCTCGGACAGGACCGCTTGCTGAAATCTCTACAATACCAGCTCCAGGTAGACCACTAGTCTCTACAGAGGGTAAACCACCAATATCCACTTCAGAGGATTCTCGTGGCACGACACCTTTCGCTAGAGGCTCTACCCTACCAGCTCCAGGTCCACCACCAGTCAGTACTCTGGGCAGGACGGGTTTTAACAATACAAAACATACTTCAGGTGCAGGATCATCAGTAGCAACTCCAGCATCAGCACCAGTTATATCGGTCTTGACAATAGGTAAACCGTTTTGCTCCAGTTCAGAGAATTCCCGTGGCACGACACCGTTCACTAGAGGCTCTACACTAGCAGCTCCAGCTGCACCACCAGTTTCTACAGCAGGGGGTAAACCCAATCCACAACCTTCTTCATGTGACACGATGATGCCAGGTATAGGCTCATCAGTACCAGGTCCAGCTGCATCAGTCTCCATAGACAGTAAACAAGGTGGCGTCGGAGGTTTAAAAGACTGGCATGCCATTTCACCTTTGTCATCAGACAATATAGAGTTTTCTTCAACTCTATGTTTCTGCAATAATAAGCACATGAACAGAAATTAGACCAGAGCATCTAGCCATCTAACAGGGGCAGCGGCAAAACAAGCGTCGGTCCATATGTTTACCTTGTCATCTGGGATATCAGAACACACAGATTTAGAAGTCATTTCACATAGCATCCGCTTTTTCGTTCCTTCCCCTACGTCCATCTGGAATAAGTAATACTATTGATCACATAAAACTAATTAATCAAATATATGCATATGTTGAGAAGTTTGCACGGCAAATTGTGGATTCTGCTTTTATCACCTACGAATCGTCGTTCTATATATTTACCTTGTTATCTGGGATATCAGAAGTCAAAGAATGAGAAGTCATCTCACTAAGTATCGGTTTTTTCGCTCTTTCCCCTCCATCCATCTGCAATAAGAAGTACTATTGATCACATAAAGCCAATTCATTGAATATATGCATATGTTGAGAAGTTTGCACAACAAATTGTGGATTCTACTTCCAATCACCAAGTAATCTCGTGAGAAATGCATGATCAAGATATGTTTCTCCCTCTTGATCGACATCTGCATCTCCATTAAGACTAATCATCGTGCGATGGTGCTAGCGCATACACTTCCAATCACCAGACAAGCAAAAAATTGTTGATTCTAGTAATGCTTAATCAGCAGTGGCCATGGAACGACCACAGATCGACCAAGCAAAAAAATAAATCATCAGCCTACTGACCACCAGGCAAAACAAACTAGGCCCATACATGGCCTCACAAATCATCATCAAACGTCGATCAAACTAGCAAGTTTGAACATGGATTACTAATTTATTTTCTGATAAAGTGAGTATATTAATATCGAAAGATATTGATTACACTGAGCCTCTGCAACAACGCAATACCTTACTGGTAGTACGGATGCACATGGATTCCTAATACTCCCTCTGTTCGGTTTTAATTAGTCGACGCGAGGGAGAGAAGAAAATGAACTGTCGATGCTTTCAACTAGAGTCAATTAAATACGAACGGAAGAAGTACGTAGTAGTATTGACAAATATCCGGATCTAGTCTAAAAACAAATTGGCATGTAAATCCTAGTAGTCTACTAAACTAGGATCAATACCCTAGATTAGGGTTGCAAGCGGCGTCCGCGAATCGTCCCGCAAAGCAGAAAATTAGAGCAAATAGTGGTTGAGATTAGAGCAGATTTAAAGCACTCGCACTGAAACTAGCTAGCCCGCTACCCACCCCGCTTGACACCCTGCCCTAGATGTGAATCTACACCAAATATTCAAACAAGGATGAGCAACCGCCAATAAAATTTTATCCGCACATCATCATCTCTACCATACAAAAGGGTATGGTGATTTCACATACAGCCATTGTTGCCGCGGGACGAGGATGAGTGATGCGCCGCGGAGAAGGTGCCTCACGCCTCTGTCGCCGCCGCCGTCGAAGAGGAAGTCGAAGCCGCGCGATTGTGGTCCGTCGCCGATATGGAGGTGGAGCTACTAGGGAAGAGATGGAGGTGGAGGTGGAGAGGGAGTGATGGTTTGTACTAGTGGCGGCCGGTGAGATAGTTATAAATACAGCCTCTCTCTCTTTTTTGGCAAGGAATGCAGCTTCTCTTGGAAGGCAACGAGGCAACGCACTCCAGATTATAATAATATGGACGGAGAAATTTGGACGCATCTGTGTTGTCTTGTCAAATGAATCACCAGGATTTGCTTTTAGTACTCCAGATTTGGGCGACCCAAGGAAGTAGAGATAGTAATGTACGCCATCTAGCTGCACGCTATCAAATCAAATAAATTGTCATGCCATTTACTTTTAAGATGGTGCAGCAGTTATTCTGACCAAAGAAACATGCACGTCTGCTGATTATTTCTGATGGGTATACATTTACCGTCCGCTAGCAAAGATTGTTTGGCACATTGTTCTTATGGCTTTCAACATCACACCCCTTAATAATATTATTAATCAATGTTTGGGCAATCAATTGAGTGTGTTAATAAAAAATTAAAACCCACAAATCCAACTGTACTATTTTTAGGGCCATATGAAGGACAAGGAATGATTTTAAATGCCATATGGAGTACCTCCAACCATGTGAAATATGGTTCTGTCATGCAGGTGATACCCATGGCTTCGCATTGGATCTGTATGTTGTCCTACATACAGTCAACTATGAAGTACCACGATTTGGTTTTTGGGTGCAACCGGCTAGAGAATGATGCACGGGTTTGTACAGCCAGTACAATTCACATTAAGATTTTCTGATAGGATGTTGATGTGTATATGTAAGAATCATACACTAGAATGTCTTCTATGTTTAGATGGTTGATCTACGTTTATACTTTCTGTGAACCATGAGGTTAAGACCTTTGTACTGTAATAAAGATTGCTAAATAACAGTATATATGTATGCCTCTAGGGACACTGAAACAGCCAAACAACCATGCATGTGCATAGACCGTATTTGATCAAATTAAAAGATCTAGAGATAGCCAAACATAGTCTTCTTATGTCACATAGTAAGCATTCAATTAAGTTGATAAACAAGGTCTAGAGATATATTCAAACCAGAGAAATCATGTATCTACCCCTAACCCTAAACTCTATCTCATGAAGTCAAGCATGAAGATATGTGGTTTTTGGTTTCAAACATGGAAATTTCAAAAACCCTCCCAAGAGCTTCATTTTGGAGTGACTAAGAAGGATATATGCTTAACTTTTTATATTCATGTTTTCAACTTGTTTAAATCATGGTCAAACCTAGGATTTGGCCAAGATTCAAATGGGCATAATTTAAAAAATGGAAAATCAAGGCACATAGTCTTCTTATGTCACATAGTAAGCATTCAATTAAGTTGATAAACAAGGTCTAGACATATTCAAACCAGAGAAATCATGTATCTACCCCCTAACCCTAAACTCTGTCTCATGAAGTCAAGCATGAAGATATGTGGTTTTTGGTTTCAAACATGGAAATTTCAAAAACCCTCCCAAGAGCTTCATTTTGGAGTGACTAAGAAGGACATATGCTTAATTTTTCATATTCATGTTTTCAACTTGTTTAAATCATGGTCAAACTTAGGATTTGACCAAGATTCAAATGGGCATAAAATTAAAAAAACAATAAAATGAAAAACCAATGCACATAGTCGATCTTCTTATGGCATATATATAGTAAGCATTCAATTAAGTTGATAACAAGGTCTAGACATATTCAAACCAGAAAAATCATGTATCTACCCCCTAACCCTAAACTTTATCTTATGAAGTCAAGCATGAAGAGAAGTGGTTTTTGGTTTCAAGCATGGAAATTTCAAAAACCTCCCCAAACTTCATTTTAGAGTGACTAAGAAGGATACAAGCTTCCCTTTTCATTTTCATGTTTTAAACTTGTTTAAATTATCTTGGTCAAATCTAGGATTTGACAAGATTCAAATGGGCAAACATATGATAAGTGATGCAAATATCATATTACAAGGTTTCAGAAAATTGAGCGGGGGCAGCTGCCCCCCTTGGCTATAGTCTGGATCCGCCCATGCTATAGTTTGAGGCCATTTGGATGACGTCGAAAAAATCTTTGATTAGAAATGGGGTTGTTCGAACCCCGTAGTTGGATTTTTTTGAACCTTGATCTGTAGTACTGGGCAAAACCCTAGTTTAACCTAGTATATTTAATTATAGATTCGTAGGTCGAATTTTTGTAGTACCTTTTTATTATTACTATGCAGCACATATGTGTTTGCCCGTCGAGTGAAACTCGGAGGAAGAGGATCACTCGGAAGGAGAGAAGAAAGGAGGGAGAGCATTATGGTGTCTCCCCTTTTTCGGGTGATGATGTTGACTTTTGTGCAGGGTTTGTCAGTGAGCAGGAGGTGCGAGCGAGCGAGCGAGCGAGCGAGCGCGAGTCGAGCGAGGCCGAGAATGAGAGAGATTTGTTTTTTTTTGAGAGGGACGACCGAAGGATCCAGAAGGACCCACAGACTTCCAATACGCATCCCGATGCGTCTTCTCTTGACAAAGAAAATGGCTGGGAGTTTGCGTACCTATTGCACGTGACTTGTGCTCACTGAAGTGTGGGACCTCACGCATGGGCACCACACGTAAGTGACAGACCTGTTGGTGTAAAAACTCGGTTGATTATTAGTGCATTAGAACAAAGTTTCCTATGGATTCAAGGGTAGGAAATCCAAGTTAACTCATTTACATGACATTATTTTTTCCATGAAGCAAAGTTAACACATCTATCAATTGGTACATTTTGGAGTGACTAAGAAGGATCCATGCTTACCTTTTCGTTTTCACGTGTTAAACTTGTTTAAATCTTGGTCAAACCTAGGATTTGACAGAGATTCAAATGGGCGGAAAATTAAAAAAAAAACAGAAAAATGAAAAACCAAAGCACATACGTAGTTTTCTTATGTCATATAGTAAGCATTCAAGTTGATAAACAAGGTCTAGACATATTCAAAACATACAAATCATGTATGTACCCCTAACCCTAAACTATGTCTTATGAAGTCAAGCATGAAGAGAAGTGGTTTTGGGTTTCAAACATGGAAATTTCAAAAACCTCCCAAAAACTTCATTTAGAGTGACTAAGAAGGATAAATGCTTCCCTTTTCATTTTCATGTTTTAAACTTGTTTAAATCTTGGTAAAACCTAGGATCTGACCAAGATTCAAATGGGCA
Organism: Lolium multiflorum; assembly: GCA_030979885.1. Classification (NCBI taxonomy): domain Eukaryota; kingdom Viridiplantae; phylum Streptophyta; class Magnoliopsida; order Poales; family Poaceae; genus Lolium; species Lolium multiflorum. The sequence goes on along the minus strand of CM061753.1, from coordinate 70,794,749 downwards.
TCAAAAATAGAAAAAATCAGAAAAATGAAAACCAAAGCACATAGTCTTCTTATGTCATATAGTAAGCATTAAAGTTGATAAACAAGGTCTAGACGTATTCAAACCAGACAAATCATGTATCTACCCCTAACCCTAAACTCTGTCTTATGAAGTCAAGCATGAAGAGAAGTTGTTTTGGGTTTCAAACATGGAAATTTCAAAAACCCTCTCAAAGAGCTTCATTTTGGAGTGACTAAGAAGGATCCATAGGAAACTATGTACTAATACAGTATAATGATCACCCGAGTTATTAGAGCAACAAGTTTGTCACTTACGTGTGGTTCCCATGCGTGAGGTCCCACACTTCAGTGAGCACAAGTCACGTAGTCTTCTTATGTCATATAGTAAGCATTCAATTAAGTTGATAAACAAGGTCTAGACATATCAAACCAGAAAAATCATGTATCTACCCCTTATATATCCCTAAATTAACCCTGACTTATGAAGTCAAGCATGAAGAGAAGAAGTGGTTTTTGGTTTCAAACATGGAAATTTCAAAAACCCTCCCCAAGAGCTTCATTTTGGAGTGACTAGTTAAGACGCATACATGCTTACTTTTTCATATTCATGTTTTAAACTTGTTCAAATCTTGGTCAACAAACCTACGATTTGACGAAGATTCAAATGGGTATAAAAAAATTAAAAGCAAGGTCTGCCCATGTCATATATTAAGCATTCAATTAAATTGATAAACAAGGTCTAGACATATTCAAACTAGTAGGAAAATCATGTATCTACCCCCTAACCCTAAACTATGTCTTAGGAAGTCAAGCATGCATGAAGAAAAGTGGTTTTTGGTTTTCAAGCATGGAAATTTCAAAAACCCTCCCAAGAGCTACATATTGGAGTGACTAAGAAGGATAGATGCTTAATTTTTCATATTCATGTTTTAAACTTGATTAAATCATGGTCAAACCTAGAATTTGACCAAGATTCAAATGGGCATAAAAATTCAAAAAAAATGAAAAACCAATGCACATAGTCATCTTATGTCTCATCTAGTAAGCATTCAATTAAGTTGATAAACAATGTCTAGACATATTCAAACCAGAAAATTCATGTATCAAGCTAACCCTAACCCCAAACTCTGTCTTATGAAGTCAAGCATGAAGAGAAGTACGTGGTTATTTGGTTTCAAACATGGAAATTTCAAAAACCCTCTCAAGAGCTTCATTTTGGAGTGACTACGAATGATACATGCTTAATTTTTCATATATATTCATGTTTTAAACTTGTTTAAATCATGGTCAAACCTAGGATTTGGCCAAGATTCAAATGGACAAAATTTTAAAAAAAATCAAGGCACATAGTCTTCTTAAGTCATATAGTAAGCATTCAATTAAGTTGATAAACAAGGTCTAGACATATTCAAACGAGAGAAATCATGTATCTACCCCCTAACACTAAACTTTGTCTCATGAAGTCAAGCGCATGCATGAAGATATGTGGTTTTTGGTTTCAAACATGGAAATTTCAAAAACCCTCCCAAGAGCTTCATTTCGAAAGTGATTAATTAAGAAGCATACATGCATGCTTACTTTTTCATATTCATGTTTTAAACTTATTCAAATCTTGGTGAAACCTAGGATTTGACCAAGATTCAAATGGGTATAAAAATTAAAAAAAAACAAAAAAGGTCTTCTTATATATGTTATATAGTAGGCATTCAATTAAGTTGATAAACAAGGTCTAGACATATTCAAACAAGAAAAATCAAGCATGTATCTACCCCTAACCCTAATATAAACTATGTTTCATGAAGTAAGCATGAAGATTTGTGGTTTTTGGTTTCGAACATGGAAATTCAAAAACCCTCCCAAGAGCTTCATTTTTGAAGTGACTAAGAAGCATACATGCTTACTTTTTCATATTCATGTTTTTAACTTATTCAAATCTTGGTGGAACCAAGGATTTGACCAAGATTCAAATGGGTATAAAAGTTCAAAAAAAAGGTCTTCTTATATGTTATATAGTAAGCATTCAATTAATTTGATAAACAAGGTCTACACATATTCAAACCAGGAAAATCATGTATCTACCCCCTAACCCTAAACTCTGTCTTATGAAGAAGTCAAGCATGCATGAAGAGAAGTGGTTTTTGGTTTCAAGCATGGAAATTTCAAAAACCCTCCCAAGAGCTACATATTGGAGTGACTAAGAAGGATAGATGCTTAATTTTTCATATTCATGTTTTAAACTTGTTTAAATCATGGTCAAACCTAGGATTTGACCAAGATTCAAATGGGCATAAAAATTCAAAAAAACAATAAAATGAAAAACCAATGCACATAGTCATCTTATGTCATCTAGTAAGCATTCAATTAAGTTGATAAACAAGGTCTAGACATATTCAAACCAGAAAATTCATGTATCAAGCTACCCCTATCCCCAAACTCTCTCTTATGAAGTCAAGCATGAAGAGAAGTACGCGGTTTTTTGGTTTCAAACATGGAAATTTCAAAAACCCTCTCAAGAGCTTCATTTTGGAGTGACTATGAAGGATACATGCTTAATTTTTCATATTCATGTTTTAAACTTGTTTAAATCATGGTCAAACCTAGGATTTGACCAAGATTCAAATGGGCAAAATTTTAAAAAAATGAAAAATCAAGGCACATAGTCTTCTTATTTTTGGTTTCAAACATGGAAATTTCAAAAACCCTCCCAAAGAGCTTCATTTTGGAGTGACTAAGAAGGATCCATAGGAAACTATGTACTAATACAGTATAATGATCACCCGAGTTATTAGAGCAACAAGTCTGTCACTTACGTGTGGTTCCCATGCGTGAGGTCCCACACTTCAGTGAGCACAAGTCACGTACGCTAGGTAAGCAAACTCCTAGCCATCTTCTTTGTCAAGAGAGAGGCATCAACACTCTCTCTCTCTCTCTCTCTCAATTATCCACCTCCGTTGGCTGCCGGTTTTGGCAGGTCGTTTCTAGCTCAGCTCGTAGGCCATGGTGTGCAGGCTCTGTAGCCATGGCGATTTGGTCGCGCCAAGTGGTTCGTCCCCGGCTCCGACGAGGATCAATCCGGACGGTGCCTATTAAGGACCCGATCGCATTTCTTGCTTTCAGCATGGGGTCTACCATGTAAATCTTAGGGATTTAGACGTAATTTCCTGTTTATTTTGTGTCCTGCTGTAAACTGCGCTCTGATGCGTATTGGAAATCTGGGTCCTTCAGGATCGTTCGGTTGTCCCTCTAAAAAAACATCTCTCTCATTCTCGGCCTTTCTCGCTCGCTCGCACCCCCCTGCGCACTGACAACCCTGCACAACAGTCAACATCACCAGAAAAAGGATAGACACCATAAATAAGTGGGGCCCCGTGACTGCTCTCCCTTCGTCTCCTCCCGTGTGATCCCTCTTCCTCCGACTCCCGACCTTGCGGAAAAGAAAAATGAAATGAAAGAGTTTCACTGGACGGGCAAACACATGTGCTGCCTAGTAATAATAATAATAACGTAAAAAAATCGACCTACGAATCTATTATTAAATAAGCTAAACTAGGGTTTTGCCCAGTACTACGGATCAATTTCTGAAAATCCAACTACGGGGTTCGATTTTGGCCTGCTAATATAAAATTATATAATCCGAACTAGTATTCCTCTAAAAAATCATTTTGGTATGCATCGTTTGGTACTTTTCATAGCTAGAGTGCTTAATCCCTCCGTTAGCAAACAGTCTTCGTATGTCATATAGTAAGCATTCAAGTTGAAAAACAAGCTCTAGACATATTCAAACCAGAAAAATCATGTATCTACCCCCTATATATCCCTAAACCCTGACTTATGAATTCAAGCATGAAGAGAAGTGGTTTTTGGTTTCAATCATGGAAATTTCAAAAACCCTCGCAAGATCGAGCTTCATTTTGGAGTGACTACGAAGGATACATGCTTAATTTTTCATATTCATGTTTTAAATTGTTTAAATCATGGTCAAACCTAGGATTTGACCAAGATTCAAATGGGCATAAAAATTCAAAAAAAACAATAAAATGAAAAACCAATGCACATAGTCATCTTATATATGTCATCTAGTAAGCATTCAATTAAGTTGATAAACAAGGTCTAGACATATTCAAACCAGAAAAATCATGTATCAAGCTACCCCTATCCCCAAACTCTGTCTTATGAAGTCAAGCATGAAGAGAAGTACGTGGTTTTTTTTGTTTCAAACATGGAAATTTCAAAAACCCTCTCAAGAGCTTCATTTCGAAGCGATTAATTAAGAAGCATACATGCATGCTTACCTTTTCATATTCATGTTTTAAACTTATTCAAATCTTGGTGAAACCTAGGATTTGACCAAGATTCAAATGGGTATAAAATTAAAAAAAACAAAAAAGGTCTTCTTATGTTATATAGTAGGCATTCAATTAAGTTGATAAACAAGGTCTAGACATATTCAAATAAGAAAAATCATGCATGTATCTACCCTTAACCCTAAACTCTGTTTCATGAAGTCAAGCATGCATGCATGAAGATATGTGGTTTTTAGTTTCGAACATGGAAATTCAAAAACCCTCCCAATAGCTTCATTTTGAAGTGACTAAGAAGCATACATGCTTACTTTCTCATATTCATGTTTTTAACTTATTAATTCAAATCTTGGTGGAACCAAGGATTTGACCAAGATTCAAATGGGTATAAAAATTCAAAAAAAAACAAGGTCTTCTTATGTTATATAGTAAGCATTCAATTATTTTGATAAACAAGGTCTACACATATTCAAACCAGAAAATTAAGTATCTACCCCTAACCCTAAACTCTGTCTTATGAAGTCAAGCATGCATGAAGAGAAGTGGTTTTTGGTTTCAAGAATGGAAATTTCAAAAACCCTCCCAAGAGCTTCATTTTGGAGTGACTAAGAAGCATACGTACGTGCTTACTTTTTCATATTCATGTTTTAAACTTGTTCAAATCTTGGTCAAACCTATGATTTGACCAAGATTCAAATGGGTAAAAAAATGAAAACCAAGGTCTTCTTATGTCATATAGTAAGCATTCAATTAAGTTGATAAATAAGGTCTAGACACATATTCAAACCAGAAATATCATGTATCAAGCTACCCCTAACCCCTAATTAACTCTGTCTTATGAAGTCAAGCATGAAGATAGGTATGTGGTTTTTTGGTTTCAAACATGGAAATTTCAAAAACCCTCTCAAGATCGAGCTTCATTTTGGAGTGACTACGAAGGATACATGCTTAATTTTTCATATTCATGTTTTAAACTTGTTTAAATCATGGTCAAACCTAGGATTTGACAAAGATTCAAATGGGCATAATTTAAAAAAAAAAAAAATGAAAAACCAAGGCACATAGTCTTCTTATGTTATATTGTAAGCATTCAATTAAGTTGATAAACAAGGTCTCTAGACATATCCAAACCAGAGAAATCATGTACCTACCCCCTAACCTAAACTCTGTCTCATGAAGTCAAGCATGATGATATGTGGTTTTTTGGTTTCAAACATGGAAATTTCAAAAACCTTCCCAAGAGCTTCATTTTGAAGTGATTAATTATGAAGCATACGTACATGCATGCTTACTTTTTCATATTCATGTTTTAAACTTATTCAAATCTTGGTGAAACCAAGGATTTGACCAAGATTCAAATCCGTATAAAAATTAAAAAACAAAATAAAAAAACAAGGTCTTCTTATGTTATATAGTAAGCATTCAATTAAGTTGATAAATAAGGTCTAGACATATATTCAAACCAGAAAAATCATGTATCTACCCCTAACCCTAAACTTTGTCTTATGAAGTCAAGCATGAAGAGAAGTGGTTTTTGGTTTCAAGCATGGAAATTTCAAAAACCCTCCCAAGAGCTTCATTTTGGAGTGACTAAGAAGCATACGTACGTGCTTACTTTTTCATATTCATGTTTTAAACTTGTTCAAATCTTGGTCAAACCTATGATTTGACCAAGATTCAAATGGGTATAAAAAATGAAAACCAAGGTCTTCTTATGTCATATAGTAAGCATTCAATTAAGTTGATAAATAAGGTCTAGACATATTCAAACCAGAAATATCATGTATCAAGCTACCCCTAACCCCTAATTAACTCTGTCTTATGAAGTCAAGCATGAAGATAGGTATGTGGTTTTTTGGTTTCAAACATGGAAATTTCAAAAACCCTCTCAAGATCGAGCTTCATTTTGGAGTGACTACGAAGGATACATGCTTACTTTTTCATATTCATGTTTTAAACTTGTTTAAATCATGGTCAAACCTAGGATTTGACAAAGATTCAAATGGGCATAATTAAAAAAAACAAAAAATGAAAAACCAAGGCACATAGTCTTCTTATGTTATATTGTAAGCATTCAATTAAGTTGATAAACAAGGTCTCTAGACATATATTCAAACCAGAGAAATCATGTACCTACCCCCTAACCTAAACTCTGTCTCATGAAGTCAAGCATGATGATATGTGGTTTTTTGGTTTCAAACATGGAAATTTCAAAAACCCTCCCAAGAGCTTCATTTTGAAGTGATTAATTATGAAGCATACATGCATGCTTACTTTTTCATATTCATGTTTTAAACTTATTCAAATCTTGGTGAAACCAAGGATTTGACCAAGATTCAAATCCGTATAAAAATTAAAAAACAAAATAAAAAAACAAGGTCTTCTTATGTTATATAGTAAGCATTCAATTAAGTTGATAAATAAGGTCTAGACATATATTCAAACCAGAAAAATCATGTATCTACCCCTAACCCTAAACTTTGTCTTATGAAGTCAAGCATGAAGAGAAGTGGTTTTTGGTTTCAAGCATGGAAATTTCAAAAACCTCCCCAAACTTCATTTTAGAGTGACTAAGAAGGATACAAGCTTCCCTTTTCATTTTCATGTTTTAAACTTGTTTAAATTATCTTGGTCAAATCTAGGATTTGACAAGATTCAAATGGGCAAACATATGATAAGTGATGCAAATATCATATTACAAGGTTTCAGAAAATTGAGCGGGGGCAGCTGCCCCCCTTGGCTATAGTCTGGATCCGCCCATGCTATAGTTTGAGGCCATTTGGATGACGTCGAAAAAAATCTTTGATTAGAAATGGGGTTGTTCGAACCCCGTAGTTGGATTTTTTTGAACCTTGATCTGTAGTACTGGGCAAAACCCTAGTTTAACCTAGTATATTTAATTATAGATTCGTAGGTCGAATTTTCTGTAGTACCTTTTTATTATTACTATGCAGCACATATGTGTTTGCCCGTCGAGTGAAACTCGGAGGAAGAGGGATCACTCGGAAGGAGAGAAGAAAGGAGGGAGAGCATTATGGTGTCTCCCCTTTTTCGGGTGATGATGTTGACTTTTGTGCAGGGTTTGTCAGTGAGCAGGAGGTGCGAGCGAGCGAGCGAGCGAGCGAGCGAGAGCGAGGCCGAGAATGAGAGAGATTTGTTTTTTTTTGAGAGGGACGACCGAAGGATCCAGAAGGACCCACAGACTTCCAATACGCATCCTGATGCGTCTTCTCTTGACAAAGAAAATGGCTGGGAGTTTGCGTACCTATTGCACGTGACTTGTGCTCACTGAAGTGTGGGACCTCACGCATGGGCACCACACGTAAGTGACAGACCTGGGTGTAAAAACTCGGTTGATTATTATAGTGCATTAGAACAAAGTTTCCTATGGATTCAAGGGTAGGAAATCCAAGTTAACTCATTTACATGACATTATTTTTTCCATGAAGCAAAGTTAACACATCTATCAATTGGTACATTTTGGAGTGACTAAGAAGGATCCATGCTTACCTTTTCGTTTTCACGTGTTAAACTTGTTTAAATCTTGGTCAAACCTAGGATTTGACAGAGATTCAAATGGGCGGAAAATTAAAAAAAAAAACAAAAATGAAAAACCAAAGCACATACGTAGTTTTCTTATGTCATATAGTAAGCATTCAAGTTGATAAACAAGGTCTAGACATATTCAAAACATACAAATCATGTATGTACCCCTAACCCTAAACTATGTCTTATGAAGTCAAGCATGAAGAGAAGTGGTTTTGGGTTTCAAACATGGAAATTTCAAAAACCTCCCAAAAACTTCATTTAGAGTGACTAAGAAGGATAAATGCTTCCCTTTTCATTTTCATGTTTTAAACTTGTTTAAATCTTGGTAAAACCTAGGATCTGACCAAGATTCAAATGGGCATCAAAAATAGAAAAAATCAGAAAAATGAAAAACCAAAGCACATAGTCTTCTTATGTCATATAGTAAGCATTAAAGTTGATAAACAAGGTCTAGACATATTCAAACCAGACAAATCATGTATCTACCCCTAACCCTAAACTCTGTCTTATGAAGTCAAGCATGAAGAGAAGTTGTTTTGGGTTTCAAACATGGAAATTTCAAAAACCCTCTCAAAGAGCTTCATTTTGGAGTGACTAAGAAGGATCCATAGGAAACTATGTACTAATACAGTATAATGATCACCCGAGTTATTAGAGCAACAAGTTTGTCACTTACGTGTGGTTCCCATGCGTGAGGTCCCACACTTCAGTGAGCACAAGTCACGTAGTCTTCTTATGTCATATAGTAAGCATTCAATTAAGTTGATAAACAAGGTCTAGACATATCAAACCAGAAAAATCATGTATCTACCCCTTATATATCCCTAAATTAACCCTGACTTATGAAGTCAAGCATGAAGAGAAGAAGTGGTTTTTGGTTTCAAACATGGAAATTTCAAAAACCCTCCCCAAGAGCTTCATTTTGGAGTGACTAGTTAAGACGCATACATGCTTACTTTTTCATATTCATGTTTTAAACTTGTTCAAATCTTGGTCAACAAACCTACGATTTGACGAAGATTCAAATGGGTATAAAAAAATTAAAAGCAAGGTCTGCCCATGTCATATATTAAGCATTCAATTAAATTGATAAACAAGGTCTAGACATATTCAAACTAGTAGGAAAATCATGTATCTACCCCCTAACCCTAAACTATGTCTTAGGAAGTCAAGCATGCATGAAGAAAAGTGGTTTTTGGTTTTCAAGCATGGAAATTTCAAAAACCCTCCCAAGAGCTACATATTGGAGTGACTAAGAAGGATAGATGCTTAATTTTTCATATTCATGTTTTAAACTTGATTAAATCATGGTCAAACCTAGAATTTGACCAAGATTCAAATGGGCATAAAAATTCAAAAAAAATGAAAAACCAATGCACATAGTCATCTTATGTCTCATCTAGTAAGCATTCAATTAAGTTGATAAACAATGTCTAGACATATTCAAACCAGAAAATTCATGTATCAAGCTAACCCTAACCCCAAACTCTGTCTTATGAAGTCAAGCATGAAGAGAAGTACGTGGTTATTTGGTTTCAAACATGGAAATTTCAAAAACCCTCTCAAGATCGAGCTTCATTTTGGAGTGACTACGAATGATACATGCTTAATTTTTCATATATATTCATGTTTTAAACTTGTTTAAATCATGGTCAAACCTAGGATTTGGCCAAGATTCAAATGGACAAAATTTTAAAAAAAATCAAGGCACATAGTCTTCTTAAGTCATATAGTAAGCATTCAATTAAGTTGATAAACAAGGTCTAGACATATTCAAACGAGAGAAATCATGTATCTACCCCCTAACACTAAACTCTGTCTCATGAAGTCAAGCGCATGCATGAAGATATGTGGTTTTTGGTTTCAAACATGGAAATTTCAAAAACCCTCCCAAGAGCTTCATTTCGAAGTGATTAATTAAGAAGCATACATGCATGCTTACTTTTTCATATTCATGTTTTAAACTTATTCAAATCTTGGTGAAACCTAGGATTTGACCAAGATTCAAATGGGTATAAAAATTAAAAAAAAACAAAAAAGGTCTTCTTATGTTATATAGTAGGCATTCAATTAAGTTGATAAACAAGGTCTAGACATATTCAAACAAGAAAAATCAAGCATGTATCTACCCCTAACCCTAATATAAACTATGTTTCATGAAGTAAGCATGAAGATTTGTGGTTTTTGGTTTCGAACATGGAAATTCAAAAACCCTCCCAAGAGCTTCATTTTTGAAGTGACTAAGAAGCATACATGCTTACTTTTTCATATTCATGTTTTTAACTTATTCAAATCTTGGTGGAACCAAGGATTTGACCAAGATTCAAATGGGTATAAAAGTTCAAAAAAAAAAGGTCTTCTTATATGTTATATAGTAAGCATTCAATTAATTTGATAAACAAGGTCTACACATATTCAAACCAGGAAAATCATGTATCTACCCCCTAACCCTAAACTCTGTCTTATGAAGAAGTCAAGCATGCATGAAGAGAAGTGGTTTTTGGTTTCAAGCATGGAAATTTCAAAAACCCTCCCAAGAGCTACATATTGGAGTGACTATGAAGGATACATGCTTAATTTTTCATATTCATGTTTTAAACTTGTTTAAATCATGGTCAAACCTAGGATTTGACCAAGATTCAAATGGGCAAAATTTTTAAAAAATGAAAAATCAAGGCACATAGTCTTCTTATTTTTGGTTTCAAACATGGAAATTTCAAAAACCCTCCCAAAGAGCTTCATTTTGGAGTGACTAAGAAGGATCCATAGGAAACTATGTACTAATACAGTATAATGATCACCCGAGTTATTAGAGCAACAAGTCTGTCACTTACGTGTGGTTCCCATGCGTGAGGTCCCACACTTCAGTGAGCACAAGTCACGTACGCTAGGTAAGCAAACTCCTAGCCATCTTCTTTGTCAAGAGAGAGGCATCAACACTCTCTCTCTCTCTCTCTCTCTCTCCCCCATTATCCACCTCCGTTGGCTGCCGGTTTTGGCAGGTCGTTTCTAGCTCAGCTCGTAGGCCATGGTGTGCAGGCTCTGTAGCCATGGCGATTTGGTCGCGCCAAGTGGTTCGTCCCCGGCTCCGACGAGGATCAATCCGGACGGTGCCTATTAAGGACCCGATCGCATTTCTTGCTTTCAGCATGGGGTCTACCATGTAAATCTTAGGGATTTAGACGTAATTTCCTGTTTATTTTGTGTCCTGCTGTAAACTGCGCTCTGATGCGTATTGGAAATCTGGGTCCTTCAGGATCGTTCGGTTGTCCCTCTAAAAAAAACATCTCTCTCATTCTCGGCCTTTCTCGCTCGCTCGCACCCCCCTGCGCACTGACAACCCTGCACAACAGTCAACATCACCAGAAAAAGGATAGACACCATAAATAAGTGGGGCCCCGTGACTGCTCTCCCTTCGTCTCCTCCCGTGTGATCCCTCTTCCTCCGACTCCCGACCTTGCGGAAAAGAAAAATGAAATGAAAGAGTTTCACTGGACGGGCAAACACATGTGCTGCCTAGTAATAATAATAATAACGTAAAAAAATCGACCTACGAATCTATTATTAAATAAGCTAAACTAGGGTTTTGCCCAGTACTACGGATCAATTTCTGAAAATCCAACTACGGGGTTCGATTTTGGCCTGCTAATATAAAATTATATAATCCGAACTAGTATTCCTCTAAAAAATCATTTTGGTATGCATCGTTTGGTACTTTTCATAGCTAGAGTGCTTAATCCCTCCGTTAGCAAACAGTCTTCGTATGTCATATAGTAAGCATTCAAGTTGAAAAACAAGCTCTAGACATATTCAAACCAGAAAAATCATGTATCTACCCCCTATATATCCCTAAACCCTGACTTATGAATTCAAGCATGAAGAGAAGTGGTTTTTGGTTTCAATCATGGAAATTTCAAAAACCCTCGCAAGATCGAGCTTCATTTTGGAGTGACTACGAAGGATACATGCTTAATTTTTCATATTCATGTTTTAAATTTTTTAAATCATGGTCAAACCTAGGATTTGACCAAGATTCAAATGGGCATAAAAATTCAAAAAAAAAATGAAAAACCAATGCACATAGTCATCTTATATATGTCATCTAGTAAGCATTCAATTAAGTTGATAAACAAGGTCTAGACATATTCAAACCAGAAAAATCATGTATCAAGCTACCCCTATCCCCAAACTCTGTCTTATGAAGTTAAGCATGAAGAGAAGTACGTGGTTTTTTTGTTTCAAACATGGAAATTTCAAAAACCCTCTCGAGAGCTTCATTTCGAAGCGATTAATTAAGAAGCATACATGCATGCTTACCTTTTCATATTCATGTTTTAAACTTATTCAAATCTTGGTGAAACCTAGGATTTGACCAAGATTCAAATGGGTATAAAAATTAAAAAAAAGTCTTCTTATGTTATATAGTAGGCATTCAATTAAGTTGATAAACAAGGTCTAGACATATTCAAACAAGAAAAATCATGCATGTATCTACCCTTAACCCTAAACTCTGTTTCATGAAGTCAAGCATGCATGCATGAAGATATGTGGTTTTTAGTTTCGAACATGGAAATTCAAAAACCCTCCCAATAGCTTCATTTTGAAGTGACTAAGAAGCATACATGCTTACTTTCTCATATTCATGTTTTTAACTTATTCAAATCTTGGTGGAACCAAGGATTTGACCAAGATTCAAATGGGTATAAAAATTCAAAAAAAAACAAGGTCTTCTTATGTTATATAGTAAGCATTCAATTATTTTGATAAACAAGGTCTACACATATTCAAACCAGAAAATTAGGTATCTACCCCTAACCCTAAACTCTGTCTTATGAAGTCAAGCATGCATGAAGAGAAGTGGTTTTTGGTTTCAAGCATGGAAATTTCAAAAACCCTCCCAAGAGCTTCATTTTGGAGTGACTAAGAAGCATACGACGTGTTACTTTTTCATATTCATGTTTTAAACTTGTTCAAATCTTGGTCAAACCTATGATTTGACCAAGATTCAAATGGGTATAAAAAATGAAAACCAAGGTCTTCTTATGTCATATAGTAAGCATTCAATTAAGTTGATAAATAAGGTCTAGACATATTCAAACCAGAAATATCATGTATCAAGTTACCCCTAACTCCTAATTAACTCTGTCTTATGAGGTCAAGCATGAAGATAGGTATGTGGTTGGTTTCAAACATGGAAATTTCAAAAACCCTCTCAAGATCGAGCTTCATTTTGGAGTGACATTAAGATACATGCTTACTTTTTCATATTCATGTTTTAAACTTGTTTAAATCATGGTCAAACCTAGGATTTGACAAAGATTCAAATGGGCATAATTTAAAAAAAAAAAAAATGAAACCAAGGCATATAGTCTTCTTATGTTATATTGTAAGCATTCAATTAAGTTGATAAACAAGGTCTCTAGACATATTCAAACAGAAAATCATCTACCCCTAACCTAAACTCTGTCTCATGAAGTCAAGCATGATGATATGTGGTTTTTTTCAAACATGGAAATTTCAAAAACCCTCCCAAGAGCTTCATTTTGAAGTGACTAAGAAGGATAGATGCTTAATTTTCGACCTACGAATCTATAATTAAATATACTAGGTTAAACTAGGGTTTTGCCCAGTACTACAGAAGCCTGGTTTAACTCCAAAATGAAGCTCTTAATTAGGAGGGTTTTTGAAATTTCCATGTTTGAAACCAAAAACCACTTATCTTCACCATGCATGCTTGACTTTATAAGACAGAGTTTAGGGTTAGGGGTAGATACATGATTTTCAGGTTTAATATGTCTATACTTTGTTTATCAACTTAATTGATTGCGCGCATACTATATGACATAAGAAGATCTTGGTATTCATTTTTTTTGAATTTTTATGCCCATTTGAATCTTGGTCAAATCCTAGGTTTGACCAAGATTTGAACAAGTTTAAAACATGAATATGAAAAGGTAAGCATGTATGCTTCTTAGTCACTCCAAAATGAAGCTCTTGGAAGGGTATTTGAAATTTCCATGTTTGAAACCAAAAACCACATCTCTTCATGCTTGACTTCATAAGACAGAGTTTAGGGTTAGGGGTAGATACATGATTTGTATGGTTTGAATATGTCTAGACCTTGTGTTTATCAACTTTAATGCTTACTATATGACATAAGAAGATTATGTGCTTTGGTTTTTCATTTTTCTATTTTTTAATGCCCATTTGAATCTTGGTCAAATCATAGGTTTGACCAAGATTTGAACAAGTTTAAATCATGAATATGCAAAATTAAGCATCTATATATCCTTCTTAGTCACTCCAAAATGTAGCTCTTGGGATGGGTTTTGAAATTTCCATGTTTGAAACCTAAAACCACTTCTCTTCATGCATGCTTGACTTCATAAAGATAGAGTTTAGGGTTAGGGGTAGATATATACATGATTTTCTGGTTTGAATATGTCTAGACCTTGTTTATCAACTTGAATGCTTACTATATGACATGCAAAGACTTGCTTTGGTTTTTGATTTTGTTTTTGAATTTTTATGCCCATTTAAATCTTGGTCAAATCCTAGGTTTGACCACGACTTAAACAAGTTTAAAACATGAATATGTAAAAGTAAGCATGTATCCTTCTTAGTCACTCCAAAATGAAGCTCTTAATTAGGAGGGTTTTTGAAATTTCCATGTTTGAAACCAAAAACCACTTATCTTCACCATGCATGCTTGACTTTATAAGACAGAGTTTAGGGTTAGGGGTAGATACATGCATGATTTTTCAGGTTTAATATGTCTAGACCTTGTTTATCAACTTAAGTGAATGCGCACATACTATATGACATAAGAAGACCTTGGTATTCATTTTATTTGAATTTTTATGCCCATTTGAATCTTTGTCAAATCCTAGGTTTGACCAAGATTTGAACAAGTTTAAAACATGAATATATATGAAAAGGTAAGCATGTATGCTTCTTAGTCACTCCAAAATGAAGCTCTTGGAAGGGGTTTTTGAAATTTCCATGTTTGAAACCAAAAACCACATCTCTTCATGCTTGACTTCATAAGACAGAGTTTAGGGGGGTAGCCACATACATGTTTTTTTTGGTTTGAATATGTCTAGACCTTGTTTATCAACTTAATTGTATGCTTATTATATGACATAAGAAGACTATGTGCATTGGGTTTTCATTTTTTTATCCCCATTTGTTGAATCTTGGTCAAATCCTAGGTTTGACCAAGATTTAAACAAGTTTAAAACATGAAAATATGAAAAGTAACCTGCATCTTCCTTCTTAGTCACTCCAAAATGAAGCTCGTGGGAGGTTTTTGATATATACATGATTTTTCTGGTTTGAATATGTCTAGACCTTGTTTATCAACTTGAATGCTTACTATATGACATACACAGACTATGTGCTTTGTTTTTTTGAATTCTTATGCCCATTTGAATCTTGGTCAAATCCTAGGTTTGACCATGACTAAACAAGTTTAAGACATGAATATGACAAAGTAATCATGTATCCTTCTTAGTCACCCCAAAATGAAGCTCTTGGGAGGGTTTTTAAAATTTCCATGTTTGAAACCAAAAACCACTTCTCTTCACCATGCATGCTTGACTTCATAAGACAGAGTTTAGGGTTAGGGGGTAGATACATGATTTTTCAGTGTTTAAAACGCCTAGACCTTGTTTATCAACTTAATTGAATGCTTACTATATGACATAAGAAGACCTTGGTTTTTCATTTTTTTCTTCATTTTTTTGAATTTTTATGCCCATTTGAATCTTGGTCAAATCCTAGGTTTGACCAAGATTTGAACAAGTTTAAAACATGAATATAAAAAAGTAAGCATGTATGCTTCTTAGTCACTCCAAAATGAAGCTCTTGGGAGGGTTTTCGAAATTTCCATGTTTGAAACCAAAAACCACATCTCTTCATGCTTGACTTCATAAGACAGAGTTTAGGGTTAGGGGGTAGATACATGATTTTTCTGGTTCGAATATGTCTAGACCTTGTTTATCAACTTAATTGAATGCTTACTATATGACATAAGAAGACTATGTGCCTTGGTTTTTCATTTATTTTGATTTATTTTGAATTTTATGCCTATTTTTATGCCCATTTAAACAAGTTTAAATCATGAATATGAAAAATTAGTCACTCCAAAATGTAGCTCTTGAGAGGGTTTTTGAAATTTCCATGTTTGAAACCAAAAACCACTTCTCTTCATGCATGCTTGACTTCATAAAGACAGAGTTTAGGGTTTGGGGTAGACAGCACGCGCCGACGCGTGGACGAAATTTATTCTCTGTCCCCCTGACATGCACTTGCCAGTGTCTTCAACAGTCTGACACGAGCAGTGAAGCTTTTATGGAGCCCAGCGGAGAGGGGCTCCATTTCTCGAGCGGTAGCGAGGTGACATGCGGCCTAAATCCAAATTTAAACATTGCGAAAAAAATCTGAAACAAATCATGCACGTTCACAGCTCATATTAAGATAACCCCTAAAAATTTCAGATCAAAATTCGAAACATACATCGAGAAACAAAAAAGAGAAACTCAGATGGGAATAGTCTACAGAGAAACTCAGATTTGAATTCGGGAACTATTCATGACAGATTTCTCTTTTTTGTTTCTCGATGTATGTTAGTGGCAGTTAATATGGACCGGAGGAAAGTACTAATAATATGAGGCATATTTTTGAGCTGGCCCTGTTTAGTAGAGTTTACATTTGAGAGTTACATCTTTCTACCACCATTATTTTTGATTTAGCTTGTCTTTTTTTGCCCACCATTTTATCGAGCAGGGTTAATGCAAGATCCATAGCAAACTAGCTTGTCATGACATTTTTTTGGCGGAGTGCATCTTCTCATGGCGAGCTAGCGACTTTGCCTACTAGAGTTTTTTTTTGTTGAACTACATTTTTTGGATTTTCCCATTTTATTTGTGCACAAGCTATGAGCCGCCCGCAATTCAGCACCATATATTGGCGGGAGTTCAGCACCATAAATTAGCAGGATGCTATCTTCCTACCTCGCTTTCATTTCCCCTATATCCAGCCCCACCCACGGACAAGCAAGGGCCTCTCTCCCTACCTCGCACCTAGTCCGTCTCGCTCCCTCTCAGTCCTCCATCCGTAGCCGACATCCACCGCACCGGAGCCAGCTCAGCGACGCCGTCAACCACACTCCGTCCGCTTCGTCGGATCTGCTTCCCCGACTCACTGGTTCATCTTACCGGCCGGCGAGATCGGTACACAAAGCGCCACCATGATCCACCGAACCAAACCGAACGGCCAACGCGCCACCTCCCCAGTCGACCAAGGTTGAACACTTTGTCCGGCAGCTTTTGTTATGTACTCCGTATTTGATTTCCGAGACTAGTTTATTGCTTGCTTCCACTGCTTGTTATTAGCATTTGTTTTTTTTGTAATGCCTGCTAGATATTCCCCTCGAGAATGCCTACGAAGAATCTCGGAGGCAAAATATCTTGCAGAATATGATAATTGCAGCCAAGCTCGGCATACTGTGGAATGGGACAAAATCACCGCACCCCAAGTCGTTGCCGAGATTTTTCACACGTGTGATGTGCCGCCAAAAGGACGATTCCGTGGGGCAGCTGCTGAAGAAGGTATTTAGCCGCACTGCTCAAATTTCATATGTCTTGTTTGCTGATTGATTTGATGAACTTTGATTTGCAGCAGCTAGCCACTGCTCATGTTCCTAACAAAGACAGTGAGCGCGCCAGTGATGCAGACATTGGTAGAAAGGAGGCGGGATTTGGTCCTATTGTTCTAGCAAGCAATCATTTGAGTGGCCGCCTAGGATCAGCACATCTGGATCCTCCTGAGCTCAACATTAAGGAGGTAATTTTATAATAGTGTTTTAAACATGACATAATCTAATGTACTGAAAGAGATCAAACTGTCAACAGGAGTGGAGTGGTATAGATGGTAGAGATATAGATATAGATTTCAGATTTCCTAATTTTTTCTTGAAAATAGGGTCGCCCCGGCCTCTGCATCCAAATGATGCACCCACCCTTTTATTGCAATGTTTTAGACTCCATTTAAGGTTTAGAAACTCATGGGTTGCTGAAAGTGGTGACATGAATCAACCAACATATTTCCTTTTAATCTGCTGATTGATTTTATGCATGGCAAATCGCAGAAGCAAGTGACTGCTCATGTCCCTGCCAAGCAGCATTGTAGCACAGATGTCCAGAGTTCCAGTGATGCAAACGTTTGTAGGAACAAAACAGAAGGATGTGGCACTGGGGAAGCTAAGATTAGGCGTCTTCAAAAGGACTTGGATGTGGCCACTTGGCGGAACAAAGAAATGAACCGAGGATGGAATTCTACAATTCAAGATGGCCTACATGCTGTTGCTGATCTGCAGAAGCTAGTGGCTGGCAACTTGGTTACCGCTTTGGCTGATGCAGATGTCCATGAGATCAACTGGACGATCTTGGAACAGGTGAAAGCACGAGCAGAAACTCTGCACTCATCTTTGCAGGTAGATGATTTTCAAAGGGTGATGCAAGAGCCGCTATATGAATAGATTGTTGTTTTCAGTTGATGATGTCCCTGGTTCTTTTGTTTACTTATGTGCTGGTAGTACTTAGGGGAACTAGCTTGTACAAGTATTTTTTTCCGATAAAGTTGTACAAGTAAATGGCACATGCTTCGCATGTTTGACCAATTAAGTTAAAAAGCTTCACAAAATCCTGCTATCATGTAGGCGGGCTTGCATTGGCTTTCAACCCAAGTGACTATTGACTGCAATCTGTAATATGTACCCCTCTGTTGCACTTAATGGTATCCAAGCCCTTGGGCCCCCCTCCTTTGTTAAAAAAAGATCGAATTCTTATTGCGTCGAAGTTGTTTCACTAAAAAAAAGAGCCCTCACGTGCAAGGCACGTGTATATATACTAGTACTAGTAGAGATGGTACACCTAGACATTAGAGATTTGTTTGTTTTAAAGATATTTTTAATTGTGTACAAGATGGAAAATATAACTTTAGGCTATCCACAATGTTGCTATTGCCAAATCTGATACGATGGTGAATTTGGCTTTGGTGTGAAATATAGCAATAGCTCCACAATGTAGTGGTTCCAAATATTTATAACGTGGGTCCCGCCATCAAGCTAAAACAACTCATAAAGCCAATATGGAACTACTCTCACAATGTAGGGAACTAGTTCCAAATGCCAAAAGTGAAATTTGGCATCGGAGCACCTATTTGCTCCGGTTCCCTGTTTTTCTGGTTTTGGAACTACCTCTACAATGTATGGAACTAGTTCAAAAAGCCAAAAATCAAATATGGAACCACTTTTGGCTACACGTTGTGGATGCTCTTAGCAAATTCCTAGTATTTTTCATGGTCGATGTAAAAAAAGTATTTTTCATGGTTGATGTAAAAAAAACAAGTTTTTTTCATGGTCGATGTAAAAAAAGAGAGAAAACATGTCTCATAAAAAGCCTTATGGTTAGCACAATTTTTTTACGGAGTAACTCTTTTTTACATAGCCCAAATTACTATTCGATTTTTCCATTGAAATATTTTATGTGTATAAAGCAAGCGAAGAAGTACACATGCATTTTTCGTTTTATTCTTTTTTGACATTTCAAAATGTATAGAAGATGAATTTCGAAATAAAGAGATCATATGCACCCAAGAACCAACAAGCATATCCCCTTGAACCCGAACATACTCAGGGCCCTTTTGTTGTGCCTTTTTTTTTTTGGCTTTTGGATTTTGGAAGCCAAAAACAAATATTATATTCTTTTGGCTTCCAAAATCCAAAAGCCAAAAAGCCACAGCAAAAGGGCCCTCAGCTTCAGACTTGGGATTTCGTAGGCTAGGGTTCCACAGTTTTCCCAACCAGTAATAATTTCAACTCACCCCAAAATTCCCGCCGAACCCCCCCCGCTTCCAAAATTCAAAGCGATGTGAAATAAGTACAGTGTCGATCTTATCCCCCCGGACCGCTCAATTCAGACCTATCACCGGCGGCGCCGAACCCCGCATCTCTCTCTCACGCTTCCACCCTGCATGACCCACCGGATCATCTCACACGCCGGCGCCGGCCCACTGTCCCACTCCCACACCAGCACTACTGCCTTCTCATCGGCCACCGTAGTGACCGACGACGTTCCGCCGTCTCCCTTGCTTTTTAGCAAGCCGGAGTAGCTTCCACCTCCCCCACCCCCACCGACGACCACTGTACCATACGAGCTCCTCCGTAGCCGACTTCCACCGCCGCCTTGTCAGCGACAGTCACCATCGCCGGGTTCTCGTATCTTAATCCCCGACTCCTTCCGTCCACCGGACTGGAGAGATGGGCGCTTCCATGGTCGACGGCAGGAAACCAAAGCGTACACGCGCCCACTTCCAAGAAGGTTGATATGGCCGCATTCGTTATGCATGTGATTTCGAAAAGTATTTTTTTGCTTACTTGCACCGCCATCTCATTAGCATTTTTTTTGTAATGCATGCTAGATATTATTGCAATACAGAAGAATGAATTAAAAGAGAAACGGATACGGAATATATGTAGAAGATATGCAAGCCGTGTGGGCACAAGCATTTGTAACGCTATTGCCTCTAGTGCAAACCTGAACAAAATCGGAGAAGAACCCTTTCCCCTCCCCAAAGATAAAGAACAATGTTATGATTCACAATTTGATCCTGCTGAGCCCATTGGAGAGCTGACTCAGGAAGATGCCTTGCCTGACCATTCTCCTCAACCCCACCAGGTGATTTCTGTGTTTTTACTTTGAGATATCTGTTGCAAGTTGCAACTTCCATGTGTTGTATACTTGTATCCTGAATCCCACCAAACATGTTCACATGCCACCTCTAGGTCTCCTTAATGCATCATATATATGTATCAGCATGCACGTCATCCTTTACTGTTCTTCATTCTATTCCATTTGCATATCATCATATATGGGACTTATGTAGACTGAAATATCGTTTATGTGTGCTAGGAATCTGCAGCTTCAAGTAAGAATTTCGCAGGAACCACCAATGAGAGGAAGACCAATCAACAGGCACCTGAATCGGTGATAGAACAGCTGCAACCAAAAAAGAAACCTGCTTCTGCTACTAGACAGTCTCAGCGATTCATGGCACTGTTGAAGAAAATAACGAAAATTCTAAGAGTACTGAAATAAAAAAACGTGGTGAACACCCCAAGCGGTTGAATCAGCCACCTGTTACCAATCCAGTCAACCAGCGACAATCGGCAGCAGAACCAGTTTCCACAGCAACTTCTCAGCCACAATTGGCAGCAGAACCAGTTTCCACAGCAACTTCTCAACAACAATTGGCAGCAGAACAAGTTTCCACGGCAACTTCTCAGCCACAATTGGGATCAGCAGTAGCTGTGGTAGGAAATACTGCCCAAGGACACACTGTACCAGTCCCAGCTGACACAACCACAACTGGCCAAACACTGCTAGCACAACATCAACAAACTGTTGATGATCTCCCACTGACCCATATTAGTCCTGCCATAGACAACTCCCCTGAGGATGAGCCCCACACCGAAGAAGGTACATTTTCCAATGCTTATAGTTTCATTCTCCGTTATAAAGTTATACTTTATAGAGATATATATATATATATACCTACCTTGATAGCTTGATGTAATGCTTAACTTTGTAGTTGCACCACGATCAAGAAAAACGAGGGGCCCAACAGTAGGGAAAATGTTCGTAGCTAAGCTTGCTAGGATGGAATCAAGATTTCGCCTTTCATCTATCGTAGGTGGCAGAAGGCCACTGGACCCAGAAGAATCTTGTAAATTAGCATCGGATGTAGGAATTTTCGTCAGGAATGAAATTCCTATCTTCCCAACATGGAAAGAGCACGTAGACACCTCTGCGCATTTTGAAAAATTAGTGCACAGGTTACACGTAAGTCATCTTTCTCTTGGTAATGTTACTCATACTAGTATACCACATTGGCACGTCCCGTTCCTTCTAGCTTGTTGTTGGATCTATGTATATCACACCAACGGTTTATATTGTTGTGAACAGTTAAGGTTCGAGTTCGATGAGGACCAAGAGGAAGTAAAGCATGTTCTCAACAGTCTATTCTCAGACTGTCTGCGCCAGTATCGCAGCAGGCTAAAGAAGAAATACTTCACTGGAAAGATTACTGGGAGTGTTCCAACTATATCTCCTTTTAAGCAAATGACTGACAAACAGTGGGGAGATCTTGTGAAGCACTGGTCTGATCCAAAGAATATGGTATGATTTGTAAGACTGAGACCAGATCACATCTTGGATTCTTATTTATAGCAGTGTCTCACTAGTCTCCTTTTTGCAGAATTTGGCTAAACAGAATCAGGAAAACCGCGGTAAACTACTTTTACCTAGCCGTACGGGATCTCGTAACCTTATAGTGCACATTCGGCAAAAAGTAAGGACATGTTGTTTTATACTGCTATTTAGAAATATTTTAGTAAAAGATCATGCAGAGTATATACACCAGTGTGCAGCTTATATTATGATCCTCCATTTCAACCACGTTATTCGATTTATAAATGGTAGTACTAAAATGCAGATGTTACATAATGCAAGTAAAAGGGAACCAAACAAAGAGATGACTCTGCCAGAGATTTTTGAAGCATGCCAGAAGAACAAACTTGAAGTGATTGGAGAAGTCGCACAGAGTGTTCTTGTAAGTCTTCTCAAAGATTGAAATTTTGTGACGACTCACATCCCAACTTGTAGGAGTAGTAAAGTACATGTCAATATGATATTATATATGTTTATTAAAATTCATGTGATGTGAATCAGATGCCAAACTGTAGGAATAAAAGTAGGTCATACACATGATAAATCTACTATCAGCAAGTTTCTCTGTAGTAACTATCATGTTTACACATGTGTACGAACTGAATTTTTTGCAGGAAGATATGAAATTAGAGATGGCAAAAACCGGTAAAAACGGTCTGGAAAAAACCGATGAAGAATGTGTGAAGGCATTTTCTATGGCAATAAAAAAGAAAGGCATTGCCAAAAACACTTTCTTACGAAATGCTGGACTGCTGAAGTGCAAGTCCATGTCCAAGTCAAAGTATTTGCATGCTCAAGTTCTAAAGGAGCAACTCCAAGTAGAACGAGCTGCATCAGCTGCGCTAAGACTAGAAGTCGACAATTTTAGAACGATAGCAGCACAGAAGGAGGCCCTACTGGAGCAGGTTAGGAATGCTAGTAAGTAGTAAGAAGAGTATCTGCTAGATAATTGGAGATGAACGGGGACAGTGACAGGTCATTACCTTTGTCTTGTAAAATGGTTCCTTAGTCTGAGCATATTTCGTAGGTGCATTTATCTGCAATTGCTATGATCTTGGTGGTCGTTTCCTTGTTGTGATGTGGATTTTTTTGAACCGGAACCCTGCTGATTGTTAATATTATAAGTGGATTGCCTAGCCCTTTCCATCAGTTCTGACTTGTGGTTCCGTTGGCTCGTGGATGAAGCTTGACGTGGTATCAGAGCCCATAGTCTCAAGTTCGAGTCATCGCTTTCACAAACCTTCTCTTCTCTTCTCCCGGTCTAGCCTTTTCTGTCAGTTTGGACTTTTTGTTGCGATGTATAAAGTGGATTGCCTAGCCCTTTCCATCAGTTCGGACTTTTGGTCGCGTTGGCTAGTGCATTAAAGCTTGACACTGATGATTTTCTGTGATCCATTGATTTCCATCTTTCTACATACTGGTCTAGAAGCTTGTCAACTGGTCTGGTTCATTCATCGCTGTATTGAGTGCAATGAACGGAACAGTGGCTTCTCCTTTGTGTTGTGCTGCAACACAACAGCTGTTCCTGCTTCTGTACAGGCGAGTTGTGAACAGAGATACTTATGTATGCTACCAAATTTCGACTCCATATAATCAATAGCTTAACAACCCTCTAATTCAAAATCTCAACATTATTTCACACACTGAAATATTTTGTACGCGTTTTGAATTGGAGAACATGGGAACCGACTTTGGTTTCTGATTATGACTTGATGTGACCCTAGGCCCTGGATTCCTGAGCAGAAGGTATGTGTAAAAACAAAGAGATTACGAAGTGCTAATTCCCTTTTTTGTAAGTCCTGGTGGCATTGACACTCCTTTCTTACTTGCTATATATTTTTGGTGTTTATATATAATAGAGAATTACCAGCTTATTGTCGAACCCGTTAGATTTTGGGCAATAATTGTTACGTGGCTGCTTCTTAATTAAAGTTTATCATGTCATGTAGATGGATTTGTGAAAGATGCAGCGGGTCGTTCTTCAGATCGTCTACATGGGATTCCCATCTACATGTATGTTCACGGTTTCATGGAGTACTTCAGCTCATAGCAGCCACATACGATCCTGCAAGATTTGCATTTTTTTGACCTTGCAAGATTTGCATTCAATGTATCGCCAAGACGCGTCCGTGAGAACTCTAGAAACATCTTCGTCTGACTCGTTTTGGCGCGCGCAGTTCCCGAGCGAATCCAATGAATTTTGACCGTTCTCTTAAAAAAAGGAACTTTGACCGTTGGATCAAGCGTTGGAGAACTGTTGTGCCAACGGCCAATAATTATGATCGTCGTAACCGATTTTCAACGTGATGATGAATTGATGTGACATTTGGCCGTACTAGTACGGTCTCATATTTTTGTATTACTTGGACTGTAGCCAAATTCGAAATCTCATTCCAGCGGCAAAACTTCCCGCCCGAAAAATACAAATATTTCACACGCTTCTAACTTCCCATTCTACCCTCGTAAAGATGACAACAATGTCCATGTATAAGTCGGTTGGTGGGGGGTCTACCCGTCATTTTTTTCGATCACCACCTCCCTAGCTCCGGAAACTCCCCGAAAAAAAATTCATTTCCCTCACTCTCTCCTCTGAGACCACCCACCGGAACTTCCCAAGTCCCTCTCTCTCCCACCTCCACGACCACCGCACCGGAACATCCCCGCCGGACTTCCCTGGCCTACCCGAGGCCTCGCGATCCTCGTCATCCGGCTGCCTGCCGGAGCCGCTTCATCGACGCCGTCATCAACCGGACCAGATCATCCCCGCCGAACCTCGAAACCATATGCTCATCCAGCAGTCTACCGCAGTCGCTTCAGCTGCGGTATCGTCCACCCCACCGGAGCCGCTTCGCCGGATCCGTCGTCCACCGCATCGGATCTTGCTCACCGACACCGCTGTGCATGAACCGGATTCTGCTTCACCGCGCCGTGTATGATCTAAACTCTTCTACTGTCGCTTTTCTATTGCTTGCCTGCAAGTTCTTGTTTAATCTTGGGGGAACTCGTTTGTGCTAACGACGCGCCGTTACGTTTTTGCAGACGAGATGAGTAACCATGAAGTGTAATGGCCGTCTCTCCAACCCCAAGTAGCACACTTCATCACCGGATCTATCAACCCCAGAAGATCTGCTGTGACTCCCACAGAGTGCTTCTCCTAATGTAAGTCCCTTGTTTTAGCGCCATGTTCTGGGTTCAGATGCTTGTTTGTCTGAAGCTCTTTTAGTTCATTCCTAGCTATGACCGTAACACCTTGCTATTTTCTACTTCATTGCTAACTTTAAGCGATTGAACATTTTGGTTTGCATTCCCTGCTCTGTAGATGTAGCCATCATAACTTCTATCTTGCTCAGTCGTTGTTACAAAAATTATACTGTAGGTATTATAGTAACATCCTGCTATTATTTAGTTCATGGCCAATTTTAAGTAATTGCACATGTTGGTTCGCATTCCCTGCTCTATAGCTTTTGGCATCGTATATTTGGTTTACATTCCCTGCTCTGTAGATCTAGCCATCATAACTTTATCTTACTCAGTCGTTGTTACAAAAATTATGGCCTGCTACTATGTTGTTTGTGCCAATTTTTTACTCCATGAACATGTTGGCTTGCATTCCCTGTACTACAGGTGATGCCATTGTTTTGTATCTAGTTCATTGTAAGCTAACAAAGTAAGGACTTAGTTTGGCATGCTATCACTCTGCTATCTAGCCTGTAGTACAAATAAACTTGTCATACTACTAGATAATAATTTTGTGTGCCATCTTGTTCTTCAAAAGCTGCATTATTGACTTGTTTATCTGACTTGGCATGACGCTCACATATGGAAAGCTGAACATATTGGTTTGCATTCCCTCTTATACAAGTTCACAGGTGATCCCACTATATTCTGTATCTGGTCCATCCTAAGCTCCAGCATTAACTATCCTCCATGTGTTGCTCATTACAAGTTTATATCCCGAAACATCTTGATTTGCATCCCCTTCACTATAAGTTCAGGAGTATTATTTAGTTCACGGCCAAAATGAAGTAATTGCACTTGGCACATGTTGGTTCACATTCCCTCCTCTTTAGCTTCTGCCATCGTAACTTCTATTTTTGGTTTACATTCCCTGCTCTGTAGATGTAGCCATCATAACTTCATCTTGCTCAGTCGTTGTTACAAAATTTATAGCCTGCTACTATGTTGTTCATTTTGTACTCCCTGAACATGTTGGTTTGCATGGGACTCGACAGTAGTAAGTCTGCTGTTTCATTCTAACATGCTCTGTTATATTGGCTGTTGGTATGCGGCATGCACTCTTTGTTTGCTTATTGTGCGCATTACAATGATCTTGTTATAACGACGAAATGATGAGTTCCAAATTCTTTGCCAAACAATATTGGAGTGTCTTTGCCTTTCCATTGTTGCTGTCTTAACTTGTAATGTCTTTGTTTCATATATAGGTGCTGCATGGACAACTTAAAAGATTGCCGGATCGCTTCATTGTATTGCTAGGTTTAATTACCATTCAATTTCTCTGGGTTCTGTAATATTTTTTTCAATGCCTTGCAGCTGATGTAATATTTAGTTAGTTTTTATAGTTCTTTCGCGCATTTTTTCTTTGGTGCTTGTGGTAAGTGAGGCTATCCGACAGAAATCAATGCTGCGTAAATATTCTCAGTATCTAAATCACGAATTCCCATCCCTTAAACGGCCCAATTAAGCGAAATCACATATGTGCCTGCCCGCAAAATCCTAAAGCGCATATTATGCCGCATATAAACAGCAACTAAACGGGCTGGCCCACTTACTTCTGGGCCACCCATTTGATTTACGGTGGACCCCACACACTAATTGGGTGGCCCACTTGCTTTAATGTGGACCCCACCAACTACCGGGCCGGCCCAATTAGTTGGGCCAGCCCATTTGCTTTTTTGGAGGACCCCACATAATAAATGGGCCGGCCCTTTAAGAGGAAAGTGGGACCCACCTGTGTTTTTGGCCCGGCCCAATATCTTGTTGGGCCGCCCACTTGCTATATTGTGGACCCCACATACTAGATGGGCCGCCCTTTAACAGAAAGTGGGCCCACCTTTTCTTATTGGGCCTGCCCACTATCTTGTTGGGCCGGCCACTTGCTTTATGGTGGTCCCACATGGCAAATGGGCCGCCCTTAAGTGGAAGGTGGGACCCACCTGTGTTTTTGGCCCGGCCCACTATCTTGTTGGGCCGGCCCACTTTCTATATGGTGGACCCCACATACCAAATGGGCCATTAAAAATGTGGGACCCACCGTGTTTTGGCCCTACCCACTATCTTGGTGGGCCCACCCGCTATATGGTGGGCCCCACATACTAAATGGGCCCCTAACAGAAAGTGGGACCCACCGTGTTTTTGGCCCAGCCCACTATTTTGTTGGGCCGCCCACTTGCTATATGGTGGACCCCACAAACTAAATGGGCCGATCCTTTAACCGGAAACCCACCCAGTGTTTTTGGCCCGCCCACTAGCTTGTTGGGCCCCCACTTGCTATACGGTGGACCCCACACACTAAATGGGCGGCCTTTGAGAAAGTGGGACCCACTGTGTTTTTGGCCCTACCCACTTGCTTCTTGGGCCTGTCGGTAAGGTGGACCCCACATGTTAAATGGGCCGGCCCATTTAAGTTTTGACTCACAACCTTAGAGGTTAGGCCCGCCCACTTAACTAATGGACCAGCCCAGCTATATAGTTGACCGGTCAAACTATGTCATCCGGCCCGGCCCGCTTAAGACGTGGCAGGCCTCGTGTGGGCCTACCATCTACCACGGGGTTTCAGCGGTTACGCCGTTAATCGGGCAGAACGGCGTCGCCACGTGTCGGTTGCATGACGTCGCAATAACGGGCTCCCGAAAACACGCAACGGTCCGATTTTCCGTGGCGGAAGGGCGCCCAAGCGCGACGGACCGAAAAATCGTCGTTGGACTTTGCTCGACGCAGTTTCGACAACGGAACCCATATCGTCGGGTTAGGCCCATAGGCGACGAAAAATGCCCCTTAGTTGACGATTTTGGGACGTTGTCTATCAGAACTTTTCTTGTAGTGATATACCATTGCCATATTATGCACCAAGATATTATATTCTTCATCATTATCATCATCATCACTCTCATCATTAGAGGAAGTGTTAGGAGTCAAAGTAGGAGATACCTTTGATCCATTTGCCATAAGGCACATGTGCATACCGGAGGATGAAGATGAAGAAATTCTTGAATCCTCATTTGAAAACATGTCTTGATCCATAGAGTGTTCGGTTTCCTCTACATTGTTAGTCAACAAACAACTAGAGGAAATAGAAACATTTTGATTATGGGAGCAAGACAAGGCAAGCATATCATCATGGGATTTATGTAAGCAATTTGCACATGATATGCAAGGACTATCAACACAAGCATGTAAATTATTTTTAATGCTAGATGTGTTTAAGTCCAAAGAGGAAGTATTGCAATGAGATAGAGATGAAGAATCATCACTATTGAGCACAATATCAACATTGCGATATTCCTCACCACTCACCATATCATTACCTCGTGTCTTGCTACACGTTGGTGAAGTGGAAGAAGATGAGAACTCATCACGGCCGGAGGTGGAAGCAACTTGGAGCTCTTCATGATGTGAAGGGGAAGAGAGCTCCTCGGAGTCACCACCAACCAAATGAGAAGTGGATCCACCAAACATTTCCTTAAGCTTGATCCACATCTCATGAGACGATTTTCGCTTTATATATATCAAGAACCTATGAAAATCTGGTCTCAAAGAGAATACAAGCTCATTAGATACTTGAGCTTCAAGATGTAAGTTTTTCTCATCCTCTAAAGATAGATTTTGAGGGTCCATCGGAGGAGAAAAACCTACATCTAGAAATTGCTCAATGTTTGGACACAAGGTCCGAAGTTTGCAAAGCAAGCAATTTCGCCACAAAAGATAATTTGTGCCATTAAAGATAATTGTGTCATTGTGCACTATATTACTAGCCGACATCTTTACTCTCAAGGCGGTGAAGCCTTAAACAAGGAGAGACCTTGCTCTGATACCAATTGAAAGATCGAGATGTCGCCTAGAGGGGGGGTGAATAGGCAATTACAAACTCTTATGGATTTGTCTTGTAAGAATGCGGAATTAAACTAATGTTTAGTTTACAAGCACAAACCCTAAATATGCTAAGCTCAACTAAGTGTAACAATGGCAACTAGAGCTAAGCAAGATAGGCACAAGATATATGTAGCACAAGTGATAGCAAGATATATGTACTTCAAGCACGATGGCTATCACAAGGAAAGAGAGCTCGGGTATAGAAATAACCGAGGCACGCGGAGACGAGGATGTATTCCCGTGTTCCCTTGCTTTGCAACAAGGTACGTCACGTTTGGAGGAGTGGAGGTCCCACGAAGGATTCCCCGCGCCACGAAGGCTCACCCTATTCTCCGAACCACACCCACGAAGGATAATGGCCCTTTCCTTATGGTTAGCTTTTCCTCCGCTCCGGAGATGGCAAGCTCCACAACCACTTCACAAGCTCCACGAAGGAGAAGCCCGGGCCTCTTCACAATCTTCTTGAAGAGATCACCGGAGCACCAACCACCAAGCCAACTAGGAGGTCTCCCTCCAAGAGTAACAAGCTCACGGTCTCTCACTCGAACTAATCGTGGTGGAGAGCTCAACACTATGCAATGATGCAAAGCAAGAACACCGGAGGTGTTCAAGTCCTTCACACTCAAATCCCACCAAAGCAACGAATGCTAGGATGAGATTGGAGAGGAAGAACAAGGGGAAAGTCAACCAAAGACTCCAAGATCTAGATCCCAAGAGATTCCCTCACTTAGAGAAGAAACGGTTTGGTGGAAGTGTAGATCTAGATCTCCTCTCTCAAATCCTCAAATATGAGCAAGAATGGTTGGAGGAATCAAGGGGGAGAGCAAGTTCTTCAAATAGCAACAATGGAGGTGAGAGAATAGGAAGAACTACTTGGGCTCAAGGTGGAAGAAAGGTATTTATAGCCCAAGTGGAAAAATAACTGTTGGGGAAAAAGACAGAAAAAACGGGCAGAAAAAAAGTCAGAAAAACGTCCCAGGCCGGCGGCCCAGCCGGCTGACCGGCCGCAGGGCTAGGGGCCGGCCAGAATCCGGCCCAGCCGGGCGACCGAGCGGATGAGGAGCAGGCCGCGCGGGGCGGCAGGGCGGGGGCGCGCGGGGCGGCGGGCCGCGCGGGGGGCTAAGGCCCAGCCGGGCGGGAGGCCGGCCAGGCGCGGGGCGGGAGCCGGGCGGGCCGGGGGCGCCGGGGCCCGACGGAGTGGCGGTTGGTAATTCCCGGCTGACCGGAGGACGGCATTCGGTCACTGACCGGGCCGCAGCCCGACTTGGGCTGTGCGCCCGGAGGCGGCCGATGGCACCACTGGACCCGGTCGCGGACCGGGTGGGCCGGTTGCTGGTCGACCGGTTCCGCTCCTCCCCTTTTTTCCTTTTTCTTTTATTTTTTCTCATCTTTCCTATTTCTTTAATAACAAATGCTCCCGAACCCCGAATGAAACCAGTTTTGTTTGGAAGATAACAACAAATGCTATCCTATGGAAAGTGAAAACACAAGAATCTATAGGAGGGGATTTTATCATGAATATAAAAGGTAGAACCTTATATCATGAATAACCGGTAAAATCACCCAACCTCGAAAACGCAATAGAAGATGCATGCGGATTCCGTTTCGATGAACTTGGGCTTGTTGTAAAGCTAGCAACAAGCTCAAGAACCTCACACAGAGAAACACCAAGAAGCAATACGGATATGCAAAGTATGCAAAGGATTGAGCTCCCTAAAACGATGTGATCAAGTTACCCAACCGAAAGCCCCTCTTAATAGTGCGGCTATCTATCCTATAATCCGGTCTCCCATCAACCACCTTGAGACCGGTAAAAGGAAAAACTATCAAGGTCATACCTGTGCCTTGCGCATCCCGCTTGATCTTGATGATAACTCTTCAAGCTCTACACAAGTCGGAATGCCTTGCTTGATCATCGTTGCTTCGTGAAGACTCGCAAATGCTCCCCATACACCATGATGGAAAAGCTCCATTGATGCACATCTTCATATGTCCAATGTCACCAAATGGACGGCAAGCTTCAAGCATGTGATCCACTTGAGATGCTCATCTTGAACTTGCACGACTCAACCTTGTATCTTCTAACCGATGATCTTGATGCCAATACACAAGGTATATCTTTATCTTCATGGCATCCATACTTGAATCCAACATATGGAGTACAAGTAGTACCTATGGAATATTCCTTCATATAAACTCAATGAAAACATTAGTCCATAGGGGTTGTCATTAATTACCAAAACCACACATAGGGGCAATATACCCTTACACATAGCTCTTCAGAATAAAAGCAACCTTTTGAAGAAATGTTTACAAAAACCTTCATTGCCTATGACTTTCTAGTCTATGGCTGTAGCTAGTGCATTAAACACCTCTTTCCTATAATGAACTTGTTGAGTACGCTCGTACTCATCCCACTCTTAAATCCCCTGCTTAGATATGGAGGCATCAAAGGAGGATCTACAGTGCAACTCGAAGACCGAGGAGTCAACAACTACTTCAAGGGACATGAACCTGTCAGAAGAGTCAAACACCATATCCAACAAGAAGAAAACCTAGATTAGCCATAAAAGGGGACTAGCTTCGTAAACCTAGATCCTATTTAGTTAGAATCCCTTCATAGCCTCTTTAGCCAGTTAAGTAACTTTTTAGATAGAGTTCGTGATAGGATTAGACTACGAGTCGTTCTTCTGGAGTTTATTTGCAGATTTGCCTGTGCTGATCTTCTGTATGTAATTCTATAGACACGCCTTGGACCCGTATATGTTTCTGTTCTACCACTCTGAGCGATGTAATACTAGTGGAACGATGTTTCATTGGTGTTATGTCAGACTTGCATACTACACCATGCAGTGGTATGCCGGGTCACCACACGTCCCTCGAGTCGCTCCACAGACAGCCTCTGTCGGCGACCACTGTCGAAATCGAGGCGTCCAATGCCATGTTCGCCGAGGGCGCAGCTCGGGGGTAGGGGGTCGCAGGATGCCATGTGTGCCCTAGCCCACAAACATCATCTACCTCCACGACGATGAGGACCTCGACGACTTCGGCGAAGAGGAGGCCGTCGGCGTGACAGAGGAGCAGCGGGCGTTAGTCGCATCGTTCGAGACCCTCCCGCGGGACACTGATCGTCGTCAGGCCCTGGCGGCGGAGGAGCAAGCCCACTCCCAAGCACTTGCCATGAGGCAGGCATACGAGATGTCGGCCCCGGCGGAGGTCCACCGAACAAAAACGAGGAGGTGGTGGCGGCGAGGCGGTGGGAGTAGCCGCGGGTGGATTGGGAGATCCGAGAGCTAGAGGAGGCTGCCTCGGCTGTGTTCGAACCAGAGACCATGGTGGCGAGGGACATGGCCCACTACCAGGCCGAACTGGATGCGGCCAGGGCGGCGGAGGTAGCGGCGGCTAGAGCCCGCTAGGATGAGGCTCTGGCCCAGGGGCAGGCACGCCGGCTGGAGGACGCGTCTACCTGCATGAGCCGCTGGGAGGGAATGCTGGCAGCTAGTATGCCATGCGACTACGAGTAACCCTGACCATAGTATGCCACACGACAGCGAGTAGATACAACTGTCGTAGTTTAGATTAACTCGTCTAACCATCTTTACCCTGGAAAGATGGTCCTTTTTGACTAACAAATATTAATAAAACATTGTTTGCTTGTCACTGCCCGGTGGGCCTGGATACCAGCCAGGCGGACGCGCGAGCTGACCATGCAGCGTCCGTGTCATCGCTTTCGATCCATTTTTCATCCACGCAGAAGTCGGGCCGCTGGAGATGCCCTAAACCTCTTTGAACCTTTTTTTTCTCACACATAGTGGATGGTTTTACTACAGTTCATCGTTGACAGGTAGACACGACCAATCCATGACCTTCTCTTAGTTCTCTATTGAGCATCGATCGATGCAGGGTATAGCCTCCATTTCGAACAAAGAATTGACGCTTCTCAGTAGACGCAGCCACCAATGTCGGCCGTGCTTAACACAACAATTAGTGGTGACTCTTACAGCAGACCTCCAAGCTTGATCTGGACATATGGAGGAATCGTTTCTGAGAGACTAACAAGTACGGTGTAACCTTTGACTAAGTTTATACAAAAATATATTTACATTAAGAATATCAAATCAATACTAGTAGATTCATCATGAAGTATATTTTCATATGGCATACATTCGTAATGTATTGTAGATATAAATATTTTTCTCAACAAACTCAGTCAAAGTTACTGCGATTTGACTTTCGCATATCATGTTACAACCTTTTGAACAGCATATCACATTGAATGATCTGAGTTGGGAAGTATATCTCACTAATATGTTATTATTTACCAGATATATTGTTAAAATAAAGGTGCTGCTAGAGTTGGCAGAAATTTTTGGGAGAAATCTTTATAGGGGAGCCCTATATGGAGATATAGGGGAGGAATTTTGGAGGATTACCTGGACTTGCCCTTGCTACCCAAATGCTGTTTCACATATTTCAGAACTTCTAATATGAAGAAGTCTACTGTCAACAAATTATAACACCTAAATGCAAATAACCATCATAAAGACATTCCCAAAAGCATGCAGCAACAACCCATGTCATACCACCTTTTTTAGCGACACAACCAACGTTACTCGCGGGTTTCTAGCCATCTCCTGTTGCAAGCTGCCATCTTCGCTCCAGCGCCGTTCCGCAGTCCTCACGAATTCATCCATGATCTCTCCAGACCACCCAAAATGCTGTACAATTATAGGCTCGAATCCAGCTCTCAGCATATTGGCTATCCTGCTTGGGGTGATCAGCACGTTGTATGAACTGCTTGAAGGTTCAGGCACCTGCATCTCTCTGATTGAAAATGACCCTTCTAATTGAATGATCTCTCTCAACTCTTCATCGGAAGGTCCGTATATTGGTATGTAAAAGGATTCAAACTGTTCTTTGTTGATAACTCCCTGTTAATTGAATCAAAAGCTTCGGATGTCAAGTGCACAGTCATATAGGACTATATGTCAGTGTTAAAGTAAAGAAACTCACCTTTGAGACCATCTCACTTAAAATCTGAGCCACGGATTCCCAGGCATGAGTGAATTTGGAGGCGAGTTCTTCAGAACGCCTCCCCGCGAGGGAAACAACCATCCGGCCTCCTGATGCCAACTCTTTGGCTCTCATCTCAAGAAAAAGAGTAAAATCTTTCCTGAACTGCCGTGCATAAGCTCCAATGACCAAAGGCCGTCTTTCTATCCTAACATTCTCATCGATATCATACGCTGGGATTTGGTTCCTCTTAAGTTCTTCAGGAGCCTGTAGTCCCGTCCGCAAATAATCTGTTGTTAAAAAATGGATAAGTGATGCAATGGCGCCATCGAGCTGTGTAAAGTTCATACCTTCGAAAGCCAATGCAAGCTGTTGGATGAACAAACAAGATGCAAGGATCCACTGGTGAAGAGCCTCCCATAAAATGATCCTGGTACAACGCCAGTAACAACTGACTTGTGGCTTTGCTGGAATGCGACCAAGCTCTTCACAACCACATTGAAGTCATTGTCAGGAAGATCATTAAGAAGAACACAAACTTCTACTTGTGGCTGCTGGAAATGAAGACACTGATTGTGTATCGCATCAACGGCTATGGACACTAAAGCGAGTGCATTAGGACCAGAGGAACAGCCCAGGTCTGCAATCACCATGTTTCTAGGAAACAAGCTTCTGGTGCTGCATAAATCAGAGATGGTCTCTTCTATCATGAGTCTCATCCTGTTCTGTTCAACATTCTGCAAGTGAGTTTCATCATTCGTCAGAAGATTCATTAAATCTTAGCTTCAGGAAATAGTATATGCCTTCTCGGGTTTCAGATTCTTGTTTTTTCCTTATTTATAGTTTCTATTTCCAAAATAATAATAACATAGTAATTAGGTGAGTAAGTTATGGAGGAACGTGGCAAAAGAAAAACAACAATAGTGAATCGATTAAGAGAGAGAGAAAATATACCTGCAGGCTAGAGTTGCAAGCATAGCTTGTTTTCCCTTGTCCGCGGTTCATATGTACCAACTGCTCATGCTGGGAGGCCATGGATTTTGCTCAAGCAGGCCAAACTTCCGATCTTGCACCTTCAAAAGCCAGATAACAAGACAATGCTAATACTGTACTGGCTAGAAGTTCAGAGCTTTTATGTAGGTCAATCATAAGAAGATAACTATTATGGCGGCTTATTGGTACCGATAATAAGGCCAATGTCCTTTCTTCAATCTGTAGGACCAGCCAATAGAGAGAGAGGGAGAGAGAAAGGTTGAGTCAAAGCTTGATAAGGACATAGCACTACCTTCCAAAGAAACAAGCACGACCTGTTTTTAGATGGTGGTTTTGCCAGGAGAGCCACAGTAAAGCTAACAAAACTGCATGTGTTTTTCTTCATTTGTGTGTCACGGCACACTTATCCGGCAATGAAATAAAAATGTAAAATTCACTTTGTATCTTTAATTGCCGCTTGGTATCAACAGGTAGTACTATTTTGGCGATCCTATCAGCAATTTGTGAACTTTACACTTTGTATCAGGCGATCCTACTCTGCATCCTAAATAAACTCTGCAGATTAAAGCTCCTTTTTCGGCGATCCTACCAGCAGCTGTTTCAGTTTGTGGAGTTGGCTCAATTTGTGAAAAATCGTTCAGATTGTGGAGTTGATGATTGGTTGGGTACTGACACTGATGAATAAAATACCTTCATCTTCTACTAGTAATATACCATGAAACTGATAACAAAGTATAAATTGCATATCTCAACTGCAAAAGGACAAATGATCTGGATGTAGATTGGAAATTACTTTAGGGTTTGGTCGGCCGCTGGTGAGCAGCAGGACTGGAAAGGGGGAGCAGCTGCTGGCGTGCTGCGTTCAGGTTCCGGCGCGGAGACGGGGCACCAGCGTTGTGGCGCATGCGCGCA
The DNA here is from genome assembly GCA_030979885.1 of Lolium multiflorum. Classification (NCBI taxonomy): domain Eukaryota; kingdom Viridiplantae; phylum Streptophyta; class Magnoliopsida; order Poales; family Poaceae; genus Lolium; species Lolium multiflorum. The sequence goes on along the minus strand of CM061753.1, from coordinate 70,758,581 downwards.
GCTAGCAGTCAGCAGAGGTGGCGGCCTGCACGGCTGGACCGCGGGAGGCGACGCGGATCAGCGGAGGAGCCGAGGAGAGAACGGCGCGTGGCGGCTCGCACATCAGAGGCCGGGTCGGTGGACTGGCGCAGGGGAAGGGGCAGCAACTATGGCCGGTGGCGAGCACGTCTGCGGGCGGTTGCAGGTCTGGGCGCAGCAAGGGTGTCAAGGTGGGATCCGGTGGGATGTCATTTTGTACTATGTAGTTCAAATTTTGATGTCAAAATTTGTACTAAAAAATTCAAATTATACTACAAGTGGGATAAAAGTGGGATCCCACTTGACACCCTCAGCAGCAACACAGAAAAGGGGAGGAGGGGGCGGCGACGATGGCCCAGCGCCGGCGGCGAGTCTGCAGGAGGTTTGGGGGCAGCAACAGGAGGTTTGAATCTTAAGTGCTCTCTGAAACCCCAGCCCTTAGGCTCCCGCGGCGGCCCGGCGCCCCCCCTCGTGTCCCTCCTCCCCTCCCCCTCCTCCTCGCCGCCGCCTCAGCGCGTCGCGGGCGGCCGTGCGGCGCCGGCGGCGGCGGGGCCCCTCTCTCCCCCTCGTGCGGTGGCTGCGGCGCGGGCTGGCGCGGCCGGCGAGGGCGCCGTGCTGGACGTGGGGTGCGGCGGCGCGGTTCCTGCAACGGCGTGGCGGCTGCGTGGCCTGGGCGTGCTCGCGGCGGCTGCTCCCCGGGGTGGTCGGCGGCGGGCGGCGCGAGCTCTGCGCGCGGCGACCTGGTGATGCGCGGTGACGCCGGGTTGAGGTCCAGCTCGGCAAGGTGCAGTGGGCGACGGCGCTCGTCTGGCCGGCCATGGAGGAGACCAGCAGGGTGGGCTGTGCGGATCCAGATCGGGTCTGGCCGCCTCGATTCGGGCCGGGCAGGGGCCCGGCCCCTTCGAGCCCGCCCATCTCTGCCCAGATCTGCGTGCTCCGGCCGCCTCGGGGGCGGTTTGGTGGTCGATCTAGCAGGGGGTGCTCTTCCCGGGGGTCGGCGGCGGTGCTTTGGCGGCCCGGAGTCCTTGGTCGGCGTCTGCGGCCCTCACAATGGTGTCTTTCGTCCTTAGCAGTTTGCAGTGCTCATAGTTGGACGCCGGGGCGGCGGCCCTGGTTGGTGGGAGTCATGTTGGTTGGCGGGCGAGCCAATGACTCTGGTGCTGGCTGGTGACCACGGCCGTGAGGGCGGCGTGGTGGTCGGCGAGTCGAGTGTTGTGGGGTGTAGTTGGTGGTGAGGTTGCCAAGGGGAAACCTTTGCCCCTCGGGCCACGGCGGCGGCGTCCGCGGACGGCGTTCCCTTGTTGAAGGTGTCGTGAGGCCATTCTCCGTTCCACTACTTCGTCCGGGTGAAAACCCAAGATCCTCGGATCGGGCGGTGGCGGCACTCCGGTGTCGTGCTCTTCTTGAAGACACCGTCTTGGAGCCCACAGCGCAAGGCTCACCGAGGGTTGTGACGGAGGTGATTCTTCGGCGATCGTCGGCAAGGCTTGCTTCGTTCCCCTCCCTTGTCGAGCTTCCTTGGCGCTGTTGTTCGGTTTGTGAGCAACGAGGGTTGGCCCCCGGTGGTGGTCGGCTTCCGGTGGCGTTTCTGCGACGGAGGAGTCCTGTTGAGGCGCGCGTGAAAATGGCTCGCTCTCGAGTGAGCTCCGGCCCGACACTGTAGACTCCAGCTCTTCTTCGAGTCTCGTAGGCGCTTTGGCTGTGCTAGTTGGTCGCGCTTCCGGCTGTAGCTTCTTCGGTAGTTAGTGTGGGTGTGTGGTGCTGTTGTGTAAGCCGGGTTCAGCACCTGGTTTCCTCCGTCAGTGGCTTTGTTAATTCAAAGTTGGGCACTTGCGTGCCTTTTATCTAAAAACAGAGAGACCGAGGCATCGGGAGTAGATTTTGTTGACTTTGTTTGACCTTTCGGTCGTGTGTAAGTGTGTAACACAAACTTTTTCCTCCTTACAAAAATAGCGATTTTTTAAATAATACGATTTTTTATTTAATTCTAGGAATATCGCGCAATTTCAAAAAAGTGCAAAAGTGTGATCTGTCGTGATCGACGGTCGCAGTGTGCCGATAGTCGACACAGACCACTTTCACTCACCAATTGGCCACTACTATCCGATCAGGCATGGATTTTTAGGTTCAACACCGTAAACCCTTTTGAAACGCGATATATCCCACCACGCTACCGAGGACAGGCATCGGTAGATCGGCCATCAGCAATGTTTCCGGTGCAACAATTTGGTCATTGGGACACCGTCCAACCTTCGGCACCGGCCCGCAGAAGGGGGCGCGAGGCACAAGGGGACGTCGCGGGAGGGGAAGAAACTAGGCGGCGAGGCATACTTCTAACATATTTGCAATTTTATGTATTGAACAACGAATTTGTAATAAGTATGAAACTACTTTGCAATTTCAAATGTGAAACTATGTTATTGTAATTTATGTAGTGAACAATGAATTTGTAATAGCCAGTACAACACATCACACTACTTTCCCTGCGTCCACCGTGGCCATTTTTCGGACTTGTCGCCGCGTTCTTCTGCCGCTTGCGCCTCAGCAGCTCTTTCCTTTAGTCTCTTCCTTTTCGCTTCACGAGCCTCCCTGCGCACCTCTTCCTCTGCAAACCTACATGCAACCTCATCATCCATCCTCTTCTGATTCACCTCGCGATTATGAGCTTGTTCTGCCCTTAGTTTCTGGATATGTCTCTCTCGCTCTGCTTTAGCATTAGCACGAGTCTTTTCCTGACGCTCCTCCTACGTTGCCCATTTTCTCCTCAACCTCCAATCCGGCTTCCGTGTAAACCAACTTTGCAGCGCATGCCTTTTTTTTGTCTTGTAAGAATGCGGAATTAAACTAACGTTTAGTTTACAAGCACAACCCCTAAATATGCTAGGCTCAACTAAGTGGACAACAACAACTAGAGCTAAGCAAGATAGGCACAAGATATATGTAGCACAAGTATAGCAAGAAATATGTACTTCAAGCACGATGGCTATCACAGGAAAGAGAGCTCTGGATAGAACAACCGAGGCATAGACGAGGATGTATTCGTGTTCCCTTGCTTTGCAACAAGGCACTACGTCGGCACTGGCCCAGCAGGAAGGGGGCAGCGAGGCACAAGGGGACGTCGCGGGAGGGGAAGAAACTAGGCGGCGAGGCGCTACTTCGGAACTTATTTGCAATTTTATGTACTGAACAACGAATTTGTAATAAGTATGGAACTACTTTGCAATTTCAAATGTGAAACTATGTTATTGTAATTTATGTAGTGAACAATGAATTTGTAATAAGTATGGAACTACTTTGCAATTTCCCTGCTCCACTATGGCCATTTTCGGACTTGTCGTTCTTCTGCCGCTTGCGCCTCAGCAGCTCTTTCCCTTAGTCTCTTCCTTTCCGCTTCACGAGCCTCCCTGCGCACCTCTTCCTCTGCAAACCTACGTGCAGCCTCATCATCCATCCTCTTCTGATTCACCTCGCGATTACGAGCTTGTTCCGCCCTTAGTTTCTGGATCTGTCTCTCTCGCTCTGCTTGCATTAGCACGAGCCTTTTCCTGACGCTCCTCCTCAAAGAACGTTGCCCACGCACGCCGGTGTTTCTCCTCAACCTCCTGGCGCGCCCAATCCGGCTGCTCCGTGTCTATCCAGTGAAACCATTTGCATAGGGGCGGGGGAGACTACAACACAAACAGTAAGATTAAATCAATTCACAAACTCTTTCGGATTTGTCTTGTAAGAATGCGGAATTAAACTATCGTTTAGTTTACAAGCACAAACCCTAGATATGCTAAGCTCAACTAAGTATAACAATAACAACTAGAGCTAAGCAAGATAGGCACAAGATATATGTAGCACAAGTGATAGCAAAATATATGTACTTCAAGCACGATGGCTATCACAAGGAAAGAGAGCTCGGGTATAGAAATAACCGAGGCACGCGGAGACGAGGATGTATTCCGTGTTCCCTTGCTTTGCAACAAGGTACGTCACGTTTGGAGGAGTGGAGGTCCCACGAAGGATTCCCCGCGCCACGAAGGCTCACCCTATTCTCCGAACCACACCCACGAAGGATAATGGCCCTTTCCTTATGGTTAGCTTTTCCTCCGCTCCGGAGATGGCAAGCTCCACAACCACTTCACAAGCTCCAAGGAGAAGCCCGGGCCTCTTCACAATCTTCTTGAAGAGATCACCGGAGCACCAACCGCCAAGCCAACTAGGAGGTTTCCCTCCAAGAGTAACAAGCTCACGGTCTCTCACTCGAACTAATCGTGGTGGAGAGCTCAACACTATGCAATGATGCAAAGCAAGAACACTAGAGGTGTTCAAGTCCTTCACTCTCAAATCCCACCCAAACAACAAATGCTAGGATGAGATTGGAGAGGAAGAACAATGGGGAAAGTCAACAAAAGACTCCAAGATCTAGATCCCAAGAGTTCCCCTCACTTAGAGGAGAAATGGATTGGTGGAAGTGTAGATCTAGATCTCCTCTCTTAGATCCCTCAAGAATGAGCAAGAATCATGGGGGAACAAGAGAGAGAGAGAGAGTTCTTCAGATGCAACAATGGAGGAGAGAGAATGGAAGAACTGACTCAGCCCAAGGTGGAAGAAGGGCTATTTATAGCCCAAGAGAAAATATAACCGTTGGGGAAAAGTTGGGCTGAGTCAACCATCGAGGAGGCCGGTCAACCGGGCCTGAGGCCGGGCCGTCCGGTCCAGGGCCCGGTCAGACCGGAGCATAGACCGGACCAGCCGGTCCAGAGCCGGTCGGCGGGCGGTGACCGGGGTCACTGCGTCGTCCAGGAGCTCCTCCGGTTGGCGCCCGGTTGGCGACCGGTTGGCGACCGGTCGACCAGACGGCACGCCGGGCCCGCCGGTCTGTAGGCCGGCTGACCGGGCGGCAGACCGGAACCGGCCGGCGCATGGGCAGGTCCGACCGGGTCCCTGACCGGGTGAGCAGGAAAACATGTTTTACTAAAACTGTGATAACTTTTGTGTCCGGACCCCGATTGACATGAAACCAATTTTGTTGGAAAGATAACGACGAATAGAACCCCAACAAAAACTGGAAATATGGAGACTCCTCACATGATATTTTTAGATGTTTTTAGAGACTCCCACCGTCAAGAAACGGTGAAGACGTCCAAACTTGAAAACGCAATAGAAGATGCATGCGGATTCCGTTTTCGATGAACTTGGGCTTGTTGTAAAGCTAGCAACAAGCTCAAGAACTTCTCACAGAGAAACACCAAGAAGCAATAGGGATATGCAAAGTATGCAAAGGATTGAGCTCCCTAAGACGATGCGATCAAGTTACCCGACCGAAAGCCCCTCTTGATAGTGCGGCTATCTATCCTATAATCCGGTCTCCCAACAACCACCTTGAGACCGGTAAAAGGAAAACCTATCAAGGTCATACCTTTGCCTTGCGCATCCCGTTTGATCTTGATGATAACTCTTCAAGCTCTACACAAGCCGGAAAGCCTCACTTGATCATCGTTGCTTCGTGAAGACTCGCAAATGCTCCCCCATACACCATGATGGGAAAGCTTCATTGATGCACATCTTCACATGTCCAATGTCACCGAATGGACGGCAAGCTTCAAGCATGTGATCCACTTGAGATGCTCATTGATGCGCGTAGATGTACACGTCCGTTGGGAACCCCAAGAGGAAGGTATGATGCGCACAGCGGCAAGTTTTCCCTCAGAAAGAAACCAAGGTTTAATCGGACCAGTAGGAGTCAAGAAGCACGTTGAAGGTTGATGGTGGCGAAATGTGATGCGGCGCAACAGGGATTCCGGCGCCAACGTGGAACCTGCACAACACAACCAAAGTACTTTGCCCCAAGCAGTGAGGTTGTCAATCACCGGCTTGCTGTAACAAAGGATTAACCGTATTGTGTGGAAGATGATTGTTTGCAAGAAAACAGTAAAACAAGTATTGCAGTTGATTGTATGCGATGTAAAGAATAGGACCGGGGTCCACAGTTCACTAGAGGTTTCTCTCCCATAAGATAAAAGCATGTTGGGTGAACAAATTACGGTCGGGCAATTGACAAATAGAGAGGGCATAACAATGCATGTACATGATATGATAAATATAGTGAGATTTAATCCGGGCATTACGACAAAGTACATAACAATCCAGCGCATCTATGCCTAAAAAGTCCACCTTGAGTTATCATCCGAACCCCATTCAGTATTAAGTTGCAAAGCAGACAATTGCATTAAGTATGGTGCGTAATGTAATCGACACTACATCCTTAGACATAGAATCAATGTTTTATCCCTAGTGGCAACAGCACATCACAACCTTAGAACCTCTGTCACGATCCGGTGTCAAGAGGCATGAACCCACTATCGAGCATAAATACTCCCTCTTGGGTGACATAGGCATCCCAAATGGGCCTGCGAAGATGGTACGGAGTTCTGAAGGCCCACTCAGAGAATAAGAAGATTCGAGAGTCCAAGATATATTAAGGAAAGCTAGAGTTGTAATAGGAAGAGTTATTTGTAATTTGGCGGGATAGGTTAGAAACCGTCCCGGACTCTGTAACTTGTACAAAACGAGCCCTGGCTCACCTCCTATGTAAGGGGAGTCGAGGGACAAAAAGGATCGAATCTCTCAACATAACCCTAGTTTTCTTAATCGGCTGCCTAAACCTTCGAGATCTACTTGCCCTCTACTTCTAGCAAAACCTAGTCTACAATCTGTAGGCATTGACAGTTAATCCTTTGTCAATTGGCGCCGTCTGTGGGAACTAGAGGCTGCAAGGATCTGATCTCGATGGCACGTTCAAGATCTTCGACATCGTCAACAGCAAGCAACGCGATGGATCGAGGTAACAAGGGAAAAACTGATCTATTCAATTTTATTCCTCACCCGCCCTCCCGTATGGATGCATGTGCCTATCTGGAGGAGCCCATCGTCATGACGTTCGGAGAATTCCGATTTGGCGTCAACAAGGAAGGATCCTACCGTCTCGAAGTTCCGATCTCGTCGGAATTTTCATCGACTCCAACTTTTCGTCGAGTAACGAGGAGTTTTCGTCGACATACTTCGTCGACAACAAGGCAAGCGGAAAGCTCGCCAAGATCTTCAGCAACACATCCTTCGAGTCGTCTGCGGACTCCTTTATAAGCAGCGACTCCGACAGCGTCGACAACTTCAACTTCATCGACAAGTCTGCTGCCATCGGAAAGGTCTTCACCACTCTATATGATGGTGTCACCAATCCCGACAAAAATCAATGCGCAAAATATCATCAGATCTATGTGGTAGAAGGGGCAGGCACATCAGACCCGCAAACATCAGAGGCTTTCGACGAATTGGGAAATCCATACGTCGATCCCGCTGATCTCAGACATGGTTTAGGCACCAAATATCCTGGATCTACAACTCGCGCAAGAGTACGGCAAAGAAGCGTGGGATAGGGCTGCGAGAGCCATGGACGGTTCAGAACCTATGACCACCTACTACTGCACAAGAACTTCAAGCATATCAATATAGACTTGCTCGAGTTAGCAGAGAATTAGAAAAACAAACAGCATCCCTGAATAGAAGGAAGGAAGCGACATCAGCAGAGCCGAGCAGATTTAAGTCGCTTTCAGGAAATACGGAGATAGTCAGAAGAAGCTCGGAGAGCAATGTCTCGGCGCAAAACATATGAAGCAGAAAGAGGAAACATAATCAAAATCTCGACATGTCCTTTATGTCGATCGACGAAAGAGGAAATATCATCCCAAAAACGCCAGAGGGGATACATGGCAACACAAGCATACATCTTGGCATCCAGACCACCTCCTGGGGACCCGAGAGAACCATTGTTCAATATGGCAATGGCTGGAGTAGGAGTTATGGGAACAGCGTTTGCAACAACGCCTCCCGAAGAAAATCCCAGACAAAATAGTCCACGACCCACCGCAGCAGTTCAAGACCCACCAAGAGCAAGTGGAGCAAGAGATACAGCAGTCCAAGTAAGAGTGGACAGAGCGCGACAAGAAAGAAGGAAGCACTCGCCAGAGCTTAGCCGACGAAGATATGTGTGGGCTCCCATGCTTTACGAGAGAGTGCGAAAAACTCGAGTCAAAAGGGTTCAAGATTGCCGGAATTTCAAGAAGTTCGACGGCTGCAAGATCCGGATTGGCTCGTGGATTATCTCGAGATGGTAAAACTAGTAGGAGGAACCAGAGCAACAGCTATGCAAAGTATCCAAGTTCACCTGAGTGGTGCCGCAAGATCTTGGATAAAGAAACTCCCCTTGAACTCCATCGACAGCTGAGAAACCTTTGAGGACATCTTCGTGAAAAACTTCCGATCCACCTGCAAGAAACCTGGTCGTTGGAAGAATTACGAGGCGTGTCGACAAAAACATGACGAGTCGATGAGAAAATATATACAGCGGTGGAACATTATCAAGAACTCGGAAGACATATCTGACGAGAGGGCAATAGATGCGTTCGTAGCAGGAATCCGACGAGCAGACTTCGTCGAGGACTTGGGGAGAACCAATCCCAAGACAATCTCAGCGTTGATGGAAATCGCTAACAAGTGGGCAGATGGAGAAGACGCAATATACAACAAGCGACACAGGTCGCCAGAAGAAGATCGTGGTCGAAATTATCAAAATAGAAGGCGATTTTCTCGCCAGTTCTACAACAACGATGCTCCCGGCCATATATCGGCTGGTTTTCGAGGAAATCCTGGAGGAAATAGTCGAGATGATTATCAAAGGAGCAATGAGCAACAAGGCGACAATAGAGGTGATTTTCGCGGCAACAGACAAAATAGTGGACCAAGGATTCAAAGACCTTATGTGTCTCCCGAGGAAATGATGAACGGTCCGTGTCAAATGCACTTTTACCTCGACAACAATGGAAAGAGGCAGTCAGGACATCTCAGAAAGACTGCCGCAATTTTCAGGCAATGCTGCGAGCCGCAGGAATCGCAAACGCTCAAGCAAATAACAGAAATCCTCGGGAGCCAAGGAGCGAGATTCACCTCCCACCTCCTCCCGCAATTACCGAAGAAAATCGACACCAGCTTAGAATTGCGGCAGCACCACATCCACCTCCATATGTTGACCCCAACTCTAAGGTGTGGTCTCGATGATTCAAGCTAGGCCGTCCAACAGGGAGAAAGGTAATATCCCGACAAGTGTTCATGGCAGAGAAGATGCCTCCACCAACGATCGAGTACCTAAATTGGTCGGGCAAGATATCGGCTTCACAATTGAGACCATCCGCAGCAAGTCCTCGACCAGGACAATCGGCGCTCATCTTACCCGCTGTAATCGCTGGTTTCGACGTGTCGAGAGTGTTCATAGATGGCGGCAGCAGCTTAAACCTCATGTATGCAGATACATTGAGGAAGATGAACATATCCCTAGCAAATCTGAAAACCAACTGCCACGGGATTACACCAGAGAAGCCAAGTTACCCATTGGGCAAGATCAACCTCGACGTTCAGTTTGGAACCCGAGAAAATTACAGGATAGAGAACCTGGAGTTCGAAGTGGTGGATTTCCCGTCGCAATATCACGCTTTGTTGGGACGACCAGCGTACGCCAGGTTCATGGCAGTGCCGCATTATACATATCATTGTGGAGGTTGCCTGGGCCTAAGGGACCTATCACAATCAAAGGAAGCTTTGCACTATCCGATAAATGCGACAAAGATTTTCATCGGCTGTCAGAAACTTTCGGGATGCAAGCAGAATATGCGGCACCTAGGTTCACTGATTATGATGTGCTGAGGTAGGAAGACCTTCTAAGGAGCCAACTTTCAATATAAATAAGGATTCAAAAGAGGTACAGATCCACCCGACAGACCCAAAGAAAACGACGTCCATTGCCGCAAACATGGATGTCGCATAGGAAAAGCGCTCGTCGAGTTCCTCCGTGAGCACTGGAGAATCTTCGCATGGTGTCCAGCTGACATGCCAGGAGTACCCAGGGAACTTGCCGAGCACCACCTCAATTTGGATCCTCTCGCACGACCAGTAAAGCAACCTTTGCGGCGTTTTTCGAGCCTAGCCGCAAAGCCATGTTATCAGAAATAGATCGACTCAAAGATGCTGGGTTTATTAGAGAAATATCTACAGAAGCCACATGGGTAGCTAACCCAGTGATGATGGTGCCGAAGAAACACACAATAGTCCTTCGCATGTGCGTCGACTTCACGTGTCTCAATAAACATTGTCCCAAGGATCACTTTCCCCTCCCAAGGATCGATCAAATCATCGACTCCACGGCAGGATGTGAACGTCTTTCCTTCCTGGACGCATATTCTGGTTATAACCAGATTAGACTAAAAGAAGAAGATGAAGCCAAGACAGCGTTCATCACACCTTATGGCGTGTTTTGTTACAAAACAATGCCCTTTGGTTTGAAAAACGCGGGAGCAACATATCAGCGGATGATGCAAAAGTGCCTAGCAACACAGATCGGAAAAAATGTACAAGTTTACATCGACGATGTCGTAATAACATCAAAGAAAGAGTCGACTTTGATCGAAGATTTGAAAAACCTTCGACAACCTCGACAAGTTCTGCCTCAAGCTGAACCCGACAAAGTGCTCTTTTGGAGTTCCCGCTGAGAACTTCTCGGGTTCTTAGTATCAGCAAGGGGATTGAAGCTAATCCCGAAAAATACAGGCCATCGTTACTATGAGAAAGCCAACAAAGTTGAAAGAAATACAACACTAACGGGGCGAGTCGCACTTTAAGCAGATTCGTCGCCACTAGGAGAAAAGGCGCTGCCGTTTTATGCGTTGATCAAGCAAGGGAAAAATTTCAATGGAACGAGGAAGCAGACAGAGCTTTCGAGAATCTCAAGCGAGCAATTTCGACACCACCGATATTGGTGGCGCCAAAAGAGAAAGAACCTCTCCTCTTGTATATTGCAGCCACACCTCAGGTGGTCAGCACGGCTAGTAGTCGAAAGGGAAGAAGAAGGCAAGCTTCATGGAGTTCAAAGGCCAGTATATTTCATCAGCGAAGTACTGTCGCCATCAAAACAGCGGTACCCGCAATATCAAAAGCTAGCATATGGAGTATTCACGACAGCAAGAAAATTGCGACACTATTTTTCGGCGCACCCGATAATAGTGGTCAACGAGGCTCCATTATCAAATATACTGAACAACCCAGAAGCTACGGGTCGTGTCTCCCTTTGGGGAATAGAACTTTCCCCTCGGGACATCACGTATGAAAAAGAAAAGCAATAAAGTCGCAGTCTTACCAGATTTCATTGCAGAGTGGATGGAGCTACAAAACACGGGACCCCCAGATTTATCGAGGACTTGGACCATGAACTTCGACGGGTCCAAGAGATTGGAAGGTGCTGGAGCAGGCGTGATATTAGTCTCACCTGAAGGCGACAAGTTGAAGTATGTTCTGCGGATGACGTTCCCAAACGCATCTAACAATGAAGCAAATATGAAGCTCTCATACACGGGATGAAGATGGCGAAAGCTTGCGGTGCAACCCGACTGAAAATTTTCGGCGACTCACAGTTGGTAGCACAGCAAGTAATGAACCAATGCGATGCAGTCAACGAAAGTATGATAGCATACAAGGAGGTGTACAATGAGCTGGAGAAGCTATTCGATGGTTGTGAGGTAAACCACATCAGCAGGATGAGCAACGATGAAGCCGACGTTCTCGCAAACATCGGGTCACAATGCCTCGCAATCCCTCCAGGTGTGTTCTGGGAAGAGATTAGCGAGAGATCAACAAAACCAGCAAAAATAAAGGAGAAAAAAGAGAAACCTTCGAGTATCGCCAAAGACACAGCAGAAGAAGAAGAAGAGCAAGATCTAGTCATGATGGTGCAAATTCCATGGATGCAGGCTTACATATCATATATCCTAAGGAAAACCATACCCGACGATCCAGTCGAAGCAAGGCGAATAATTAGGAGATCCAAAGCCTTTACGGTGGTAAAAGGGGAGCTGTACAAACGCAGTATCTCGGGTGTGCTACAACGGTGTGTTACACCCGAAGAAGGAAGGATCATCCTAAAGGATGTGCATGAAGGAATATGTGGGCATCACGCAAGTAGCCGAGCTATTGCGGCCAAAGTCTTCAGGGCAGGATTTTATTGGCTCACAGCAATCGAGGATGCGAAGGAAATAGTGCGAACTTGTGACGCGTGCCAAAGATTTGCGGCAAGACCTCACTCACCAGCAGCAGAACTTATGCCAATCCCATTGTCTTGGCCCTTTGCTCAATGGGGTCTCGACATGGTGGGTAAATTGCACAAAGCTTCGCCAGGAGGATATGAGTAGCTAGTGGCTGTCGACAAATTTACCAAGTGGATAGAGGCGAAGCCAATAAATTCACCAGATGCAGCATCCGCAATAAAATTTGTGAAGAGCATTGTCTTTCGCTTCGGAGTACCTCACAGCATCGTCACAGATAACGGCAGTAACTTTACTTCCAAGGAGTTCAAAGCATATTGCGCAGAAGTGGGTATAAAACTAAGTTTTGCGTCTGTCGCACATCCACAAACCAATGGTCAAGTCGAAAAGGCCAATGGCATCATCTGCAATGGCATCAAGAAGCGCCTGCTAGGACCTTTGGAAAAAGCTAGGCATACTTGGCCAGAGGAGTTACCAAGTGTTTTGTGGAGTATCCGAACAACGCCAAATACAGCGACGCAGGAAACGCCGTTCTTTTTGGTCCACGGAGCTGAAGCAGTCTTGCCGATAGAAATAGAACACGATTCTCCACGAGTCGCAGAATACGACGAAGAAACTTCGAGAAAAGCTTTGGAAGATGATGTCGACGCACTCGATGAAGCTCGAGACGAGGTCCTGTCACGAGTCGCTAAATATCAGCAGGACCTGAAAAACTATCACAGTCGACGATTGCGGCCAAGATCTTTCCAAGTGGGTGACCTGGTTTTACGACTCAATCAAAAAAGCCATGAAAAACTCGAGTCACCCTGGCTAGGACCATACATCGTCACAGAAGTAATAGAAGGAGGAGCATACAGAATTAAAGACAAGAAGACAGGGATCGACGAGCCAAATCCCTGGAATGTGGCACAGCTCAGGCGTTTCTACGCCTAGACGCCGAAAATATAGTCTCCCTTTGTAAAGCTACAATGTACTGAAACGCCCGCGAGTTTTCAGACGCACTCTTTTCCTTTTTCGGGGCACCGAGTGGGGCCGGAGAAGGTTTTTAATGAGGCGGACTCGCGGTGCTGCAATATAATAAAGATAGTGGAATTATATATCTTCTTCCCGACAAGATCAGGGGTTTCTCCCCTACATGATACAATATATATATAAACATAGTATCGACAAAAGAAGCACCTTGCCTTGGTAAAAATACCTCGCCAAAATAAAAAGAGATATCGACAAAATAGTGATCAACAAAAAGCGCGGGGGCTTACACCCGTACAAAATAGTACACAATGTATATTATCTTGCCTTGGGACAACCTCGCATTATAATACACAAAAGATATTGCAATCAAAACGCCCGGGGGCTTGGCGATAAAAATAAAATACAATGACTTTACAATATAGCTCGTCTATACAGGATACAAATTTCGGAATAAGTTTCGTCTTCAAGAATTTCCCAATATATTATCTATGGTTAAGCGCTCGTTATTTACAGCGCGAGTACTATGCTCAGCATAGCTACCCTTCACGAAGAATTCGGAATCCATCCGGAGAAGTTCATCCATCATATCTTCGGCAACAGGAGTAACAATGTCATCATATTTGCCGAAGTTTCTTTTCCTCTTCGACATCTTCTCCAAGCACTTTGGGACAACTTGCCCCACGTCTAATTTTGGGTAGCAAATTTTTATCATGATCATCGCAAACCTTGCACCAGCAGCTAGTTGAGCTCGTACAAAGCCGTGGATGCGAGGAGCATCTCGAAATTTGTCCATCAATGCAGGAAGGGTCTCTGGCATCTTATTGCGAGGAAACATGGTACCATAAACCAGAGACAAAGTCCTTGTACAGAAGTCAAGATATTCGCGAACCTGAAGTGCACGATCTTGAAATCTCACGATTTGGCGGGTCCGCTCAGGTGTACCCCAAAAAGTCGACCCATGTTCACGTGCAAGCCGAAGAAGAACATTGGAACGAGCCTCGACACGTTCATCTTCAGTTATAGTATCCAAAAAAGCACCTATTGTTTCATAAAACAATTCAGTGGGCAATAAGGAGGCAAGCAGCAAAGGAAACGAAGAAGCAAGATAAAGACAATGAAACTTACCCGCCATATCCAAACTAGCATCTGTTAGCAGCTGGAGCATAGAATTCTCTCGAGATGCAGCTGCGTCAGCCTCAGCAACAGCAGTATCCCTCTCAGATATGGCATCCTGAGCTCGTTGAAGTGCAATTTTCTCCTTTTCAGAAGATTCTCGAGACTGCTCCATAAGTATAAGCGACTGCTTCTTCACAGACTGAAGTTGCACTCGAAGTTCTTTCAATTCTTCTGTCAGATCCATACTCGAAGAATCATCAAGGTTAATAGGGACAGAAGACTTCTTCGAAAAGGACGAAGGAAAAACTTCGGGAGGATCAGGAATTGACGAATAATTGTCAAAAATCAACTGAAAAATAGAAAAACGTCGACATCAATCATTGAGACAAAAGTTCGACTTCCATTCATTCTTGTAGTATATACATATCTATTACAAAAGAAGGACCTCTACAAGACCTAATCATCGCTAGGAGCGTTACAGCGACAGTACCAAAAGGAGGAGGTAAACTAAAACAAAGCAAAAGAATATGAAACTAGACCTCCGGCCTTGATGAGCTGGGAGTCGAGGGTGGCTTGATCCCGAGATATGCCAAGATTTTCTTTGTGTTGGGTTTGGCTGCCTTAATCAGCGACCTCCACCTCGACTGTTCTATTTGATTGGTGTCGCCAACCTTCATCCAATCAATAGTTTGTCGGCTGTCAGCAACCAGGGCAACAGTACTTTCGACAGCAACCTTCATGTTTTCCTGGCGCATTTTCAGTCCAAGGTCTTCTGCTGAATTGAAGCTCTTGGCGAGATCAAGGAAAGTTGCGGGTTCCTCTTTCTTTGGGAAAAAATAAGGAAAAAGCCGCGACAACCCTGCTTTGGCCTGATCAATGCCTTCGCGTGCCTCTGATCCATGAACCTCGAGAAATGACAGGGCGTCAAGAAGAGGATCATTGACGGGTTCTTCAAGTTGAAACTCTTGAGCTGTTCTAGCTGTCAAAAAAGAAACTTATTGAGCAACAAACAAACACAGAAAAGGAAATACAAAAAATGATAAGTGATACTTACCGACGAAGCGGCGACTTTGTGTCTTTAAACGTTTAAGGATCGCCTCTTCGCGAGCAGATTGAGCGGTTATATGTTCACTCAGCGAAGTTTCGGCATCATGAAGTCTCTTCCGGAGATCTTCGACACCAGCAGCATCAGACTTGGCCTTATCAGCCTCTGCACGAGCACCAACAGCATCTGACTCAGCCTTTTTGCGAGCCTGTTCACTTTGCTCTAACTGTTGAGCAAGTGTGTTGGCACGCTCATTGGCTTCCGCCAGTTTTTCTGGCAAGGAAGAAAAATATAGTTAAAAACTTCGACAACAGAGGAGCAAAAGGGCAGAAGCAAAAGGAGTAAAGCATTACCTTCAGTTTTATTAGCATATTCACGGTACCCAACAAATTGGGCACCGATGCGGAGAAGATCCTTGATCATAGGCTGTTCAAAAAAGAGGACAAAGAGAAAATGGGGGTATGAGAAAAATATAATGATACACAGAAGTAAGCAGAGAAAACATAAACAATGACAAAAAAGTGGAGAGCTTACATCTTCCATGAGAAGGTTCGAGGAGCTACTCAATTGGAGAGTAGGTTCCGCGATAATCTCCGTCCTTGCCCTTTTCGGTGAAGAGGCTCGGGGGCTTGTCGGAGGAGTCGAGGTGTCGACATTTTGTCGAGGAGGCGACGTTTCTTCCCCTTCGACTGGCGTTTCCGAGGCGACTAATGTATGTGACGTACTCGTTCGAGTAGCCACATCAACAGTTGGTAACACTTCATCATCACTACGAGTACAAGTCGACAGTATAAAGGCAAGATAGACAAAAAATCTTCAAAGCAAAACAAAACAGGAAGATGGTACTTACGAACTGATAAGAGTTTCGAGGTATGGATCATAAGCCGACCCCGGCTGAGAAGGAACAGTTTTTTCGGGTTTGGAGGTGCCGGAAGCTTCGGCGTCATCCCTTTTCCTTTTGTTCTTTGGGGAAACAGCAGGAGGAAGGGATTGCGTCGACTCGCTGGCTTCAGATTCAATTTCCTTTTCATGGGAAGCCGCAGATTTGTGAGAACCTGCGACTTCACTTTCATGAAGAGAAGAACCTTGATTGTCTTCGGCAACGATAGCTTGTTCTTCGACTTCTCCATCCTCAGGAAGGGGAGGAAGAGAAGACATAGTAGGATGGTTCTGCAAAAATAGCGACAAAGGAAAAAATAGCGAGATATCAATACAGTGAGATGCAGGAAACATTTGGAAACAAGATAAAAATCGAGAAGACAAAAATACCTCGGGGAGAGGATTGGTGGAGCTGTATGGTACCACGCGGCAGGAGGAAGGAACAGGATCTTTCTTGTTTAAACGAGAAATTCTTCGAATTAGCTTCTCCAAGTCCTTTGCAGAAAGATCACTGGAGAGCCTATTGGCGTCGTTTCCACCAGTATATGTCCAAAGGGGATTTTTGCGAGCCTGAAGAGGCTGCACCCTAATTCTAAGAAAGTAGGCAGTGATTTGAACACCAGATAGCTCTTCGCCTCGAGTATTTTGAAGCTGACGAATACGAGACATAAGTGCTTCTGTCGCCTTTTTCTCTTCTTCGGAAGCTTCAGCATCCCAGGAGCGGCGGCGTTGAATTTTGGCATTTCCGTCGAAGGGGACTATGTTGTGCTCCACAGAGTTGGCACTTTCTTCGTGAATGTAGAGCCACTTTTTGCGCCACCCTTGGACAGAATCGGGAAATTTGACGTCGAAGTATTCAACATCAGTTCGGACACAAATAACAACGCCGCCTATGTTATAAGTGGCGTTGCGAGAGGCATTGCGACGAAGAAGGAAAATGCGTTTCCAAAGAGCCCAATTGGGAGGAACTCCAAGGAAACATTCGCACAGCGTGATGAAAATGGAAATATGGAGGATGGAATTGGGGGTCAACTGGTGTAGTTGAATCCCATAAACAAAGAGAAGGCCGCGGAGGAAATCGTGAATAGGGGCAGAAAGGCCGCGGATGAGGTGATCAACGAAACTAACCCGGTACTCCATTGGAGGGTTGGGGTAGCTTTCTTCGCTGGGAAAGCGGATGGCGTCATCTTTCTTCATCAGGCCAAGCTTCTTCATCAGGTTGAGGTCTTGGTTGGAGATTTTAGATCTCTCCCAGTCAAGATCTTCGGCGGCCATTGCGGATTCTGGAGTGCTGTGGCGCGTAAGTCGCGTGCGTGGTGGCATCAACAGCAATGGACAAAGCAATGCTTGAGCGTGCGGAAGATCAAACAGAATTGGGCGCAAGGGAAGTTTTTGCAGAGGGGAACAGATGTGCGGCGCAAGCGAAGGACTGGACCGAGGTTGAAGAAAGGTTTATATAGGGTTCGGGCGAAGCAGTGCACCGTTGGATGAAGAAATCGTGTGGTGAAAAAGGATCTCGCAGATACAAGGGTAAAAAGGTATTTTTACGAAGAAGGAATGGAACAGGCGTTACCGTACGTGCGCCAGGAAAAGCGGAGGACGTGTGTCCCCCACTTGCACGACGTGTCAACGTGGTGGGAACAATGGACCCACAAGGCAGAAAAAATCCCAATTATTGACAGAGATGAAGAGAATTTGACAAAGGAAAATATGTCGACAAGAAAAATAAAAAGAGAATGGCGACAGGGTAAAACATTCGAATACTCTTGGAGCCTTTGATCAAATACAAGTTTTTGCCCAAATGCTCGGGGGCTACTTTGGAAAAATAGAAAATTTCGAGTATGACAATATAGAAATGGCGAGAGCCTATGACCAAATCCAAGAATTTGTTCATAGCCTCGGGGGCTACTCCCATCGGGAGCGCTGGTCGCGCACCCGATAAATATGAAAATATCGAGAAGGATTATAAAAATAGCGGCAAAGGATATTAATCTGTGGAGCCTACACCCAAGCACAAGTTCTTGGCTGTAGCCTCGGGGGCTACTCCCATCGGGAACGCTGTTCGCGTGCCCGATGAATTTTATCAAAATAAAATAGAAGTGAGTATATTTCGAGTTACAAAAATAACTCTACATATACTCCCATCGGGAAGACAAAATAAGTCATCAAATATGACTCGATAAAATGTGCTATTCCAAAGGCGAAAAGCACTCGACAATATATTCTCAGAACGCCAAAGTTGCGATCAATTTCTGAATGCCGCAAATTTGCGAAGGTAAGACCCCAGATCCGTTCTGCTGGGCGTGGCATCGCCAAAGACTGCGCTCTGCTACTTTTATCCGTATCAACAGATACGAAGAAAAATCCTAACGGACGCGTTAGGTACCCGATAAATTGTGGGACTCGACAGATGGTAAGACCTTAAGCGGCACCTGTCAAAGTTTACACCAGTATCCGAGATCATGTCCGAGGGACGTGATCTTGAAGTAGGTTTTGCGGATTGCCACTAGAGCGGTTAACTAGTACCTGATCCGTCGGATGAACTAGCCCCAACTACCATTATCCCTGTACAATATAGAATTTTATGTGAAGAAGCATAAATAAGAGTTCTCGAAAAAATATAAACAGATGAGATTTCCCTTGACTCTACGATTCAAGCAAAATCTCGGGGACTACTGACATAGGCATCCCAAATGGGCCTGCCGAAGATGGTACCCGGAGTTTACTGAAGGCCCACTATCCGAAGAATAAGAAGATTCGAGAGTCCAAGATATATTAAGGAAAGCTAGAGTTGTAATAGGAAGAGTTATTTGTAATTTGGCGGGATGAGTTAGAAACCGTCCCGGACTCTGTAACTTGTACAAAACGAAACCCTCGGCTCCACCTCCTATATAAGGGAGTCGAGGGACAAAGAGGATCGAATCTCTATCAACACAACCCTAGTTTTCTTAATCGCCGAGTACTTTTCGCCTAAACCTTCGAGATCTACTTGCCCTCTACTTCTAGCAAAACCCTAGTCTACAATCTATAGGCATTGACAAGTTAATCCTTTGTCATGGAGTTAAGAGCAAAAACTTGGCCAGAGCCTCTACTAATAACGGAGAGCATGCAAGATCATAAACAACGCATAAACAATAGATTGATAATCACCATAACATAGTATTCTCTATCCATCGGATCCCGACAAACACAACATATAGTATTACAGATAGATGATCTTGATCATGTTAGGCAGCTCACAAGATCCAACAATGAAGCACAATTAGGAGAAGACGACCATCTAGCTACTGCTATGGACCCATAGTCCAGGGGTGAACTACTCACTCATCACTCCGGAGGCGATCATGGCGATGAAGAGTCCTCCAGGAGATGAATCCCCTCTCCGGCAGGTGCCGGACGTCTCCTGAATCCCCGAGATGGGATTCGCGCGGCGGCGTCTCTGGAAGGTTTTCGTATCGTGGCTCTCGGTACTGGGGTTTCGCGACGGAGGCTTTAAGTAGGCGGAAGGGCAACGTGGGGGGCCACACGAGGGCCCCACACCACAGGTCGCGCGGCCAAGGCCTGGGCGCGCCGCCTATGGTGGCGGCCCCTCGTGGCCCCGACTCCTCTTCGGTCTTGGAAGCTTCGTGGCAAAATAGGACCACCGTTGATTTCGTCCAATTCCGAGAATATTTCCTTACTAGGATTTCTGAAACCAAAAACAAGAAAACAGCTGGCTCTTCGGCATCTTGTTAATAGGTTAGTTCCAGAAAATGCGTAAATACGACATATAATGTGCATAAAACATGTAGATATCATCAATAAAGTAGCATGGAACATAAGAAATTATCGATACGTTGGAGACGTATCAGCATCCCCAAGCTTAGTTCTGCTAGCAGGTAAAACGATAACAAAGATAATTTCTGAAGTGACATGCCATCATAATCTTGATCATACTATTTGTAAACATATGTAATGAATGCAGCGATCAAAACAATGGTAACGACATGAGTAAACAAATGAATCATAAAGCAAAGACTTTTCATGAATAGTACTTCAAGACAAGCATCAATAAGTCTTGCATAAGAGTTAACTCATAAAGCAATAAATCAAAGTAAAGGTGTTGAAGCAACACAAAAGAAGATTAAGTTTCAGCGGTTGCTTTCAACTTATAACATGTATATCTCATGGATATTGTCAACATAAAGTAATATAACAAGTGCAATATGCAAGTATGTAGGAATCAATGCACAGTTCACACAAGTGTTTGCTCTTAAGGTGGAGAGAGATAGGTGAACTGACTCAACAATAAAAGTAAAAGAAAGGTCCTTCAAAGAGGAAAGCATCGATTGCTATATTTGTGCTAGAGCTTTTATTTTGAAAACATGAAACAATTTTGTCAACGGTAGTAATAAAGCATATGAGTTATGTAAATTATATCTTACAAGTTGCAAGCCTCATGCATAGTATACTAATAGTGCCCGCACCTTGTCCTACTTAGCTTGGACTACCGGATCTTTGCAATGCCATGTTTCAACCAAGTGTCACAAAGGGGTACCTCCATGCCGCCTGTACAAAGGTCTAAGGAGAAAGCTCGCATTTTGGATTTCTCGCTTTTGATTATTCTCAACTTAGACATCCATACCGGGACAACATGGACAACAGATAATGGACTCCTCTTCAATGCATAAGCATGTAACAATAATTATTATTCTCATATGAGATTGAGGATATATGTCCAAACTGAAACTTCCACCATGATTCATGGCTTTAGTTAGCGGTCCAATGTTCTTCTCTAACAATATGCATGCTCCAATCATTAAGGTGGTAGATCCTTCAGACAAGACGGACATGCATAGCAACTCACATGATATTCAACAAAGAATAGTTGATGGTGTTCCCCAGAAGCATGGTTATCGCACAACAAGCAACTTAATAAGAGATAAAGTGCATAAGTACATATTCAATACTACGATAGTTTTAAGGCTATTTTGTCCCATGAGCTATATATTGCAAAGGTGAATGATGAAATTTTAAAGGTAGCACTCAAGCAATTTACTTTGGAATGGCGGAGAAATACCATGTAGTAGGTAGGTATGATGGACACAATTGGCATAGTGGTTGGCTCAAGGATTTTGGATGCATGAGAGTATTCCCTCTCGATACAAGGTTTAGGCTAGCAAGGTTATTTGAAGCAAACTCAACGATGAACGGTGCAACAAAACTCACATAAAAGACATATTGTAAACATTATAAGACTCTACACCGTCTTCCTTGTTGTTCAAAACTCAATACTAGATATTATCTAGACCTTAGAGAGACCAAATATGCAAATCAAATTTAAGCAAGCTCTATGTATTTCTTCATTAATGGGTGCAAAGTATATGATGCAAGAGCTTAAACATGAGCACAACAATTGCCAAGTATCACATTATCCAAGACATTTTAGAATTACTACATGTAGCATTTTCCAATTCCAACCATATAACAATTTAACGAAGAAGAAACTTCGCCTTGAATATTATGAGTAAAGCCTAAGGACATATTTGTCCATATGCAACAGCGGAGCGTGTCTCTCTCCCACAAAGTGAATGCTAGGATCCATTTTATTCAAACAAAAACAAAAACAAAAACAAACCGACGCTCCAAGTAAAGAACACAAGATGTGACTGAATAAAAATATAGTTTCAGGGGAGGAACCTGATGTTGTCGATGAAGAAGGGGATGCCTTGGGCATCCCCAAGCTTAGAGTCTTCTTAGAATATGCAGGGGTGAACCACGGGGCATCCCCAAGCTTAGAGCTTTCACTCCTCTTGATCATAGTATATCATACTCCTCTCTTGACCCTTGAAAACTTCCTTCACACCAAACTTCAAGCAAACTCATTAGAGGGTTAGTGCACAATTAATAATTCACATGTTCAGAGGTGGCACAATCATTCTTTACACTTCTGGACATTGCATAAAGCTACTGGACATTAATGGATCAAAGAAATTCATCCAACATAGCAAAAGAGGCAATGCGAAATAAAAGGCAGAATCTGTCAAAAACAGAACAGTCCGTAAAGACGAATTTTAAAGTGGCACCAGACTTGCTCAAATGGAAAAACTCAAAACTAATGAAAGTTGCGTACATATCTGAGGATCACGCTCGTAAATTGGCAGATTTTTCGAGATTTTCTACAGAGACTTGTGCCCAGATTCGTGACAGACAGCAATGTTGTTTCTGCGCAGCGATCCCAAATATAACATCAACTTTAACATAGAAACTTTACTTGGCACAAAAACATGATAAGGAGAGGTTGCTACAGTAGTAAACAACTTCCAAGACTCAAATATAAAACAAAGTACTGTAGTAAAAACATGGGTTGTCTCCCATAAGCGCTTTTCTTTAACGCCTTTCAGCTAGGCGCAGAAAGTGCAAATCAAGTAACATCAAGAGTAGAAGCATCAACATTATTACCTTGGGAGCTGGGAGTTTTCTCAACCAAGCATAGTATATTGGATACATAAGTTTTAGCGTCTCCCTTTTCATTAGTCTTGGGCTTGCTATTCTCATCGAACAAATTTTCAGGAACAAGCCAAGCATAGTTATTTTCTAGTGCATCATTCATAGCTAGGAGTTTACATGGTATTGGTGCTTTGATCTCCCCACCATCATTAATATTATTAGTGTACCTTATTCTATCCATGTCCATTTTTTCAAGGAGACCAACAAAATTAGTATGAGAACCTAGCATATTAAATTTAGCAAAGACCTTTCTAGCCTCTCTTGCTAGACCACCAAATTCTCTAAGAAGAGTTTCTAAAACAAAATCTTTCTTTTCCCCTTCTTCCATATCACCAAGTGTAAGAAACATGTGTTGGATTATAGGATTGAGATTAACAAACTTAGTTTCCAACATACGAACTAAAGCAGCAGCAGCAATTTCATAGGTAGGTGCAAGTTCTACCAAGTGTCTATCTTCAAAATCTTCAATAATACTAACATGATTGAAAAATTCTTCTATATTATTTCTCCCAACTATAGACCCACGTCCTACCGGTATGTCTTTTGTGGTAAAATTAAAAGGAAACATGATGCAATAAGCAAAAAGTAAACTAGGCAAACAAAGTAAAGACAAGTAACTAATTTTTTTGTGTGTTTTTGATATAGAGAGCAAGACAGTAAATAAAGTAAAACTAGCAACTAATTTTTTTGTGTTTTTGTTTAGGTGCAGCAAACAAAGTAGTAAATAAAATAAAGCAAGACAAAAACAAAGTAAAGAGATTGAGAAGTGGAGACTCCCCTTGCAGCGTGTCTTGATCTCCCGGCAACGGCGCCAGAAAAAGTGCTTGATGCGCGTAGATGTACACGTCCGTTGGGAACCCCAAGAGGAAGGTATGATGCGCACAGCAGCAAGTTTTCCCTCGAAAGAAACCAAGGTTTAATCGGACCAATAGGAGTCAAGAAGCACGTTGAAGGTTGATGGTGGCGAAATGTGATGCGGCGCAACACCAGGGATTCCGGCGCCAACGTGGAACCTGCACAACACAACCAAAGTACTTTGCCCCAACGAAACAGTGAGGTTTTCAATCTCACCGGCTTGCTGTAACAACGGATTAACCGTATTGTGTGGAAGATGATTGTTTGCAACAAAACAGTAAAACAAGTATTGCAGTAGATTGTATGCGATGTAAAGAATAGGACCGGGGTCCACAGTTCACTAGAGGTGTCTCTCCCATAAGATAAAAGCATGTTGGGTGAACAAATTACAGTCGGGCAATTGACAAATAGAGAAGGGCATAACAATGCATGTACATGATATGATAAATATAGTGAGATTTAATCCGGGCATTACGACAAAGTACATAGACCGCCATCCAACTGCATCTATGCCTAAAAAGTCCACCTTCAGGTTATCATCCGAACCCCATTCAGTATTAAGTTGCAAAGCATCAGACAATTGCATTAAGTATGGTGCGTAATGTAATCGACAACTACATCCTTAGACATAGAATCAATGTTTTATCCCTAGTGGCAACAGACACAACACAACCTTAGAACCTACTGTCACGACCCAGGTGTCAATGAAGGCATGAACCCACTATCGAGCATAAATACTCCCTCTTGGAGTTAAGAGCAAAAATTTGGCCAGAGCCTCTACTAATAACGGAGAGCATGCAAGATCATAAACAACGCATAAACAATAGATTGATAATCACCATAACATAGTATTCTCTATCCATCGGATCCCGACAAACACAACATATAGTATTACGGATAGATGATCTTGATCATGTTAGGCAGCTCACAAGATCCAACAATGAAGCACAATTAGGAGAAGACGACCATCTAGCTACTGCTATGGACCCATAGTCCAGGGGTGAACTACTCACTCATCACTCCGGAGAGCGATCATGGCGATGAAGAGTCCCCCGGAGATGAATCCCCTCTCCGGCAGGGTGCCGGAGGCGATCTCTGAATCCCCGAGATGGGATTCGCGGCGGCGGCGTCTCTGGAAGGTTTTCCGTATCGTGGCTCTCGGTACGGGGTTTCGCGACGGAGGCTTTAAGTAGGCGGAAGGGCAACGTGGGAGGCCACAGGGCCCCACACCACAGGTCGGCGCGGCCAAGGCCTGGGCGCGCCGCCCTATGGTGGCGGCCCCTCGTGGCCCCACCCCTCTTCGGTCTTGGAAGCTTCGTGGCAAAATAGGACCCTGGGCGTTGATTTCGTTCAATTCTGAGAATATTTCCTTACTAGGATTTCTGAAACCAAAAACAGCAGAAAACAGCAACTGGCTCTTCGGCATCTTGTTAATAGGTTAGTTCCAGAAAATGCGTAAATACGACATATAATGTGCATAAAACATGTAGATATCATCAATAAAGTAGCATGGAACATAAGAAATTATCGATACGTTGGAGACGTATCACTCATCTTGAACTTGCACGACTCAACCTTGTATCTTCTCATACTCACTTAAGATAGAGCATAGCTAATATTGAGTTCCACATAAGAACTCCATCTTCATTTCTTCTTGTTGATCATATCACATATATATCTTCAAACCGATGATCTTGATGCCAATACACAAGGTATATCTTTATCTTCATGGCATCCATACTTGAATCCAACATATGGAGTACAAGTAGTACCTATGGAATATTCCTTCATATAAACTCAATGAAAACATTAGTCCATAGGGATTGTCATTAATTACCAAAACCACACATAGGGGAGACTGCAACACAAACAGTAACATTAAATCACATTCATAAATAAATTTATGCCTACATAAAATTATGTCGAAACATACCGGCGGCCTGGTGGACGACGAAGCTGAACTACGGGGTGGATCATGCTCATAGCTCGCACACATGAAAAATTTCATGCCGAACCAATCGGAGAAATCCTCCACCTGCTTAACCTTAGCAAGACGGCCGCACCTGCGACCGATCGGTCATTAGCTGACCAACCAGATCACACTTTTGCACTTTTTTTGAAATCGCGCACTATTCCTAGAATTAAATAAAAAATCGTATTATTTAAAAAAAAATCGCTACAAAAATATAATCCGAAAATATATACTACCTCTAAGGATGTTAAAAATTTATTTAAATTTAGATGTATCTAAACACTCTTTAGTATACAGATACATCAAAATTCAGATAAACCTCCGGCATTCTTGTAGAGGGAGGGATTGCTAGCTCTTGGTTAACCGAAAACCAAATTAGCGCTCGGTCGAGCCCTCCTGTGACAAATTGTGAGAGGGGGAGCGAGAGGAGACTATCTGCGAAGACGTGACAGCTTCGATACAGGCTAACCACGGCGGCGACGAGGACTGGAGCGAGTTGGAACACTGACGTGATGGAGCAAGTGGAGGCGAGCAAATAACTTAGCTTGAGGGGTGAGGGTATCGGCGTCGAGGGGGTGAGGCGTCGTGCTGGTGCTGGCCACGAGCGGGGAAGATAGCGGTCAGGCTGGTGGTGGCTGTGGGGGGTGCTGGAGGGGAAGAAAAAACCGAAGGAAGAAGATCAACCGAGTGCAATCTTCTTCTGCGGTCGACTGTGGAGATGTCCTATTTATATTGCATATAGTATTGTTTTTTCTCCAATAATTTTTAGGGCCAACAATAATTTGTGCAAAATCTGGTAAGCCTTTCAATGCAATCGAGGGTGTATAATGGAGGCGTCTTTTTCCCCAACAATTTATGGGATCAATAATTGGTCCAAAATCTGGCCAAGTATCATATAAGAAAGACTCCACAAGACGATATATACATGAAACTTTGATCACCTATACAAATCATTATTAGATGTACGTAGTAGTAGCACACATAGATACAAGGAGTACTTCATCAGTTCGATCAGCGATCATCCGTTCACAAAACAGAGGAACAGAGCAGCGTGGAGAGAGGGGCTAACTGCCCGCCATGGCGGCGAGCGATCACATGGATTTGAGCATGGCGGTGGTGCAGGAGCCGCCGGACTTGTACTTGAGCGCAGGGCGGCCGCTGCCGTAGTGGCAGCCGAGCAGGTAGAGCGCTAGCCTCTTCTTGGCCCTCGGAGCAGCAGCAGCTTGTCCTCCCCCACTCCACCACCGCCACCACCCACCTCCTGTCGCACCGGTCCTCGCCCACCTCATCGGCGGTGGCGTAGACCTGCCCCGGCTTACCGTCGCCGCCGGGGCCGGCGACTCCACTGGAGCGGGTAGCTGCGCAGGAACACCCGCCTGGTGCTGTAGTCCTCGTACCGGAAGCTCTTGGTCGGCTTCACGGCCGCCTCCTCCTCCCTCGATATCTTCCGGCCGAAGTGATCCTCCATTGCTTAGCTAGCTTGGTTTTCGACGCCGGTCGATGACTGGCTGGCTGAGCCCACGATGCGATCCCGCTGTGTATATATGCACAGTTAAGCGGCAGGCGGCCACGTCGGCCTTTAATCTCATTTCTTTCTGCTGCCTTTATTTTGTCGTGTGTGGCTGTGCTTTGTTTAACAATAATAATTCGGGTAGTTTGATTGGCATGGCACGGAGGTATTTTTCAATTGCTTTGCGGGAGAAGGATTTCCTTTACCGGTAATCTGACGGGAACCACCGGGACGACATCTAGTTTAAACAATTTCTGGCTCGAAATATACGTTTGTATATAGTAACTATTTAGGCATCTATGCGATTCTTTGCAAGAACTCTTTCTCACCGCCAAGTTATTATGCTGAAGCACCGAACTTTAGTACTTTACAGAGTACTCCTCCGTTCAAATTAATTGACTCCATTTTATTTTATGTTTTTTGATATATCATGGACATATTAACTACACTCAGCTTCTAAAATAACGAATATCCCAAAGATATTACGAATGCACACATCCTACTACAAAGAAGAAGAAAAAAATAAAAAATACCGCTACGGTGATTAAAGCTAGTTGTAACACAAAACACTACCAAGAGAGCACTCGAGATACGCGCTCTCAAAACAATGCTTTTAACAAGATAATTTTCAAACATAACCAATTAAGAATAAACCTTAGATTTTCACCATGCAGGAAGTCTGTGCTCTCAAAATAATGCATTGAATAAGATCATTGTCATGCACAACCAATTAAAACCAGACCGTAGAGCATCTCCACTCGTCCCCCGACGAGGCCCCGGCGATCCTTTTTTCCATCCGGACGGCGTAATTCGGCCCAGTCGCGCCCCCGGTTCCTCGTTTTCGTCCGGAATTGGGCCTAATTTCATCCGGCGATCCCACGCCATCCCGGCCCCCCGGGGAGCGCTCGGGGACTCCGGATGAGAGAAAATCGCGGGAAACGTTTGGTGGCCCCGACCTGTCGGCGACAATGGCATGGGTTTCTACGGCAATACCCTCGTCTTCCCCGATCTACGGCACTACCCTTGTCTTCCCGATCTACGGCAAGACCATCGTCGAACGAAAGATTTGAACTCTCAACATAGTCAAATTATATATAGTTCGAATAAACATAATTATATATAGTTCGAATAAACATAAAAATTACATATAAAAACTTAAAAACAAACTTAAACTACTACTTCTTCCTAGATGGCCCCGCCTCATCGTCGTGGCGGCGACGCTTCCGGCTCGTCACCTCCTCGTCGGAGGAAGGTGCCTTCGCCTCTGCGTCCTCCTCCTCCTCCGCCTGCTCCTCGGCTTCTTCCTCGGCCTGCTCCTCGGCCGGCTCCTCGGCCGGCTCCTCGGGCTGCTCCTCGGCCGGCTCCACGGCCGGCTCCACGGCCTGCTCCACGGCCTGCTCCTCGGCCTCCTCCTCGTCCTCCTCCTCGTCGTCATCCCATCCTCGCTGGACGGCGGGGGGGAATCGTCGCTGCTGGACGATGCAGCTCGATCCCACCAATGGCGCCATCCTGGCGGCTTCCCCTCGCTGTCGGTGTCCGATGGCCACGACCAGTCGCTCATGGTTGACAGAAGATGGTGAGGAGAGAATAGATGAATGGCGTCGGCCGTTCGAAACCGTATATGTAGTTCTCTGGACGAAGAGAGCGGCGGTTGCTCTTCCTCGGAGTTCATGCTCCATTACGGCGGTTGTAATTTCGAGGCGACTTCGACCGTTCCCGACGAGGCGTTTAGGCTCTCCAGACCACTTCGCGGACCATTACGGCGGTTCAAAGCGACGAGGGCACTCCGACGGTTGCCCTTCCCGGCGACACCGTCGCTATGCACGCGGTGGGTGAAGGCGACCATGGGCTCGCCACTGGGAAAATGGGCCTCCCCAGGCCAAAAAATACATCCATCCGGCGCTAAATAGCGCCGGATTTCGGCCTGGGGAGCCCCAACGGCTGGGGATGCTCTTAGATTTTCACCCTGGAGGAAGTCCGCCCTCTCAAAAGAATGGCTTCAAGAAGGCCATTGCCACTCACAACTAATTAAGTGTAGAAAACACCAAGCAACATAACCCCAAAGACAGAGTCCGCCATTACTAGACCTCGAACCCCAGCCACTATGATATTCTCCACCACTGACTTCACCATGGATATTGAAATACCAACATGTCCATGATCCCATCCGACAGCGAACCGTGTCCACCCCCAAAGTTGCACAGCCAGAAATGGGTGCACACACAACCAAATCCCATCCGATCTAGCAATCTACAGACATCTCACTCATAATGGAGATCGCCAGCGAAGCCTTCAGAACTTGTCGCTGAACAAATCAATGAAGAAAGGCCTCAAGGAGAACACCATCTTGGCACGAATAGAACCCTAGGACCACCTCCATTATTCAGAAGATTGAGTGCAGAATATACCCCGGCCTCAACACGCCCAAGCAAAGGAGGCCACATGCAGGCTATGGGCAGATGACGCCTCACACGCCGCCCACCTCGAACGCCGCTGGACACGGGCCTTCACCACGTGCCGCCAGACGATCCACCGGCTCGACGATGGGTCTTGGTGGGACGTAGATTCACAACATCCCCGTCCATAGATTGCCGTTGTGCACTGTCAAAGGAGGAGAAGCAGTGTTGATGCCTCGACCGGGGATCGGCGCTAGGGCCTGCCGCCGCGGACAATGACGATGACAGCGGCGGTGAAGAACTGCTTGGGGGAGAGTTGTTCGGTAGCGCTAGGGTTAGCGCATGGCGCGTCACTGGGAAGAGACGGGAGGGGGAGCTCTTTGCTTTTATTTTATCTAGATACCCTCACTAAAACATATTACATGTATGTAGATAAAGTTGAGTTGATTAATAATTTTTTAAATGAAGGGGGTGCATAACAAACGGCCCTCGACTTGAATTTGGCTTGTCTTCAATTTATAATAATTAAACTGGCGCCGCTAATCACCTCCCTGACAAATGGGGCCAACTGTCCGCAATGGCTGGCGCGTCAGCTAAATAGAATGGGGAGAAATGGGTTCACCTTCGCCGGCCGGCATCTCTTTTGCCAGATTTTCTTTCCGCCAGCTTTTACCAAAAGCAATACGGTGAGTTAGGCCATTCATGTATACTCTTCTTTTCTGTCTGCTTTGGCGATGGGATGCAAATGCAAAAGCTCGTTTGCAAAGTCAGGATGGAGTGGCTCTCAGGGGCGGGCTTTTCACCGGATAACGCACATGACGCGAGCTCGACTAAAGCCAGCGCAGTTTTCCTCACCGGCCTCTTTTTGGCCGAGCAAGGCGATGCGAAGAGAGATTTGCCATCGCCTCCTGCTTTTCTGCCGCTCGCTCTCAGCAGAGAAATTCAGTACTCTTCGGGTTTGCCTTTCTCTCGCGGATATGCCACGCTGTGTGGATGTGACCTCGGCAGCAACGATGGAGTTGTTTCTGCGGGGGTGGTGGGGTGTGTATGGTACGGGGCCGGCGAGGTAGACGATGGGCTGTATACGCTGGCTTTGTTCATTTCAGTGTTGGCATGTGGAGATGTCGATGTTCAGTACAGCTCTTGTGCCTCTACGCTGAGTTGGTCATCAGAAAACAAATACAGCTACAGGGAGCGAGAGATGTAGGCGCATCATGTCCTAACAGGATTTTTTTTTTTTTTTGCGGAAAAAGAAGATAATATTACTTCCACGTTCTTACAGAAAGATTCAGAAGTACAAGAAAATTACAAAGAGACCCTTCTTCTGGATCCCAACTAAGGTGACAAACTGGAGCCGTCGGTGGCGCGCCGCTACCGCTGCTCCGCCTCAGGCCTTGGATTGGAGCCAGCCCCATGGCAGCTGGGAAGTCACCGATCGCCGGATCCGCAGATTCTACTCGCAAGAACGCTATCGTTGTTGCGCTAGAGGTCAACATCATCTTCATCTTCAGCTTCCAGATCCTCCGCCACATCGGATCCGGCCGGGGCACAAGAACGCGCCAGATCCGCAGATCGGCGGGCTCGGGGAAGTCGGCCGCCTCACGAAGAAGCTCCGAGGAGCACCGCCACGAGAGGGGAAGCCGGCCGGCGGCAAAACCCGCACCGACGCCACCTCCACCTTCATGGCGCCGCCGGCCAGGAAGCTACCAAACCCTACACTATGTACAGGCTGGGATCTACGATTTGCCCAACCTCCCGCCGTCGGAGCGGCCGCCGGAGAGGGAGGATGGGTTGATGGGTGGCTATTACAAATCGCCTCTTGCTACAGTGACGGGAGAGAAGGGGTGTCCGGTCCTAACTGGATTTGATTGCATAAGAATTTGCATGAAGCAAAGAACATGACTTGGCACGCTTAAGAGCATCTCCAGTCGCGTCCCTCAAAAAGCGTCCGGCACAAATGATTTGGGGACGTTTGAGACCGCGCCGGACAAAAAGAGACCAAAAATCTGTACAAAAAAGAGGCCCTTTCCAGCCGCGTCCCTCAAACAGCGTCCGGATGCATGCATTTTAATAGAAGGGACCACACCATGTGGGAAAAGTAGGTGAGAGAAAGTGTGGGGAAAGAGAATGCCATGTGGGGACTAGGGGCTGCATGCATGCATGTGGGCGCTCATTTTGTGTCCGGCGTCCCCGGTAGAGACTCTATACATAGAGTCTCTACCGGGGACGCTGACGCTGGCCCTATTTAGCTTTGGGGGACGCGACTGGGACGCGATTTTCCCCATTTCTTGTCCGCCGTCCCCCAAACGCCATTTGGGGGACGCGACTGGAGATGCTCTAATGATGAGTACAATACGTGCTAGGTCAGTGAACTTGTCGGTACACTTCGATTTGGTCCTTGTATTCAGCGAACTTGCAATTAGAGTCACTTGCAGCTGAGCATGGGCAGCCCAGCCCAGACGACCCGGCCGACCGCAGACCGAGCCAGGTCGGGTTTGCATTTCGGACCAGGCTCGGGCATAATTTTTGAGCCTGAACATCTAGCCGGGACAGGTTTGGGCTTGCAGTTTTCACACTTTAGGTAAGGTTTGGGCCAGACTTTTTGAAAGATCGAGATGTCGCCTAGAGGGAGGGGGGGTGAATAGGCAATTACAAACTCTTTCGGATTTGTCTTGTAAGAATGCGGAATTAAACTATCGTTTAGTTTACAAGCACAAACCCTAGATATGCTAAGCTCAACTAGGTATAACAATAACAACTAGAGCTAAGCAAGATAGGCACAAGATATATGTAGCACAAGTGATAGCAATATATATATATACTTCAAGCACGATGGCTATCACAAGGAAAGAGAGCTCGGGTATAGAAATAACCGAGGCACGCGGAGACGAGGATGTATTCCCGTGTTCCCTTGCTTTGCAACAAGGTACGTCACGTTTGGAGGAGTGGAGGTCCCACGAAGGATTCCCCGCGCCACGAAGGCTCACCCTATTCTCCGAACCACACCCACGAAGGATAATGGCCCTTTCCTTATGGTTAGCTTTTCCTCCGCTCCGGAGATGGCAAGCTCCACAACCACTTCACAAGCTCCACGAAGGAGAAGCCCGGGCCTCTTCACAATCTTCTTGAAGAGATCACCGGAGCACCAACCGCCAAGCCAACTAGGAGGTCACCCTCCAAGAGTAACAAGCTCACGGTCTCTCACTCGAACAAATCGTGGTGGAGAGCTCAACACTATGCAATGATGCAAAGCAAGAACACCGGAGGTGTTCAAGTCCTTCACACTCAAATCCCACCAAAGCAACGAATGCTAGGATGAGATTGGAGAGGAAGAACAAGGGGGAAAGTCAACCAAAGACTTCAAGATCTAGATCCCAAGAGATTCCCTCACTTAGAGAAGAAATGGTTTGGTGGAAGTGTAGATCTAGATCTCCTCTCTCAAATCCTCAAATATGAGCAAGAATCATGGGGGGAACAAGAGAGAGAGCAACTTCTTCAAATGCAACAATGGAGGTGAGAGAATGGGGAAGAAGTAGTTGTCTCAAGGTGGAAGAAAGCTATTTATAGCAAGGGAGGAAAAATAACCGTTGGGGGAAAACAGCTCTTAAAATCGCAGAAAACAGCCCGGCCGGTGGCGGACGATTGACCGGATCTGGGCCGAGAGGCGGTCAGCGATCCGGCCCAACCGGGCCACCGACCGGGGCGGAGCGGAGACGGCGCACGGGCGGCAGACAGCCACAGGCGCGCGGGGAGGCCTGGGCTGAGGGCGACGCCGGTCAAGGCCGCGCGGGAGCGAGGCGAGGCCGAAGGCGGAGAGGCGGCCCGGTGCGGCTCCCGGTCGGACCGGAGGACTGGCTGGGCTGCCCGGCGCTTGGGCCGGTTGCCGCCCGGTCCACCGGGTGGGCCGGCGTCTGGCCCGGCAGGCCGGGCGCCCAACCGGCAGCCTCCCCCCTTTTTCCTTTTTCTTTTCTTTTTCTTCTTTTACTCTTTCTTTAATAACTTTTGCTCCCGAACCCCGATTCGAATGAAACCAGTTTTGTTTGGAAGATAACAACAAATGCTATCCTATGAAAAGTGAAAACACAAGAATCTATAGGAGGGGATTTTATCATGAATATAAAAGGTAGAACCTTATATCATGAATAATCGGTAAAATCACCCAACCTCGAAAACGCAATAGAAGATGCATGCGGATTCCGTTTTCGATGAACTTGGGCTTGTTGTAAATCTAGCAACAAGCTCAAGAACCTCACACAGAGAAACACCAAGAAGCAATAAGGATATGCAAAGTATGCAAAGGGTTGAGCTCCCTAAGACGATGTGATCAAGTTACTCAACCGAAAGCCCCTCTTAATAGTGCGGCTATCTATCCTATAATCCGGTCTCCCATCAACCACCTTGAGACCGGTAAAAGGAAAACCTAGCAAGGCCATACCTTTGCCTTGCGCATCCCGCTTGATCTTGATGATAACTCTTCAAGCTTCACTCAAGCCGGAATGCCTCTCTTGATCAATGTTGCTTTGTGAAGACTCACAAATGCTCCCCCATACACTATGATGGGAAAGCTCCATTGATACACATCTTCACATGTCCATTATCACCAAATGGACGGCAAGCTTCAAGCATGTGATCCACTCAAGATGCTCATCTTGAACTTGCCCAACTCAACCTTGTATCTTCTCATACTCACTTAAGATAGAGCATGGCTAATATTGAGTTCCACATAAGAACTCCATCTTCATTTCTTCTTCTTGATCATATCACATATATATCTTCATACCGATGATCTTGATGCCAATACACAAGGTATACCTTTATCTTCATGGCATCCATACTTGAATCCAACACATGGAGTACAAGTAGTACCTATGGAATATTCCTTCATATAAACTCAATGAAAACATTAGTCCATAGGGGTTGTCATTAATTACCAAAACCACACATAGGGGCAATGTACCCTTACAATCTCCCCCATTTTGGTAATTGATGACAACCACAATAAGAGGGTTTATATAATGAATATTAGAGACAAGTACGCAACTTATCCGAGAATAAGTTGTATACAAGAGGTTGTATTTGATATGGTAAAGTAACACAAAGCTACTATCCCATATCAAAACCAACTCTACTCACACAACTACAACTAATGCAAGGGATGTGAGTAGAACCACTATATATAGAGAAAACTCCCCCACAATGTATGCACGTGTGATGAACATGAATTCATTGCATATATTGTCAAGATTAACCTTTGGGGCAATTTCCACTATATATATACAACCATGCAAGACATATAAATATGGAATGCATGAGAGGCAAAACACTTAAGCACAAACCAAACTTAAGTATAAAACCATTCCCTTAAACCCTCTAAACTTCTCCCCCATTGGCATCGATTGTCAAAATGGGTGAAAAATTTAGAAGGCCAATATAATGTGAGTTCCTCCCCAAAGTGTGCACTTCTCATAATTTGAGTGGAATCAAGTGCACATATCCAATGATGAATACTTGAAGGAAATCAAACTATATTGAGGATCAAAGATTGCATAAAGATAACATGGTGAGGTGAGCTTCAACAAATAAAGCAAGCAATCAAAGATCCAATTGGACAAACAAAGATATCATGATAAGAGAGATATAGTGCTCTAAAAATAAGAAAGCTCCCCAAGGTTCGTGCACAATTTATAATGTTTGCATTTGAATACAAGATGCACAAACATGGAATCCTCACTCTCTATATATCATTTAGAACACAACTAAGATAAAGAGAGTATGCTTATCAAGAACAACTTTAGTCCAACAATTACGAGATATGAGTGCATGAAGAAAATAAATAAACCAAGCACTCATAAATCTTCTTTACCAACACCATTAAAAACAAAAAGGGTAAAAGATGGTTGGCAAAGAACAAAGATATCAAGGTGATGGATTAACGCTCTTATGTATATAAGTTTCTAAAGTGGACAAAATGATCCATAAAGAAACATGCACACACAAGAGGTTAACAAAATAAATAGGACTAGATATCCAAAATGAAGTCATAAAATATACCAAAGGATGTTTGCTTAAAAGCATATATAGCCTATGGCTCCACTTTTCACTTATGGTATATAAATGAACTTCAACAAAATAAGATCTCAAAAACATCACAACTAACAATAAGGGAAGTAAGGCTAGTTGGAATGTTTTGAGAAAGGCAACAAGTATCTCAAATACGGATTTATTTCACAAATTCATCAATATTGCACACAAGAGCTCTTTGAGGAATTGATATGCAATAAATTGCTAGAGGGCATATTTGTGATAGGTGAATCATAAATATGATATATATATATAACCTATCATATGCATCTTCTCAAATTACTCAAATGTTCAATAAGAGGTTTTATTTTAAAAGGGTTTTTCAAGAACCGCAATATTTTCGAAATAAATAATTTCATGCCAAGATACAACCTACAAGAGGTTGGATGCTATATGAGAATGCATGAATAAGATACTTGTTACCGAGATAGCAATGGCTTGATGTAGTAGATAAGAGTTCAACGATCATCCTAACTTGACTCCAATTCTCACATGGTGACAACACCTTCCTTATAGATGAGACAAGCCTCCATTGCATCTCCAATGTACCTAAAACATCATTCAAGTACATCTTGGTCCCCAAACTCATTGGGTCCAAAATGGTTAGACTAACCACAATATATAGGACACACTCCATATAAACATGTGCATATTTAGATGAAGTTTGAATTTCATGCACATCTTAGCCATTTAGGATTTGATGGAGTATATCCTACATAATGGATCAAAAGAAAGCAAGCATGCTACAAGTATAAACAATTTACATATAAGCATGCACCAAAACCTTTAAAGATCCAAGAAAGATATACTTTGGACAAAACACCAAAAGAATTAGATAAGGCATAGAGGTGCCACAAAACAAATTTGTTGTCCAAGTTATATCTAAGAAGCAAATCTCAAAAGATTTGTTCAACAAAGTTCAACAAATGAACTAAGAAGAAACCATTGAGCATAAAGGATGAAATAAAGCAAACATGCTCAAGGATTTATCTCATTCAAGCAAATAAATCATGTAAGAAAGAATGAGATAGCAAACTCCCCAAAAGAGCAAGGTTCAAACAAAATAAACCAAACCCTATACACTTTTCACAATGGCACAATGTACCGTAAGGAAAAGGTTTGTCTTCCAAAACAAACATTTGATATGAATCAAGAGAATTTATCAAAAGATTTTTCAAAGGAACAAGGAAGACACATGGGAGCAACAAAGATTTGTTGGAAGTAAAATAAGGCAATAAGAAACAATCCAAGGTGAAGATGATCCAAAAATTCAACCACATACAAGGTTATCAATTGTCAAAGACAATGAGTATATTGGAAATAATTTCCGGTGGAGTATTGACAATGTTAGAAAGGATCAACTTCACAATAAAAGGCATAGGATAAGTATATAGAATTGAGCACTATGCACGGATGAAGATTCTTGATAGCTTCAACTAGTCACACAATCACGCACGGCAATGATTAGAATAACTTGAAGCAAACGGTGTCCCAAATAAGATATAGAGATATGTATTTGAGGAAAAACCGCACCAAGAATTTCTTATTCAAACAAGAACCAAAAGATGAGCAATAAAATCTTTTTACTACAAGTGGAGCTTGTTTGAGCAAACATGCCACCTAGAAACAAGATAATTAAGAGCATCAACTCTAAGTGGCATAACCTCATATGTTCACATTTTCTAGGCTTGTGATATGTACAAAACATATTACTCCCCCATAATGTGATAAGTCATTTCTTCCCAAACAAGAGGCAACTAAAATTTAACTAGAGATGATTAATGGATATTTTAGAATTTGAATTTCTCATGAGTATGACACACCACATAGTGACTAGATAATCTTGCAATATCAATACTAAGTGGTGGTACCCATGTACACATTTTTAAAGAAAGAGAGATGCACAAAGCATATCACTCCCCCAAAATGGGATGTTCCATTAATCACTTCAAAGAGAGCCAAATAAAATATCATCAAGATGCATTAGGCTCAAAACAATACACAAGTATATGATGAGTCAAACAAACATACTTGAATACACAAGATAGGTAAGTAAGACACAACACATACACACAAATATTTGGTACAAAACCAAACATGCAAAGGGGCAAGTAACTTACAATATACATGAAGAGTTGAAGTATAAGTTACCGCAAAGAGGAACATTGAATATAAGATATAGATGATAATCCATACGACTTGGCTTGGTAAGAATACAATATATGAAGATCCCTTAATTCTTCATGAAGTAGCCAAGTCTCCAATGACCTCAACATGCACCTATTGATCACGTTTGAGCTTGTTGGTCCCCAACCAAGTTGGGTCCTAAGAAGTTAGTCACAATAGGCTTGGCAACCCAAATGGTCCTTTTCTTGAGACCACTTTGAGTTCCAACAAACTTGGCAAACACATTGCCATCCTTATCCTTCCCTAGAGAATAATCATCATCAACAATTATAGGGTTAGATAAGGTACCACTTAAACATGAAGAAGCAAAGTGCCCCTTCACACGGCATAAGTAGCAAGTGTTCCCCTTTCTCTTCTTTATTGATTTCTTATCTTGGGGAACAACATCTTGATTCTTCTTGGGAAGTGGCCTATCTTCAACTTGAGGTCGAGCATGAGCTTGACCTTGACCTTGTGGTCGTTTCCCTTGTTGTTTCTCACTCAAGTGCTTCTTCTTCTTCTTCAATGGGCATGATCTAACATGATGCCCTTCAACCTTGCACTTGAAGCAAACCAACTTGGCCGGATCCTTGACTTTGTCTTGGCCCTTCTTCTTGTTGCTCTTGCTCTTGGACTTGTTCTTGTTATTGGAGTTGAATCCAAGTCCACTCTTGTCATTGGGGGATTGTTGCAAACTCAACATCTTGTCAAGTGCGGATTTCCCTTCATGACGCTTTTCCAAGTCTTTCTTTAAAGAAAGGACTTGGGCCTCGAGCTCTTTTATTTCCTCTACATGGTTAGTAGAAATACAAGTACTAGAGGAAGTATAAGTTTCATTGTTAGAGCAACAAGGCAAGGCAAGTAATCCAACACAAGGTGTATCACTAGTTTGACTAGATGGATTACAAGGACTAGCACATGGCAATTTAGCATTTGTAGTAGAGATTGTGCTAATGTCCACATGAGGCTCACAAGATGTTACCTTAGTGATACTAGCCTCATGAGCTAACTTTAGCCCATCATAGGAAATTAGAAGGTCATCATGAGAGCCCGAGAGCTTTTTATGACTTTCTTCCAATTCCCTATAATTGCTAGTTAGCAACTCAAGTTGAGCCCTTAACTCAACATTCTCCTTTAAGATAGATGCTTCACAAGAAGTAGAGTTAGTAGCACAAGCATCAACAATAGTTTTCTCATTTTCATGCTTATAGGATTCAAATTTTTGTGTGAGCATAAAATTAGTATGCTTCTCATCTTTTAGCTCATGCTTGAGGAGAGTGAATCTCATTTCCCCATTTTCAACATGGGACTCCAACTCCACTATGGTTTCCCTATATTTACTCAAGGTATCCATAGAGTGTTCGAGATTAGCACGAGCTTCTTTATTACCATGAAGAGAAGCATATACCATTGCCATATTATGCACCAATATATTATATTCTTCATCATTATCATCATCACTCTCATCATTAGAGGAAGTGTTAGGAGTCAAAGTAGGAGATACCTTTGATCCATTTGCCATAAGGCACATGTGCATACCGGAGGATGAAGATGAAGAAATTCTTGAATCCTTATTTGAAAACATGTCTTGATCCATAGAGTGTTCGGTTTCCTCTACATTGTTAGTCAAACAACTAGAGGAGATAGAAGCATTTTGATTATGGGAGCAAGACAAGGCAAGCATATCATCATGGGATTTATGTGAGCAATTTACACATGATATGCGAGGACTATCAACACAAGCATGTAGATTATTTTCAATGCTAGATGTGTCTAAGTCCAAAGAGGAAGCATTGCAATGGGATAGAGATGAAGAATCATCACTATTGAGCACAATATCAACATTGCAATTTTTCTCACCACTCACCATATCATTACCTCGTGTCTTGCTACACGTTGGTGAAGTGGAAGAAGATGAGAACTCATCACGGCCGGAGGTGGAAGCAACTTGGAGCTCTTCATGATGTGAAGGGGAAGAGAGCTCCTCGGAGTCACCACCAACCAAATGAGAAGTGGATCCACCAAACATTTCCTTAAGCTTGATCCACATCTCATGAGACGATTTTCGCTTTATATATATCAAGAACCTATGAAAATCTGGTCTCAAAGAGAATACAAGCTCATTAGATACTAG
This sequence comes from Lolium multiflorum, assembly GCA_030979885.1. Classification (NCBI taxonomy): domain Eukaryota; kingdom Viridiplantae; phylum Streptophyta; class Magnoliopsida; order Poales; family Poaceae; genus Lolium; species Lolium multiflorum. The sequence continues at coordinate 70,718,817 of CM061753.1, read as the reverse complement.
AGCTTCAAGATGTAAGTTTTTCTCATCCTCTAAAGATAGATTTTGAGGGTCCATCGGAGGAGAAAAACCTACATCTAGAAATTGCTCAATGTTTGGACACAAGGTCCGAAGTTTGCAAAGCAAGCAATTTCGCCACAAAAGATAATTTGTGCCAACAAAGATAATTGTGTCATTGTGCACTAAATTACTAGCCGACATCTTTACTCTCAAGGCGGTGAAGCCTTAAACAAGGAGAGACCTTGCTCTGATACCAATTGAAAGATCGAGATGTCGCCTAGAGGGGGGGTGAATAGGCAATTACAAACTCTTTCGGATTTGTCTTGTAAGAATGCGGAATTAAACTATCGTTTAGTTTACAAGCACAAACCCTAGATATGCTAAGCTCAACTAGGTATAACAATAACAACTAGAGCTAAGCAAGATAGGCACAAGATATATGTAGCACAAGTGATAGCAATATATATATATACTTCAAGCACGATGGCTATCACAAGGAAAGAGAGCTCGGGTATAGAAATAACCGAGGCACGCGGAGACGAGGATGTATTCCCGTGTTCCCTTGCTTTGCAACAAGGTACGTCACGTTTGGAGGAGTGGAGGTCCCACGAAGGATTCCCCGCGCCACGAAGGCTCACCCTATTCTCCGAACCACACCCACGAAGGATAATGGCCCTTTCCTTATGGTTAGCTTTTCCTCCGCTCCGGAGATGGCAAGCTCCACAACCACTTCACAAGCTCCACGAAGGAGAAGCCCGGGCCTCTTCACAATCTTCTTGAAGAGATCACCGGAGCACCAACCGCCAAGCCAACTAGGAGGTCACCCTCCAAGAGTAACAAGCTCACGGTCTCTCACTCGAACAAATCGTGGTGGAGAGCTCAACACTATGCAATGATGCAAAGCAAGAACACCGGAGGTGTTCAAGTCCTTCACACTCAAATCCCACCAAAGCAACGAATGCTAGGATGAGATTGGAGAGGAAGAACAAGGGGAAAGTCAACCAAAGACTTCAAGATCTAGATCCCAAGAGATTCCCTCACTTAGAGAAGAAATGGTTTGGTGGAAGTGTAGATCTAGATCTCCTCTCTCAAATCCTCAAATATGAGCAAGAATCATGGGGGGAACAAGAGAGAGAGCAACTTCTTCAAATGCAACAATGGAGGTGAGAGAATGGGGAAGAAGTAGTTGTCTCAAGGTGGAAGAAAGCTATTTATAGCAAGGGAGGAAAAATAACCGTTGGGGAGAAAACAGCTCTTAAAATCGCAGGAAAAACAGCCGGCCGGTGGCGGGCCGGTTGACCGGATGTGGGCCGAGGAGGTCAGCCCGGCCCGAGCCACCGACCGGCGGAGCGGAGACGCGCACGGGGCGGCAGACAGCCACGCCGCGCGGCCCGAGGCGTGTGGGCAGCGGCGGCCCATCGGCGCCGAGCGGCGCGGAGCGCCGCCGGCCGCGGCGCGCCGAGCGTGGGCCGGATGGGGCGGCGGCCCGGTGCCGTCCGTCGGACCGGAGGACTGGCTGGGCTGCCCGGCGCTTGGGCCGGTGCCGCCCGGTCCACCGGGTGGGCCGCGTCTGGCCCGGCAGGCCGGGCGCCCAACCGGCAACCTCCCCCTTTTTCCTTTTCTTTTCTTTTTCTTCTTTTACTCTTTCTTTAATAACTTTTGCTCCCGAACCCCGATTCGAATGAAACCAGTTTTGTTTGGAAGATAACAACAAATGCTATCCTATGAAAAGTGAAAACACAAGAATCTATAGGAGGGGATTTTATCATGAATATAAAAGGTAGAACCTTATATCATGAATAATCGGTAAAATCACCCAACCTCGAAAACGCAATAGAAGATGCATGCGGATTCCGTTTTCGATGAACTTGGGCTTGTTGTAAAGCTAGCAACAAGCTCAAGAACCTCACACAGAGAAACACCAAGAAGCAATAAGGATATGCAAAGTATGCAAAGGGTTGAGCTCCCTAAGACGATGTGATCAAGTTACTCAACCGAAAGCCCCTCTTAATAGTGCGGCTATCTATCCTATAATCCGGTCTCCCATCAACCACCTTGAGACCGGTAAAAGGAAAACCTAGCAAGGCCATACCTTTGCCTTGCGCATCCCGCTTGATCTTGATGATAACTCTTCAAGCTTCACTCAAGCCGGAATGCCTCTCTTGATCAATGTTGCTTTGTGAAGACTCACAAATGCTCCCCCATACACTATGATGGGAAAGCTCCATTGATACACATCTTCACATGTCCATTATCACCAAATGGACGGCAAGCTTCAAGCATGTGATCCACTCAAGATGCTCATCTTGAACTTGCCCAACTCAACCTTGTATCTTCTCATACTCACTTAAGATAGAGCATGGCTAATATTGAGTTCCACATAAGAACTCCATCTTCATTTCTTCTTCTTGATCATATCACATATATATCTTCATACCGATGATCTTGATGCCAATACACAAGGTATACCTTTATCTTCATGGCATCCATACTTGAATCCAACACATGGAGTACAAGTAGTACCTATGGAATATTCCTTCATATAAACTCAATGAAAACATTAGTCCATAGGGGTTGTCATTAATTACCAAAACCACACATAGGGGCAATGTACCCTTACAATCTCCCCCATTTTGGTAATTGATGACAACCACAATAAGAGGGTTTATATAATGAATATTAGAGACAAGTACGCAACTTATCCGAGAATAAGTTGTATACAAGAGGTTGTATTTGATATGGTAAAGTAACACAAAGCTACTATCCCATATCAAAACCAACTCTACTCACACAACTACAACTAATGCAAGGGATGTGAGTAGAACCACTATATATAGAGAAAACTCCCCCACAATGTATGCACGTGTGATGAACATGAATTCATTGCATACATTGTCAAGATTAACCTTTGGGGCAATTTCCACTATATATATACAACCATGCAAGACATATAAATATGGAATGCATGAGAGGCAAAACACTTAAGCACAAACCAAACTTAAGTATAAAACCATTCCCTTAAACCCTCTAAACTTCTCCCCCATTGGCATCGATTGTCAAAATGGGTGAAAAATTTAGAAGGCCAATATAATGTGAGTTCCTCCCCAAAGTGTGCACTTCTCATAATTTGAGTGGAATCAAGTGCACATATCCAATGATGAATACTTGAAGGAAATCAAACTATATTGAGGATCAAAGATTGCATAAAGATAACATGGTGAGGTGAGCTTCAACAAATAAAGCAAGCAATCAAAGATCCAATTGGACAAACAAAGATATCATGATAAGAGAGATATAGTGCTCTAAAAATAAGAAAGCTCCCCAAGGTTCGTGCACAATTTATAATGTTTGCATTTGAATACAATATGCACAAACATGGAATCCTCACTCTCTATATATCATTTAGAACACAACTAAGATAAAGAGAGTATGCTTATCAAGAACAACTTTAGTCCAACAATTACGAGATATGAGTGCATGAAGAAAATAAATAAACCAAGCACTCATAAATCTTCTTTACCAACACCATTAAAAACAAAAAGGGTAAAAGATGGTTGGCAAAGAACAAAGATATCAAGGTGATGGATTAACGCTCTTATGTATATAAGTTTCTAAAGTGGACAAAATGATCCATAAAGAAACATGCACACACAAGAGGTTAACAAAATAAATAGGACTAGATATCCAAAATGAAGTCATAAAATATACCAAAGGATGTTTGCTTAAAAGCATATATAGCCTATGGCTCCACTTTTCACTTATGGTATATAAATGAACTTCAACAAAATAAGATCTCAAAAACATCACAACTAACAATAAGGGAAGTAAGGCTAGTTGGAATGTTTTGAGAAAGGCAACAAGTATCTCAAATACGGATTTATTTCACAAATTCATCAATATTGCACACAAGAGCTCTTTGAGGAATTGATATGCAATAAATTGCTAGAGGGCATATTTGTGATAGGTGAATCATAAATTATGATATATATATATAACCTATCATATGCATCTTCTCAAATTACTCAAATGTTCAATAAGAGGTTTTATTTTAAAAGGGTTTTTCAAGAACCGCAATATTTTCGAAATAAATAATTTCATGCCAAGATACAACCTACAAGAGGTTGGATGCTATATGAGAATGCATGAATAAGATACTTGTTACCGAGATAGCAATGGCTTGATGTAGTAGATAAGAGTTCAACGATCATCCTAACTTGACTCCAATTCTCACATGGTGACAACACCTTCCTTATAGATGAGACAAGCCTCCATTGCATCTCCAATGTACCTAAAACATCATTCAAGTACATCTTGGTCCCCAAACTCATTGGGTCCAAAATGGTTAGACTAACCACAATATATAGGACACACTCCATATAAACATGTGCATATTTAGATGAAGTTTGAATTTCATGCACATCTTAGCCATTTAGGATTTGATGGAGTATATCCTACATAATGGATCAAAAGAAAGCAAGCATGCTACAAGTATAAACAAATTACATATAAGCATGCACCAAAACCTTTAAAGATCCAAGAAAGATATACTTTGGACAAAACACCAAAAGAATTAGATAAGGCATAGAGGTGCCACAAAACAAATTTGTTGTCCAAGTTATATCTAAGAAGCAAATCTCAAAAGATTTGTTCAACAAAGTTCAACAAATGAACTAAGAAGAAACCATTGAGCATAAAGGATGAAATAAAGCAAACATGCTCAAGGATTTATCTCATTCAAGCAAATAAATCATGTAAGAAAGAATGAGATAGCAAACTCCCCAAAAGAGCAAGGTTCAAACAAAATAAACCAAACCCTATACACTTTTCACAATGGCACAATGTACCGTAAGGAAAAGGTTTGTCTTCCAAAACAAACATTTGATATGAATCAAGAGAATTTATCAAAAGATTTTTCAAAGGAACAAGGAAGACACATGGGAGCAACAAAGATTTGTTGGAAGTAAAATAAGGCAATAAGAAACAATCCAAGGTGAAGATGATCCAAAAATTCAACCACATACAAGGTTATCAATTGTCAAAGACAATGAGTATATTGGAAATAATTTCCGGTGGAGTATTGACAATGTTAGAAAGGATCAACTTCACAATAAAAGGCATAGGATAAGTATATAGAATTGAGCACTATGCACGGATGAAGATTCTTGATAGCTTCAACTAGTCACACAATCACGCACGGCAATGATTAGAATAACTTGAAGCAAACGGTGTCCCAAATAAGATATAGAGATATGTATTTGAGGAAAAACCGCACCAAGAATTTCTTATTCAAACAAGAACCAAAAGATGAGCAATAAAATCTTTTTACTACAAGTGGAGCTTGTTTGAGCAAACATGCCACCTAGAAACAAGATAATTAAGAGCATCAACTCTAAGTGGCATAACCTCATATGTTCACATTTTCTAGGCTTGTGATATGTACAAAACATATTACTCCCCCATAATGTGATAAGTCATTTCTTCCCAAACAAGAGGCAACTAAAATTTAACTAGAGATGATTAATGGATATTTTAGAATTTGAATTTCTCATGAGTATGACACACCACATAGTGACTAGATAATCTTGCAATATCAATACTAAGTGGTGGTACCCATGTACACATTTTTAAAGAAAGAGAGATGCACAAAGCATATCACTCCCCCAAAATGGGATGTTCCATTAATCACTTCAAAGAGAGCCAAATAAAATATCATCAAGATGCATTAGGCTCAAAACAATACACAAGTATATGATGAGTCAAACAAACATACTTGAATACACAAGATAGGTAAGTAAGACACAACACATACACACAAATATTTGGTACAAAACCAAACATGCAAAGGGGCAAGTAACTTACAATATACATGAAGAGTTGAAGTATAAGTTACCGCAAAGAGGAACATTGAATATAAGATATAGATGATAATCCATACGACTTGGCTTGGTAAGAATACAATATATGAAGATCCCTTAATTCTTCATGAAGTAGCCAAGTCTCCAATGACCTCAACATGCACCTATTGATCACGTTTGAGCTTGTTGGTCCCCAACCAAGTTGGGTCCTAAGAAGTTAGTCACAATAGGCTTGGCAACCCAAATGGTCCTTTTCTTGAGACCACTTTGAGTTCCAACAAACTTGGCAAACACATTGCCATCCTTATCCTTCCCTAGAGAATAATCATCATCAACAATTATAGGGTTAGATAAGGTACCACTTAAACATGAAGAAGCAAAGTGCCCCTTCACACGGCATAAGTAGCAAGTGTTCCCCTTTCTCTTCTTTATTGATTTCTTATCTTGGGGAACAACATCTTGATTCTTCTTGGGAAGTGGCCTATCTTCAACTTGAGGTCGAGCATGAGCTTGACCTTGACCTTGTGGTCGTTTCCCTTGTTGTTTCTCACTCAAGTGCTTCTTCTTCTTCTTCAATGGGCATGATCTAACATGATGCCCTTCAACCTTGCACTTGAAGCAAACCAACTTGGCCGGATCCTTGACTTTGTCTTGGCCCTTCTTCTTGTTGCTCTTGCTCTTGGACTTGTTCTTGTTATTGGAGTTGAATCCAAGTCCACTCTTGTCATTGGGGGATTGTTGCAAACTCAACATCTTGTCAAGTGCGGATTTCCCTTCATGACGCTTTTCCAAGTCTTTCTTTAAAGAAAGGACTTGGGCCTCGAGCTCTTTTATTTCCTCTACATGGTTAGTAGAAATACAAGTACTAGAGGAAGTATAAGTTTCATTGTTAGAGCAACAAGGCAAGGCAAGTAATCCAACACAAGGTGTATCACTAGTTTGACTAGATGGATTACAAGGACTAGCACATGGCAATTTAGCATTTGTAGTAGAGATTGTGCTAATGTCCACATGAGGCTCACAAGATGTTACCTTAGTGATACTAGCCTCATGAGCTAACTTTAGCCCATCATAGGAAATTAGAAGGTCATCATGAGAGCCCGAGAGCTTTTTATGACTTTCTTCCAATTCCCTATAATTGCTAGTTAGCAACTCAAGTTGAGCCCTTAACTCAACATTCTCCTTTAAGATAGATGCTTCACAAGAAGTAGAGTTAGTAGCACAAGCATCAACAATAGTTTTCTCATTTTCATGCTTATAGGATTCAAATTTTTGTGTGAGCATAAAATTAGTATGCTTCTCATCTTTTAGCTCATGCTTGAGGAGAGTGAATCTCATTTCCCCATTTTCAACATGGGACTCCAACTCCACTATGGTTTCCCTATATTTACTCAAGGTATCCATAGAGTGTTCGAGATTAGCACGAGCTTCTTTATTACCATGAAGAGAAGCATATACCATTGCCATATTATGCACCAATATATTATATTCTTCATCATTATCATCATCACTCTCATCATTAGAGGAAGTGTTAGGAGTCAAAGTAGGAGATACCTTTGATCCATTTGCCATAAGGCACATGTGCATACCGGAGGATGAAGATGAAGAAATTCTTGAATCCTTATTTGAAAACATGTCTTGATCCATAGAGTGTTCGGTTTCCTCTACATTGTTAGTCAAACAACTAGAGGAGATAGAAGCATTTTGATTATGGGAGCAAGACAAGGCAAGCATATCATCATGGGATTTATGTGAGCAATTTACACATGATATGCGAGGACTATCAACACAAGCATGTAGATTATTTTCAATGCTAGATGTGTCTAAGTCCAAAGAGGAAGCATTGCAATGGGATAGAGATGAAGAATCATCACTATTGAGCACAATATCAACATTGCAATTTTTCTCACCACTCACCATATCATTACCTCGTGTCTTGCTACACGTTGGTGAAGTGGAAGAAGATGAGAACTCATCACGGCCGGAGGTGGAAGCAACTTGGAGCTCTTCATGATGTGAAGGGGAAGAGAGCTCCTCGGAGTCACCACCAACCAAATGAGAAGTGGATCCACCAAACATTTCCTTAAGCTTGATCCACATCTCATGAGACGATTTTCGCTTTATATATATCAAGAACCTATGAAAATCTGGTCTCAAAGAGAATACAAGCTCATTAGATACTAGAGCTTCAAGATGTAAGTTTTTCTCATCCTCTAAAGATAGATTTTGAGGGTCCATCGGAGGAGAAAAACCTACATCTAGAAATTGCTCAATGTTTGGACACAAGGTCCGAAGTTTGCAAAGCAAGCAATTTCGCCACAAAAGATAATTTGTGCCAACAAAGATAATTGTGTCATTGTGCACTAAATTACTAGCCGACATCTTTACTCTCAAGGCGGTGAAGCCTTAAACAAGGAGAGACCTTGCTCTGATACCAATTGAAAGATCGAGATGTCGCCTAGAGGGGGGGTGAATAGGCAATTACAAACTCTTTCGGATTTGTCTTGTAAGAATGCGGAATTAAACTATCGTTTAGTTTACAAGCACAAACCCTAGATATGCTAAGCTCAACTAGGTATAACAATAACAACTAGAGCTAAGCAAGATAGGCACAAGATATATGTAGCACAAGTGATAGCAATATATATATATACTTCAAGCACGATGGCTATCACAAGGAAAGAGAGCTCGGGTATAGAAATAACCGAGGCACGCGGAGACGAGGATGTATTCCCGTGTTCCCTTGCTTTGCAACAAGGTACGTCACGTTTGGAGGAGTGGAGGTCCCACGAAGGATTCCCCGCGCCACGAAGGCTCACCCTATTCTCCGAACCACACCCACGAAGGATAATGGCCCTTTCCTTATGGTTAGCTTTTCCTCCGCTCCGGAGATGGCAAGCTCCACAACCACTTCACAAGCTCCACGAAGGAGAAGCCCGGGCCTCTTCACAATCTTCTTGAAGAGATCACCGGAGCACCAACCGCCAAGCCAACTAGGAGGTCACCCTCCAAGAGTAACAAGCTCACGGTCTCTCACTCGAACAAATCGTGGTGGAGAGCTCAACACTATGCAATGATGCAAAGCAAGAACACCGGAGGTGTTCAAGTCCTTCACACTCAAATCCCACCAAAGCAACGAATGCTAGGATGAGATTGGAGAGGAAGAACAAGGGGGAAAGTCAACCAAAGACTTCAAGATCTAGATCCCAAGAGATTCCCTCACTTAGAGAAGAAATGGTTTGGTGGAAGTGTAGATCTAGATCTCCTCTCTCAAATCCTCAAATATGAGCAAGAATCATGGGGGGAACAAGAGAGAGAGCAACTTCTTCAAATGCAACAATGGAGGTGAGAGAATGGGGAAGAAGTAGTTGTCTCAAGGTGGAAGAAAGCTATTTATAGCAAGGGAGGAAAAATAACCGTTGGGGAGAAAACAGCTCTTAAAATCGCGGAAAAACAGAGGTGGCCGGGCCGGTTGACCGGATCTTGGGCCGAGGAGGCGGTCAGCAGTCCGGCCCAACCGAGCCACCGACCGGGCGGAGCGGAGAGGCGCACAGGCGGCAGACAGCCACAGGCGCGCGGGAGGGAGCGGCGGGCGTGTGGAGGGCGGCGCCGGTCGAGGCCGCGCGGGCGCGAGGCGCGGCCGAAGGCGGAGAGGCGGCCCGGTGCGGCTCCCGGTCGGACCGGAGGGCTGGCTGGGCTGCCCGGCGCGTGGGCCGGTGGCCGCCCGGTCCACCGGGTGGGCCGGCGTCTGGCCCGGCAGGCCGGGCGCCCAACCGGCAGCCTCCCCCCTTTTCCTTTTTCTTTTCTTTTTCTTCTTTTACTCTTTCTTTAATAACTTTTGCTCCCGAACCCCGATTCGAATGAAACCAGTTTTGTTTGGAAGATAACAACAAATGCTATCCTATGAAAAGTGAAAACACAAGAATCTATAGGAGGGGATTTTATCATGAATATAAAAGGTAGAACCTTATATCATGAATAATCGGTAAAATCACCCAACCTCGAAAACGCAATAGAAGATGCATGCGGATTCCGTTTTCGATGAACTTGGGCTTGTTGTAAAGCTAGCAACAAGCTCAAGAACCTCACACAGAGAAACACCAAGAAGCAATAAGGATATGCAAAGTATGCAAAGGGTTGAGCTCCCTAAGACGATGTGATCAAGTTACTCAACCGAAAGCCCCTCTTAATAGTGCGGCTATCTATCCTATAATCCGGTCTCCCATCAACCACCTTGAGACCGGTAAAAGGAAAACCTAGCAAGGCCATACCTTTTCCTTGCGCATCCCGCTTGATCTTGATGATAACTCTTCAAGCTTCACTCAAGTCGGAATGCCTCTCTTGATCAATGTTGCTTTGTGAAGACTCACAAATGCTCCCCCATACACTATGATGGGAAAGCTCCATTGACACACATCTTCACATGTCCATTAACACCAAATGGACGGCAAGCTTCAAGCATGTGATCCACTCAAGATGCTCATCTTGAACTTGCCCAACTCAACCTTGTATCTTCTCATACTCACTTAAGATAGAGCATGGCTAATATTGAGTTCCACATAAGAACTCCATCTTCATTTCTTCTTCTTGATCATATCACATATATATCTTCATACCGATGATCTTGATGCCAATACACAAGGTATACCTTTATCTTCATGGCATCCATACTTGAATCCAACACATGGAGTACAAGTAGTACCTATGGAATATTCCTTCATATAAACTCAATGAAAACATTAGTCCATAGGGGTTGTCATTAATTACCAAAACCACACATAGGGGCAATGTACCCTTACACTTTTGCCAGGGTTTTGCCTATTCGGGCCGGGTTTGGGATCGATTTATAGGCCAGATAGTCGGGCCAGGCCGGGGTCGGGCATGACATTTTAGGTTCGGGTTTGGCTCGAAGCCCGGCCCGGCCCGAGTTTTGCCCATGTGTCACGTACGGTCACGGTCGTATGTGAACGCGTGGCAACGTGGAGCCCACCCTGGTAGCGAGCGCTATTTTTGACGGGGCACACCTTCTTATGGAAAAGGTAAATTTGGCAAAAAAAAACACCTAGTAAAATGAATTATAAAAAGGACAATATGTGTGTAGAATTAGCATAAAAGAACATCTCCAACGTGGCGGCAGCCTCCCTAGCTGACACGTGGGCCTTCGTCCGCTCGATGTTCGCTTCGTCGAGCGGCGGCTGCCTCCACCAGGTGTGGCGGCGGCACGCTCTCTCGCAAGAGACATGGCCCAACTTACATTAGGAACTATTCAGTGTAGAGTTCGCCTATTTTGTTCGTTGATCTTTGTTACTATGATTTTTGGTCTGAAAATGTTAAATACGAGTATTATCTATGTCATGACTTTTTCATAAGTTCTCAACAACAAAAAGTTGGCAAACGGAGCTAGTGCACCACAAGCCCCGGTACACCAGTGGGTCCGCCCATGCTCAGAAAGCATCAATGCTGCAAACCCACCGGCCAAACACCAAGGACGGTGATTCAGTTCAGCGCCCTGTATTATATGTGCATTCAGAGTACAACACGAATACACGATACAAGATCCATTGCACCTTACAGGAAGATATGAGAACGGCAAATGCGATTCCTCCAGATGCAGCTTGAACCATATATCTAGTTTAGTACATCAAGTTCAGAAGAGTCGTGCATTACACTGCTTGCTACAGAATATGAGAAGAATCTGATGAAGTCCAACAGTCAGTCTACACAAATCTATAAAAAAAAATGAATCGAAGATGACACTAAACAACAACGAAAAGGAAATAATGGAAAATGTGTCAAATTGTGGCAAAGAATGCTGAAGAGAACTAAAACTTTACAATAGTTGAACATTGGGCTCAAGATTCTTCCTCTCTGCTTATTTGGGATGCCGCCTGAAGCTCAGAACAGATGGCACAGATGGAGACCAAGGTATATATCCCAAAGAACAGCAATGCATATGTACCGGACAAGTGTTTTCTTCAGATGCTATGAGTAGACCGCACCAACTGTCACCTCCTCAAAGTGCTTGATATCACCTGCCAAACGCTTCATGTTATCATCGTAGACGTATGGTACCCCCTCGAACATTACGGTACTGCCATTGGTGGGTTTTGGCACAAACTCCCGGCAAGGCTCCTCCATGACATTGATAGAGTTATGGTAATGGTAGTATCTGATCAAGCTTTCTGTGTTGTGGGTTGTCCTCCCATAGACGTTTTGTGACATGTGCACGCCAGTGGCATATGCATTCCGAGCTTGAATTGCATACTTGCGATCCCGTCTGACTCCAGTGATTGAGTTACGGAAAACAAGCTTTTCAAACCCCCATTGCCTGAAGACCAATCCAATATAAATGTGTTAGTACTGGAAAGTTTGTCAGACAGATCACAACGCGTGCACGAATATGCACTGAAATTATTTACGCTGAGGTAAATTTCAAACAAATGATGCAGATATGTTCAAGAAAATGCAGATCATAATCCTTGCTCAAAAACTAAAGCAGCCAGCACCAGTTGTGTTTCATTCATTTGTTTAACTGTACAACTGAGATAAAACAATCACATTAACTGAGTAGGCCATGATTTTTTTTTCTCGAAAAAGGTGGTTGAAACCCCCGGACTCTGCATCAATATCTTGGTCATTTCTCAAATAACTACAACAACCAAAGTCAGGTTGGACACAGAATACTATTCTGAGGAAATATTTCAAAGAAATAATCATGAAACAAGTAGCATTCCACTTCTCATCTACTAAAAGACCCTTGCCAGATATGAGTGTTGATGCAAAAGTATTAGGTCTCTCCTAGTGAAACAACATACTGATGGCTACCCCATGATTGAGTTTGTTTATGTCATCTCAACACTAGCTTTGTTACTAACATACTGCAGACTTGTGTTCCTAGGATTAACTTTCAGCTATCCAAAAGAATATAATAAAGGCCATATGCATCAGGTCGTACCCCTTACAGAAGCTGACAGTATAGGATTTCTTGTAAGGTTCAATCACAAAACAGATCGTGTGGCAGACAATTTGGTTTGGGCCAACTGATACTTCCTCCAGATCAAGAAAAAGTGACGTTTTGCATGATCTTCAGAATGTAACTTGACAACTAATTTCTATTACGATATGTTTATAATGACTAATAAATAAAAGCACAATACAAAGAAAATACTTCACGAGAAATCTGTACATATGATTCTCAAGTTTTGAGTGAAAATATTTAAAACAATATTGGCGAACAAAAATTTCAAAGTTTGTCCAAGACCTGTTCAAAACATAACTTATTTGAGAATTGGAGGTAGTAATAATAATAAAATCATCATCATGGAACAAAATTGTTATCTGTTCTGAACAAGTCATGAACAGGCGTAGGATGAACTAGAAGAGCTCAGTTGCAAGATTACAAGTTGCCTTCTCATGGCATTGTCAACCTGATCATTCTTCTGTTGTACGTTTGGACAATTACATTCAATTTCACCCAACGTTGTCCACAGAGACAATCATATATCTTCTTAAATACAAAAGAACTCATGTATCTTCTTAAATACATCAAAATAAGTGTGTAGTTTTGTCTCTGAAACTTGAACGTAAATATCATTATTTTATAGGTTTACAAATTACATTAAGTATAAATTACTGTTTGATGTTCTGATTTGGAGACCGTGCCAACTTTTTTGTGAACTGTAGGGAGTACAAGTTAGTTTACTTGGATAAGATTTCCATTCATGGGTACTTTTGAAGCACTTTCAAATACTCCAATAAAATCCAAGGAAGCAAAGAGCAGAACCAAATAGAAATGGACAAGCAGCAGTTCAGTTCATAGCAAAAATATAACACAAAATAGGGTTCATGTATGTACATGTTGCGTACTAGCTTTATGAAAATTGATTAAGACACATTCAAGACTCTGATTTAACCTTGATGGTTAGCCTCTACGACTCTATATCCATTGAAATACTACATTTTGCTTCATGCAATTTCCTAGTGGTGGCAGCCGTAGAGACATAAATCTCGGGTATTTAACTTATTGGGATTTCTCGCAGGCAAAGTGAACATGAAAATCCTAGACAGGGAGAAGATATTCTTTGGACAGGGAAGTGCCAAAGCAAAAAGAACTATATAATTTACTTATTTTTTCGAAAGGAGATACCAATTACAACATAATGTCTAGAGGTAGTCGAGACATCAAGGATGCACACAAAACTACCTGTACTCCTCTAGTGACAAGTACTTTTGCTTTACGATTTAGAAATTTGTATGTAGCGAATAACCTGGCACCACAAAGGAATAAGGTTCACTCCTTCAAAGCAAAAGAAGAACTCAGGAAAGTAGCACCAATTGCCAGCAGTATTTCACAAGCAGGCCTAAGTTTAATTTAGAAAGTCCCACAGATAGCTTATGGCAGTGGACCAAGGTCAAACGGCCTTCAGTTTAATTAGTAAGGAACGAAACAGTCACTAGACGACCAACCTACCGCATAAACAAGTGTGGCTAGGTTCTTGAAGCATGTGTGCGGATAAAGAAAACAAACAGACAATGACTGGAGCTGCATTGTAAGAGACACTTATCTGTCCAGGAATGCTATGCGGTAAAAAGAGAATATCTTGCGCCGATTGCAGTATTGTATTGCACGAATCTATGCTGGATTCCAACAGGAATAGACAATTGCAGCAAGATCAACATAAAGAAAGCAGGCAAGAAAAGCATACCTCGAGTAGTCCTTGGTTGGATCCTCCACGCAGAGCTTGCTGGACATGGGGTTCTGCTCAATGGTGAACTGTGTGTACTGCTCGAGCTGGCCGAGCACCTCCTCCAGCGTCCGCCCGTCGGGGAGGTAGATGTACTCGTCGACATCGAAGAAGAATGTCCAATTCGCGGCGTGGCGGTACCGGTGGAGGCAGTCGTTCACGACCAAGAACTGATTGTAGTAGTAGCCATCGTACTCTGCTTGGGCCCTGATGTCCTGTAGAGTGACCCGGCCGGCCTTTAGCCACGGATCTAGCACCGCCCTGACCTCCGGGCTGACGCCGCCGGCGTCGTGGAGAACAAAATGCGAGCTTGGACCGAAGAAATGCGCGTGGTAGGCCAGCCACTCGCGCATGCGCGGCGCGCTGATGTTGCCGTAGAGCGAGGAGCCGCAGTAGAGGTACTGGTAGGGGAAGGGCGGGCGGAAGCGGGCCTCGTCGTAGGACCCCGGCGCCTCCTCGAGCGCGACGAAGCGCTCGTAGCGGCGGGAGGCGGTGGAGTAGTAGGCGTGGACGAGGAGCTTCCCGCCGCGGTTGCCGGCGTTGGGGTTGGACGGGAAGGTGCAGTTGACGATGACGACGCTGTAGACGCGGCCGTAGCCCCAGTCGGGGAGCATCTTGTACGCCTTGGTCCGGACGGGCCTCGGCGCGCCGCCCCCGCCGGCGGCGGCCGGGTCCGGGTTGGGGAGCCACTCGCACTTGAAGTAGGGGGTGCCGAAGACGTGCGCCGGCTTGGACGCCAGCCCCACGATGGCGAATGTGCGGGGGCCGCCACGGTAGGCGCCCATCTGGACGAACAGCGCCGCCGCGCTGCCGTACGGCCGGAGCTCCCGCTTGTTGGGGTCCTTTAGAAGACGGGGTGGCGGCGAGATTGGCCTTGTCGCTCTGGCGGCGGTTGTTGATGGGGCTCTGCCGGCTGTGGAGTTGGAGAGGGGTACAGCGGCGGCGGCGGTGGTGGTGGAGAGGGAGGATGCGACGGTGGTGGTAGTTGGAGGAAGGAGTGGGCAGGAAGAGGAGGCAGAGCGGGTGATGGCGAGGATTGGCTGGTATGGGTGGAGCTGCCAGAGCGCCATGATGAGGGTGAGCAGCACGAGCGAGGCAATGAAGGATTTGATGTCGAGGCAGGAGATGCTGAATGCGGCACCGCCGACGCCGCCGCCGGCGTCTTTCCTCACGGCGGCGGGCTTCATGGAAAGATGGGTTCTCTGGGTCGATCTGCTCTGCTTCCGGACTGAATGTGCGTGCGGAGGGGTCAGTGGAGCAGGAGTGTCCTTGCCAACTTTATCCTAGCTTCTTGGGGAGCAGCTATGGTAGTAGCTCGATTTGTGGGGAATGCGGAACCAGCCAAGCAGGCAGATCGATCGACTGCAAGACGATGTAGAGAAGGAAGTGGGAGATGGGGGAGTGGAGAAGGAAATTGGGGAGAAATCGGCGGAAGAAGTGGAGTGAGGGCCGATGAGTGATGAGGCTGTGTGGCTATGTGGGTGTGGGGAGCTCGGGATTCCTCTCTTTCTCTGTTTTCCCTTTGGACTTTGGGGCTTTTGCTGTGGGCTGTGGGGTTCTACGGGCACAAGGGACAACAGTAGGCGGCTAGGCCCTTCTAGCTTCGTTGAGAACTTTGAGATCTGCTCAATAATTCATTGTGCCCGTAGATCCCATACTTGGAAACAAAATCCTCCCTATGTTTTTATACATAATAAATCCACCACGTATTGTAAAACTCTGATTAATAATTTTATCAACATAAGATGACTTATGTCATCAAAAGTGTATCATTAGGTTCATATTTGAAAATTGTTTCCAACTAGGAGTATATGTTTTAGGTGTTATATAATTTATATTTTATTGATTATTATTTTTTACTTAATGTGTTGGCTCTATAAAAATGCAGGGCTTTCTACGTAGTGGGGAAATAAATATTCCCTCTAGCAGTATTGAAAAACAAAACACCTGCAGAAGTCGGCGCTACTCAAGTTTGACCATATTTGTAGATAAAAATATGAGTTGTAATATCAAATCAATATTAATAGAGATACCATGAGTTGATGTTTTAGTTTATACAATTTGCCAAACTTAGCTGGCTTTGACTTATGTCGTGTTTTTTGGAGCGAAGGCCGTATTATTTGTTAGAGCAACTATATCAGATTTTCTAGAGAACTTCACTAAAATGGTTTAAATAAGACTTGTATAATTTTGGATTGTGATGGAATGGGTGTTTAATAGATTCCTTATATGTATTTTCCATGTTCCATCTTTCTTTCCTTTGTGCATGTAAACTCATGTTAACTTGATTATTACAACACAAAAATTCCTCGTATGTTTTGAAATGAGGCAAAATACTATCCATATTACCCTAATTGCAATGACCTCTATCAACTTTCCATTTTCTATACGAATTTTGCATTCACAACATTACTCTTGCTACAGTTGAACTAACCGATGACGCCAATCTACATGGATGCCCATTTGTTGAGAATCCAAGCGCAAAGTGATGTAGCAAGTGTGTTTTCCCTATAAGAGTGACCTGCGGGTTTATATCGAACACTCGGGGGAGGGGGGAAATAGAATTAAGCTTCTCTTTCATATTCATTTATCCCTAGTGGGGTAACAATAGAGAGGTAAAACCTATAGTAGGACTCAAACTTTTTATCACTATCTAGTTCCATACTGCCATATTACTCCAACTAATTAGTGCACATGTTCCCCCTCTCATGCCCCATCATACTAGTTGGATCAAAACAAGTAATCAAAAGCGGGGTACATAATATACATCTGATTATACACCAAATACAATCTGAAAATTGCTATCTCAAATACTCATCTCATGAAAACCAAAGATCCACCACAAATGGATTACAAATAGATGTCTCTTATGGCACTAGACCATTGATAGCATGGAAAATAGATGTCTCTTTTGGAACTAGACCATTGATAACATGGCAGAGATAAGACAAGCTAGTTTTACAAACACATATCCCAAGTGTGGACTACTCCCTCTTCATCATGGTGATGAAGGAGATGATGTTGGAGAGGTTGGACATGCGAGCGGACGGCATCCATCGGCGTTCCCCCTGTAATCTTCGCAGGATCTCCTCCGTTTCGTGTTTCTGTCTTTGTGGTGAGCCGTACTCCGAGTTCACTATCGGTGCATATTATATATTGGCGTTTTTAGGTCAAGATGAATCCAGGGGTGCAAACATAGACGGCATCGAAAGTTTGAGGGTGGAGATGGAGCCGACTAGTACATGGTAGAGGTATCAAGCCACATGATGGGCCCTATCTTGTGACCCCTCTTGCTCTTGGTGATGTCCATGTGCTTAGGGCCTTCTTCTTCCATAAAATAAATTGCGTGGAAAAAATTCCAGGTCAATTTGAGTTCGCGGAGGTTCCTGAAAGTAAAAAAAATGCAAAACATGATTTTCTTGTCTCTGGGGTTATAATACAAATAAAAGGGCCATTTTAGAGAAATCCCTAAATTCACTTTAAAACATAATTATAACTAATTATATGATAGAATATGGCACAATAAATTACAAAGATCATAGATGCATTTTACATGCATCACTAACCAAATCAACAAAAGATAAAAAGGAAGAAGAACCCACCTCTTGTCTGCATCAGATCGGAAGTTACCTCCGACATCACCGAGATGATGGACGCTAGCATCGACCATTGGAGATGGCCCAAAACTGCACAGACGTGGGCATGAGCTGTTGGTTACCCTCAAGTGTAGGGGATAATTATAACATCTATCAGTATTTAAGTATATAGTCATTCATGATTGTACACTAGTGTACGTTAATATTCTATTTGAACAATAGGGCAAGTTTCCTGCAATGCATTTTTTTATTTTTTATGATTGTTAGGGAATGGGAAGTAAAATGTAACATCCCAAGTTTCAACAATAATGAAATCAAGAGAGAGTTTCAATTACTCAAATTTTGCAACAAACAAAAACTTTTTATATGCATATAGTGTCACATATAGTTTCATGCATATGAGTGATTTTATTTTGTGCAATTGCCATGATGGGTGCTGATATGTTGATCACTTGCTATTAAACCCCAATCCATGATCATAACACCTCTTTTGGAGAAGAATAAAAGAAATACCAATTTGGGTCTAATACCCTCACATACATATATGCCAATTATGCAAATCATCACCAAAGGCCACCATGGCTTGATCTTTGGTTTCTAAAATACTTATATAACTCAAACAAACCCAAATGCATCAAAGAAACCAGAATCAAATCAAAATTTAACTCAAAACCATCTCACATGTGATGATGGTCAATTGGGTGCTTTTTAACATGATCCCCTCTTTACCCCTCTGGTTAAATCATTTCCTAATCTAAGCTTGGTCAACCAAAGCTATGTCATCCAAGACCATGTCAAGGTGATTAACTTTCATGTTGACCACCCTGGCTAGAGTGGACTAGGTTGACCAGTAGAGGTTTGACAAGTGAGGACTTTGAATCAATATGAAGATGATGCCAAATTTGAAATCTTGCAAACCAACTCAAATTTGACCACCACCACCACCATTCTACTACAAATAATATATGTTTCAAACCCACCAAAATTCATTCAAAAATTCGAAAATATTGTTCTTGCGGGCATTTCATCGAACACTTGGTGAGCACCACCCTGCCAACTCCACACTTTGCAATATCCAGTGGTTTTTAGCCTCAACCATCAAGCCTAGGTCATCCTCTGTACTCCCCTTGACCCTATACACCTTGCCAAGCAGAGAAGACAAGAAGTGATACACTGAATCATCACTCTTTGGCCAAGATCATCCATGCCGTGCCATGGCATGGACATGGACATGCTCCTTTTCTCTCTAGCCCTTCCCACCGTGCACCACCTTGCCAACGAGCTTCCCCACACTCCACTGAGTCTCCTCGACACCAGCCCCGGTCGGTTCATGCACTGCACGCACCAGAACACACGCGCCTAGACGTGCCAGTGACGTGCACGCGTGCGCCAGAGCGCGCACGGCGAGCGCCACGGACACGCCAGAGCACGCGGTCGCCTCGCTCGCTCGCGCCACCTCGACCCTTCTCCGCTCGCCAGCACCTGCACCACGCCACCAGGAGACGCCAGGACACGCCCACCTGCCCGCGGGAACCCTGTAGACGACGACCTCGTCGACGACTTCCGCCATGGCCCGTGAGCTCGCGTCACCCTCCTGCTCTCGTCCTTGCCTCTTTTTCACCGCAATCAAGCCTGGCGTGACCGCCATGACATCGCCAACACGCGCGCGTCATCGCCAGTCCACTAGCTCCCCTGTAGACGCATCGCCATGATCGCCACCTCCGCAGCACCTCGGCCTCGACTCGCCGCTATAAAAGGAGGCCTCCCCGCTCCAAATCAACCACACCAACAGCTTCCCCTCTCCTCTCTCTCCCTCCTCGACCTCTCTCTGCTTGACATTGCCCACCATAGACCACCAATTGCTCCATCACTGCCCGTGCGCCACCGCAGAAGCTCGCCGGAGCTAGACGCCACCCCTGGAGACAAAACTGCTACAGGCTGCTTCCTCTACCTCGCCAACGTCTTCTCCGCGCCTCGCCGACCCTCGCCGCGCCGCCGGTGAGCCGTCGACCCCCTACCTGCGCCGCCGGTGCTCTCCCCTCTCGCCGGAGACGACGACCCTCGTCGTCCGTTCGATCTCCGTCTAATCGTGCGGTTTAGATCTCGCGTACCGTTTCGCTGAATTAAACACACTGACGCGTGGACCCCACGCTGTCAGGCGGCCCGTTGCGTGGACGCGCTACTGGGCCGGCCCACTTTCCTCTTCCCCTGTGCAGCCCGTTTAATTTCCCGCCTAAGCCCACCGTTTGAATTTGAATTTTCGAATTTAGTTAATTACCCCCTGATGCTGTTTTCAAAATTAAATAGAATAAAATCTACCAAACCAAATTTAACAAATTTTATATATTTGGAAACCTTGTGAAAATATCTACAAAACTACACTGGTCCCAACCCTAGATTATTTATAGAATAAATCTGAAAAAATAAACAAGGCAGGGCCTTTTTCCACTTCAATTAATTATTAAGAATTAAATAAAAATGCTTTTAAGTTGAAACCAACTCTCAAAAATCATTTTTCAATATATCTCTCTAAATATGTAAAAATATTGCATAGTTGTTTGTATGATCATGGCCTTGTTTAAAAATTGGCCCTATGGCTATTTATAGTACATTTTAAATAAACCTATCATTTATTAATAGGTATGAGAGCTTCTCTCTCATTTAAATCTTGTCTCAACCAAGTTAATATGAAGTAGAGACCATGGTCAATTTTAAACTCATATTAAATTAATTGATGATATTAAATCATTAATCATGAGTATTAAAATGCATGAGGTGATGTACCTCATTTAAATCATTTTCCCAAAGGATACTTATGAAGAGGTTGACTTTGGTCAACCTAGGTCATATGATATTAATTGAGGAAATTAAATCTTAATAAGATTCAATGAGAGGAAATTATTTTCTCTCAAGCAATAAATAGAAACACAAATTAATATTTATAATGAGAGGAAATTATTTTTTTAAGAATAAAGTTAAACCCACCCACCTAATAAGCATGTTGTTATGATAGCTTAGTAGGAGTGATTCATGTGTGTGCTTAGTTTAGTATTTAAGCTTTGTGTGGTGATGGTGTGTATTATACTCGTATTTAGACGCTAGTACCGAGGAGTACACCGAGGAGGAGGAGGTCTACTTCCAGGGAGAGGAAGACCACTTTGATCAGTACACCACTCAAGGCAAGCTAATACCCTTGCAAAGTGCAAAGCCCTCCAAGAGCAAAGCACCCCACCTTTTACTTTATGTTTACTAAACCTATCCCAGTTTTCATTACAAGTTTTGCTTTTGAGTTTTATTACTTTATTTTATCAAGGTACTTTTTGATTCATGATTCACTTGGTCTAGAGTAGAAACCATATTATCAAAGTTAGTCTATGGCAATCAAGCTAAGTAGCACCCCTCATGACTAGTGGCTAGTGCTAAATAACTAAAATTGACTACGCTAGATGGGAACATTGTGATATGAAATGACTTTGAAGGATTGAAGGTGAATATGACTTGAATGAAATGAATGACTTGGTGACTGAGTTAAAAACTAATGGTTGGGTTTGGATGCGATACCTTTCCAATATACAAGTACCCCCACAATACCTGATTATGGGTAGGGTCTAACTAGAAGTTTATATGTCTTAGTATGGGTTCCCTCTAACAAGCGTCATAGGGGTTATGCCGAGGCTGCCTCCGAGAAATGTGAAATGACGTGAATGAGGTGAACTGTCCGGCCTGTGCAGTTCCCGGGTTGACGGTTTGTTTTCACCGGGAGGCCAAGCTCATGGGGAGAGGTGCCTATAGGATGTGTAAGTGAACGGTTAGAGTTGATGATCCGCGTACTGAGTTACGATTATTCGAGTTGTCTCGACGGATGTAATCAAATGTTGTGGCACAAGTGTGCAACCTCTGCAGAGTGTAAACTATTCGAATAGTCGTGTCCACGGTTACGGACAATTGGAAAGGCCATCTTTCCTTCATTAGAAATTTTATTTGAAAAGGGATGGTTGAATTTGAAGTGGTGACTTGAACTTGAAACACAACTGAGTTGTGGGAATGACACTAATGTTCCCACTTGAGCTAGTTAACTTATGCTTAGTCTTGATGAAATACTTATGAACTGAAACTGGCTTTATGCAAATAAAACTAGAGCTTAGCACCCTCTTATTAAAGTTGATCTTAGTTACTTAGTATTAGTTTGCGAGTACTTTGAAGTACTCACGGCTGTGTCCCTGGCTATTCAAATGGCCAGAATATGAAGAAGAGCAGCAGTATGAGGATGACGGTCAGCAGGACGTCTACAACAACTAGGAGTCGCCTGACGTCAAGCGTTGGCCTGTGGAATAGATAGTCCACTTCTATTACGCTTCCGCTACTATGTTGTTCGTTGATCAATAGATCAACTATTTGTGTAATATTGGATCATGTGATCCCCTTTTGTAAGACAATGACGGTTTGTAATGAATGATGACTTATGGTATCAACTGTTATGTCTCGCAACAACACTATTCCTGGGATTGCGATGAATGACATAATAGGCATCCGGACTTAAAAACCGGGTGTTGACAAGTTGGTATCAGAGCCATTGTTTGACCTTAGGAGACCCTAGTTTAGAATGGACGTTCTGAAAACTTTAGTTTCTAAAACAAATGAAGTAAATATTTGTGAAAAATTTACTCATGTTCTTCTCTATAAGATCTTTTCAAAAATGATAAGCCATGCTCCTCCTTTTAAATCCATCTAAAATTTTGCCACACTTGTTCACATCTCTAACTTACTCATCAATTTTCAGATGGAGCACTACGCCCAGACGGAGTCCTATGAGCTGGGAAACGGAGGAAGTCTGGTGTTCGAGCGCGACTTGTACCTAGTGTCCGAGAAGCTTGAACGCCCACCTCCCCAGTTCCACGGAGTCCGGATCCACAACACCCCCGGAGGGGAACAGCAGTGGATGATCACCGCTGACTTGAAGGGAAGCCCGGAGCCTCCCATATCGGAGAGGATCCTTTTCTCCTTCAAGGCATGCAACTGGGTGGACGGGCTTGCTCACGCCCTTCAGGAGGGACTTGCCCGGGTGTGCGGACAGAACATCGCCGCACTCCGGGGAACCCGCTTCGCCCACTTCGCGAGGCATGACACCATGGGAGAGCCCATGGCACTCTCTTCGCACCCGGTGCTCAAGCATCATGTGGAGCATCTGGACTTTATGCTTCATGAGACCCGGAAGGACCTGGAGCTGACGCGTGTCCACGCCCACCGTGCCCAGATGGCTTTGGCTCATCATGCCGACGCCATCAGGCTGCTCGCCAAGGACCGCAGGTCACTCCGCCTGCAGCGCGCCAAGAAGGACGCTACTATCACACGTCTTCGCGAGAAGATACGCACTTTGGAGGTGACTGTCCGGACCCAGCAGGACCAGATCCAGGAGATGGAGGAGGATGGAGAAGACATCCAGGGAGGCGATGACTTCCTGAGTGACGACAACGACTTTGAGGAGGATGAGTTCACTGATGAGGAGGACTACGAGTTTCTGGAGTCCGAGGAGGATGGGATCATTCCCATCGATGTGGATGAAGACGATGAGGAGTAGTTGCACTAGCTTCACTTACGTAGGTGTGAGTTGTATCCCGCACCATGTATCGTAGTTTGTGGAAGAAGGGTTCTTAAAACCCTTAGTGTTTTAACTTGTAATGTGTGATGTTTGTTGTGAATAAATAAAATGTGTGCTATGTTCATCATAAAAATATTTCAAGTTTTAAGTTTCAACTTAACTCAAAATAAGCCATAGAAAATTCCCTCTTATCTCATGATATATCTACCTGTTCAGATGGCCCCTCCAAACCGCAATCAAGATGCAATGATGCAATTGCTGCAAACCCTGTTGGCCGACCGAGAAGATGAAAGGGCTGAAAGGCAAGCCAACATAGCAGCACTGCAGCAGATCGCCAATCAGGGCCATGGAAACCATGATCATCCTGGATCCAAACTTAAGAATTTCCAAAACACCAACCCACCTGTCTTCAGCAAGACGGAAGAACCCTTAGATGCAGATGATTGGCTGCAAACTATGGAAAACAACCTGGAGGTAGCTGGAGTGGAGGAAAATGAGAAGGTGCTGTTTGCTACGCACTACCTTGCCGGACCAGCCAGCTTGGTGGACAAGCGCCCGTGCATTAAATGCCGGACAAATGATGACTTGGGCTGACTTCAAGCTCAAGTTTAGCAAGTACCATGTGCCACCAGGTTTGATCAAGAAAATGAGGGATGAATTCCGTGAACTGAAGCAAGGAAGAATGTCGGTGGTAGAATACCGCGACAGGTTCCTCACCCTGTCAAGGTACGCCCCGATGAAACTGACACCACCGAGAAACGGAAGGAGAGATTCCTCAACGGTCTGCACGATGAGATGCAGACAGTTTTAGTCAACATCCCCTTTGCCGACCTAGAAGCCCTCGTGGACTCTGCCATCCAGATGGAAGGCAAACTGCACCAGGCAAATGAAAACCGCAAACGCCGCATGATGAACCAAAGTGGGCCCAGCAATACCCCACGGTTTCGCCCCAGCTCAAGCGGTGGTTTCAACCCCAGAAACACCAAGCCCCAGAACCAGATGTCGCGCCCCGGTTTTCAGAACCGGAGCGGAGGAAACCCAAGGCCCGGAGGCCCCCACCACAACAACAACACAGCTATGTGCACCACAACAACAACCGCTCAGAGAGCCCCTGCCAACAACAACCCCAATAACTCCAACACAGCCCCGAGGACCGGGAGCAATGCTATCCCCGTCACTCCCAAGGACAAGGCCACTATCACCTGTTATGAATGCGGCATAGTGGGACACTACTCCAATGAGTGCCCCAAAAGGCTGGCCAAGCTCGCCGGCAACACCTTTGCACCAGCCCAGCAGCAGCGCCGTGTCTCCACCGGCAAGAAGTTTGCCCCCAACAACTCGAACAACCGCGGAGGTCGCCTCTACCACATGAACGCCGAGGAAGCCCAGGAAGCACCAGATGTGGTGCTGGGTATGTTCTCTGTTAACTCAATACCAGCAAGAGTGTTGTTTGATTCAGGAGCATCGCATTCATTTGTTACTGAAGATTTTGTGTGCACTAGTAAGATTCAACCAATCAGCTTGAAACATGTCATGATAGTTCAAATACCTGGATCAACAACTAAAGCTAGAAAATTTTGCAAAGAAGTACCCATCAGAATTCAAGAAATAGTGTTTTTTGCAAACTTAATTGTTCTGGGAACAAAAGGATTGGAAGTAGTACTGGGTATGGATTGGATGGCGAAACATCATGGATTGATAGACTGCGCCAAGAAGGCCATCACCATGACTAGTAGCACCGGAATAACAATAGAACATGTGTCTGAGAAACTACCCAGAAATTTCACATGCAACCAAAGTGTAGCCAAACCAACTCTGGATCAGATCAGGGTCGTCTGTCGATACTGATGTGTTTCCGGATGATCTACCGGTATGCCCCCGGATCGGGATATCGAGTTTATCATCGAGTTAATTCCTGGAACCGGACCTATAGCCCAGAGAGCCTATAGTATGAACCCAGCAGAGTTAGTAGAGCTGAAGAAGCAACTGGATGATATGTTGTTCAAGGGTCTGATTCGACCAAGTGCGTCGCCTTGGAGATCACCAGTTTTGTTTGTGGATAAGAAGGATGGTGCCAATCGGTTATGTACGGATTATCGTAAACTTAACGATGTCACCATCAAAAACAAATACCCCTTGCCAAAGATAGAAGACCTGTTTGACCAGTTGACCGGTGCCACCGTGTTCTCTAAAATTGATCTTAGGAATGGTTACCATCAGCTGAAGATCCGTGCATCGGATATCCCCAAGACTGCCTTTACCACAAGATATGGGTTGTATGAGTACAATGTCATGTCGTTTGGATTAACCAATGCCCCTGCCTATTTCATGAACCTCATGAATAAGATTTTCATGAACTTTCTGGATAAGTTTGTCGTTGTCTTCATCGACGACATCCTTATCTACTCCAAAACCGAAGAGGAACATGAGCAACATTTGGAGGTTATCCTAGAAACCCTTAGACAGCACAAGTTGTACGCCAAGTTCAGCAAGTGCGAGTTTTGGTTGAAAGAGGTTGGATTCCTGGGACACATCTTGTCTGCAGGAGGAATTGCTGTAGATCCCGCCAAGATCAAAACCGTTGAAGAATGGAAAACCCCAACCACACAGACCGAGGTCCGTGCATTTCTTGGATTAGCCGGATATTACCGCAGATTTGTTGAAGGATTTTCAAGCATTGCCAGGCCAATGACACAACTGTTGAAGAAGGACAAGAAGTTTGAATGGACTGATAAATGTGAAGCCAGCTTCCAGCAACTTAAGACCAGACTAACCACAGCCCCCATCCTAATCATGCCGGACATCACCAAGCCCTTTGACGTCTATTGTGACGCATCTAAGATTGGTCTTGGATGTGTGTTGATGCAAGAAGGAAAGGTGATATCTTATCTGTCCCGGCAGTTGAAGCAACATGAGCAGAACTACCCAACCCATGACCTTGAACTTGCAGCCGTAGTTTTAGCCTTGAAAGTTTGGCGTCATTACCTCATGGGTAATCGATGCGAGATCTATTCGGATCACAAGAGCCTGAAGTATATCTTCACACAGAAGGAGCTGAATATGAGGCAAAGAAGATGGTTAGAGATAATCAAGGACTATGATATGGAAATCCACTATCACCCGGCAAGGCCAATGTGGTAGCTGATGCTTTGAGTAGACAGCCGTGTCAGCTGAACTCCATGATAGCAGCAGAACAGCCTAGCCTGCATGAAGAGTTTGAACATTTTAGGTTGGAGCTAGTTAGTGACGGATATCTAGCCAGTATAGAGCTGCAACCTACTTTGATTAGCCAAATCAAGGAAGCCCAGAAGGGAAATGCCAGCATTGACGGAATCAAGAGTCAAATTGCAGCAGGAAAGGCACCGGGATTCACAGAAGATGAAGAAGGAGTACTTTGGTACAACGGTCGCCTATGTGTGCCGTCAGACTCGAGAATGAAGCAAGTCATGCGAAGGTGGCCCACGCACCCATACTCTATCCACCCGAGGTACCAAGATGTACCAAGATTTGAAGGAACAATTTTGGTGGCATGGAATGAAGCGAGAAATCGGGAGCTACATAGCCAAGTGTGATATCTGTCAGAGAGTCAAGGCAGAACATCAACGACCCGCCGGACTGTTGCAACCCTTACAGATTCCGGAATGGAAGTGGGACTCAGTCGGAATGGACTTTATCACGGACTGCCCAAATCTAGCAAAGGAAATGATTCTATTTGGGTAGTGGTAGACAGATTAACCAAGGTAGCCCATTTTATCCCTGTCAAAACCACCTATCAAGGCCCGAAGCTAGCAGAGTTGTACATCTCAAGAATAGTCGCCCTGCATGGAACACCGAAGTCAATAGTGTCGGATAGAGGATGCAGTTCACCTCAAGATTCTGGCAGAAAGTACATGAAGGACTTGGAACCCGGCTGAATTTCAGCACCGCTTATCACCCCATCGTGGACATGAAAGAGTCAACCGGATACTCGAGGACATGCTCGAGCATGTATGTTGGAATATGGATCCAAGTGGGAAGACTGTTTGCCTTACGCAGAATTCTTGTACAATAATAGCTACCAAGCGGTTTGAGATGGCCCCCTTTGAAGCCCTGTACGGAAGGAAGTTACCGTACCCCTCTGAATTGGTCGGAAGTCGGAGAAAGCCAAGTCTTTGGACCGGATGTTCTTCGCTTGAAGAGGTGCACAAGATCCGTGAGTACCTCAAGGTACGCATGATCAAGACGGAAAGAGCTACGGCAAGAGAGACGAGAGATGACATTCGAGATTGGAATTTTGTTTATCTCAAGGTGTCACCCCTCAAGGAATGCGAGAGATTCCAGCTGAAAGGAAAGCTCGCCCCGTGTCGGACCCTTCAAGTTCTAAGTCGTCGGAGAAGTATCTTATCAGTGGAACTACCGGAAGAAATGGCGGCTGTGCACAATGTGTTCCACATCTCACTGCTCCGGAAATGCCTAGAAGTACCGGAGAAGACTGAAGTGTTCAAGAATATTGATCATAGATCGGTGGACATCAACTCAGATTTGACGTATCGCGAAGTGCCTATTCGCATATTGGAAGAAGCATACAGAACCACCCGCACCAGGAGTATCAAGTTCCTGAAGATTCAGTGGAGCAATCACACTGAAGAAGAAGCCACCTGGGAGCGAGAAGAAGACATGAAGAAGGAATACCCAGATCTCTTTAGTACCTAGTTTTTCTTTAAGATCTCGGGACGAGATCTTTTGTAAGGGGGAAGGGTTTGTAACATCCCAAGTTTCAACAATAATGAAATCAAGAGAGAGTTTCAATTACTCAAATTTTGCAACAAACAAAAACTTTTTATATGCATATAGTGTCACATATAGTTTCATGCATATGAGTGATTTTCTTTTGTGCAATTGCCATGATGGGTGCTGATATGTTGATCACTTGCTATTAAACCCTAATTCATGATCATAACACCTCTTTTGGAGAAGAATAAAAGAAATACCAATTTGGGTCTAATACCCTCACATACATATATGCCAATTATGCAAATCATCACCAAAGGCCACCATGGCTTGATCTTTGGTTTCTAAAATACTTATATAACTCAAACAAACCCAAATGCATCAAAGAAACCAGAATCAAATCAAAATTTAACTCAAAACCATCTCACATGTGATGATGGTCATTTGGTGCTTTTTAACATGATCCCCTCTTTACCCCTCTGGTTAAATCATTTCCTAATCTAAACTTGGTCAACCAAAGCTATGTCATCCAAGACCATGTCAAGGTGATTAACTTTCATGTTGACCACCCTGGCTAGAGTTGACTAGGTTGACCAGTAGAGGTTTGACAAGTGAGGACTTTGAATCAATATGAAGATGATGCCAAATTTGAAATCTTGCAAACCAACTCAAATTGACCACCACCACCACCATTCTACTACAAATAATATATGTTTCAAACCCACCAAAATTCATTCAAAAATTCGAAAATATTGTTCTTGCGGGCATTTCATCGAACACTTGGTGAGCACCACCCTGCCAACTCCACACTTTGCAATATCCAGTGGTTTTTGGCCTCAACCATCAAGCCTAGGTCATCCTCTGTACTCCCCTTGACCCTCTACACCTTGCCAAGCAGAGAAGACAAGAAGTGGTACACTGAATCATCACTATTTGGCCAAGATCATCCATGCCGTGCCATGGCATGGACATGGACATGCTCCCTTTCTCTCTAGCCCTTCCCACCGTGCACCACCTTGCCAACGAGCTTCCCCACACTCCACTGAGTCTCCTCGACACCAGCCCCGGTCGGATCATGCACTGCACGCACCAGAACACACGCGCCTAGACGTGCCAGTGACGTGCACGCGCGCGAGAGCGCGCACGGCGAGCGCCACGGACACGCCCGAGCACGCGGTCGCCTCGCTCGCTCGCGCCACCTCGACCCTTCTCGCTCGCCAGCACCTGCACCACGCCACAGGAGACGCCGGGACACGCCCACCTGCCCGCGGGAACCCTGTAGACGACGACCTCGTCGACGACTTCCGCCATGGCCCGTGAGCTCGCGTCACCCTCCTGCTCTCGTCCTTGCCTCTTTTTCACCGCAATCAAGCCTGGCGTGACCGCCATGACATCGCCAACACGCGCGCGTCATCGCCAGTCCACTAGCTCCCCTGTAGACGCATCGCCATGATCGCCACCTCCGCAGCACCTCGGCCTCGCCTCGCCGCTATAAAAGGAGGCCTCCCCGCTCCAAATCAACCACACCAACAGCTTCCCCTCTCCTCTCTCGACCCTCCTCGACCTCTCTCTGCTTGACATTGCCCACCATAGACCACCAATTGCTCCATCACTGCCCGTGCGCCGCCGCAGAAGCTCGCCGGAGCTAGACGCCACCCCTGGAGCTGCCCAGGTGCTTCCTCTACCTCGCCAACTGTTCTCGCCGCCGAGGTTCGACCTCCCAGCCTGATCGTCGTCTTCGGTTTAGATCTCGCGTACCGTTTCGCTGGGTTAAACACACTGACGCGTGGACCCCATGCTGTCAGGCGGCCCGTTGCGTGGACGCGCTACTGGGCCGGCCCACTTTCCTCTTCCCCTGTGCAGCCCGTTTAATTTCCCGCCTAAGCCCACCGTTTGAATTTGAATTTTCGAATTTAGTTAATTACCCCCTGATGCTGTTTTCAAAATTAAATAGAATAAAATCTACCAAACCAAATTTAACAAATTTTATATATTTGAAAACCTTGTGAAAATATCTACAAAACTACACTGGTCCCAACCCTTGATTATTTATAGAATAAATCTGACAAAATAAACAAGGCAGGGCCTTTTTCCACTTCAATTAATTATTAAAAATTAAATAAAAATGCTTTTAAGTTGAAACCAACTCTCAAAAATCATATTTCAATATATCTCTCTAAATATGTAAAAATATTGCATAGTTGTTTGTATGATCATGGCCTTGTTTAAAAATTGGCCCTATGGCTATTTATAGTACATTTTAAATAAACCTATCATTTATTAATAGGTATGAGAGCTTCTCTCTCATTTAAATCTTGTCTCAACAAGTTAATATGAAGTAGAGACCATGGTCAATTTTAAACTCATATTAAATTAATTGATGATATTAAATCATTAATCATGAGTATTAAAAAGGAGGTGATGTACCTCATTTAAATCATTTTCCCAAAGGATACTTATGAAGAGGTTGACTTTGGTCAACCTAGGTCATATGATATTAATTGAGGAAATAAAATCTTAATAAGATTCAATGAGAGGAAATTATTTTCTCTCAAGCAATAAATAGAAGGGATTTCTATTTTCGTGCCCTCAGGTCCTTAGTTGTACTCAGTTTTCCCCAGCTCCTTAGTTTTTCCTCAGTTTTCCCCAAGCCCTTGTTTGAAACCCGCAGAAGCAGCTCAGACGGCAGGATTCCCGTTTAGTTGACCGTTCTGTCACGTGTGGGGCCGCGTCTTGTGGGGCCGCGTCGTGTGGGCCCGCGTCGCGTGGGGCTGGTAGAAAGGGACCGCGTGGGACAGGACGAGAAGCGTTTGCTTGCACGTTAGCAGGAGCTGGGTTCTGTCTCTCTCGGCCCCAAATTGGCATTATTAAGTGCACCTTTTTCCCTCTTTCTCTGTCCTTTTCACCAAATTAGTATAAAATCTAGAGAAGCTTGCATTTCTGACTTTCTTCAATTATTTGTGCCTTTTGGTCCTCGTTGTTTGCCCAATATGGCAGCAAATCTAGTACTCCCTCTGGTCCATATGTATGTAGTTAAATCTAGAAGCAAATCTCCAGGATAATGTACGATAAATTCACAGTCATAGTAAATCAAGAAAACTAAGTACGGCCAACAAAATATAGTAGACTAGGGATAGATAATCCCTAGATAATATGGATAGATAATAGGCTGCATACACAGCAGCCAACATAGTAACAGGTTCTTCACAGCACCATCATACTAACATAACAACAAGGGATCCCTAGCTAACAACAAAGGGATCCCAACAACAAACTAGGAGGCAGCAGCAGCACACGTCCGGGACTCCGCCTACCCCATCTGGCTGCCTCCACTTGTTGCTCTTGCTCCCCTTGGGAGCCTTGAAGCGGAGGCATGCGCCCGGCGGAGATCTCCACCCGCTGCAAGCTGCGGAGGTGCATGCCGAGCGCCCTGTGCTTGGCGCGGAAGGAGTGGACGTTCACCATCGTGCCGACTTTGGGGAAGGTGTTGTTGATGTTCTCAGCATGCGTGACGAGGCAGTTGAAGTCCGTGGCGCCGAGTCTCCTGGTGCAGAAGGGGCACCTGTACACCTCCTTGGCGAAGTAGGAGATGTACTGGCCGACCTGCAGCCTCCGCAGCACCTGGCGAGTCTTGACGTCCTCCTCCTCTTCGTCGCTGCCGACGTCGCTGCCAGACATCTGATCCATATCAAACAGAAACTAGTGAATGAGTTGCAACGATGACTAACGTACATGATAACAAAGTTAAGAAAAACAGAGTCAGCCTCAGTTAGAGTGGACATGATTATATATCTACAGGGAAGGTGTTAGCGAACTAAAGCTCATGCACAACAGATTTGTACACAGCAATGGTTCGCTGAACCCTCCCTGTAAAAATTTGTGCCCAACCATTCATCATAGGCAAAGAAACAGATTCTAGATCTGAACTAGATCTGAACTTGAACACATTCGAGATTATTTGCAAAATTAAACGGTTGATATCTTTTGATTAGTGCATAAAATAACTGATTGAGATCCCATGATTACTTGCATAAATTAACTGATTGAGATCCAATATTACTTGCATAAATTAACCGAACAGCCGAACCCCAAATCTTAAACGAAATCAAGAAGTGATCAAAACAAAATGGAATAAAATCGGCGCAAATATTAGCCCAATACTCATCCATCTACAGATCCATCTACACCAGCAAAAATAGGGTTCAAAAAGGAATGGGGAACAAAAAGGAAGCAAACCGTAGTTACCTCGTTCCATGGGTCCTCCAGGGAGGTGTCGTAGGGGTTCGGGGGCGGGACGTACGGCACGGGGTCGTAGGGGTCCCATCCCGCCGGGATCTGACTGCCACCGGCGGCAGCAGCCTCCGATGCACCGGCGACGGCGGCGGCGGCGTCGTCGTCCGTAGAGGGGACGGCGCCGAAGATGGAGGCGTCGCGCTTCGAGCCAACCTCGACGATGGGATTGGCATTCTCCTTGTCCATCTCTCCGGCGGAGGAAGAGGAAGAGGGAGAGGGAGAGGGTTTTTTGCTTTGGAGAAGATGATGGGACGTGAGAGAGTTGGCGATGCGTGAGCGAGTGAGAGTGACAGAGAGAGTGCGAGGAGGCGTCTATAAAGGCGAGGGGTGGTTAATGCGACCCGCGTCCTACGCGTGCACAGGTGCACGTCTGCACGTCTTGGACTTCTGCAACGCGACACGCGTCCACGATTGCACGTCTCGACTTCTCCACCGCGACCCGCGTCTACGCGTCAACAATTGCACGTGTCCTCGAGTCTAACCCTGGAAATTTAGATATACTCAGGTATACCCTCGAGTCTTATACTAGCATTTTTGTGTGCTCAATTTTCCCCTCGAGTGCTAATACTGGCTAGTGCAATATACTCAGTTTTACCCTCAAGTGGCTGGTCAACAGAGAGTCAACAAATGGGATTAACTAGTTAAATGAGTTATTTAATGTGCAAAAAATCCTAAAAAGAGTGGCACTTACTCATGGAGTCTTTACCACAAATTGCCACTTCTCAAATCATAGATAAATCATAGATAAATCAAGTTTTACCACAAATTGCCACTTCTCAAATCACCTAGTAGCTATGAAGGTGCATGGTTTTCCACAATAAGCCCTTCCCAAAACAGCTTCCCCCAAATCATACTTTGTCTAAATGAGGCCACAATTCTCACACTGATGTATATTGGTATTGCAAATAGTTTGAGGTAGGCCAAGATGGGTTTCATTGTACAAAACACGCATTTTCCATTTTTTAAATCTCATATTTGAATCCCTTAGTCTATTTACTACTCAGGTGCCCTTGGTTTCTTGATAGTACTCAGTTTTGCCCTCTCTCTTCACAAATTCTCGCAGACGTGCATCATCGCCCTGATTGGTCTAGCCCATGTCACGCGGATCGTGCCCGCCGACCGTTGATCGTATGATATAGGGAACGGGCAGGATAACCCCTCTCTCTCTCTCTGTTGGCGGTTAATTAGCTTCCACCCTCTAAGTATGCTGAAGGGCGGTTTTCTGTATTATTTTTCACGCGCTAAAAATTATAAACTCTTTTAGGCGTTATTTTTCACGCAAAAAATGATAAACCATCACCGATTTGTTGTTACCATTACTTTTCACGCAAAAAAATGATAAACCATCAGCGATTTGTTGTTGCCATTACTTTTCACGCAAAAAAATGATAAACCATCAACAATTTGTTGTAGCCATTACTTTTCACGCAAAAAATGATAAACCATCAACAATTTTTTGTAGCCATTACTTTTCAAAAAAAAATGATAAACCATCACCGATTTGTTGTTGCCATTACTTTTCACGCAAAAAATGATAAACCATCAACAATTTGTTGTAGCCATTACTTTTCACGCAAAAAATGATAAACCATCAACAATTTGTTGTTGCCATTACTTTTCACGCAAAAATATGATAAACCATGCATCACCGATTTGTTGTTGCCATTACTTTTCACGCAAAAAAATGATAAACCATCAACAATTTGTTGTAGCCATTACTTTTCACGCAAAAAATGATAAACCATCTATCTTTGTATAGAATGATAAACCTATCACGTATGATTTTTGAGGTCATTTAGAGAAGGCAGAAAAAACCTAATTTGTTACAAAAGCTGGTTTCAGTGAGACCTAACCAAGTTTGGCATACATGATGGCATACCTATAACAACAAGGAATATCTAAAAGGGAAAGTTTCAGAAAATTTGAAATTTAGGGTGAAAATGATGCCATACATGATGCTGTTTTTCGAGGTTTTGACCTGAAAATCAATTGGGTATTATAAAGGGAAATAAAAAGTTCGAAAAATGTAAAAACGAAACAATCTATCTATCTATGTATAGAAGATCAGCTGTATGAAATTTGAGGTTATTTAGAGAAGGTAGAAAAAATCACCTTGTTAGAAAAGCTGGTTTCAGCGAGACGAAACGGCATGCGCTTAAGCAAAGTGATTTTTTCGAACATCTCCAAATGACCCCAAATTTTCCATACATGATGCCATACGTGTAACAACAAGGAACCCTATCTAAAAAGTGTCAAAAAGTTTGCCCAACCGTATAGCTCTATCAAAAAGAACCTCACCATGGCGCTAGTATAATTTTGGGATAGTTACAAACTTTCGTTACCTAACCTTCAACATGAAACTTGTTTCAAATTCATTTTGGCCTACAAGAAACAAATCCCAACTTGATTCGAGCACCACAGCCTCCAAACGATGCCGATGCCGATATCGGCATGGTCAGAACGGCTATGCTCGCCGCCCTGCTAGGTCAACGTCGGGATGCACCCTCAATCCCGTCCCCTCATTCGATCACTGACACACCAGAGATACCGCCGAGGCCAATGCCGAACGTACATGCTGATGCCAATGCCGAACATGCATGCACGCCGCTGTGGGCACGGCCACGCCGACCCGCTATGCTGGACGCCACAGACCGCCGCGAGGTCTTTCCCTTCGCCACCACACTCTCCTAGCACCCACCTATACACGCTAGAAAGGAGAGACACTAGTTTTCTCTACATTGCTCGCGTTCGTGTCCGACACGGTCAGTCAAAGTTTTGAGGTGGTCGTCGATGTCGTCGACCATTTCTTCTCTTCTTTGCATGGTTAAACGCGTCTAGTTCATATCTATCTAATGCGTCTAGTCTCGCCTCATGCAGTTCTTTGTGGACGTCGATCTCATCTCGGCACCCCGCATGCCACCTCCTCCGTGCCATCGCTGTAGAGCTCCGTTTAAAAATCTAATCCTACCCGTGTATTGCCCCTTGTATCAGCGTCATGGCCCCACTTGTCATTTGATATACCGAAGCCCCACTCGTTCGCGTTTTGGTCAGGGATACAGCGATGCTTACGGTCAAACAAAGATGGATGGTCTGACGTGTCTTTGCAGGCTCTACGTGGCCCCACTAGTCAGAAGATAACGGTCAACCGTCGGGCAACCGGCCGTTACATCACGTGTGATGGTTTCAGACAAACGTTTGGGTAAAACTGAGGAAAAACTAAGGAGCTGGGGAAAACTGAGCACAACTAAGGACCCGAGGGCACGAAAATAGAAATCCCTAAATAGAAACACAAATTAATATTTATAATGAGAGGAAATTATTTTTCTTAAGAATAAAGTTAAATCAACCCACCTAATAAGCATGTTGTTATGATAGCTTAGTAGGAGTGATTCATGTGTGTGCTTAGTTTAGTATTTAAGCTTTGTGTGGTGATGGTGTGTATTATACTCGTATTTAGACGCTAGTACCGAGGAGTACACCGAGGAGGAGGAGGTCTACTTCCAGGGAGAGGAAGACCACTTTGATCAGTACACCACTCAAGGCAAGCTAATACCCTTGCAAAGTGCAAAGCTCTCCAAGAGCAAAGCACCCCACCTTTTACTTTATGTTTACTAAGCCTATCCCAGTTTTTATTACAAGTTTTGCTTTCAAGTTTTATTACTTTATTTTATCAAGGTACTTTTTGATTCATGATTCACTTGGTCTAGAGTAGAACAATATTATCAAAGTTAGTCTATGGCAATCAAGCTAAGTTAGCACCCCTCATGACTAGTGGCTAGTGCTAAATAACTAAAATTGACTACTCTAGATGGGAACATTGTGATATGAAATGACTTTGAAGGATTGAAGGTGAATATGACTTGAATGAAATGAATGACTTGGTGACTGAGTTAAAAACTAATGGTTGGGTTTGGATGCGATACCTTTCCAATATACAAGTACCCCCACAATACCTGATTATGGGTAGGGTCTAACTAGAAGTTTATATGTCTTAGTATGGGTTCCCTCTAACAAGCGTCATAGGGGTTATGCCGAGGCTGCCTCCGAGAAATGTGAAATGACGTGAATGAGGTGAATTGTCCGGCCCAAGCCCTGTGCAGTTCCCGGGTTGACGGTTTGTTTTCACCGGGAGGCCAAGCTCATGGGGAGAGGTGCCTATACTAGGATGTGTAAGTGAACGGTTAGAGTTGATGATCCGCGTACTGAGTTACGATTATTCAGGGTTATCCCTGACGGATGTAATCAAATGTTGTGGCACAAGTGTGCAACCTCTGCAGAGTGTAAAACTATTCGAATAGCCGTGTCCACGGTTACGGACAATTGGAAAGGCCATACTGTTCCGTCATTAGAAATTTATTTGAAAGGGATGGTTGAATTTGAAGTGGTGACTTGAACTTGAAACACAACTGAGTTGTGGGAATGACACTAATGTTCCCACTTGAGCTAGTTAACTTATGCTTAGTCTTGATGAAATACTTATGAACTGAAACTGGCTTTATGCAAATAAAACTAGAGCTTAGCACCCTCTTATTAAAGTTGATCTTAGTTACTTAGTATTAGTTTGCGAGTACTTTGAAGTACTCACGGCTGTGTCCCTGGCTATTCAAATGGCCAGAATATGAAGAAGAGCAGCAGTATGAGGATGACGGTCAGCAGGACGTCTACAACAACTAGGAGTCGCCTGACGTCAAGCGTTGGCCTGTGGAATAGATAGTCCACTTCTATTACGCTTCCGCTACTATGTTGTTCGTTGATCAATAGATCAACTATTTGTGTAATATTGGATCATGTGATCCCCTTTTGTAAGACAATGACGGTTTGTAATGAATGATGACTTATGGTATCAACTGTTATGTCTCGCAACAACAATATTCCTGGGATTGCGATGAATGACATAATAGGCACCCGGACTTAAAAACCCGGGTGTTGACATAAAACCAGAGGCAGTCCTAGTCATGAGGAAAGTCATGATACCGATGGTGATGACATCTATGGCAATGGGGATGACTATGGTTATGGCGAGGGTGATGATGATGGCTATGGTGATGGTTACGGTGATGATTGATACGTCTCAAACGTATCTATAATTTCTGATGTTCCATGCTTGTTTTATGACAATACCTACATGTTTTGTTCACACTTTATGTCGTTTTGATGCGTTTTCCGGAACTAACCTATTGACGAGATGCGAAGTGCCGGTTCTGTTTTCTGCTGTTTTTGGTTTGAAATCCTAGTAAGGAAATATTCTCGGAATTGGACGAAATCAACGCCCAGCATCTTAGAATCCCCGGGAGAACACCCGAGAGCCGCAGAGAGGGGCCACAGGGGCCCACACATGGTGG
This sequence comes from Lolium multiflorum, assembly GCA_030979885.1. Lineage (NCBI taxonomy): Eukaryota > Viridiplantae > Streptophyta > Magnoliopsida > Poales > Poaceae > Lolium > Lolium multiflorum. Next base: position 70,680,681 of record CM061753.1, on the reverse strand, counting down.
CGCGCGGCGAGGAGGGCGCGCCGCCCTAGTGTCAGTGGCCCAGACCCCCTCCGAGCTCCCCTTTCGCCTATATAAGGTCCCTAACCTAAAACCCCGATACGAATAAGCCACGGTACGAGAAAAGTTCCCGAGCCGCCGCCATCGCGAAGCCAAGATCTGGGGGACAGGAGTCTCTGTTCCGGCACGCCGCCGGGACGGGGAAGTGCCCCGGAAGGCTTCTCCATCGACACCGCTGCCATCTCCACCGCCATCTTCATCACGCTGATGCTCCCATGAGGAGGGAGTAGTTCTCCATCGAGGCTCGGGGCTGTACCGGTAGCTATGTTGTTAATCTCTCTCCTATGTACTTCAATACAATGATCTCATGAGCTGCTTTACATGATTGAGATCCATATGATGAGCTTTGTATCGCTACTAGTTATGTGCTACTCATGTGATGTTATTAAATTAGTCTATTCCTCCTGCATGGTGTAAAGGTGACTAGTGTGTGCACCGTGTGGTTCTTGTCGTAGGCTATGATCATGATCTCTTGTAGATTGTGGAGTTAATTATCATTATGATAGTATTGATGTGATCTATTCCTCCTTCATAGTGTAATGTGGACAGTGTGTGCGCTATGTTAGTTCTTGGTTTATTTTGCAATGATCTATTATGCTCTAAGGTTACTTAAACATGAATATCGAATGTTGTGGAGCTTGTTAACTCCGGCATTGAGGGTTCGTGTAATCCTACAACGAATGGTGTTCATTATCAAACAAGAGTATATGTAGCACATATGAGAAAGAGTTATTTATTATGCGATCAATGTTGAGAGTGTCCACTAGTGAAAGTATGATCCCTAGGCCTTGTTTCCATCACAAAGAATTGCTTTCCACGCCAGCAAGCTATTTTCTGGTGCCGCTTGTTTACTATTTTACTGCTGTTACCCTCCAAAACCCACCGACGGGCAATGGTTAAGCAACACGAAGAGCCGGGAGGCTCCCAAGGCCGCTTAGTGGACCTGGCACCTCGCGTCGTCCCGCAAATCTTCGGCCACGTCCTGGCGGTTGCTAGGGCGTGCCACCTGACCTAGACCCGATCAGGAAGGTGTTAGAGTGCTTCGATTGTTCCTGCATGGTAGACACGTAAACATTAAATACGAGCCCTATCGGCTCTCAGGTTGCCCTGTGGATCGGCTCAAAGAGCCGATCGCCCCATGGTTCACGTTGGATTTACAATGACATGGGGATCCTGCTTGATCAAAACAAAGCTAAACCGATCTACGACAGTTTAGGGTTTTCACCGCATAACCGGAACGTCCTACGTGTGATCGGGCCTAGCAGCTACGGAAGATGATGCAAACTACCCCTACAAGAGGCCTAAAAACCAACATAACGTTGATTCCCGGAACATCCCTCGCAGGGACGGTAAACAACACCTAACGCACTACCGGATCGTCCGACCCCAGCATAAGGCCTAACTATGCAGATATTAAACTAATCCTGCGGAGCAAGGAGCTATAACAGATCGGATCTACTAAGTAACGAACAAGCAAGATGCTGCCCTTACACCCAGATAGGTGTAAGGGCAGCTAGGTGTCGAGGGACGGCATTGCCACGCAGATATGCACGAGAAAGCATCAATGCAAGCCCCTAAACACCTAATGATAGGTAGTGCTGCTCGCCATCAACAACGCTTCAGCACGAGCAGCACAAGGTAGACGAATAAACGCGTCCTGCCTAGATCGCAAGATGCGATCTAGGCAGCATGATGCTTACCCGGAAGAAACCCTCGAAGAAAGGGGTGGCGATGCGCCTGATTTGTGTTTGTTGTGAACGTGATTGTCCTTCTTTCTCGATAACCCTAGATACATATTTATAGTCCAAGGGACTTTCTAATTGGGGCGTGCACCTAACCGTGCACGGGCCAAACTCTATCTGTTAATTCTAAACACGATGTGATCTACTATATTACAGATACATAGGCAGTTAAGCCCAAACTCTTAGCGCGAGGCCGCTTCAAAGATGCTCCACGTGTAATCTTCAAAGCCCATCTTCACTTACGGCCCATCCCTTGATTTGGCCAAAATCTGGTGATAACACATGCCACCCTGGTTTTGGCAATGATAATTTCAAAACCATCTGTTTTCCTCCGAGGGGTCATGTCATGGCAGAGCAGAACCGTCGCAGTATTCTCCATCATGACGCCTTGCCTTCTCAACTTCTCTGCACGATTTGACGGTTTTGGCATCATGTCCTCGAGAACCGTCATAGCATTAAATCTTCACTGCATCCCCTTTATTTATCTGTGCCAGACGGTTCGCCACTTCATCCCCTTGCTCTGTTCTGCCCACCAGCACCAAAAAACCCTCTTCCCCCGCAGCAATGTCTTCTTCTTCTTCTACCTCCTCAGGTCTCTCCCTCCGATCTTCGCCAAAGAATGAAGACGACCCCCACTCCGGGGCGAACCCCATCTCCTCCGACAAGAAGGAGGAACAAGTAAAGAAGGAAGAGGCCCCCTCCTCCGCCAGGTACCCGCCGACGAAGCGCTCCCGCATGTGGGCGGACAGCGAGGACGATGATGATGACGAGGAAGGAGAAGAAGAGGAGGAAGATGATTCCTCCTCTTCCGCTGGGTATCCGCCGACAAAGCGTTTCCGCGCTTGGGCGGACAGTGAGGATGATGATGATGACGAGGAAGAAGAGGCTCCAGCCGAAGACCTGGGTAGCAGCGACGAGGAAGTCTCCGGAAGCAGCGTCGACGGCGGCTCCGGCGCCGACGATGAGGCCAGCGACGATTAGCTCTGTAGGATTAGTAGTCCTTGAGCAATCGGCTCTTCTCTTGTCCTTCCTTTCTTGAGCAATCGGCTCCTCATTGTAAAAATCCTCTCCTATTAATGAAGAAAATTCCTATCAATTACCTTCGCTTCTCTGTCAATTTAGCCGACTGTTCACCGCAATCGTTACCCAAAGAGCCGATGGCAAAGCATCGGCCTGCATTCAATCTCTAGAGTCGATGACCGTGCATCGGCTGCCTGATTTTTTACCGGCCGATTTCATACATCGGCCCCCATTTTATTCTTTACTGGCCGATTTGTGTATCGGCCTCCATATCTTACTGTCCATCATCCCACATACTTGGGAAATATTTCTTGAGATGCTGGCCATTGACGGCTACTGGGAACTTCACGCCATCCAACTGCTCGAGCATGTACGCATTCCCTTTCAAAACTTGGACAACTTTGTACGGGCCATGCCAATTCGGAGACCATTTACCATACTCTTTATCCCTCGTCCCCAACGGCAATACAGCTTCCCATACCAAATCATCAACTTGGAATTCTTTTGGCTTCACCTTCTTATTATATGCCCGAGCCACCTTGGCTTTGTTCTCCTTGATTTTCTCGAGTGACCATAGTCTAAGTTCCGTCGCATCCTCAATGCTGTCACTCATCAGGGCTGCATATTCTTCAGCAGTTAGATCATTCTGAAACGTGACCCGCCTTGACCCTGCCTTGACTTCCCAGGGTAACACAGCTTCTTGTCCATAGACCAGCTGGTACGGGGTGGTTTTTATTGCTCCATGACACGACATGCGGTAAGCCCACAACGCCTCTGACAACACCTCATGCCATCGTTTAGGGTGCTCGTCGATTTTCCTCTTGATCAGCTTGATCAAGCTTTTGTTGGATGCTTCAGCCTGCCCGTTTGCTTGAGCATAATATGGAGACGATCGGATTAACTTGATCCCCATGTCATCGCAGAACTCTTTCATCTCTTTCGAAACGAAGACCGAACCTCCATCGGTCGTAATAGTTTGGGGAATCCCGAATCTATGAATGACATGTTCCAATACGAACTTGATAACGTCTTCCGATGCTACTTTCTTCATAGGGACCGCTTCCACCCATTTCGTGAAGTAATCTGTAATGGCCAGAACCCATCTATGGCCCTTGCTCGACGAAGGATGAATTTCTCCGATCATATCCATACCCCATCCTCGGAATGGCCAAGGCTTGATGATAGGATTCATTGCTGATGCGGGTACCATCTGAATGCTCCCAAACTTCTGACATGCTTGACAACCTTTATAATACTGGAAGCAATCTTCAAGCATGGTAGGCCAATAAAATCCGGAGCGCCTAATCAGCCACTTCATCTTATGGGCCGACTGGTGGGTTCCACAAGCACCCTCGTGCACCTCGTGCAAGAGCCGATTGGACTCGGCTGGTCCCAGACATTTGAGAAGTAATCCTTCCAAAGTTCTATAAAACATGTCATCGCCAATCAGTACGTACTTCATGGCTCTGTATCTTGTACGCTTAGGTGCCCCCCGAGCCGGATCCTTCAAGTAATTGAAGATATCGGCTCTCCAATCATCTGGTTCCAGGAGTTGCACTTGAAAATCGGCTTCTCCTGCTACATCCTTGTATCCTGACGCTGTTTGTGCGAGGTCGTTTGCCTCAGTATTTTGCAACCTTGGGATCCAATTTAAGCTTATATACCTGAACTGTGCCATTAGCTCACGGCATTGTACCCAAAATGGGAAGAGTGACTCGCTTTCGCACTTGTATTCTTCTGTGAGCTGAGAAATCACCAATTTGGAATCTCCAAAGATCTCAACTGCTTCAGCCCCAGCTTCCAGGAGTAACTTCATTCCCTTGCAGATCGCTTCGTACTCAGCCACGTTGTTGGTGCAGGGGTCAGCCAACCTGATAGAGAAGGAGTATGTTGCCCCCCGAGGCGACACGAGTAGCACGCCGATGCCGCAACCATCCTCACAAACCGATCCATCGAAGAACATGGCCCATGCACGCACCGATAGTGCTGCTACGTCCGTGTTTATTCGTTCAGCAATCAGATCTGCTAGCGCCTGTCCCTTGACTGCCTTTGCCGGTTGATACCGGATTTCAAACTCCGATAATGCAAACATCCATTTGCCGAGTCGGCCTTTTAATACAGGAGCCGACAACATGTGTTTGATGACGTCTGATTTGCATATAACGATGATATCGGCTGACACAAGGATGTGCTGGATCTTGGTGCAGGTGAAGAATAGACAGAGGCACAACTTCTCAATTTCAGGGTACCTTGTTTCTGCATCCAACATCCTTCTGCTGAGGTAAAAAACCACTTTTTCCAGGCCATCATAAACCTGCACCACCACTGATGCGATGGAGGTGTCAGCCACTGATAAGTAAATGTAGAACGGCCTGTCCTGCCGCGGCGGAACTAACACAGGTGGCTTGGTCAGGTATTCCTTAATATCGTCAAAGGCCTGTTGTTGCTCTGCCCCCCAGCGGAACTCTTCATCGGGCTTGATTTTGACCAAGCCCATGAACGGCTCAATTCGCCCTGACAGGTTGGAGATAAACCTTCTGACGAAATTAATTTTGCCGATGAGACATTGGAGCTCCTTCTTTGTGGTGGGCGGCTTCATCGTTCGCACTGCCTCTTGACTTTTCAGGCCGATCTCAATCCCGCGCTCGTGAACTAAAAACCCTAGGAACTGACCGGCCGTCACACCGAAGGCGCACTTCTTTGGATTCATTCTCAGTCCGAACTTCCGGGTTCGGTCCAGGACTTGTCGTAAATCCTCTAAGTGTCCGTCCGTCGCAACGGACTTTACCACCACGTCGTCGATGTAAATTTCCACCAATTTGCCAATTAGATCATGGAAGATGTAGTTCATGGCTCTTTGGTATGTTGCGCCGGCGTTCTTTAGCCCAAACGTCATGACCACATATTCAAACAAGCCCACCGAGCCTGGCACTCTGAATGCAGTCTTGTGTATATCTTCTGGAGCCATGAAAATTTGGTTGTAGCCAGCGTTGCCGTCCATGAAACTCAAAATCTTGTGACCAGCAGCTGCATTGATCGGGTCTCTGCTACTGGCATTGGATACTCGTCCTTCGGAGTGGCGCTGTTAAGGTTCCGAAAATCTATGGCTACGCGCCATCGGCCATCCTTTTTCTCCACAGGTACAACATTAGAAATCCATTCCGCGTACCTGCATGGCCTGATGAACCCGGCGTCCAACATCTTCTTGATCTCCTTCTTGACTTCCTCCAAGACTTCGGCCTTCATCTGACGCGATCGCTGCTGGAACGGCCGAAATCCTTTCTTCAGAGGGAGCCTGTGCTCAATGATGCTCCTGTCTAGCCCAGGCATTTCTGTATAATCCCAGGCAAAACAATCTGGGTATTCTTTCAACAATGCTATCATCAGGCTCCTCAGATGCGGGTCTAACTTTTTGCTGATAAATGTTGGTCGTGGCTTATCCCCCGGACCAATATCGATCTCTTCTAGCTCGTCGGCTGATGTAAACCCGTAACCCAGCTTCCCATCGCCTGCCAGGTCAATGTTGAACACAGGCAGAGCGTATGTCGAGGATAATACTGGCCGATCGCTGAAATCGGCCTCCTTCTCCATTGTAATGCTTAATGAGGGTTTACAACTTCTCGGTCTCTTATTATGGTGACGGGGCTCGATGGAGGTATGCTCACCATGTCTTGGGTCATAAATCTCTGACGAGATCCTGAACACTGTGTTTGTACCAGCCGACGTCTATACATCGGCATCAGCCGATGCCTGTGCATCGGCTTTCGCCTGTCTTGGGCGCCATACTTTCTTTGGCGGGCGCGCCTTCGCCTCCAATGTCTGCTGAATTTTCACGGCCAGATCGGGCCGTGCTCTTCTCAACGTGTGGTACGTGCCTCGGCTTCTTCCAGGTTCGCCCGCTGCACTCTACGCTTCTGAGAATGGCTGAGTCCATCAGGGCACCACCTTGGCCGGTGATACCTATCTTCTTCTCCATCTGACTCCTCAAAGTCCTCTTCTTGAGATGACTCAGCTTGCTTGTTATGAGGTGGGAGAGGCCCTAGACGCTCGAACACTGAGACTTCATTTGCCTTCCTCCTTTGCTGCTTGCATTCTGGGCAGTTCTCGATTGTTGGCAATCGGCTCATTCCTGAGTCCCAGCAATGTTTGAAGAAAGGACAGTTCCAGTGCTTATCCATGTTGTATTGCTCCCTTGACCTCCCTCTAGCGTGAAGCTCGTACCCGTCGTTGTTTCTGTCATGCTGACGATACCTCCTGTCCGCTGCATCTGACCGACGATATCTTTCGTCGTCTTCGTCGTGGCGTCGACGTCGGTCGTATTGCTGCTCGTATTTGTTGAGGAGATGCACTGAGAGTGGGCGTTGATACCGTATGCTTCTCACCTCCTCCTCGGTTAGGTATCGTCTATCATCATCCTGGGGCCGGTCGCGTGGAACGGCCTCCTCTTTGTCCTTGCCACGAGAGTGGCTGCTTTCTGCTTTGCCCGTGCTATGGCGGATCACAAGCCCTGCCATATTGACACCAAAGGAGAACCCTGGCTCCCTTATAGAGTGGCTGAGATCCACCATATTGACGCCAGGAGACGAACGTGTGCCCCCTTTGACCTTGATGCCGTGCAGACGGGCTTTCGCAAAGGAGCCGATGAGCTCGGCTTCACAGATGGCCTTCAGCTCATCGTACCTCCTCTTGTGTTCAGCAGGAAGATCCTCGTAGGTGATCTGTTCCTCTGCCATCTCGGATGTCGGTGTTGACGTGGATGTTGCAGAAGAAGTCCCACCGGGCGTGCCAGAATGTGTTACCCTCCAAAACCCACCGACGGGCAATGGTTAAGCAACACGAAGAGCCGGGAGGCTCCCAAGGCCGCTTAGTGGACCCTGGCACCTCGCGTCGTCCCGCAAATCTTCCAGCCACGTCCTGGCGGTTGCTAGGGCGTGCCACCTGACCTAGACCCGATCAGGAAGGTGTTAGAGTGCTTCGATTGTTCCTGCATGGTAGACATGTAAACATTAAATACGAGCCCTATCGGCTCTCAGGTTGCCCTGTGGATCGGCTCAAAGAGCCGATCGCCCCATGGTTCACGTTGGATTTACAATGACATGGGGATCCTGCTTGATCAAAACAAAGCTAAACCGATCTACGACAGTTTAGGGTTTTCACCGCATAACCGGAACGTCCTACGTGTGATCGGGCCTAGCAGCTACGGAAGATGATGCAAACTACCCCTACAAGAGGCCTAAAAACCAACATAACGTTGATTCCCGGAACATCCCTCGCAGGGACGGTAAACAACACCTAACGCACTACCGGATCGTCCGACCCCAGCATAAGGCCTAACTATGCAGATATTAAACTAATCCTGCGGAGCAAGGAGCAACTATAACAGATCGGATCTACTAAGTAACGAACAAGCAAGATGCTGCCCTTACACCCAGATAGGTGTAGGGCAGCTGTCGAGGGACGGCATTGCCACGCAGATATGCACGAGAAAGCATCAACGCAAGCCCCTAAACACCTAATGATAGGTAGTGCTGCTCGCCATCAACAACGCTTCAGCACGAGCAGCACAAGGTAGACGAATAAACGTGCGCCTAGATCGCAAGATGCGATCTAGGCAGCATGATGCTTACCCGGAAGAAACCCTCGAAGAAAGGGGTGGCGATGCGCCTGATTTGTGTTTGTTGTGAACGTGATTGTCCTTCTTTCTCGATAACCCTAGATACATATTTATAGTCCAAGGGACTTTCTAATTGGGGCGTGCACCTAACCGTGCACGGGCCAAACTCTATCTGTTAATTCTAAACACGATGCGATCTACTATATTACAGATACATAGGCAATTAAGCCCAAACTCTTAGCGCGAGGCCGCTTCAAAGATGCTCCACGTGTAATCTTCAAAGCCCATCTTCACTTACGGCCCATCCCTTGATTTGGCCAAAATCTGGTGATAACAACTGCATCTTTACTTTCTGCAATATTACCACCATCTATACCACCTGTGTTTTACTATCTCTTCGCCGAACTAGTGCACCTATACATCTGACAAGTGTATTAGGTGTGTTGGGGACACAAGAGACTTCTTGCTTTGTGGTTGCAGGGTTGCTTGAGAGGGATATCTTTGACCTCTTCCTCCCGAGTTCGATAAACCTTGGGTGATCCACTTAAGGGAAAACTTGCTGCTGTTCTACAAACCTCTGCTCTTGGAGGCCCAACACTGTCTACAAGAATAGAAGCACCCGTAGACATCAAGCTATTTTCTGGCGCCGTTGCCGGGGAGGAAAGGTAAAAGGTACTCACACTCGGGATCTCGGCTACTAAGCTATTTTCCGGCGCCGTTGTAAGTAATCGAAGCTAGATCCTGCAATTGCATCTTTTGGTTTCTTGTTTACACTAGTTAGGCATAATGGAAAGTAACAATGAGCTTCTTATTCTATTTCTGAGTTAAGACATGGATTGTTTGCTGCGAAAATTAAAAAACCTATGGAATCTTATTTGCATGCTAGTAACAATGATATTAGTATGAACGCTTTGAACACCATTGTTGTTAATGATATGGAAAGTTCTAAGCTTGGGGAAGCTGGTTTTGATGAGCATGATATTTTTAGTCCCCCAAGCATTGAGGAGAAAATTTTCTTTGATGATACTTTGCCTCCTATTTATGATGATTATAATGATAGTGGTCTTTTGGTGCCGCCTACTATGGAGATTAAATTTTATTATGATTATACTATGCCTCCTACACTTGATGAGAATAATAATGATAGCTACTTTGTTGAATTTGCTCCCACTACAACTAATAAAATTGATTATGCTTATGTGGAGAGTAATGATTTTATGCATGTGGCTCATGACAAGAATGTTTTATGTGATAGTTATATTGTTGAGTTTGTTCATGATGCTACTGAAAGTTATTATGAGAGAGGGAAACATGGTTATATGCATCTTAATAATATTAAGTTTCCCCTCTTTATGTTGAGAATCTTGAAATTGCGCTTGTGTTGCCTTTCTATGCTTGCCACTTTGTTCTTCATGAATTTATTTGTGTACAAGATTCCTTTTCATAGGAAGTGGGTTAGGCTTAAATGTGCTTTGAATTTGCTTCTTGATGCTCTCTTTTGCTTCAACTCTTATTTCTTGCGAGAGTATCTTTCAAATTGCTGAGCCCATCTTAATGGCTATAAAGAAAGAACTTCTTGGGAGATAACCCATGTGTTTATTTTACTACAGCACTTTTTGTTTTGTTGAGTCTTGGAAGTTGTTTACTACTGTAGCAACCTCTCCTTATCATGTTTTTGTGCCAAGTATGCTAAAGTTGATGTTATATTTGGGATCGCTGCGCAGAAACAGCATTGCTGTCTGTCACGAATTCTGGCATAAGTCTCTGTAAAAAATCGAAAAAATCTGCAAAATTACGAGCGTGATCCTCAGATATGTACGCAACTTTCATTAGTTTTGAGTTTTTCCATTTGAGCAAGTTAAGTGCCCAGTCCAGAAGCATCTTTACGGACTGTTCTGTTTTTGACAGATTCTGTCTTTTATTTCGCATTGCCGCTTTTGCTATGTTGAATGAGTTTCTTTGTTCCATTAACTTTCAGAAGCTTTGTGCAATGTCCATAAGTGTTAATAATGATTGTGTCACCTCTGAATATATGAATTTTGGTTAAGCACTAACCCTCTCATGAGTTTGCTTGAAGTTTGTGTGAAGGAAGTTTTCAAGGGTCAAGAGAAGAGGATGATATACTATGATCAAGAAGAGTGAAAGGTCTAAGCTTGGGGATGCCCCGGTGGTTCATCCCTGCATATTTTAAGAAGACTCAAGCATCTAAGCTTGGGGATGCCCAGGGCATCCCCTTCTTCATCGACAACTTATCAGGTTTCTTCTAGTGAAACTATATTTTTATTCATCACATCTTATGTACTTTACTTGGAGCGTCTGTGTGCTTTTATTTTTGTTTTGTTATTTTCATTCTCTGAATAAGTTCATCCTTGTGTGGGAGAGAGACACGCTCCGCTGGTTCATATGAACACATGTGTTCTTAGCTTTTAATGTTCAAGGGCGAAAGTTGATCGCTTCACTTGTTGTTATTTTGTTGGAATCAAAAAATGCTTCATATGGTCTTGAATAATTTGATACTTGGCAATTTTTTTGAGCTCTCATATATCATGTTTAAGCTCTTGCATCATGTAGTTTAAATCTAGTAATGAAGAATTACATAGAGCTTGTTGAAATTTGGTTTGCATGATTGGTCTCTCTAAGGTCTAGATATTTCTGGTAAAAGTGTTTGAGCAACAAGGGAGACAGTGTAGAGTCTTATAATGCTTGCAATATGTTCTTATGTAAGTTTTGCTGTACCGGTTCATACTTGTGTTTGCTTCAAACAACCTTGCTAGCCTAAGCCTTGTACTGAGAGGAAATGCTTCTCGTGCATCCAAAACCTTGAGCCAAAACTCATGCCATTTGTGTCCACCATATCTACCTACTATGTGGTATTTCCTGCCATTCCAAGTAAATACTTCATGTGCTACCTTTAAACAATTCAAAAGTTATTATCTCTTATTTGTGTCAATGTTTTATAGCTCATGAGGAAGTATGTGGTGTTTTATCTTTCAATCTTGTCATTTACTTTTGACAGACTTTCACAATGGACTAGTGGCTCATCCGCTTATCCAATAACTTTGCAAAAAGAGCTGGCAATGGGGTTCCCAGCCCCAATTAATTAACTTGCATTAATAATTCTCTTCACATGTTTTGCTCTGATTTATCAGTAAGCAACTTAAATTTGCAAATAGACACTCCTCCATGGTATGTGAATGTTGGAAGGCACCCGAGGATTCGGTTAGCCATGGCTTGTGAAAGAAAAGGTTGGGGGAGTGTCATCTAATAAATAAAACTAAAGTACATGTGTAAACAAAAGAGAAGAGGGATGATCTACCTTGCTGGTAGAGATAACGTCCTTCATGGGAGCCGCTCTTGAAAGTCTGGTTGGCGAGGTAGTTAGAGTACCCATTACCATTCGTTGACAACAACAAACACCTCTCAAAATTTTACTTTTATGCTCTCTATATGATTTCAAAACTTGAAAAGCTCTAGCACATGATTTAATCCCTGCTTCCCTCTGCGAAGGGCCTATCTTTTACTTTATTGTTGAGTTAGTTTACCCATTTCCTTCCATCTTAGAAGCAAACACTTGTGTCAACTGCATTGATTCTTACATACTTGCTTATTTGCATTCATCATATTACTCTATGTTGACCATTATCCATGAGATATGCATGTTGAAAGTTGAAAGCAACTGCTGAAACTTATATCTTCCTTTGTGTTGCTTCGATGCCTTTACTTTGAATTTATTGCTTTATGAGTTAACTCTTATGCAAGACTTTTTGATGCTTGTCTTGAAAGTACTATTCATGAAAAGTTTTGCTATATGTTAGCAACCTGTAGATCATTGCTTTGAATCACTTCATTCATGTCATATGCTTTACAATAATGTTGATCAAGAATATGATGGTAGCATGTCACCTCAGAAATTATTTGTGTTATCGTTTACCTACTCGAGGACGAGTAGGAACTAAGCTTGGGGATGCTGATACGTCTCAACGTATCTATAATTTCTGATGTTCCATGCTTGTTTTATGACAATACCTACATGTTTTGTTCACACTTTATATCGTTTTGATGCGTTTTCTGGAACTAACCTATTGACGAGATGCCGAAGTGCCAGTTCTGTTTTGCTGTTTTTGGTTTCAGAAATCCTAGTAAGGAAATATTCTCGGAATTGGACGAAATCAACGCCCGCATCTTAGAATCCCCGGGAGCTTCCAGAACACCCGAGAGCCAGAGAGGGGCCACAGGGGGCCCACACATGGTGGCGGCGCGGCCCAGGAGGGGGGCGCGCCGCCCTAGTGTCTGGTGGCCCCAGACCCCCTCCGAGGCTCCCCTTTCGCCTATATAAGGTCCCTGACCTAAAACCCGATACGAATAAGCCACGGTACGAGAAAAGTTCCAGAGCCGCCGCCATCGCGAAGCCAAGATCGGGGGACAGGAGTCTCTGTTCGGCACGCCGGGACGGGGAAGTGCCCCGGGAGGCTTATCCATCGACACCGCTGCCATCTCCACCGCCATCTTCATCGCCGCTGCTGCTCCCATGAGGAGGGAGTAGTTCTCCATCGAGGCTCGGGGCTGTACCGGTAGCTATGTGGTTAATCTCTCATATGTACTTCAATACAATGATCTCATGAGCTGCTTTACATGATTGAGATCCATATGATGAGCTTTGTATCGCTACTAGTTATGTGCTACTCATGTGATGTTATTAAAGTAGTCTATTCCTCCTGCATGGTGTAAAGGTGACTAGTGTGTGCACCGTGTGGTTCTTGTCGTAGGCTATGATCATGATCTCTTGTAGATTGTGGAGTTAATTATCATTATGATAGTGTTACCACCCGATTTTGGCCAAATCAGGAGATGGGCCGTAAGTGAAGATGGGCTTTGAAGATTACACGTGGAGCATCGTTGAAGCGGCCTTGCGCTAAGAGTTTGGGCTAAGTTGCCCATGTATCTGTAATATAGTAGATCGTATCGTGTTTAGATTAACAGATAGAGTCTGGCCCGTGCACGGTTAGGTGCACTCAATTAGAAAGTCCCTTGGACTATAAATATGTATCTAGGGTTATCGGAAAAGGAGGACAATCATCGTTCACACAAACACAAATCAGGCGCATCGCCACCCCTTTCGAGGGTTTCTTCCGGGTAAGCACCATGCTGCCTAGATCGCATCTCGCGATCTAGGCAGTACACGTTTATTCGTCTACCTTGTACTGCTCGTGCTGAAGCCTTGTTGATGGCGAGCAGTGCTACTTATCATTAGGTGTTTAGGGGCTTGCATTGATGCTTTCTCGTGCATATCTGCGTGGCAATGCCGTCCCTCGACACCTAGCTGCCCTTACACCTATCCAGGTGTAAGGCAGCATGCTTGTTCGTTACTTAGTAGATCCGATCCGTTATAGTTGCTCCTTGCTCCGCAGGGATTAGTTTAATATCTGCATAGTTAGGCCTTATGCTGGGGTCGGATGATCCGGTAGTGCGTTAGGTGTTGTTCACCGTCCCTGCAAGGGATGTTCCGGGAATCAACGTTATGTTGGTTTTTAGGCCTCTCGTAGGGGTAGTTTGCATCATCTTCCGTAGCTGCTAGGCCCGATCACACGTAGGACGTTCCGGTTATGCGGTGAAAACCCTAAACTGTCGTAGATCGGTTTAGCTTTGTTTTGATCAAGCAGGATCCCCATGTCATTGTAAATCCAACGTGAACCATGGGGCGATCGGCTCCTTGAGCCGATCCACAGGGCAACCTGAGAGCCGATAGGGCTCGTATTTAATGTTTACGTGTCTACCATGCAGGAACAATCGAAGCACTCTAACACCTTCCTGATCGGGTCTAGGTCAGGTGGCACGCCCTAGCAACCGCCAGGACGTGGCTGGAAGATTTGCGGGACGACGCGAGGTGCCAGGGTCCACTAAGCGGCCTTGGGAGCCTCCCGGCTCTTCGTGTTGCTTAGCCATTGCCCGTCGGTGGGTTTTGGAGGGTAACACATTCTGGCACGCCCGTGGGACATCTTCTGCAACATCCACGTCAACACCGACATCCGAGATGGCAGAGGAACAGATCACATACGAGGATCTCCCTCCTGATCATAAGAAGAAGTACGATGAGCTGAAGGCCATCGTTGAAGCCGAACTCATCGGCTCCTTTGAGAAGACCCGTTCGCACGGCATCAGGTTCAAAGGATTCACGCCACAAGGTGTCCTCGATGGGTTGGATCTATCCCTCCCTTCAGATGAACGTACCAGAGCCCTGCGACAGGAAATCAACTACGTGGTGGCTCATTCACTGCATCGGCATTCTGAGCCTGGTGAATTCTTTGGAGCGCGTTGCGCTCCGTGTGGTGCAAGAGATCATGGAGCGTCGGTACTCCCCTTCAGGACCTGTTCTAGGAACTCACCAGGGAGAGGTGCAACTCCACACCAGGCCACCATTGCCGTACGCGATGGCAGCTCCACAACAACAAGGTTCACCGGCATACGTTGTCTACAAGGTTGGAGGTGATCCGGGCGACTACCAGTTCTTATATGAGCCGCCCAAGGAGATCCCACACGGATACGTGTGCACGTTTGTGCCGGACTGCAACAACTGGACGCAGGCGATCCAGCTCCAACAGGAGGGATTGCCGGAGCAGGAGCCATTGTTCCGGCAGGAGGAACGACTGCAGCGGGGTTTGGGAGCAGAAGCTGAGAAACAGGCGTGGCTAGCCAAGTATGCCACTGCACCAGTCCAGGAGAGCTCAGCTGCCACTACCTCCACCGCAGATCAGATCAGTGCAGTCCTGAGAGATCAGTTCGGCATCTTGCCGAAGAAGAAGATAATCGGCTATTCCAAGCCGTACCCCAATGAGTTTGACCTGATCCCACTACCACCTAAGTACCGGCTTCCGGACTTCAACAAATTCAGTGGGTCAGAAGGATCTAGCTCCATCGAGCACGTGAGCCGATACTTGGCCCAGCTGGGCATGGTTTCGGCATCGGATCAGCTACGGGTGAGGTTCTTTTCGCAATCCCTCACCGGTCCGGCTTTTGGATGGACTTCGTTGCAGCCAAATTCAGTGCGATCATGGAAGCAGTGGAGAACGATTTCACACCCAATATCATTCGAAAGCGAAGCTGGTATTGCCGAACTAGCACAGGTTCGGCAAGGCGAGAGACGATTATCGATTACATTCAGCGTTTCAGAACTGTCAAGAACGTGCTATTCGGTTCATTTAGCGAGAAAGAAGCGGTCGAGCTGGCCGTGGCAGGCCTGCAGCGTCATTCAAGGATCTGACGTTCCAAGTGGAGTATAACTCATTGGCCACCTGGTCGATAGTGACCTTATATGAGCGCCATCCGTTGTACAGGACAAGTTCCAGCGCGCGATAACCTGGTCCAACGCTGATGAGGATGAAGATTCGGAAGATCGAAGTCGCGATAACCGAGTGGACTCGGACGCCTTTGTGTCCTGCAAATGGGCGAACCCGCCGGGGCCTCCAAGAGGGTTGGACTTTGATGTGAGCAAAACTGAACAGATCTTCGATCTGCTACTGAAAGAGAAACAGTTGAAGCTCCCTGAAGGCCACAAGATCCCTACGGCACAAGAGATGAACAAAAGGCCATACTGCAAATGGCATCATACGTTCACGCACGCCACCAACGACTGCAAAGTATTGCGCGCACAAATTCAGATGGCGATAGAATCAGGCCGATTAACTTTCGGACAGTTTTCCATGAAGGTAGACATGCGTCCGTTTCCGGACGTCAACATGGTGGACCTAAGCCACTCCATAAGGGAGCCAGGGTTCTCTTTTGATGTCAATATGGCAGGGTTTGTGATCCGCCATGGCAAAGATAAAGCAGAGAGCAGCCACTCTCGTGGCAAAGATAAAGAGGAGGCCGTTCCACGCGACCGGCCCCAAGATGATGATAGACGGTACCTAACCGAGGAGGAGGTGAGAAGCATACGGTATCAGCGCCCACTCTCCGTGCATCTCCTCAACAAATATGAGCAGCGGTACGACCGACGTCGGCGCTACGACGAAGACGATGAAAGATATCGCCGGTCTGATCACGAAAACAGTATCGTCGGCACGACAGGAACAACGACGGGTCGACGTCGCGCTAGAGAAGTCAAGGGAGCAAGACGACGTGGATAAGCACTGGGACTGTCCCTTCTTCAAACATTGCTGGGACTCAGGAATGAGCCGATTGCCAACAATCGAGATTGCAAACAGCAAAGGAGAAGGACAAATGAAGTTTCAGTGTTCGAGCGTCTAGGACCTCTCCCACCTCATAACAAACGAGCTGAGTCATCTCAAGAAGAAGACTTCGAGGAGTCAGATGGAGAAGAAGATAGGTATCACCGACCAAGGTGGTGTCCTGATGGACTCAGCCATTCTCAGAAGCGTAGGGTGCAGCGGCTGCGAAGCTGGAAGAAGCCGAGGCACGAGCCCTGTATACGTTGAGAGCGCGGCCATCTGCGCGAAATTCAGCATTGGAGACAAAGGCACGCCCGCCAAAGAAAGTATGGCGCCCAAAACAGGCGAAAGCCGATGCACAGGCATCGGCTGATGCCGATGCGGAGACATCGGCTGACACAAACATGGTGTTTATACTCCCGTCGGAGTTTCGCGCTCCAAGCGACGAGGAAGTTTCAGTGGCTCAATTCGACTGCGGTCCACGACCAGTTATCTTTGAGAAGCCACGAGATAGAAGCTACAGGCATCTGAAAGCCCTATACTTGAGGGTTACATCAACGGGCAGCCTGTCAGCAAGATGTTGGTTGATACCGGAGCGGCAGTCAACATAATGCCGTATTCCATGCTACGATGTTTGGGGCATTCCAGCGATGATCTGATCAAGACCAACATCACATTAAGCGACTTCAACGGCCAGGCGTCAGAAGCGAAAGGTGTTCTGAATGTAGAGCTTACTGTAGGCCGGAAGACCATACCTACTGCGTTCTTCATCGTCGACAGCAAAAGCAATTACGCTGTCCTATTGGGAAGGGACTGGATTCATGCTAACTGTTGCATTCCGTCTACAATGCACCAATGCATCATACAGTGGGATGGAGATGAAGTGGAAGTCGTTCAGGCGGATGACTCAATCGAGATATCGTTAGCTGCCATGAGCGTGTGGGAAGCAGATAACCAAGAGCCGCTCTCTGGAATCAGTTTAGAGGGTTGTGAGCGCATCGAAGCTTCGAAAAATGGGGTAAGGCTGGTTTTATCCACCGGCCTAAC
The DNA here is from genome assembly GCA_030979885.1 of Lolium multiflorum. Taxonomy (NCBI): domain Eukaryota; kingdom Viridiplantae; phylum Streptophyta; class Magnoliopsida; order Poales; family Poaceae; genus Lolium; species Lolium multiflorum. The sequence continues at coordinate 70,663,036 of CM061753.1, read as the reverse complement.
AGAGTAGCAGGTCCAAGACATTGGACGTACGTGGCAAGGCCGATCCCTGAGATCGGCCCTCAAAAAAATGAAAAGCAAAGGATCTTATCTCCAGCATGCCACATAGCTATACAGCGGAAATCCAAGAAGTTGCAAACCATCGTCAAACATTGCAATGGAAAGGGAGGCCGATTCCCGCAATCGGCCAAAATTATCCTCAACATACTTTTGTCTGTGTTCAGCATTGATCCAACGGATGCCTGAAGAGCCGATACCATCAATTACTTGACAGAATCGGCTCGGGGGGCACATAGATGGATAAGACACGAGGATACGAAGCTGAGAATGCATGCCAAACGCCCAGCAGAACAGCTCAAGTATGGGGGCCGATGCAAAACAAATCGGAAAATCAAAAAATTTGGGCATACCGATCTTCAAGGACTTCCAACTCCTTCCGGCAATCGACTCAAGGGTCGGCTGTTACAGCAGAAGCCCAGTGGGCGTCATCAAGTTACGTGGCAAGGCTCTACTGGAGGAACCCCTCATTGGGATTTGCCGGCAAGTTTGAGGATCGCAGCCCTGGCCAGGCAAGAACAGCATGAACGTGCAGATCAGGCTAGGATCATGAGAACAACCGACGATCGTCCAGTTGGACTGAACTGCATTCTCACCAGAGGTTGCCTCATTGGACTGAAGAAGCTCGGGGGGCAGCTCACCTTGAAGGTTCTCTGCTTTTGAAAGCCGATTTGGTTAGAATCGGCTGATGCTGCACTACAATTGGGAAGCCGATGGTGGCCCATTCGGTGGATGCACTTTTATCCTCGCCTTGACTGAGGCTTGAAAATTCCTCATTCTGAAGAGCCGATGGTGTTGAAATCGACTGTCTCTGCATCGTAACCATGTGGAAAGGTGGCGAGCTCTTGCAGAGGAAAACCACCAGGTTGACAGGAGGAGTTTGAAGAAGGAGCCATCATCGTTGATCAGGCTCTAGACCAGTTTGTCGCTGCAAGGAAACAGGGCATCACAGGGGAAGCTGTGAACAAATAGCACCTGTTTACAAGAGTGTCAGCTTCAACATCAAGGTTGGCAGCAACGGGCCAAGAAGCTTTCCTGGGAGCATTAACCCAGGAGTTTTGCCGTCAAGGACCAACATTACGATCGGGTGACTTTGGAATCCAAAGATCTGAGGGTCTCAGAGCTGCTGGACGTGTTCGATTGGGAGTTTCGATCTGAATTTCAAGGATTACAAGTTACCATCTGAGGAGGTGACTAGATTGATCGGTCTGGCAATTCATTATAAGAGCTGATGCATTGCCATCGGCTTATTGAACATCAATCAAGGTGACAATCGGCAAAATCGGGGTAGGGAAAATCGGCTAGATCAATATGGAAGAAATTGACAGAATCAAATTTTGGAAATTCCTTCATTGATAGTCAGGTTTCTTACATAGAAGGAGCCGATTGCTCTCAAAAGGAACTGCTGGAGGGATACATTGCCCTAATCTATTACTCCTAGCTCTATCCTATCTAAGGGCCGCTGCTGCCCTCATCGTCGCCGTCGCCGCCGTCGGTGCTGCTCCCGGCTGGTTCTTCGTCGCTGCTGTAGCGACCTCCGGCGGGACCTTCGTTGTCCTCGTCTTCTTCGTCGGCATCGGCATCGTCGCTGTCGAAGTCGCTCATGTTGCCCGGCCAAGGGCAGAGACGCTTGGCCGGCGGCTCGTCAGAGGAGGCGTCGTCTTCCTCCTCTTCCTCCTCCTTCACCTCCTCAGCAGAGGAGAGACCATCCCAGGAGAAGCCGTCGTCGTCGCTTTCCTCCTCCGATTGCCCAATGGCGAGGAAGCGAAGGTCGCTCTCCCCGTCCGTTAAGGACTGGTCGTCTTCGGACCAGACGAAGGAGTCGTGGGTCGACTCGTCCCCGTCGGCTATGGCGCGGCGGATGTTGGCCGCGTGGGCCTCCCGTGGGTCCCATTCCGGCGTCGGCTCGCGGGAGGTGGAGGATTGGGTGGAAAGACCCGATGAGGGAGAAGAAGAGGAAGAAGACATGTTGGCCGAGGAGGGCTTTTGGAAGTGCTAGTGCGAAGGAGATGAAGAAGGGAACTACAGGAAGTGGCCAAATAAAAAGGGGGATATAGTGGTTTAATGCCTAAGCAGTTTCCGAGGACGTGGTGCCAGAACTGTCAAATCGTGCAGAGAAGTTGAGAAGGCAAGACGTCATCATGAAGAATACTGCAACGGTTCTGCCATGACATGAACCTTCGAAGGAGACAGATGGTTTTGCAATTATCATTATCAAAACCAGGGGGCATGTGTTACCACCCGATTTTGGCCAAATCAGGAGATAGGCCGTAAGTGAAGATGGGCTTTGAAGATTACACGTGGAGCATCTTTGAAGCGGCCTTGCGCTAAGAGTTTGGGCTAAGTTGCCCATGTATCTGTAATATAGTAGATCGTATCGTGTTTAGATTAACAGATAGAGTCTGGCCCGTGCACGGTTAGGTGCACGCCTCAATTAGAAAGTCCCTTGGACTATAAATATGTATCTAGGGTTATCGGAAAAGGAGGACAATCATCGTTCACACAAACACAAATCAGGCGCATCACCACCCCTTTTTTCGAGGTTTCTTCCGGGTAAGCACCATGCCTAGATCGCATCTCGCGATCTAGGCAGTATACGTTTATTCGTCTACCTTGTACTGCTCGTGCTGAAGCCTTGTTGGGCGAGCAGTACTACTTATCATTAGGTGTTTAGGGGCTTGCATTGATGCTTTCTCGTGCATATCTGCGTGGCAATGCCGTCCCTCGACACCTAGCTGCCCTTACACCTATCCAGGTGTAAGGGCAGCATCTTGCTTGTTCGTTACTTAGTAGATCCGATCCGTTATAGTTGCTCCTTGCTCCGCAGGGATTAGTTTAATATCTGCATAGTTAGGCCTTATGCTGGGGTCGGACGATCCGGTAGTGCGTTAGGTGTTGTTCACCGTCCCTGTTCCGGGAATCAACGTTATGTTGGTTTTTAGGCCTCTTGTAGGGGTAGTTTGCATCATCTTCCGTAGCTGCTAGGCCCGATCACACGTAGGACGTTCCGGTTATGCGGTGAAAACCCTAAACTGTCGTAGATCGGTTTAGCTTTGTTTTGATCAAGCGGGATCCCCATGTCATTGTAAATCCAACGTGAAACATGGGGCGATCGGCTCCTTGAGCCGATCCACGGGGCAACCTGAGAGCCGATAGGGCTCGTATTTAATGTTTACGTGTCTACCATGCAGGAACAATCGAAGCACTCTAACACCTTCCTGATCGGGTCTAGGTCAGGTGGCACGCCCTAGCAACCGCCAGGACGTGGCTGGAAGATTTGCGGGACGACGCGAGGTGCCAGGGTCCACTAAGCGGCCTTGGGAGCCTCCCGGCTCTTCGTGTTGCTTAGCCATTGCCCGTCGGTGGGTTTTGGAGGGTAACAGATAGTATTGATGTGATCTATTCCTCCTTCATAGTGTAATGTGGACAGTGTGTGCGCTATGTTAGTTCTTGGTTTATTTTGCAATGATCTATTATGCTCTAAGGTTACTTAAACATGAATATCGAATGTTGTGGAGCTTGTTAACTCCGGCATTGAGGGTTCGTGTAATCCTACGCAACGAATGGTGTTCATTATCAAACAAGAGTATATGTAGCACATATGAGAAAGTTATTATTTATTATGCGATCAATGTTGAGAGTGTCCACTAGTGAAAGTATGATCCCTAGGCCTTGTTTCCATCACAAAGAATTGCTTTCCACGCCAGCAAGCATTTTCTCGCGCCGCTTGTTTCTGTTGTTTTACACTTCTTTACTTTGTAATATTACCACCATCTATACCACCTGTGTTTTACTATCTCTTCGCCGAACTAGTGCACCTATACATCTGACAAGTGTATTAGGTGTGTTGGGGACACAAGAGACTTCTTGCTTTGTGGTTGCAGGGTTGCTTGAGAGGGATATCTTTGACCTCTTCCTCCGTGAGTTCGATAAACCTTGGGTGATCCACTTAAGGGAAAACTTGCTGCTGTTCTACAAACCTCTGCTCTTGGAGGCCCAACACTGTCTACAAGAATAGAAGCACCCGTAGACATCAATGATAACTATGACGAAGATTGATGATTAGTCTAATGACCTGAGTCATGCAACAAAGAAAATTTCTCTAGTATCTCTACAAAATGTTTAGACCATTATGTTTGTAAGTGTACATTGCCCCTATGTGTGGTTTTGGTAATTAATGACAACCCCTATGGACTACTGTTTTCATTGAGTTTATATGAAGGAATATTCCATAGGTACTACTTGTAGTCCATGTGTTGGATTCAAGTATGGATGCCATGAAGATAAAGATATCTTGAGTATTGGCATCGAGATCATCGATTTGAAGACATATATGTGATATGATCAAGAAGAAGAAATGGAGATGGAGTTTTTATGTGGAACTCAATATTTGCCATGCTCTAGCTTATGTGTTAAGCAATGAATGATTATGATCTTGAGTGCAAGATATGGCTCAAAATTCGGTGTCATGATAGTCTCATGAGTTGAGCTATGGTTGACTAAGATTTAGAGCATGCAATCAAATAAAGAGTTCTTTATACACCTCAAGATAGTATGATAGAGCATGTGAAGATACAAGGTTGACCAATACGAGGAGTGGGGAATAGTTTCAAGTTTGGTCAACACATGAAGCATAAAGAATGTGCCATGTGAAGTCCTGTGGTATGGTAAGCTTTGTCAATTATGCTTTATGAACTAACCCATCATATGTGTGCCTTTGTGTTGTCTATGTGGGTTAGGTATCTTTCCATGGGCGTGCATCAAAAGTGAGATTTAATATAGCCCATGAGAGGATGAGATCAAGTGGTGATCATCATCAAGGTTGAGTTGGGCAAGTTCAAGATGAGCATCTCAAAAGGATCATATGCTTGAAGCTTTGCCGTCCATTTGGTGATAATGGACATGTGAAGATGTGCTTAATGAAGCTATCCCATAGTAGCGTATGGGGGAGCAAATTATGTGTCTTCACGAAGCAACAATGATCTAGGGAGGCATTCCGGCTTGAGACATGAAGCATCATCATCAAGATCAAGCGGGATGCGCAAGGCAAAGGTATGGCCTTGCTAGGTTTTCATTTTACCGGTCTTAAGGTGGTTGTTGGGAGACCGGGTTATAGGATAGATAGCCGCACTATCAAGAGGGGCTTTCGGTTGGGTAACTCAATCACATCGTCTTAGGGAGCTCAATCATTTGCATACTTTGCATATATTTATTTCTTCTTGGTGTTTCTCTATGTGAGGTTCTTGAGCTTGTTTCTAGCTGTACAACAAGCCCAAGTTCATCGAAAATGGAATTCGTATGAATCTTCTATTGCATTTTCGAGGTTGGGCGATTTTACAGGTTATTCATGAAATAAGGTTCCACCTATAAATTCAAGATAAAATCACACCTGTTGTTTCTTAACATTTCCACTTTCTATAGGATAGCACTTGTTGTTATCTTTGTAACAAAACTGGTTTCATGTAAATCGGAATCCGGGAGCATTTTCTGTTAAAAAGAAATATAAAAGTTTTTTGACTTGAAGGGTGATGTCTACGGGTGCTTCTATTCTTGTAGACAGTGTTGGGCCTCCAAGAGCAGAGGTTTGTAGAACATCAGCAAGTTTTCCTCAGTGGATCACCCAAGGTTTATCGAACTCGGGAGGAAGAGGTCAAAGATATCCCTCTCAAGCAACCCTGCAATCAAGATACAAGAAGTCTCTTGTGCCACCAACACACTAATACACTTGTCGGATGTATAGGTGCACTAGTTGGGCGAAGAGATAGTGAAATACAAGTAGTATGGATGTATATGAGTGGTAATAGTAATCTGAATAAAATATGGCAGCGGGTAAACATGCAACAGCAGTAAGTAAGCGGTGTTTGCGGTATTGGAAACAAGGCCTAGGGATCATACTTTCACTAGTGGACCTCTCAACATTGATCGCATAAAATAACTTCTTCTCATATGTGCTACATACACTCTTTTGTTGGATGACAAACACCATTCGTTGTGTAGGGCTACAAGAGCTCCCTCAAGCCGGAGTTAACAAGCGCCACAACATTCAGCATTCATGTTAATTAACCTTAGAGCATAATAGATCTTTGCAAAATAAACCAAGAACTAACATAGCATACACACTGTCCACATTACGCTATGAAAGGAGAAATAGATCACATCAATACTATCATAATGATAATTAACTCCACAACCTACAAGAGATCATGATCATAGCCTACGACAAGAACCACATGATGCACACACTGCACCTTTACACCATGCAGGAGGACTAGACTACTTTAATAACATCACATGAGTAGCACATAGACTAGTAGCGATACAAAGCTCATCATATGGATCTCAATCATGCAAGCAATTCACGAGATCATTGTATTGGGGTACGGAGAGAGATTAACCACATAGCTACGGTAGAGCCCTCATCCCAGGAAGGTGTCCTCGTCATGGAACAGCGATGGCGGCGGCTACGGAAGGTTTTCTCGGGTTTCGTCAATCCGGTATAGGGTTTCGACGGAGACCTTAAGTGGCGGAAGGAGCCTCGGAGGGCCCAGGTGAGCCCACACTAGAGGCGCCCCACCCTTAACGCGCCCAGTGTGTGTCCCCCGCTCCTCTCGCTTCTTCAATGCTCTGGAACCTTCCGGGAAAAATAAGGTCTTTGGGCATTGATTCGTCAGTCAGAATATTTCCTTACTAGTTTATGAAACCAAAAACATGAGAAGGAGCGGCATAGGCATCTAGTCAATAGGTTAGTTCCGGACGCATCAAAACGATGTAAAGTGTGTATAAAACATGTAAGTATCATCATAAAAGCATGGAACATAGAAATTATAGATACGTTTGGGACATATCAAGCATCCCCAAGCTTAGTTCCTACTCGCCTAGAGTAGGTAAACGATAACAACAAATAATTTCTGAAGTGACATGCTACCAACATAATCTTGATCAACATTATTGTAAAGCATATGAGATGAATGCAGCGATTCGAATGATGAAGACAATGAGTAAGCAATTGAATCATATAGCAAAGACTTTTCACGAATAGTACTTTCAAGACAAGCATCAATAAGACTTGCATAAGAGCTAACTCATAAGCAATAAATTCTTAGTAAAAAGCTTTGAAACAACACAAAGGAAGATATAAAGTTTCAGCGGTTGCTTTCAACTTCAACATGTATATCTCATGGATAATTGTCAACACAAAGTAATATAACAAGTGCAATAGGTAAACATGTAAGAATCAATGCACACAGTTTACACAAGTGTTTGCTTCTAAGATAGAAAGAAGTAGGTAAACTGAATCAACAATAAAGTAAAAGAATGGCCCTTCGCAGAGGGGCATCGATTGTTATATTTGTGCTAGAGCTTTTATTTTGAAAACATAAGAGAGCATAAAAGTAATTTTGAGCGGTGTTTGTTGTCACGAATGGTAGTGGGCACTCTAACCCCTTGCTAAACAGACTTTCAAAGAGCGGCTCATGATTTAATTTTGGATGGCCTCCTTCAACCTTGCTTTCACAAACCATGGCTAACCGAATCCTCGGGTGCCTGCCAACAATCTCATACCATGAAGGAGTGCCTTTTTATTTTAGTTTTATTTAAGATGACCTCTCCCTTTGCTTTCTCAAGCCCTGGCTAACCGAATCCTCGGGTCCCCAGCCAACAATCACATACCATGGAGGAGTGTCTATTTTTAAATTTATGAAAGTTAATTAATTCAGGGCTGGGAACCCCATTGCCAGCTCTTTTTGCAAAATTATTGGTTAAGCGGATGAAGCCACTAGTCCATTGGTGAAAGTTGCCCAACAAGATTGAAAGATAAACTCCACATACTTCCTCATGAGCTATAAAACATTGACACAAATAAGAGGTAATAACTTTTGAATTGTTTAAAGATAGCACTCAAGCAATTTACTTTGGGATGGCGGAGAAATACCATGTGGTAGGTAGGTATGGTGGACACAATTGGCATAGATTTTTGGCTCAAGGATTTGGATGAAAGTAGTCCCTCTCAATACAAGGCTAGGCTAGCAAGCTTGTTTGAAGCAAACTCAAGTATAAAAAACGGTGCAGCAAGACTCACATATGAACATATTGTAAGCATTATAAGACTTTACATCATCTCCTTGTTGTTCAAACACCTTAACCAGAAAATATTTAGACTTAGAGAGATCAATCATGCAAACCAAATTTTAACAAGCTCTATGTAGTTCTTCATTAATAAGTGCAAAGTATATGATGCAAGAGCTTAAGCATGGTCTATATGAGCACAACAATTTGCCAAGTATCAAATTATTCAAGACATTATACCATGTACCACATGAAGCATTTCTGTTTCCAACCATATAACAATGAGCGAAGCAGTTTCAACCTTCGCCATGAACATTAAAAATAAAGCTAAGAACACATGTGTTCATATGCAACAGCGGAGCGTGTCTCTTCCACACAAGCATGAATTTATTCAAAGAATGCAAATAACAAAACGAAAATAAAGCACACAGCTCCAAGCAAAGTACATAAGATGTGACCGAATAAAAATATAGTTTCAATGAAGAAACATTAAGTTGATGAAGGATGCCTTGGGCATCCCCAAGCTTAGACGCTTGAGTCTCTTGAAATATGCAGGGATGAACCACGGGGCATCCCCAAGCTTAAGCTTTTCACTCTTCTTGATCATATATCATCCTCCTCTCTTGACACTTCCTTCACACCAAACTTAGAGCAAACTCATTAGAGGGTTAGTGCATAATCAAAATGTTCAGAGATGACATAATCATTCTGGACATTGCACAAAGCTACCGAAAGTTAATGGAACAAAGAAACTCATTCAACATAACAAAAGCGGCAATGCGAAATAAAAGGCAGAATCTGTCAAAAACAGAACAGTCCGTAAAGACGAATTTTGCAGGGGCACTTAACTTGCTCATATGGAAAAACTCAAAACTAATGAAAGTTGCGTACATATCTGAGGATCACTCACGTAAATTTGCAAATTCAACAAAGTAGCTATCATTATTATTCTCATCAAGTGTAGGAGGCATAGTATAATCATAATAAAATTTACTCTCCATAGTAGGCGGCACCAAAAGACCACTATCATTGTAATCATCATAAATAGGGGCAAAGTATCATCAAAGAAAATTTTCTCCTCAATGCTTGGGGGACTAAAAATGTCATGCTCATCAAACCAGCTTCCCCAAGCTTAGAATTTTTCATTATCATTAGCAACAATGGTGTTCAGAGCTCATACTAATATCATTGCTACTAGCATGCAAATAAGATTCCATAGGTTTTTTAATTTTCACAGCAAACAATCCATGTCTTAACTCAGGAAATAGAAAAGAAGCTCATTGTTACTTTCCATTATGACTAACTAGTGTAAACAAGAAACCAAAAGATGCAATTGCGGGATCTAAAGGAAATAGCTTCGAGAGCACCCACAACAGAAAATAACTTAGTTACCTGGGACCGGAGTATGAGTGCCTTTTACCTTTCCTCCCGGCAGCGGCGCCGAAAATAGCTTGATGTCTACGGGTGCTTCTATTCTTGTAGACGTGTTGGGCCTCCAAGAGCGAGGGGTTTGTAGAACAGCACAAGTTTTCCCTTAAGTGGATCACCCAAGGTTTATCGAACTCGAGAGGAAGAGGTCAAAGATATCCCTCTCAAGCAATCCCCGATGAAAGTCTCTTGTGTCCCCAACACACCTAATACACTTGTCAGATGTATAGGTGCACTAGTTCGACGAAGAGATAGTGAAATACAGTAGTATGGATGTATATGAGTGGTAATAGTAATCTGAATAAAATATGGCAACGAGTAAACATGCAATATAACAGTAAGTAAGCGGTGTTTGCAGTATTGGAAACAAGGCCTGGTCATACTTTCACTAGTGGACACTCTCAACATTGATCGCATAATAAATAACTTCTTCTCATATGTGCTACATACACTCTTTTGTTGGATGACAAACACCATTCGTTGTGTAGGGCTACAAGAGCTCCTCAAGCCGGAGTTAACAAGCGCCACAACATTCAGCATTCATATTTAAGTAACCTTAGAGCATAATAGATCTTTGCAAATTAAACCAAGAACTAACATAGCATACACACTGTCCACATTACACTATGAAAGAGGGAATAGATCACATCAATACTATCATAATGATAATTAACTCCACAACCTACAAGAGATCATGATCATAGCCTACGACAAGAACCACATGATGCACACACTGGCACCTTTACACCATGCAGGAGGAATAGACTACTTTAATAACATCACATGAGTAGCACATAGACTAGTAGCGATACAAAGCTCATCATATGGATCTCAATCATGCAAGCAATTCACGAGATCATTGTATTGGGGTACGAGAGAGAGATTAACCACATAGCTACGGTAGAGCCCTCATCCCCAGGGGAGAATTACTCCCTCCTCATCATGGAGACAGCGATGGCGGCGGCTCTGGAAGGTTTTCTCGGGTTTCGTCAATCCGTATAGGGTTTTCGCGACGGAGACCTTAAGTAGGCGGAAGGGGAGCCTCGGAGGGCCGGGTGGGCCCACACACTAGGGCGCGCCCCACCCTTGGCCGCGCCGCCCTGGTGTGTGGGGCCCCAGCTCCTCTCCGACTCTTCGATGCTGGAACCTTCAGGAAAAATAAGGTCTGGGCATTGATTTTTGAGTTCCGAGAATATTTCACTAGGATTTACGAAACCAAAAACAGCAACTGGCACTTCGGCATCTCGTCAATAGGTTAGTTCGGAAAACGCATCAAAACGATGTAAAGTGTGTATAAAACATGTAAGTATCATCATAAAAGTAGCATGTAACATAAGAAATTATAGATATGTTTGGGACATATCAAGCATCCCCAAGCTTAGTTCCTACTCGCCCTCGAGTAGGTAAACGATAACAACAAATAATTTAAGTGACATGCTGCCAACATAATCTTGATCAACATTATTGTAAAGCATATGAGATGAATGCAGCGATTGAAGCAATGATGAAGACAATGAGTAAGCAATTGAATCATATAGCAAATACTTTTCACGAATAGTACTTTCAAGACAAGCATCAATAAGACTTGCATAAGAGCTAACTCATAAGCAATAAATTCTTAGTAAAAGCTTTGAAACAACACAAAGGAAGATATAAGTTTCAACGGTTGCTTTCAACTTCAACATGTATATCTCATGGATAATTGTCAACACAAAGTAATATAACAAGTGCAATAGGTAAACATGTAAGAATCAATGCACACAATTTACAAGTGTTTGCTTCTAAGATAGAAAGAAGTAGGTAAAGCGACTCAACAATAAAGTAAAAGAATGGCCCGCGCAGAGAGCATTGATTGCTATATTTGTGCTGGAGCTTTTATTTTGAAAACATAAGAGAGCATAAAAGTAAAGTTTTGAGCGGTGTTTGTTGTTGTCAACGAATGGTAGTGGGCACTCTAACCCCTTGCCAGACTTTCAAATAGCGGCTCCCATGAAATTTTATTTTTGGATGGCACTCCTTCCAACCTTGCTTTCACAAACCATGGCTAACCGAATCCTCGGGTGCCTGCCAACAATCTCATACCATGAAGGAGTGCCTTTTTATTTTAGTTTTATTTAGATGACACTCCTCCCCACCTTTGCTTTCTCAAGCCATGGCTAATCCTCGGGTGCCGACCAACAATCACATACCATGGAGGAGTGTCTATTTTTAAATTTATGAAAGTTAATTAATTCAGGGCTGGGAACCCCATTGCCAGCTCTTTTTGCAAAATTATTGGATAAGCGGATGAAGCCACTAGTCCATTGGTGAAAGTTGCCCAACAAGATTGAAAGATAAACTCCACATACTTCCTCATGAGATATAAAACATTGACACAAATAAGAGGTAATAACTTTTGAATTGTTTAAAGATAGCACTCAAGCAATTTACTTTGGGATGGCGGAGAAATACCATGTGGTAGGTAGGTATGGTGGACACAATTGGCATAGTTTTTGGCTCAAGGATTTGGATGCACGAGAAGAATCCCTCAATACAAGGCTAGGCTAGCAAGCTTGTTTGAAGCAAACTCAAGTATAAAACGGTGCAGCAAGACTCACATATGAACATATTGTAAGCATTATAAGACTTTACATCATCTCCTTGTTGTTCAAACACCTTAACAGAAAATATTTAGACTTAGAGAGATCAATCATGCAAACCAAATTTTAACAAGCTCTATGTAGTTCTTCATTAATAAGTGCAAAGTATATGATGCAAGAGCTTAAGCATGGTCTATATGAGCACAACAATTGCCAAGTATCAAATTATTCAAGACATTATACCATGTACCACATGAAGCATTTTCTGTTTCCAACCATATAACAATGAACGAAGCAGTTTTCAACCTTCGCCATGAACATTAAAAATAAAGCTAAGAACACATGTGTTCATATGCAACAGCGGACGTGTCTCTCTCCCACACAAGCATGAATTTATTCAAAGAATGCAAATAACAAAACGAAAATAAAAGCACACAGACGCTCCAAGCAAAGTACATAAGATGTGACCGAATAAAATATAGTTTCAATAGAAGAAACCTGATAAGTTGATGAAGAAGGGGATGCCTTGGGCATCCCCAAGCTAAACGCTTGAGTCTTCTTGAAATATGCGAGGATGAACCACGGGGGCATCCCCAAGCTTAAGCTTTTCACTCTTCTTGATCATATATCATCCTCCTCTCTTGACCCTTGAAAACTTCGTTCACACCAAACTTAGAGCAAACTCATTAGAGGGTTAGTGCATAATCAAAATTCACAAGTGACACAATCATTCTTAACAGTTCTGGACATTGCACAAAGCTTCTGAAAGTTAATGGAACAAAGAAACTCATTCAACATAACAAAAGCGGCAATGCGAAATAAAAGGCAGAATCACAAAAACGAACGATCGTAAAGACGTTTCTGCGGGCGCTTAACTCATATGGAGAAACTCAAAACTAATGAAAGTTGCGTAGTACCGAGGATCACTCACGTAAATTTGCAAATTCAACAAAGTAGCTATCATTATTATTCTCATCAAGTGTAGGAGGCATAGTATAATCATAATAAAATTTACTCTCCATAGTAGGTGGCACCAAAAGACCACTATCATTGTAATCATCATAAATAGGAGGCAAAGTATCATCAAAGAAAATTTTCTCCTCAATGCTTGGGGGACTAAAAATGTCATGCTCATCAAAACCAGCTTCCCCAAGCTTAGAATTTTCCATTTCATTAGCAACAATGGTGTTCAAAGCGTTCATACTAATATCATTGCAACTAGCATGCAAATAAGATTCCATAGGTTTTTTAATTTTCGCAGCAAACAATCCATGTCTTAACTCAGGAAATAGAATAAGAAGCTCATTGTTACTTTCCATTATGCCTAACTAGTGTAAACAAGAAACCAAAAGATGCAATTGCGGATCTAAAGGAAGCAGGCGAGCACTTACAACGGCCAACGGAAAATAACTTAGTTACCGGGACCGTGGAGTATGAGTGCCTTTTACCTTTCCTCCCAGCAACGGCGCCAGAAAATAGCTTGATGTCTCCGGGTGCTTCTATCTTGTAGACCGTGTTGGGCCTCCAAGAGCAGAGGTTTGTAGAACAGCCGCAAGTTTTCCCTTAAGTGGATCACCCAAGGTTTATCGAACTCGGGAGGAAGAGGTCAAAGATATCCCTCTCAAGCAACCCCGCAATGAACAGAAGTCTCTTGTGTCCCCAACACACCTAATACACTTGTCGATGTATAGGTGCACTAGTTCGCGAAGAGATAGTGAAATACAAGTAGTATGGATGTATATGAGTGGTAATAGTAATCTGAATAAAATATGGCAGCGAGTAAACATGCAATAGAACAGTAAGTAAGCGGTGTTTGCAGTATTGGAAACAAGGCCTAGGGATCATACTTTCACTAGTGGACACTCTCAACATTGATCGCATAAAATAACTTCTTCTCATATGTGCTACATACACTCTTTTGTTGGATGACAAACACCATTCGTTGTGTAGAGCTACAAGAGCTCCCTCAAGCCGGAGTTAACAAGCGCCACAACATTCGCATTCATATTTAAGTAACCTTAGAGCATAATAGATCTTTGCAAAATAAACCAAGAACTAACATAGCATACACACATCCACATTACGCTATGAAAGGAGGAATAGATCACATCAATACTATCATAATGATAATTAACTCCACAACCTACAAGAGATCATGATCATAGCCTACGACAAGAACCACATGATGCACACACTGGCACCTTTACACCATGCAGGAGGAATAGACTACTTTAATAACATCACATGAGTAGCACATAGACTAGTAGCGATACAAAGCTCATCATATGGATCTCAATCATGCAAGAAATTCACGAGATCATTGTATTGAGGTGGAGAGATTAACCACATAGCTATGGTAGAGCCCTCAACCCCAGGGGAGAATTACTCCCTCCTCATCATGGAGACAGCGATGGCGGCGGCTCTGGAAGGTTTTCTCGGGTTTCGTCAATCCGTATAGGGTTTTCGCGACGGAGACCTTAAGTAGGCAGAAGGGAAGCCTCGGAGGGCCCTGGTGGGCCCACACACTGAGGCGCGCCCACCCCTTGGCGCGCGCCGCCACGCGTGTGGGGCCCCCTGGCTCCTCTCCGGTACTTCTTCGATGCTCTGGAACCTTCCGGGAAAAAGAAGGCTGGGCATTGATTCCGTCCGATTAAGAATATTTCCTTACTAGGATTTCTGAAACCAAAAATAGCAGAAACTGGCACTTGGCATCTCGTCAATAGGTTAGTTCCGGAAAACGCATCAAAACGATGTAAAGTGTGTATAAAACATGTAAGTATCATCATAAAAGTAGCATGGAACATAAGAAATTATAGATACGTTTGGGACGTATCAAAGGGTTTCTGCGTCCGGCCCATCGCCCGGCCTGTCGTGCCCCCTACCGGCCTGCCCAGTGGCAACCGGTTGCTCGGCTCGTGGCTGCCGCGCTTGTTCCAGGGGTCTGCATGCCCCTGTCCAGTTCCTCGCTCGGTGGCCATCGGACTGGCCGGCCCAGCGCCCAGTCGACCGGCCTCCCCCTGTTGGGTCTTCGTGGCGGTTGCGCGGCCTCCCTGCGCCTAGTCTGTCGCGGCGTATTTGCGCTGTCTGGCGCCCGGCCCGGTGGACCGGCTGGCTGGCCGACTAGGCCGTGCTCTGCCCATTTTTCTGTCTGTTTTTCCCCAACGGCTTTATTTTTTCCTAGACTATAAATAGGTCTTCTTCCACCTTGGGCTGGGTAAGTTCTTCCACTCTCTCTTCCTCCATTGTTGCCTTTGAAGAACTTGCCCTATCTCTTGATGTTGGGGTTCGTTGCATAGAAAACAAAACAAAAAATCCTACCGCAAAGACGAATAAATCCAAGATCTAATCTATGGAACAAGATCTAATCTACAAGATCGAACCACGAGATGATATGAGACTAACCCTGAAGATTCCCAAAGCCTACGAGATTAGATCTCATTGTTGGTGTAGACGATCGTTACCGGTGCTGCAATCCGGCAGCACCTCCGTGCTCGGTCGCGCGTACGGTGTCGATGAAGCCCTTCCTCTCCCCGTTCTAGTGGGCAGCGGAGGTGTGGTACATCTCCTCCAAGCTCCAGACACGGCGGCGTGGTGGTGGTGGAGGGAAGAAAGGCTGCAGGGCTTCGCCAAGCCGGAACAACGTATGGTGGAGGAGAGAGGCGGCCAGAGGAGGGGGCAAATCATGGGATGGTGGCCGGCCACCCCCTCCCCTCTTTATATAGGGGTCCAGGTCGGCTGGGGTGGCCCCCTTTCCCATCTAGGGTTAGGGGGCGGCGGCCAAGTGGGGGGAAGAGGGATTTCTTCCCCCCAAGTTGATCCAACCTAGGGTTTGGGGAAACCCTAGGGGTTTGGCCGGCTGGGCCTTGAGGGGCATGTGCCCCCGGCCCATTAGGCTAGGGAGCACCCCGCGGCCCATGCTAGGCCTCCTAGGGTCGTGGGCCCACTGGTGGACCCCCGGAACCTTCTAGAACCTTCCCGGTCATCCACCGGAAAAATCCCGAACTTTTCCGAAACCTAGAAATCAACTTCCCGTATATGAATCTTATTCTCCGAACTATTCCGGACCTCCTCGTGACGTCCTGGATCCCATCCGAGACTCCGAACAAACTTCGTCTCCATACCATATTCAAATCTACTTATGCGACATCGAACCAGTGATACCGGCGCCAACGTGGAACTTGCACAACACAATCAAAGTACTTTGCCCCAACGTAACAGTGAGGTTGTCAATCTCACCGGCTTGCTGAAAACAAAGGATTAAGCGTATCGAGTGGAAGATGGTGTTTGTTTGCAAAGAACTGCGTAGAATGTATTCAGATGTAAAAGAATGGACCGGGGTCCACGGTTCACTAGAGGTGTCTCTCCAATAAGATAACTAACATGCTAGGTGAACAAATTACAGGCGGGCAATTGACAAATAAAGATTCAATACATATCAACGATGATTACTATGTGATTTAATCAGGGCATTACGACAAAGTACATAGACCGCTATCCAGCATGCATCTATGCCTAAATAATCCACCTTCAGGTTATCATCCGAACCCCTTCCGGTATTAAGTTGTAAACAACAGATAATTGCATTAAGTATGGTGTGTAATGTAATCAACACAAATATCCTTAGACAAAGCATCAATGTTTTATCCCTAGTAGCAACAGCACATCCACAACCTTAGAACTTTCTGTCCTGTCCCAGATTTAATGGAGGCATGAACCCACTATCGAGCATAATTACTCCTCTTGGAGTTACAAGTATCAACTTGGCAGAGCCTCTACTAGCAACGGAGAGCATGCAAGAACATAAACAACACATATATGATAGATTTATAATCAACTTAACATAATATTCTATATTCATCGGATCCCGCCAAACACAACATGTAGCATTACAAATAGATGATCTTGATCATGTTAGGCAGCTCACAAGATCTAAACAATGATAGCACAAGCGGAGAAGACAACCATCTAGCTACTGCTATGGACCCTTAGTCCAAGGATGAACTACTCACGCATCAATCCGGAGGCGGGCATGATGATGTAGAGCCCCTCCGGTGATGATTCCCCTCTCCGGCAGGGTGCGGAGGCGATCTCCTGAATCCCCGAGATGGGATTAGCGACGGCGGCCGTCTCTGGAAGGTTCATTATCGTGGCTCTCGAGTACGGGGGTTTCGCGAGCGGAGGCTTTAAGTAGGCGGAAGGGTGGTCAAAGGGCGTCACGAGGGCCCGGACAACGAGACGCGCCAAGACCAAGGCCGCGCATGGTGTCTTAACACCTCGTATTACTCAATCTTTCGGTCTTCTAGAAGCTTCGTGTAAAAATAGGCCCCTGGGCGTTGATTTCTTCCAATTCCGAGAATATTTCCTTACTAGGATTTCTGAAACCAAAAACAACAGAAAACAGCAACTGGCACTTTGGCATCTTGTTAATAGGTTAGTGCCGGAAAATGTATAATAATGCTGTAAAGTATGTATAAAACATTCAAGTATTGTAATAAAAGTAGCATGGAACATAGAAATTATAGATACGTTTGCGACGTATCAAGCATCCCCAAGCTTAGTTCCTACTGGTCCTCGAGTAGGTAAACGATAACACAAATAATTTAGAAGTGACATGCTACCAACATAATCTTGATCAACATCATTGTAAAGCATATGAGATGAATGGAGTGATCTGAACAAAAGATTGCTAACAAAGATAATGACTAAGCAAATGAATCATATAGCAAAACTTTTCATGAATAGTACTTTCAAGACAAGTATCAATAAGACTTGCATAAGAGCTAACTCATAAGCAATAAATTCAAAGTAGAATGCATTGAAGCCACACAAGGATGATTAAGTTTCAGCAATTGCTTTCAACTTGTAACATGTATATCTCATGGATATTTGTCAACATAGAGTAATATAACAAGTGCAATAAGTAAACATGTAAGAATCAATGCACACAATTAACACAAGTGTTTGCTTCTAAGATAGAAAGAAGTAGGTAAACTGACTCAACATCAACATAAAGTAAAAGAATGGCCCATCGCAGAGGGGAAACATGGATTACTATTTTTGTGCTAGAGCTTTTGTTTTGAAAACATAGAAACAATTTTGTCAACGGTAGTAATAATTCATATGTGCTATGCATAATACTTCCTACAAGTTGCATGTCTCATGCATAGAGTACTAGTAGTGCTCGCACCTTGTCCTACTTAGCTCGGAAACACGGATTATCATCACATGACATATGCTTCAACCAAGTGTCACAAAGGGTACCTCTATGCCACCTACAAGTGTCTAAGGAGAAAGCACGCATTGGATTTCTCGCTTTTGATATTCTCAACTTAGACATCCATACCGGGACAACATAGACAACAGATAATGGACTCCTCTTTTTAATGCTTAAGCATTCAACAATAGTTAATATTCTCATAAGAGATTGAGGTTGTATGTCCCTGAACTTCCACCATGATGGCTTTAGTTAGCAGCCCAATGTTCTTCTCTAACATATGCATACTCAAACCATTTGATCATGAAGTCCACTTACCACTTAGACAAGACGAACATGCATAGCATCTCACATGATATCCAACAAAGATAAAGTTGATGACGTCCCCAGAAAACATGGTTACCGCTCAACAAGCAACTTATAAAATTAAGACACATAACTACATATTCATCACCACAATAGTTTTTAAGCTATTTGTCCCATGAGCTATATATTGTAAAGGTAGAGGAATAAAATTTTAAAGGTAGCACTCAAGTAATTTACTTTGAAATGGAAGAAAAATACCACATAGTAGGTAGATATGGTGGACACAAATGGCATGGGTTTTGGCTCAAGGTGTTTGGATGCACGAAAACATTTCCTCTCAGTACAAGGTTTGGGCTAGCAAGGTTGTTTGAAGCAAACAAGTATGAACGGTACAACAAAACTCACACAAGAACATATTGCAAGCATTATAAACTCTTAAATTGTCTTCCTTGTTGTTCAAACACTTTACCCGAAAATATCTAGACTTAGAGACCAATCATACAAACCAAATTAAACAAGCTCTATGGTAGTTCTTCATTAATAGATTAAACTACATGATGCAAGAGCTTAAACATGATCTATGAGAGCTCAACAATTGCCAAATTGCCAAACCACATGCAGCATTTTTGGTTCCAACCAAATAGCAATCTAACGAAGCAAAGCCTTCGCTATGAACATTAAAGCACAATTAAGAACACAAGTGTTTCATATGAAAAAGCGGAGCGTAATATCTCCAATATAAGAATGGTGGGATCCAACTTTATTCAAAACAAAACAAAAATAAAAACAAACCGACGCTCCAAGTAATAAGATGTGACGGAATAAAAATATAGTTTCACTAGAAGTGACCTGATAATGTTATCTGATGAAGAGGGGATGCCTTGGGCATCTAAAGCTTAGATGCTTGAGTCTTACTTAAAATATGCAGGGATGAACCACGGGCATCCCCAAGCTTAGACCTTTCACTCTTCTTGATCATAGTATATCATCATCTTCTCTTGACCCTTGAAAACTTCCTTCACACAAACTTCAAGCCAACTCATTAGAGGGTTAGTGTATAACCAAAATTCACACATTCAGAGATGACACAATCATTCTTAACACTTCTGGACATTGCACAAAGCTGAAAGTTAATGGAACAAAACTCATTCAACATAGCAAAAGCGGCAATGCGAAATAAAACCAGAATCTGTCAAAAAGCAGAACAGTCCGTAAAAGATGCATCGGAAGGGGCACTTAACTTGCTCAAATTGAAAAACTCAAAACTAATGAAAGTTGCGTACATATCTGAGGACCATGCTCGTAAATTTACAGATTTTAGATTTTTTACAGATGCTTCTAGAATTCGTGACTGACAGCAATCTGTTTCTGTGCAGCGATCCTAAATATAGCATCAACTTTAACATAAAAACTTTACTTGGCACAAAAACATGATAAGGAGGTTGCTACAGTAGTAAACAACTTCAAGACTCAACAATACAGTAAATAAAATAAAAAATGGGTTATCTCCCAAGTGCTTTTCTTTAACGCCTTTCAGCTAGGCGCAGAAAGTGCAAATCAAGTAATATCAAGAGAAGAAGCATCAACATCATAGCTTGTTCTAATAATAGAATCAAAAGGCAACTTCATTCTCTTTCTAGGGAATTGTTCCATACCTTTCTTGAGAGGAAATTGATATCTAATATTACCTTCCTTCTCAATAGCAGCACCAACAGTTCGAAGAAAAGGTCTTCCCAACACAATAGGACAAGATGCATTGCATTCAATATCAAAGACAACAAAATCAACGGGGACAAGGTTATTGTTAACCGTAATGAGACATTATCAATCTTCCCAAAGGTTTCTTTTTAACATTATCAACAGATTAACATCTAAATAACAATTCTTCAATGGTGGCAAGTCAAGCATATCATAAATCTTTTTAGGCATAACAGAAATACTTGCACCAAGATCACATAAAGCATTACACTCAAAGTCATTGAATTTCATCTTAATGATGGGCTCCCAACCATCTTCTAACTTTCTAGGAATAGAAGCTTCAAGTTTTAATTTCTCTTCCCTAGCTTTAATGAGAGCATTTGTAATATGTTTTGTAAAGGCTAAATTTATAGCACTAGCATTGGGACTTCTAGCAAGTTTTTGTAAGAACTTTATAACTTCAGTCAAAATCTAAACCATTATGTTCTACAGTAATGGAATCATTGTCACCAATATTTTGAAAAATTTCAGCAGTTTTATCACAAACAGCAGTTGCTTTCAGGCATTTTTGTACGCTTTGCACTAGGAGTAGAAACATTGCCAACACCAATTATTTTACCATTGATAGTAGGAGGTGCATCAACATGTGAAGAATCAACATTACTAGTGGTGGTAATAGTCCATACTTTAGCTATATTATTTTGTTTAGCAAGTTTTTCTTTTTCTTCTCTATCCCACCTAGCATGCAATTCAGCCAACAATCTAATATTATCATTAATTCTAACTTGGATGGCATTTGTTTTAGAAAACCTAGCATCTTCAACTTTCTCAGGCATAACTTTCAATTTTAAAAGATCAACATCAAGAGCAAGACTATCAACCTTAGAAGCAAGAATATCAATTTTATCAAGCTTTTCTTCAACAGTTTTATTGAAAGCAGTTTGTGTACTAATAAATTCTTTAAGCATCACTTCAAGAAGAGGGTACACTCTTATTATTGTTGTAAAAATTACCATAAGAATTACCATAACCATTACCATTATTAGAAGGATATGGCCTATAGTTGTTGTTACCATAATTATTCCTATAAGCATTGTTGTTGAAATTATTGTTCTTAATGAAATTCACATCAACATTTTCTTCTTGAGCAACTAATGAAGCTAAAGGAACATTATTAGGATCAATATGAGATCTACCATTTGCAAGCATAGACATAATAGCATCAATCTTATCACCCAAAGAAGAGGTTTCTTCAACAGAATTTACCTTCTTACCTTGAGGAGTCCTTTCAGTGTGCCATTCAAAGTAATTTAGTTAGTTGCGGCGCCCAAGGTGATGGACATAAAAGTACCTCCAGCGAGTTGAATCCAATAGGTTCCTCGAGGAAAAATTCAATCTGCATAAAAGGTTTGGATGATCATCCAAGTAGTCAGTCCATGGGTTGGGCAATTCTTTACCAAAGATTTCATTCTCTCCCATGCTTGAGCAACATGTTCATTATCAAATTGTTTAAAGTTCATAATGCTACTTCTCAAAGATATAATCTTAGCAGGAGGATAATATTTACTAATAAAAGCATCTTTACATTTAGTCCATGAATCAATACTATTCTTAGGCAAAGATAGCAACCAATCTTTAGCTCTTCCTCTTAATGAGAAGGGAAACAATTTCATTTTTATAATATCACCATGTATATCCTTATACTTTTGCATTTCACAAAGTTCAACAAAATTATTAAGATGGGCAGCAGCATCATCAGTACTAACACCAGAAAATTGCTCTCTCATAACAAGATTCGGTAAAGCGGGTTTAATTTCATAGAATTCTGCTGTAGTAGCAGGTGGAGCAATAGGAGTACATATAAAATCATTATTATTTGTGCTAGTGAAGTCACACAACTTAGTATTTTCAGGGGTACCCATTATAGCAGTAGTAAAGTAAACTAAGCAAATAAAGACAAGTAACTAATTTTTTGTGTTTTGATATAGAGCTAGTAAATAAGACAGAAAGTAAAGTAACTAATTTTTGTGTGTTTTTAATATGAAGCAAACAAGACAGTAAATAAAGTAAAGCAAGACAAAAACAAAGTAAAGAGATTAGAAGTGGGGACTCCTTGTAGCGTGTCTTGATCTCCCCGGCAACGGCGCCAGAAAAACGGTCTTGATGCGCGTAGATGTACACGTCCGTTGGGAACCCCAGAGGAAGGTATGATGCGCACATGACAAGTTTTCCTCAGTAAAAACCAAGGTTATCAAACCAGTAGGAGCCAAGAAGCACGTGAAGGTTGTTGGTGGAGGAATGTAGTGCGGCGCAACACCAGTGATTCGGCGCCAACGTGGAACCTGCACAACACAATCAAAGTACTTTGCCCCAACGTAACAGTGAGGTTGTCAATCTCGGCTTGCTGAAAACAAAGGATTAAGCGTATCGAGTGGAAGATGGTGTTTGTTTGCAAAGAACAGTAAAGCAGTAGAATGTATTCAGATGTAAAATAATGGACCAGGGTCCACAGTTCACTAGAGGTGTCTCTCCAATAAGATAACTAACATGCTGGGTGAACAAATTACAGGCGGGCAATTGACAAATAAAGATTCAATACATATCAACGATGATTACTATGTGATTTAATCAGGCATTACGACAAAGTACATAGACCGCTATCCAGCATGCATCTATGCCTAAATAATCCACCTCCAGGTTATCATCCGAACCCCTTCCGGTATTAAGTTGTAAACAACAGATAATTGCATTAAGTATGGTGCGTAATGTAATCAACACAAATATCCTTAGACAAAGCATCAATGTTTTATCCCTAGTAGCAACAACACATCCACAACCTTAGAACTTTCTGTCACTGTCCCAGATTTAATGGAGGCATGAACCCACTATCGAGCATAATTACTCCCTCTTGGAGTTACAAGTATCAACTTGTCCAGAGCCTCTACTAGCAACAGGAGAGCATGCAAGAACATAAACAACACATATATGATAGATTGATAATCAACTTAACATAATATTCTATATTCATAGGATCCCGCAAACACAACATGTAGCATTACAAATAGATGATCTTGATCATGTTAGGCAGCTCACAAGATCTAAACAATGATAGCACAAGCGGAGAAGACAACCATCTAGCTACGCTATGGACCCATAGTCCAGGATGAACTACTCACGCATCAATCCGGAGGCGGGCATGATGATGTAGAGCCCCTCGGGTGATGATTCCCTCTCGGCAGGTGCGGCGGTCTCGAATCCCAGGGATGGGATTAGCGACGGCGGCGTCTCTGGAAGGTTTTCATCGTGGCTCTCGGTACGGATTTGCAGACGAGAGGCTTTAAATAGGCGAGAAGGGTAGGTCAAAGGGCGTCACGGGGCGCCCACAACAGGGTCGCGCGGCCAGGGCCCGGGCCGCGCCGCCTGGTGTCGGCCACCTCGTGGCCCCACTTCGTCTCCCTTCGGTCTTCGGAAGCTTCGTCTAAAATAGGCCCTAGCGCGTTGATTTCGTCCAATTCCGAGAATATTTCCTTACTAGGATTTCTGAAACCAAAAACAATAGAAAATGGCACTTCGGCATCTTGTTAATAGGTTAGTGCCGAAAAATGTATAATAATGTTGTAAAGTATGTATAAAACATTCAAGTATTGTAATAAAAGTAGCATGGAACATAAGAAATTATAGATACGTTTGCGACGTATCAGTCACCCTACGGTTCGCGAACTATGCAGACATGGTCGAGACTCCTCTCCGAGCAATAACCAATAGAGGGATCTGGAGATCCATAATGGCTCCGACATATTCAACGATGACTTAGTGATCGATTGAACCATTTACATACGATGACAATTCCCTTTGTCACGCGATATTTTACTTGTCCGAGGTTCGATCATCGGTATCTCCATACCTTGTTCAACCTCGTTACCGACAAGTACTCTTTACTCGTATCGTGGTATGTCATCTCTTATGATCCAATCATATGCTTGCAAGCTAATCGGACGACATTCCACCGAGAGGGCCCAGAGTATATCTATCCGTCATCAGGATGGACAAATCCCACTATTGATCCATATGCTTCAACTCACACTTTCCGAATACTTAATCCCACCCATTTACGCAATGGCTTTTGATGTAATCAAAGTACCCTTCCAGTGTAAGTGATTTACATGATCTCATGGTCGAAGGACTTAGGCAACTATGTATTGAAAGCTTATAGCAAGTTGAACTTAATGACTTGATCTTATGCTACGCTTATTTGGGTGTATGTCCATTATATCATTCACCCAATGACATAACCTTGTTATTAACAACATCCAATGTTCATGATCACGAAACCATGATCATCTATTAATCAACAAACTAGTTATACAAGAGGCTTACTAGGGACTCCTTGTTGTTTGCATAACACAGAGGAGATGGTACCGGAAAATATTCCAGTGCGTAGTTGACTGTAGAGAAATGATGATGACAGAAGGACCAGGGTTCCCAGCTATCTACACTAGTGGTAACTCTCCAAATAACATGTGTTGGGTGAACAAATTAGTAGTTGGGCAATTGATAATTGTGAGAGCATGACAATGCATGCTATGATAAGATAAAGGTTACTGTAGTATTTAATTGAGCATTACAACATAATAATAGACTGTAATCCAACTGCATCTATGACTACTAATCCACCTTTAGGTTATCATCCGAACCCCTTCCAGTATTAAGTTGCAAAGGAACATACTATCGCATTAAGCAATGTGTGTAAAGTAAAAAATAGAATTATCCTTAGACAAAACATTGTTGTTTTCTCCCTAGTAGCAACAACACATCTACAATCTTAGAAGTTATTGTCACTCTTCTAGAAAACTAGAGGCATGAACCCACTATCGAGCATAAATACTCCTCTTGGAGATACAAGTAACTATCAGGGTAACTACAAGTACCGGAGAGCATGCAAGATCTTAAATAATAGTACTATGATAATATGATGAACAATATGATCACAATTCCACAATTTATCAGATCCCAACAAACACAACACTGATTACATCATATAGATCTCAATCATGTAAGGTAGCTCATGAGATTATTGTATTTAAGTACATGGGAGAGAGAGTACCAACTAGCTACAGTCGAGAACCCGTAGTCCAGGGGAAAACTACTCACGAACCATCATGGAGTCGAAGTGGAGGTGGTGGGGTCGATGGAGATGGCTCCGGGGGTCAATCCCTGTCCCGGCAGGGTGCCGGAACATGAACTTCTGACCCCCGAAACTCGTCTGGACGATGGCGGCGGCGACGGAACTTTTCGTGGACAGAGGCTGGATATTTCAGGGTTTCGCGTCGAAGGCAAATTATAGGCAGAAGGGCAAGGTCGGTGGGTGCTAGGTGGGCCCACACCACCCCTAGGCGTAGACCAAGGCCAGGCCGCGCCTAGGGTTGGTCTGGCCGGCTCCTGGCCCCCCTCCGTCTCTCCTCTGGACTTCGTCTTTGTTTCGGTAAAATAGCAACTTCGGCTTTTATTTCGTCCAATTCCGAGAATATTTCCTATAATTTTTTTCTAAAATATAAAACAGCAGAAATCATGGAACTGACATTGTGGCATCTTATCAATAGGTTAGTTCCGGAAAATGCATAAAAGTGCCACGAAGTGTAAACAAAACATATATAAATTGGTGTAAAACAAGCATGGAACATCAAAAATTATAGATACGTTTGAGACGTATCAAGGAGATCTAGATCTACAATCCCCACCATTCCATTTCTCCTCTAAGTGAGGGGAACCCATTGGATCTAGATCTTGGAGTCATTTGTTGATTTCCTCCATTGTTCTTCCTCTCTAATTCCATCCTAGCATTTTTTTCTTTGGTGGGATTTGAGTGTGAGGGATTTGAACACCTTTGGTGTTCTTGCTTTGCATCATTGCATAATATTGAGCTCTCCACCACGAATCGTTCAAGTGAGAGACCGTGAGCTTGTTACTCTTGCAAGGTGACCTCCTAGTTGGCTTGGTTGGTGTCCCGGTGACCCCTTCATGGAAGATTTTGAAGAGGCCTGGGTTTCTCCTTCGTGGAGCTTGTGAAGTGGTTTTGGAGTTTGCCATCTCCGGAGTGGAGGAAAAAAGCTAGCCATAAGGAATGGACTATTCCTTCGTGGGATAAGCTCGGAGAAGAAGGTGAGCCTTCGTGGCGCATGGGAAATCCTTCATGGGATCCCCACCTCTCCAAACGTGACGTACCTTCTTGCAAAGGAAGGGAACATGGGAATACATCTCCGTCTTCGCATGCCTCGGTTATTTCTATACCCAAGTTTACTTTCCTTTGTGATAGCCATCGAACTTGAAGTATTTATTATATCTTGTTATCACTTGTTGTTCATATATATAGTGTGCCTATCTTGCTTAGCTCTAGTTGGTTATTGCACTTAGTTGAGCCTAGCATATTGAGGGTTTGTGCTTGTAAAATAAACGTTAGTTTAATTCCGCTCTCTTACAAGCCAAATTCGTAGGAGTTTTAAAACGCCTATTCACACCCCCTCTAGGCGACATCTCGTCCTTTCAATGTTTTAGTTGTTACTACTTCATGCCGGTGTTGTACCTTTTCTACATGGATCATATGCTTTGTGAGGTTATTCCAAACACAATTCATGTTATTTGACCGTGTCTGGTGGTTAATCATGATATTATTTAGATGCTAGTATACTATATTCTGGACCTGAATCACATTTTTGTGCTATGCAACATCCCCTTGCGACCAATGCCCGGTGACGTAGCGTGATATGGGATGTTTGCAACCATCGGTAAACTTACAAAATGACGGTGTGGGTAGTCTCTCAAATACCATCTCCCCGACGGGTTGCATAACCATCGGTAATTGTGCTAACTAAGAATGACATGGTTCGCCTCTTGGTTATAACCATGTTTGACTGGTAAATGTACTGTCAAATATAAGGACAACCGACAGATGTGGTATGCGTTGGAAACTAAATACCCAACGGACACGGTCGGCTATAATCATGAATGAGGGGTTGTTGGGTGGCTACTGAACGTCGGATGATTGCCGCGGGAAAATCCAATATCCGAGAGTATTGTTGGCTATTGGACTAATGGCCGACCGAGCAAAGACGGCGGGACATAGCTGACAGTACACCGTCGGATTCAACGTTACCCGACGATAGCCAATGATAGTGCGACCCTCAGTTAAAAGGGGATATGCAGTAGTGTATGGGGTATCCAACTGTAGAATGCTCAAAACAAAGTTTTATTCTCTCAAGTAATGTATGTATATTTATAACCTTGAATGCACTTTAATGAAAAAAATGTTAAAACAAGAAGTAACACTGGGTCAAGTGAAGTAACAAAAAAAAACCTGAAAAAATGAGTTGAAAAGTATGAAGAGAAGGACTAGGTTCATGGGTGAATAATATTCCCTTCGATCAATAGTAAGGTGCGAGGATTTAATTCAATTTTAAACTAAAATCACCACACATATTATAGATATGGGAGATTACTAAATAACCAATTAAGTCGGAGCTTCAAGCAGATAACAAATTACTGATAGTAGAGACAACATAGGTACATCCATGATAAAATATCAAGAATACATGAATATCAATATAGCAAAACGTGAACATTTTTATATCCATGATGGAAATAATTATGTTGGTGCACACGAAAAAAAGTATATCTAGAAAAATAATCGTTTGGCATAGGTGAACATTTTTTTAGTACATGTGAATATTTTATATAAATGAACATTTTTATGTCTAGAATTTTTTAAAGTTGTTATTTCTTTCATATATATAATTTAGTACATGTGAATATTTATGTCTAGGATTTTGGTAGGGTAACTGCTGGCCACAATCCAAACAGACCCTTAATCCTAATTGGGCTGCAGGCCGGCAGGCACGGAAAAGATCAATGTTTTTTCTTTTCTTTTCAAGCTTTGTTATATCCTTTGCAACCTGAGATATGGTGTGTTTTCCCTTTTTCACGTGATGCCCCTGACAAAATCCCTTTTATATCAGGTATAAACTAAACTTACTGGTGTTTACTATGCAACATCAGTCCAAGAACAACCTAGGGATGTTTAATCAGTTGTTTTCATCTGATTTGACCACATGTTCTGTGTACAAGCTACAAAGTAGCCAGTGTGCTCGCAGTGGAATCTACAAGAACATTTGAAAATGAGCGCTTTGAAAACACTGCAACGCACGCGCATCAAGAGCTATTTGCACAAGGCCGTAGAGCATCCAAAGAAACCAATTACGCGGAAACAGAAGGCGCGCCCCTTTCACATTCTACACGATCACCTACTTCTTTTCGAAAAGAAGATTTTAAAAATCCCACTGTGGACTCTACACGAACGAACGGATCGATCATTAGCGCGCACCTGTATATACTTTTCGCTTTTGTCCATCATGCATTAGCTATAAGCTAATTAATCAAATCCCGCCATGTCCCCAAATCTGGCGCCACACTCCACTGCTAGCTCGCCCTCGATCGTCAAAGCCCAGCTACCTACCTTCCTGCCGTCTTCCTCCTCCTCCTCCCACATCCTCCTATATATCGCCATTTCTGGTCGCCACTTGACCTCCAACCAACGCAGCTGTGCTAGCTCGATCACAGGTGCACACATACCCGTGTTGATTACCCGAGAGCTTGATTAGTAGCTTAGATAAGCGCCAAGTGGTAGCTACACGCAAGAAAGTCAAGGGAACATGGCCATGGGTGTTCAAGAGATCAAGCACTTCTCGCAGGCGAAGCTTGGCCGGAGGTGGCGGCGGCCGGCTAGGGGGTTCCGGATCAGCCCGGCCCGCCTCTCGGTGCGCCGGCTTCGGGCGAGGCTGTGGACGATGCTCGGCCTGCTGGGCCGCTATTTCCGCAGCGTACGGCTGCCGCTGCTTACCAGGGGCCTCGTCGCGAGCGGCGGCTCTCCCGCTTCGACGAGCGGCGGTGGGAAGATGGTTCATGCCGGCGGTGCCGGGCGTGCGGCTGGTAAGCAGGTGGCGGCAACGTCGCAGGCGGCCGCCGGCAAGCCGCGGAGGCCTCCGTGCATGCGGTCCAACTCGTTCTACGCACGCGCCGTCGCGGACTGCCTCGACTTCATCAAGGGCAGCAACACCGCCGCCCCGGTCCAGGACAACAGCGCCGACGACGGAGTCCGGCATGCCCACGGCCAGCATCAGGTAGTGAAAGCGAATTGAAATCCACACCCTGTACGTGGCAGTGTGTATTGTAAATACGGCACGGCAGACATCGTGTGTTCTCATGGTTAATTTTGTGAGCTTGTTGGTTTCCCGGCATGGTTCCTCGTGGGCTTGCTGTTCTTCTTTTTCTCACTTCTTACCTCTGTTTCTGTTTCGTCTAGTTAGCTCTAGATTGTTTAGGCGGTAATTGATGCAAGAAAAAGGTGAAGGTTAATTTGGTTGATCGATACAACATACGCAAGCGCCACTTAATCTGTTATAAGCATTTTTCTCGAACACGCCTGGAAGCGCGTCATAGCAAGTTCTTTACCTTCCGCTGAAATTAAGCTGGCGAACGATGATGACTGATGCGAGTTCTTCCCGCGACAATACCTAGATTGTTTGTGCCAGACTACATGCAACCAGGGAACCGCATGCATGATGTGGTAGTTCACACCCAACGCGCGTTGGAGTATCAAACAAAATAAGCTGCACCAGCATATACCTAGCTACTAGCAAAATCCGCCCTACAGTTCAGAAAAATTAACTTCGACTGATCACTGATGTATCTACTAAAATACTTTATAACTTTGAAATTTATGTGTCTAAATTTGTCTAGATAAATACCTATATATGTGTAAAACAAAGTATTTTGAGGGAACTGGCTCAACCCTCTTGGGGTGGCCTATCACATATATATATACGAGTACCAAAGGTACGTATACAATACAGTCGTACATGTACAATACGGATAGCTATACAGTCTAACACCCTTACTCAAGCTTAGCCACTTCCTAAAGAGTCTAGGATGGGTAAGATTGCGCCTACGGACCTCAAACTGTGGTAGAGGCAATGGCTTAGTGAAGATGTGTGCAAGTTGATCTTTTGAAGAGATGAGTTGATATGTAAAAGCTTCTGAGAAACACGTTCCCTTACAAAATGATAGTTAACTTCTATGTGTTTCGTTCGGGCATGGAATACCGGATTTGCTGAGATGTATGTAGCACTGATGTTGTCACACCAAAGTATAGGAAGCTGCAGTTGGGAAATCCCCAATTCCTAAAGCAAAGACTGTACTCAGATGAGCTATGTAGTGGCATTGGCCACAACCTTGTATTCCGCTTCAGTACTGCTACGTGACACCGTACCCTGTTTATGAGCACTCCAAGCGATCTAGTTAGAGCCAAAGAACACAACATAGCCCCCCGTGGATCGCCTGTCATCCGGACTACCTGCCCAGTCCGCATCAAAATACGCCAAAAGGATCCCATAGGGGATTCGGCCGAAGGTGCAGCCCGTGGGACACTGTGAGGCGGGCATAGCGCAGAATGCGCTTAACAGCCGACTAATAAGTGTCACGAGGCGTATGAAGATACTGACAAACTCTGGGGACAACAAAGGAAATATCCAGTCTCGTGATCGTCAGATACTGAAGGCCACCAACAATACTTCTATACTCTGTAGCATCCGCAGAGGATAGAAGCTCACCATCAACAACAGTGATCTTGTTAGTGGTAGACCTACGTGTGGTGCTCGTACTGCACTTAAGCATCCCAACACGCTGCAACAAATCCAAGGAGTACTTCTTCTGTGTCATAACCAGACCATCATCACGAGAAGAAACCTCCAAACCCAGAAAGAAGTGAAGTTTCTCAAGGTCTTTGACAGCAAAATCAGCACCAAATGATAGAACAAAAGCATCAGCAGCTGACTGAGATGAACTGATAAGAATAATATCATCAACATAGACCCGTAGGTACATAGTGACCTTAGGCTTTTGTAGAAGAAATAGTGATGAATTGCAAGACGGGCATGTCAAGCACGAGGAGCTTGCTTAAGGCCATATAGTGCTTTGGTGAGACGATAGATATGATCAGGACGGTCAGGATCTGCGAAACCAGGAGGTTGCCGCATATAAACCTCCTCCTCCAATAAACCATGAAGGAAGACATTCTGCACATCAAACTGACGAAGAGACCATCCTCGAATGAATGCAAGAGACGGAAGGAGCCTGATGGTTGTAGGCTTGACCACTAGACTGAAAATGTCTTCGTAATCAAGACCATAGCGTTGCTGAAATCCTCTGGCAATAACTTTGTAATGCTCAATAGTCTCATCAGAATGCTTCTTCACTTTAAAAACCCACTTAGAATCAATAACATTGACGCGAAGTGGTGGAGGAGTCTAGGTCTCATTGCGAATAAGAGCATGATAGTCCTGCTCCGTGGCCTCTCTCCAATGAAAAATACTCATAGCAGCTTGATATGTGCACGACTCGGAAGACGGGTCCGCAAGGGAAGCAACCCTCGAGGCAGCGTACCAGGCAACGGTACCATCAGTGCGCTCCTTGGGGCGAAAAAATACCACTGCGACTGCGTGTGTGTGTGGACGCAGAGACGCATGAGTCATTGATGTCGAGGGAGCAGCCGACAGTTGGCTAAGCGATTCCGAGGACGACCCAGCGGCGAGGGACTGGGCGGCTACGACGAACTAGCCGCCGAGGGACTGGGCGGCTACGACGGCCCAGTCGGTGAGGGACTGGGCGACAGCGAGGGCCCAGACAACGAGGGACTGGGCGGCGAGGCAGGTGACATTGAGATGGGCATCGCACAGCCAGGTGACGAGCCGACGTCCTGCCGCATAGGCGAGGGCGAGGCACACGGGGCCGCGAGTGGCTGGCCAGCGAGGAGGCCACAGGGTCCGAGGCGACCGGTGTTGCATTCCCAGCACGCGGACCAAGGTCATGCAGTAGAGAACCACGATCGACGTAATCTAGCGACAGTGACAAAGGAGAGGCTGGCACAAGAAGCTCTAGACGGGCACCGCGGCCAATTCCTGCACCATGGTTAGGTAACAACACATGAGAGTATGCAACATCTTAAAATTGGTCAGCATCAATGGAGGATGAATGCATATGTGGAGACTCAGTGTTGGATACCGGTAATATAGCAAAAGGAAAACATGCTCATCAAACACGACATTGCTAGATATGTAGACACGACTAGTGGGAACATGAAGATATTTATATCCTCTATGAAGGGAACTATATCCACCAAAGATACATATTTTGGATCGGAATTCCAGCTCACGTTTATTGTAGAGGCGCAAATGCAGCCATCAGGCACACCCAAACATCTTGAATAAGGTATAATGAGGTTGTTCATTAAGGAGAAGTTCTATGTGATCTTCATATCGACAACACGAGTGGGAGTACGGTTGATAAGAAAACATGCAGCGGTGAAGGCATCATTCCAAAATCTAAAGAGAATAGATGCATGGGCTAAAAGAGTGAGACAAGTTTCGACAGTATGGCGATGCTTCCGTTTAACGGAGCCATTCTGCTAATGTGTATGTGGACATGCTAAACAATGCGCGATCTCAAGAGACTGGAAGGAGTTGAGGTTATGATATTCACCACCCTAGTCCGACTGAACATGAACAATTTTGTGCTTGAGAAGACGTTCAACATGTTTTTGAAACTGAATAAAAATATCAAACACATTAGATTTATGTTTAATAAGATAAAGCCAAGTTAAGCGATTGTAAGCATCAACGAAACTGACATAATAATTATGGCCACTAACAGAAGTTTGAGCAGGACCCCATACATCTGAAAACACAAGTTCTATATGATGGTGATCCTCACGGCTAGACTCTGGAAAAGGAAGTTGATGACCCTTCCCCTGCTGACAAGCATCACAAACTGCTACATCCTTATTACTAGGTATGCTAGGAAGCTCATGACGATGCAAAACATGATGGACGATAGGAGTGGAAGGATGTCCAAGATGAACATGCCACTGTGACGACGACGCGTGAACTCCACTGAAAACCCAAGAGACGCCAATCTGCTCCAAGGTATAAAATGGGTGAAATTCGCAGAACACATTATTATAATAATTAAGTTTAGGGCCGGACTAAAAGGAGATTGCGTGTCATGGATGGAAATCTAAGAACATTGCGAAGGTGAAGACTCCTATTTGCATGACTAGTGAGAAGAGATGCTTGACCAATATGAGATATGTGCATACCTGCTCCATTGGCGGTGTGAACCTTGTCCGACCCGTGATAATTCTCACGAGAGTGGAGCTTGCCCAGCTCGCTCGTCAGATGATCCGTGGCCCCAACATCCATGTACCAGTGGGGGTCGACGGAGTAGGACTGAGTGTGTCCTTGCTTCTCCTTCGACGCTGGCCGGTCAGCAATGGCGGCTTGATACTCGTTGTTCCTCGTGTCCCTGTCGTTGTTGTAGAGGCTGAGAAAGCTCTTCTGAAAGCGGCGGTGACACTTGGACGCGAAGTGACCGTCGCGCCCACAAAGGTGGCACAGACGAGGTGCCCCTCCCCGGGAAGAGCTCGGGGACGAGGTGGAAGGTGGCGGCGGCGGCTGGGACGGCACGGCAGGAGCCTTTCCCGTGGCAGCCGGCGATCCGCCAGACTGGGCGCGGCCCCTGGAGGCGCGAGTAAAGCTCGTGCGCCATCATCGGAGACGATGTGTTGCTGCGCTTGTTGAGAATCTCCACCAAGCCATCATACTCCTCGTCGAGGCCGTTGACGATGTAGCAGTTGAACTCGGAGTCGGTGAGGGGCTGGCCAATAGAGGCTAGTGTGTCGGCAAGCGACTTGACCTTGATGTAGAACACCGCCACCATCGAGTCGAGCTTCTCACACTCACCAAGCTCATGATGGATGGCGGTGGAGCGGCTGTGACAGCGAGGCAAATGAGCGCTCCAGCATAGTCCAGGCCTCGTGGGAGGTCTTGGCGAGGACGAGCAGCCCAACCACCTCCGGAGTGAGCGACCCCTTGATGGCTGAGAGATTGGCTTGGTCTTGCCCCGTCAAAACACGGTGCACCGGGGTGTAGACCGGACCATTCACGATGTCAACAAGTGTAGGGGCGAACGGAAGAGTACCATCAACGTAGCCGAGCAAGTAGTGGCTCCCAAGCAGGGGAAGAACATGCGCATGCGAGACCATGTAATTGTTCGATGAGAGCTTGACGGTGATGAGATGGCCAAAGTGAAACTGTGCCGACAGCGGACCATGCGAGAAGACGGCAGGAGGCGCTTAGGTCGGCGAGGCAGCAGCCGGGGGAGTGACGACGTGCGAAGAAGGAGCCGGGGCCACCGGGGGCATGAATGCCGCGGGGGATGAGGCGACCGGCGGGGGAACCGTCGTGGCCGCTGATGTAGAGGCCGCCGACATGATGAACATGGGTGGAGCAGCAGCGGGCAGGGAGACGGTAGTTGGTGGCTCCGATGATGAAGACACCGTGGGTGGGAAGGAGAACATGGAGCCCACCGCAAGGGTACCAATCTGTGGCGCTGCCATGATGATGCAATCGAGTGGGACGTTGAGGAGAGCAGCGAGGGACGCCGGGAGGAACCCCATCGTTGAGGCCGGCGAAAGCGGCACTCATGACGGTGGCGGCAGTGTTGGGCGGAAGCATGGTGTTGGCGGCGACCTGAGATGTGACGGCCATGAAGGTGGATCCGGGAGGCGGCGGCGGACTCAAAACCCTAACCTAGTCTAATACCATGTAAAATAAAGTAGTCTCGGGAACTAGCTCAACCCTCTTGGAGTGGCCTATCTCTCTCACACACACATACATATATATAAATACAATCGTACATGTACAAGAGATACGTATACACACACATACACACACATATCTCTAGAAGTACTAGAGATCCGTATACAATACAGTCGTACATGTACAATATGGACAGTTATACAGTCTAACACTACTTAGGAGAAATGTGATTGTACCGTGCACGGGACCTCCCGTGCACATGTCTCCGTCAGATTCACATTGATCTCTCCTTTAACATTCGTGTTGCACCAAATCATTAGGTTTCGTTGTGTTTCGGAAATTTGGATATGATTGTTTTGCAATGAAATGTGATGATTTCGTGTTCACGGTACTTTCGCTGCTCTCATCTATGTAGTGCCATAACTTTGTAGAGTGTTGCTCTACTATCAGCAATATTATTTTCTCAAACAAAGCAATAGACTTGTTATTTTCATTAATTCGAGAGAATGGAGCTGGCCAGTTAATTAATGGAAACCGGCCAAAAGTAACAAACAACCTCTCAAACATGACCTTCACGAGGGCACGCACGAAGCTAGAATTGCTCTCAGAGTTCACCAATACCTCCTTCGTCCAAAAATATATTATATGCAAATTTTAGTCAAAGTCAAACTTTAAAAATGTTGACAAATTAGTATATAATAAGAAAATATATTTTACCGTGGTTCTAAGTATATTGATGTCAAATTATAAAATTTGGTACATTTTGTTATATAATCGGGCGAACTTTATAATGTCAACTTTCACGCAAAATTATACGGATATAAATTAGGATGAAGGGAGTGTTGATGTAGTGAAAGTGATCAAAATTACATCTAGAATTGCTAACAGAAGACAAAACAGAAACATCGAGAAGACACTGCCTGTGCCTAAAACGTATATTTTGTGAACTGAAAGGGTCACCTCGCAGACACGGAGTATAATCTTGTGTTATAATAAGCTAAGCAAGTACATATTACATGTGGCTTTCCTTGTTGTTCGTATATTTCAAACTATATGTCAGGTACATCCTCAGGATGGGTCGTGTTCGCTTTCCGAAAGCACTTTCTTACCATATCGATGATTTTTCTTCTCAGATACCGAACGATCGTTTGATTGTCTTTTGCCACTGGAACACCTCATGTCAAACAAATCTCTTCGAGTAGTAAATTATAAATGTTAGTTCAAACGTCACGTGCTGCATGGTATTCAACACGAAAACAAAGTGGGTAGATCTTCTTCTTTTCCTATTTTTTTGTCATCGTGTATTGAGACATACACCTTACCTATTGCAGATTGTGAAGATATGCTTTTGCTATTTTGAAGACATTTTAATACAGTACCAAAATTGTAACAGATCTATAAAACAATACCGAAATTAATAAGGTCGAGCTTATCCACACAGTACATTAGTTTGTACTTCTAATGTGCCCAAGTATTCTCCAACTGAAGCATTGCGAAGGGGAACGGGTGAGCAGCAGCACTATGTCCTAACAAAAAAGAAGTTATGCAGGATCCCACAAAACAGTGAATTATGGCATGATCTTAGAGCATCACTAGCAGATCCCACAAAACATCCCACCTATATAACCACATTTTTGCGGCTTTTGATAAATAAAATAACGAGCAGATCCAGCATAATTGTATCATCCTTAATTTTTTTTACAGGAACCAGAAACGAGTCTTCAAAATCTAGTATAGCTGCCGCTCGGATTTTCAGTTCCCTGCATACACCAGAGCAAGTTGGCAGGAGGGGCATTTTTAGCCCTAACTTTCCTACTTTTCGTGCTGTTGTTGGAGTAGATCTCCTCGGTCCCGCATAATTAACCTCGTTGCGCCTCCCAAACACCACCATGGAGCTCCCCGTGCCCCTTCCCGTCAGTTGCGTGGTTGCGTGGCCCGAATCACAACCTCCCTTCTCTCATGCGCCTCCGGCTGTCTTGCTCGAAGTCACATTGCCCGCAACGTCCCTCCTGCGCCGAGGGCGGCGAGGTGTGTTGTGCCCACACCGATGTGAACTCGCGGGATGGCTAAACAATACAAAAAGTTATTTACAACGAACTGATTTGTCAAGCTAGTAAAAGCTAGAAGGTACCCATGTAGCATGTTTTTGGTTGGTTTTGTGGTAGATTGCAAAAAAAAAAGCCTAGAAGGTACCCATCTAGCATTACATAAATATACAGTCCACAACTTGATGGAGATACATACCGATAAGTATGCTAACTTCAGGTTGCCTATTTGCGTCCTATAAGGTTTTTTTTTGCTTTGTGAAAAACTTTGAAATAGAGAATTTATTAAGTTGATGCGTATACAGATATCTGTGATTTTTTTTAATAATACATTTTTTGTTATTTTTCGAAATAATAATCGGTTTCAATCTTCGTCACAAATAATACATTGTCGGGGACACGTACCCCGATTAGAAGAAATCGGGAACAACAAACACGATTACCCCGAATTATTCTGATTCTTTGCGCCGCGCGAAACTATCCTTAGCTTTAGTAGTAATTGGGGTAGAGGAAACCGATTTTTCCCAATCGGGATAGAGTAACCCAACATGCATGCATGTATTTAGCATGCACGTTGCATGTATGTGTTTAGCATGCACATGCCGTTTGCTGCTATGCATGCGGACGCCCGTCCGGCCAAATCAAATTTCAAGCAATCGGGTTAGAGCAACCCGACAACATGCGCTACATGCGGTAGCATACCCTGGCTACCCTTAATCGGGTTTGCTGTTTCTAATTCCTTCTAATCAGGATACGTATTCCCGACAGTGTATTATCTGTGACAAAAATTGAACTGAGTATTATTTCTGAAAATATCGAAAAAATATGTATTATTTAAAAAAAAACGCAGATATCTGTATATGCATCAACTTTAGCCAATCTTTCCGCACTCAGACATGTGAAACTTTAGCCATGTTCTTAAAATGATACTACCATTTTCTTTGAACTGTTTTAACAACTTCCTAAAACATTATTCGGACAATGTCTTAATAATATCGTCCTTTTGCCAAGCAGGTGGAGGGTAAGCTGCTACGGGTGGGCACCCTAGTTCTAGCTTTTTATGTCGATCGGATGGACGACGGGGAGTCAGATTCTTTTCCGAACCGGGCCCCTAATGTCTAGTGCCGGTCATTATCCATACAAACAAACAATATTACTGTCGTTCAGAAAGATTAAAAAGAATTGAAAGCTTTTTTAGATTTATATTTTCAAACAGAGGTAGTAATACAAAGAAGGACCAATGAAGTGAACACATTCACAATGGAGCCAAGAGTACATATCTTTAGTCACTTTCATTTGAATAAGGTGGCAACGATCTCAAATCTGAATCGCACCAGAAAACTCTGAACAAAAGCTTGCTCAAGTGTTTCAGGAAATTCAGTATGCTCAAACAGAAGTAGCTTCGTGCATCCTTCGTTCCCAACTTCAGAAAGAGACACTACGGGAAAATCAGGCGCTGCCGTGCAGCCAAACTTTGCCGTGAGCTGCTGCACGGCAAAGATTTCTTTGCCGTGCGCAGCAAGAAGAGCGCACGGCAACGAAAAAATGCACGGCAAAGTATGAGCGCAGCGCACGGCAAAGAAACATATCACGGCAAAGAAAGATATGGCGCACGGCAAAGAAATTTCTCACGGCAAAGAATGGGAGCAGCGCACGGCAAAGATTTTGGGACGGCAAAGTCCCTGCAAGCCGCACGGCAAAGAAAGAGCGCACGGCAAAGGCCTGGGCACTGCCGTGCAGCCAAACTTTGCCGTGCAGACAGACAAGTTGCACGGCAAAAGGTCCTTTGCCGTGCGCTTCTCCCTTTGCCGTGCGCCAATATACATTTTTTTTGTTTTTCTAACTATTTTATTTCATCTACTACTTATATTTATTTTGTTAATTAGTTTTTCTTTTTGATGACTATTTATTACACTATGTGAAATACAAAATTAGTCTCCATGCTCATCCCCCACATATATCAGGGTTCCGGTGCTCCGGCGGCCGTCCCCCTCCTTCCCCCAAAACAGCGGGACGGCGGGTCTACCCCCTAGATTTCTCCGCGCGACGTTCCACCAATATACCTTTTCATAGTTTTAGGTTTGTTTAGTCCATGGACATATGGAAAACCATGTGTGGTACCCTTTGGCACAGTCTAGCCCCCGATATACCCGCGGCGGGACACTTCACCGTACACGTCCAGGAATCTGTTAAGTGTTATCGCCCGAAGGTGAGGAATGTCAGACCGGGGATCCATGCCATGCACCATTTGGTGAATTACACCTAGCATCACACTTTGAAACATAGAATAGGTCCACATGCAAGGTTTGGTGGGGTTCCGGTGCTCCGGCGGTCGTTCCCCTCCTCCCCCAAAACAGTGGAACGTGTGCCCCGGCGAGTCTACCCCCTAGATTTCTCCGCGCGAGGGTGCACCAATGTAACTTTTCATTCTTTTAGGTTTGTTTAGTACATATACACATGGAGAACCAAAGATTGGGACCCTTTGGCACATATACCCGCAGCTAGAGCCATTATCACACGATCGACGGTGTGCCTGGTCTACTGGTTAGGGTTAGGTGTAGGGTTAGGGCTAGGGTTTAGGGGCTAGGGCTAGGGTTTAGGTTAAAGGGTAAGTATTTATGGTTAGGTATAGGTTTAGGGTTTAGGGTTAGGGTTAGGGTTTATGATGCATGGTTCTGCAGCTCCGGCGTCGTGGTTTAGGGATTTAGAGGGGTTTAGGGCTCGAAGCCTCCCCAGTTTAGGGTTTAGGGTTTAGGGGAGCTACTTTTGCACCATTAGACCTTGCACCACACTTTGACACATATCATAGGTCCACATGCAAGGTTTGGTGGGGTTCCGGTGCTCCGGCGGTCGTTATCCCCCTCCTCCCCCCAAAACAGCGGAACGTGTGCCCCGGCGGGTCTACCCCCCTAGATTTCTCCGCGCGAGGGTGCACCAATGTAACTTTTCATAGGTTTAGGTTTGTTTAGTCCATGGACATATGGAAAACCATGTGTGGCACCCTTTGGCACAGTCTAGCCCCCGATATACCCGCGGCGGGACACTTCACCGTACACGTCCAGGAATCTGTTAAGTGTTATCGCCCGAAGGTGAGGAATGTCAGACCGGGGATCCATGCCATGCACCATTTTGTGAATCACACCTTGCATCACACTTTGACACATAGAATAGGTCCACATGCAAGGTTTGGTGGGGTTCCGGTGCTCCGGCGGTCGTTATCCCCCTCCTCCCCCCAAAACAGCGTGTGCCCCGGCGGGTCTACCCCCCTAGATTTCTCCGCGCGAGGGTGCACCAATGTAACTTTTCATTCCTTTATGTTTGTTTAGTACATATACACATGGAGAACCAAAGATTGGGACCCTTTGGCACATATACCAGCAGCTAGAGCCATTATCACACGATCGACGGTGTGCCTGGTCTACTGGTTAGGGTTAGGTGTAGGGTTAGGGCTAGGGTTTGGGGGCTAGGGCTAGGGTTTAGGTTAAAGGGTAAGTATTTATTGTTAGGTTTAGGTTTAGGGTTTAGGGTTAGGGTTAGGGTTTATGATGCATGGTTCTGCAGCTCCGGCGTCGTGGTTTAGGGATTTAGAGGGGTTTAGGGCTCGAAGCCTCCCCAGTTTAGGGTTTAGGGTTTAGGGGAGCTACTTTTGCACCATTAGACCTTGCACCACACTTTGACACATATCATAGGTCCACATGCAAGGTTTGGTGGGGTTCCGGTGCTCCGGCGGTCGTTATCCCCCTCCTC
Source organism: Lolium multiflorum (assembly GCA_030979885.1). Taxonomy (NCBI): domain Eukaryota; kingdom Viridiplantae; phylum Streptophyta; class Magnoliopsida; order Poales; family Poaceae; genus Lolium; species Lolium multiflorum. The sequence continues at coordinate 70,622,199 of CM061753.1, read as the reverse complement.
CCCCAAAACAGCGGCGTGTGTCTACCCCGCTAGATTTCTCCGCGCGAGGGTGCACCAATGTAACTTTTCATAGGTTTAGGTTTGTTTAGTCCATGGACATATGGAAAACCATGTGTGGCACCCTTTGGCACAGTCTAGCCCCCGATATACCCGCGGCGGGACACTTCAGCGTACACGTCCAGGAATCTGTTAAGTGTTATCGCCCGAAGGTGAGGAATGTCAGACCGGGGATCCATGCCATGCACCATTTTGTGAATCACACCTTGCATCACACTTTGACACATAGAATAGGTCCACATGCAAGGTTTGGTGGGGTTCCGGTGCTCCGGCGGTCGTTATCCCCCTCCTCCCCCAAAACAGCGGAACGTGTGCCCCGGCGGGTCTACCCCCCTAGATTTCTCCGCGCGAGGGTGCACCAATGTAACTTTTCATTCCTTTATGTTTGTTTAGTACATATACACATGGAGAACCAAAGATTGGGACCCTTTGGCACATATACCAGCAGCTAGAGCCATTATCACACGATCGACGGTGTGCCTGGTCTACTGGTTAGGGTTAGGTGTAGGGTTAGGGCTAGGGTTTGGGGGCTAGGGCTAGGGTTTAGGTTAAAGGGTAAGTATTTATTGTTAGGTTTAGGTTTAGGGTTTAGGGTTAGGGTTAGGGTTTATGATGCATGGTTCTGCAGCTCCGGCGTCGTGGTTTAGGGATTTAGAGGGGTTTAGGGCTCGAAGAGTTTAGGGTTTAGGGTTTAGGGGAGCTACTTTTGCACCATTAGACCTTGCACCACACTTTGACACATATCATAGGTCCACATGCAAGGTTTGGTGGGGTTCCGGTGCTCCGGCGGTCGTTATCCCCCTCCTCCCCCCAAAACAGCGGAACGTGTGCCCCGGCGGGTCTACCCCCCTAGATTTCTCCGCGCGAGGGTGCACCAATGTAACTTTTCATAGGTTTAGGTTTGTTTAGTCCATGGACATATGGAAAACCATGTGTGGCACCCTTTGGCACAGTCTAGCCCCCGATATACCCGCGGCGGGACACTTCACCGTACACGTCCAGGAATCTGTTAAGTGTTATCGCCCGAAGGTGAGGAATGTCAGACCGGGGATCCATGCCATGCACCATTTTGTGAATCACACCTTGCATCACACTTTGACACATAGAATAGGTCCACATGCAAGGTTTGGTGGGGTTCCGGTGCTCCGGCGGTCGTTATCCCCCTCCTCCCCCAAAACAGCGGAACGTGTGCCCCGGCGGGTCTACCCCCCTAGATTTCTCCGCGCGAGGGTGCACCAATGTAACTTTTCATTCCTTTATGTTTGTTTAGTACATATACACATGGAGAACCAAAGATTGGGACCCTTTGGCACATATACCCGCAGCTAGAGCCATTATCACACGATCGACGGTGTGCCTGATCTGGTTAGGGTTAGGTGTAGGGTTAGGGCTAGGGTTTAGGGGCTAGGGCTAGGGTTTAGGTTAAAGGGTAAGTATTTATGGTTAGGTATAGGTTTAGGGTTTATGATGCATGGTTCTGCAGCTCCGGCGTCGTGGTTTAGGGATTTAGAGGGGTTTAGGGCTCGAAGCCTCCCCAGTTTAGGGTTTAGGGTTTAGGGGAGCTACTTTTGCACCATTAGACCTTGCACCACACTTTGACACATATCATAGGTCCACATGCAAGGTTTGGTGGGGTTCCGGTGCTCCGGCGGTCGTTATCCCCCTCCTCCCCCAAAACAGCGGAACGTGTGCCCCGGCGGGTCTACCCCCCTAGATTTCTCCGCGCGAGGGTGCACCAATGTAACTTTTCATAGGTTTAGGTTTGTTTAGTCCATGGACATATGGAAAACCATGTGTGGCACCCTTTGGCACAGTCTAGCCCCCGATATACCCGCGGCGGGACACTTCAGCGTACACGTCCAGGAATCTGTTAAGTGTTATCGCCCGAAGGTGAGGAATGTCAGACCGGGGATCCATGCCATGCACCATTTTGTGAATCACACCTTGCATCACACTTTGACACATAGCATAGGCCCACATGCAAGGTTTGGTGGGGTTCCGGTGCTCCGGCGGTCGTTATCCCCCTCCTCCCCCAAAACAGCGGAACGTGTGCCCCGGCGGGTCTACCCCCTAGATTTCTCCGCGCGAGGGTGCACCAATGTAACTTTTCATTCTTTTAGGTTTGTTTAGTACATATACACATGGAGAACCAAAGATTGGGACCCTTTGGCACATATACCAGCAGCTAGAGCCATTATCACACGATCGACGGTGTGCCTGATCTACTGGTTAGGGTTAGGTGTAGGGTTAGGGCTAGGGTTTAGGGGCTAGGGCTAGGGTTTAGGTTAAAGGGTAAGTATTTATGGTTAGGTATAGGTTTAGGGTTTAGGGTTAGGGTTAGGGTTTATGATGCATGGTTCTGCAGCTCCGGCGTCGTGGTTTAGGGATTTAGAGGGGTTTAGGGCTCGAAGCCTCCCCAGTTTAGGGTTTAGGGTTTAGGGGAGCTACTTTTGCACCATTAGACCTTGCACCACACTTTGACACATATCATAGGTCCACATGCAAGGTTTGGTGGGGTTCCGGTGCTCCGGCGGTCGTTATCCCCCTCCTCCCCCAAAAACAGCGGAACGTGTGCCCCGGCGGGTCTACCCCGCTAGATTTCTCCGCGCGAGGGTGCACCAATGTAACTTTTCATAGGTTTAGGTTTGTTTAGTCCATGGACATATGGAAAACCATGTGTGGCACCCTTTGGCACAGTCTAGCCCCCGATATACCCGCGGCGGGACACTTCAGCGTACACGTCCAGGAATCTGTTAAGTGTTATCGCCCGAAGGTGAGGAATGTCAGACCGGGGATCCATGCCATGCACCATTTTGTGAATCACACCTTGCATCACACTTTGACACATAGAATAGGTCCACATGCAAGGTTTGGTGGGGTTCCGGTGCTCCGGCGGTCGTTATCCCCCTCCTCCCCCAAAACAGCGGAACGTGTGCCCCGGCGGGTCTACCCCCCTAGATTTCTCCGCGCGAGGGTGCACCAATGTAACTTTTCATTCCTTTATGTTTGTTTAGTACATATACACATGGAGAACCAAAGATTGGGACCCTTTGGCACATATACCAGCAGCTAGAGCCATTATCACACGATCGACGGTGTGCCTGGTCTACTGGTTAGGGTTAGGTGTAGGGTTAGGGCTAGGGTTTGGGGGCTAGGGCTAGGGTTTAGGTTAAAGGGTAAGTATTTATTGTTAGGTTTAGGTTTAGGGTTTAGGGTTAGGGTTAGGGTTTATGATGCATGGTTCTGCAGCTCCGGCGTCGTGGTTTAGGGATTTACACTACTAGGAAAAAGCCTATAGTTGGAGGCAATAGGTGCCGGCGCACCACCAAGGACGTGCGCCGGTGGCATGTGTTGCCGGCGCACCTCTTCCCAGCCGCGCCGGGGATGCGTTCCTTCTGCCGGCGCACCAGAGGAGCAGACGCGCCGGCGCTATTTCCTGGCATGGCCTCGGCCGATTCGGGCCAGGCCCAAGAATCATTGCCGGCGCACCAGCCCGGTGCGCCGGCGATCTTGTATTGCCGGCGCACCCCTGTGCTGGTGCGCCGGCAATGATTCTTGGGCCTGGCCCGGGGGTGATATAGCCGAAAGGGCTATGTGCTGCCGGCGCACCCATGCCCTGGTGCGCCGGCAGTAACCTGGGCAGTTATTTCTGCTCAACAACCACTCCCCCCACTACCATTACTCCACTCCTTCACACAAACCCGAGGCTTCTCCCAACCCAGCTCATTTTTGCCCATTTCTATCCCCAATTTCACCAATTTGACCAAACAAAATCATATTTTTTGAGCAAATCTTCCCTTCCTACATGCATCTCCCACATCCCCCTATGTAGATCTAGATCTACTATCCCGCATTGACCGCTCAATCTAGATCTAGATCTAGAAAGTCGGCTTCCATACGTCGTGGTAGCGGCGCGACGTCTCGATCTTGTTGACGAATATATCAAACAAATAGGTGATTAATGAACAAATTAAGGAATGTATCAATGTATGTTGGACATTTGAAGAAAAGCTCTCGTGTGTGGCATATATATATGTTGTGCTTGTGCTTGTGCTTGTGTGTGTGTTGGCGTTGAAAATGAGTTGCCAACGTTGCGCCGAAATGTTGATTCTTCAAGTTTCCGTTTCGGCACATTTCTGGCGCTCCTATGTCCTACCGTGTAGGAAGGTCATGCCGAAATTTTCCGTGAAAACTACCGACGGATGCATGGTTCTAATGAATTATGTAATCTTACCATGCAGGCGAGAATGGTTATCGAGATGAGTGAAAGCATCGTGATGAGATATCTGAAACACGCGATCATCGACATGTATGAAAATAAACGCACGGAGGTATTGTGTCCGTGCCGGAGATGCAAACGAGGGAAATGGTTTGACCCGTATTCAGGAAAATTGCAGGGGCACCTGCTCACTAATGGTTTCATGCATGGACACACTCAATGGATGAGCGATGATGGCGCGGAGGTCAATGGGGCGACGGCAGCAGGTGGTAATAATGGCCGGCAAGAAGGAGGGCATCATGACATTGATGACGATGAAGAGTTTGTCGCAGAAGACGATAACCTTGACGACGATAATAACCTTGACGATGACAATAACCTTGACGACGACGAAGAGGTGCCGCTAGCTTCAGTCGTGCGGGACCCTCATCTTCAAGATCTGCTTCTCGAAAAGACGAAGGGCGCCAAGCGGAAATCAAAGCTTGAGCAACTGGAGATAGACTCGAATACTCCGTTGTACGACTCAGGTCGCGGGTTGGGGGAGTCTCGCTTGAGAGTAGCTCTCGATGTGCTGCAGATGAAGGCGAAACACGGATGGACGGACACAAGCGTCGACGACATCCTGGAATACGTGAAAGATCTCCTTCCTGCCGGGAACACGTGTCCTGGTAGTCTAGCCGAGGCCAAGAGAATCACGTGCCCTCTCGACTTACCCCACGAAAAGTATCACGCCTGCATCAACGACTGTATCATGTATCGCAAGGAGCACGTGGACAAGACCAAATGTCCTGTGTGTGACGCTGAACGGTACAAGAAAGGGAAGAAGAAAGCTCCTCGGAAAGTTGTGTGGTACTTCCCGCTCGCCCCCCGGCTGCAACGGTTCTACGCGGACCGCAAGGAAGCAAAGCTCATGCGCTGGCACGCTGAAAGAAAGGAGGCAGTGTTGAATGATGAAGATCGGATTGAGCACCCAGTGCTGACACACCCTTCGGATGCAAGCCAGTGGAAAGCATTAGACAATGAATTCGGAAGTTTTGGGGCAGAACCCAGAAACATCAGGTTGGGTGCGAGCACGGACGGATTCAATCCGTTCGGAAACCAGAGCAGCACACATAGCACATGGCCCGTGTTTGTATGGATCTACAACCTCCCGCCCTGGCTGTGCATGAAGAGGAAGTACATACAGATGAGTATGCTAATTCAAGGGCCGACACAGCCAGGAAACGATATCAACATGTATCTCGAACTATTAAAGGAGGAGCTTGAAACGTTGTGGGCGGAGGAAGGGGTAGATACATGGGACGCCGTCGCGGAAGAATATTTCCCTTTGAGAGCCGCGTTGATCACGACGGTGCAGGACTACCTCGGATACGGTTACATTTCGTGCCAGGTGTGCCATGGACACAAGGCATGTGTCAGGTGCATGGAAGAGACGATGTTTTTGCAGCTTGGTAAGGATCCCGGCTCTTCGAAAACAGTTTACATGGGGCATCGAAGGTGGCTACAGAAGACTGACCCGTGGAGAAAGCGTGGAGATCTGTTCGATGGTACAAATGAACCCCGAGGACCTCCACGGAAGAAGAGCGGCGAAGAGATCGATACATTACTGAAAGGTTGGAAGGAGTGCCCTCCGCCGGGAAAGATACGTCAAAAGCCTGGAGAGAAGAAGAAGAAAAAGGCAACGGTGACGACGCCGCTCATTGGTGTATGGAAAAGGAGGTCCGTGTTTTGGGACTTGCCGTACTGGAAAATTCTCGATACACCTCACTGCCTTGATGTCATGCATATTACAAAGAACGTGTGCGAGAGCTTGCTTGGCACTCTTCTCAACATGCCGGACCGGACCAAAGATGGGCCGAAAGCAAGACACGACCTGAAAGTTTTGGGCATCAGGGAAGAGCTTCAGATCCCGGCGGCCCAAGAGGGACAGTCGGAGGAGGAGGCGGACGGCGGTCAGAAGCGCAAAAGGATTAAGCAGCCAGACTATTACTGTCCCCCCTCCTGCTTCACTTTTAGTCCGGCCGAGGTCGATCAATTTTTCAATTGCCTTCTAGGAGTCAGAGTGCCCTTCGGTTACTCCGGGCTAATAAGCAGATACATGGACCCCAAGAAACGAAACTTCAGCGGCATGAAGTCTCATGACTGTCACGTGATGATGACGCAGATTCTTCCGGTTGCAATCCGAGGTATAATGGATGACCATGTCCGTGCAACGCTGACTGGGCTCTGTAACTTCTTCGACGTCATAACTCGGAAGTCGATAAGCGTGAAGAAACTCGCAAGGCTCCAGGAAGAGATCGTGGTGATCCTATGTGAGCTTGAGATGTACTTCCCGCCTGCATTCTTTGACGTGATGGTCCATCTGTTGGTCCATATCATGGATGATATCGTCAGTCTAGGGCCGGCATTCTTACACAACATGATGCCGTTTGAAAGAATGAATGGGGTCATTAAAGGATACGTTCGTAACAGGTCACATCCGGATGGAAGCATCGTACAGGGCTGGCTCACCGAAGAGTGCATCTCTTTCTGCACGAATTATCTAGACATCGAGGACCCTGTTGGTTTGCCTCAAAACAAGCACCTCCGCAGGTTCGAGGGAGTAGGCCACAAAAATGGAAGGAAGGAACTGCACGTGCACATGTCTGGTCGGACTTCCGACTTTGACAGGGCCAACTTAGTAGCGCTACAACACATTGACTTGATCGATCCTTGGTTGAAAGAGCACAAAACCATGATAGAGAACAGTGGCAAGCCGATGATGACGGAAGCAGAAATATACAGAGAGCACAACTCCTCTTTCGCGCGCTGGTTCAAAGACCACATTGATGCTAATCCCCCACCAATGGATTCTGACAAGGATAAACTAGTATTGGCCTTGTCACATGGCCCCGCGCCCAACCTCATGACTTACCAAGCGTACGATATCAACGGGTACACATTCTACACGGAAGAAAAAGACAAGAACAGTGCTTACCAGAACTCAGGGGTAACGATGGATTCCTGGACGGGTGACGTAAAGACTAGATACTACGGAAGAATCGAGGAAATCTGGGAGCTTAGCTACGCTGGGGAGAAAGTGCCGATGTTCCGTATCAGATGGGCTAAGAACGTCACAAAAGAAGACCGGTATTTCACCACCATGTTTCTACCCGAAGCCAACAAATCAAAGTCCACGAACGCCACCGCGCAGAATGAGCCATGGGTACTGGCAGAACACGTGCACCAATGCTTCTTCATAACCGACCCATCCAGGCCTAGCCGTGTTATCGTGAGGAGAGGCAAGAGGACCATCGTCGGAATGGATGGAGTCGCCAACGAGGAAGACTTCGAAGGACAAGTCGGAGATCCAATGATGGAAGAATCCGAGGATGAAGACACAACATACACCACAAGAAGAAGCAGGACCACGCTACCGAGGTCAGGTCGACCCTTCAAAAGAAGAAGTCACGACACGGGGCTAAATTATTCAACGACGAGCAAGAAAAGCAAGAAGAAAGCGAAACACTCTTCTCAATCGATGATGTAAAACTTTATTTGCAATCTATAACTCATATTTTGTGTAATTCATAACTACTCATATGGTCATGTCCAATACTTTATGTATGACTAGTTAATATTGTGTTGGTCAATATTTTGTGTATGTATATATAACTCATTTTTTTTGTAATGCCTAATTAAGATTTTGAAATTGTTTTTGCATATATAACTCATGCATATTTCTTGGCTATTATCTTGAAAAGATAAGAACATAAATATAATAGAAAAGGCCAGAAAAGAAATAAAGAAAAACAAAAGAAAATATGAGTTGGGGAGGTCATTGCATGTGATCTGGGCCAAGTCCCAGGTATACACGGGGTACACTTATTGCCGGCGCACCAGGGCTTTGGTTCGCCGGGGGTCCACTGTCCCCGGCGCACCAAAGCCCTGGTGCGCCGGCAATAAGTGTACCCCGTGTATACTTGGGACTTAACCGCACGCGAGACTAGCTTTCTCCCTCCCCATTCCCAATTCATCGACGACAAACCCTAACCGCCACCGTGAGCGCCGCCGTGAGCTTCACTGCCCCGCCACGCCGTCCTCGACCGTTCGCCACCATCCCCCTCCACCAGCCCCCACCACCTGCCCCATACACGCCGCCGCCACCGTTGGAGTAGGGGACGTCGGAGGAGGACCACGCTGCCGTCGCCGTCGGAGGAGGACCACGCTGCCGCCGCCGTTGGAGGAGGAACACTCTGTCGCCGCCGTTGGAGGAGGACCACACTGCCGCCACCGTGAGCTTCCCTCTCCCCTTCCCTCTCCCCTCCCCCTTCCCTGAAATTGGTTCAAATTGCTTCCAGTTGCTATGAAATTGGTTCAAATTGATGCTCGATCCCCTCCTGTACCCTGCATTGCTATGAAATTGATGATTTAGGGTTCATTTAAATGCTTGCAGTATGCTCGATCCCCTCCTGTTCTGTCCATCAATTCTCTGGTTTATGAAAAATTGATGATTTTGGGTTCATACATATTTCAATGTTAAGCTTTTTGCAACACTGATAAGATTGTGTATTGAATCTGTGCCATGCATACAACCAGTCTGCAAGATTCTAATTGAGAAGATTGTGTATTAAATGTTTTGTTTCTAGTTTTCCCAAATTGAGCAGTAGCAGTACAAGAAATAGGTTCATTCTCTGGTTCATTTAAAAAAATGATGAAATGGGTTCATTTAGTTAAATTAGTTTTGTTGCAGTAGCAAGGCTAAATTAGTTTTCTTGCAGTAGCTAGGTTCATTTAGTTCATAAAAAGAACAAGTGTTCTCTGGTTTGAAAAAACAAAAGAAAATGAATTTGTTATCTGGTTTGAAATTTAGTTCATTTAGCTAGGCTCCTATTGTTTTATATATTGATGCTTGCATTATGAAGATAAAATGGGCCATTTACCTATTGCTAAATTGGTTTTGCTATTGAATTTGATGCTTAGATGCTTGCAAATGGGGCATGTACCTAATGCAAATTTTAAAAAATGTTGTAGCTACTGGTTTAGTGTAGGTTTCATTCTCTGGTTCATTTAAAAAATGATGAAATGAGCACTTTAGTGTTTAATTCATTCTCTGGTTCATTTAAAACAAAATGAAAATGATGTACATGGTTCTCTGGAAATGAATTGGGGTTTTTTATTATAGTGCAAATGAAATGGAAATGCTACTGGTTCATTTAAAATAGTTCTCTGGTTTAGTTCACTATTGCTAGTTCACTATTTAACATGGAAATGAAATGGAGATGGCTGTATCAAGTATGGTAAAAAATGGTTGTGAGATCATGCACTGTATCAAGTATGGTAATGAATTGGGTGAAGTGAAAATGCTACTGGTTTAAAATGACAAATGAAAATTTAAAATGCAGTAGGTTTGTTTGCTAGTTGCTATTTGCTTTAAATGATGAAATGCAGTAGCAAATTCTTTGTTCATTTAACTTGTTGGTAAATGCTTGCAGTAGGTTACTGTTAGCAAATGAAATGAGTTAGTTCTCTGGCTAATGGAAAGTAAGCTCTAGTTCATAAAATGCTACCAGATATTCTAACAATTTTTGCTCTGTTATGTTAAATAAATATATGATGTGATGTTGCAAATGGACAGTGGCTAGCTGCTGGTTGAGATGGAAATGTTGTCTCTGGTTGCAAATGTGGTGCCCCTGTTTGCAAACTGCATTTATTCTCTGGTTAAAAAAACAAAAGAAAATGATTTTGTTCTCTGGTTTGAAATTTAGTTCATTTAGTTCAAATGATGAAATGCAGTAGCAAATTTGAGTCACAAGGCCATCCAATCTCAGTAGGCAGTACACTGAACAGAACCTGCTAGGTATATATTTGTAAAATGCTACTGCTGGTATATTTGTAAAATGCTACTGCTGGTATATATTTGTAAAATGCTACTGTTGGTGTATATTTGTAAAATGCTACTGCTGGTACTACCTGCTAAGTTGTTGCAAATGAAAATGAAAAGTTCTTGTCTCTGGTTATATTTGAATGCTCATGTTGATGCTCAATTCTCTGGTTCATTAAAAAGCATGGTTTCTTTTCATGGCTGTCATAAACAAATACTACTGCTGTTGGTACTACTAGTACTGTTGGTACTACTGTTGGTTTAGATCATGTCATTTTTGTGCTGTTTTGATGCTAAGTTGTTGCAAATGAAAATGTAAAGTTCTTGTCTCTGGTTGAAGTGAAAATATATTGATGTACATGGTTCTCTGTAAATGAATTGGGTGAAGTGAAAATAAAAATGCTACTGGTTTAAAATGACAAATGAAAATTTAAAATGCAGTAGGTTTGTTTGCTAGTTGCTATTTGCTTTAAATGATGAAATGCAGTAGCAAATTCTTGGTTCATTTAACTTGCTATTTGTTTGTTAGTTCTCTGGCTATTACTAAAAAATGGTCATGCTACTGCTACTGGTTTAGATGAAAAATGGTTCATTTAACTTCTGGTGCTTTTATGCTATGGTTCATCATGTGAAGTAGCAATATTGGGTATTCATTTGCTTCTGTAATAGAAGCCACAAGGTGAACTAGTATTTCTTAGAAAATGCAGTACTATGAGTTCCTATTTATTGTTTTGCACATGTTTATTTAAGTCTGCTATATAATCTGTGACCTATTTTTAAACTGGAGAGCATTGTACAATTTTGGGTGTTCTCATGTTGTACAATGTTGCTTAGTTCATGTTGCTTAGGTATTTAGTTCATTTGGTTAAGTTCATTGGTGCTATTCTCTGGTTTGAAAAAAGAACAAGTGCTATTCGCTGGTTTGAAAACATGTGCTATATCAATTGATGCTGTCAAGTGTTCACAAATGCTATATCAGTTGAAATTTTGCTATGTATCATATATGTGAATTGCATTTCTGTTACAGGGATTGAGTTGCTATTGAGTGCCGGAATGTCGATTCATTTCCGTTCCGGCAATTCTAGCACTCGGCATGACCAATTTTTAGCAAAGGTCATGCCGAATTTTTCCGTGAATTCTAACTCTTTTTCATCTTCTATTAGTGCAAGCCACCATGGCGTCTGAAGAACAATTAGAGGAGCACTACAATAGGCACTTCTTTAGGACGGAGGAGGATGCCGAGGCCGCTGGTGTTGGCGGCGACGAGGACCATGAGATGGAGGATGACGCTGGGGGTAGTGGCGACGAGCCAAGCGGCAACGAGGCAAGCGACGCCGCCGGGGGTAGTACCTACGCGCCAAGCGGCGACGAGGCAACCGGCGCCGCCGGGGGTGGCGGCGAGACAAGCGGCGACGATCCTAGCGGCGCCGCCGGGAGTAGTGGCACCGGGACAAGTGGTTCCAAGAGGCCGCGGAAGGCAAGGCGCCAAAACACGGTCGGCACCGGCAGAGACACAGTCAAAGAGGTGGACCCCGCCAGTGGATTGCCGAAGGAGCCTAAGGATGTTGCCAAGGGGTACGGCAACCAACTGGCATGTATCCTCCGAGAGGTCGTCAATCTCAACGAGACGGACCTCCGAGCTGAGAGCAAAGCGCCTCTGCGAGCCCAGCTCATTGCGAGGTTGCACTCACGATACAAGTTCCTAGGCGACTACGCCTCCACTGATCAAACCAATAACATTGTGAACTCACAAGCCCTCCTGAAGTTCACCAAACACCTCAGCAGCTACAAGTACATGGTGCGGAAGCTGATTGCTGAGGGCAAAGGTTTCGAAGAGGTCCACTCCGCCTTTCCGCATGTCTCCCAGGCGGACTTTGATGCTTTTGTGGCCAATGAAGAGCTACAAGCAACCAAGAATCGCAAGTTGTGGGGGAAGGAAATGCGGGAGCTTAACATCGGCAACCACAACCTTGGGAGCCGTGGGTACGAGGGAAAGGAGCCCTATTGGGCGAAGGAGGACGAGGCGTATGTAAATGCCGGCATTGAGAACCCCTGGCTCAAGTACAAGGACCCGCTTGAAAGAAGATTCATCAGGTCCCGGTACCATAAGAAGAAACTAACCGGGGAACTTGTCACGGACCCGAAGGTCGTAACCGACATAATTTGGTTCACGAACGACAAGAAGGTCCTGGCGTTGGAGAAAAAACTGGTAAGCAATTTACCGGTTTAATTAGATCAAGTATCGTTCATATAATAGTAGCAACATTTCTAAATGGTTCGCGTTTCTTCCGCAGGAAGAAGAAAGACAAAAACTTTCTCAATGTGACGAAGGCTCCTCCTCCCAGGCGTCGACGGGCAGGGTAGCCTGGGACAAGCCTCTCGTACGGGCGCTAAACATCGTTAATGAGCATTCACCGACGAGAAGGCCGCATAGAGGCCGTGTGGCTGGCGCCGGTACAGGCTACAAGCATGGTCACTATGGCTTGTCGTCTGCGGACGATAAAAATGCGCGCAGTGAGAGGAAGCAGCGGGAGGCGGAGGAAATGAGGGAGTCAATCCTAGCCGAAGTCCAAGCTGGTTTGGTACCGCAACTGGTACCACAACTCAAAGCTACGCTCGTACCTGAAGTCAAAGCTGAAGTCGCCGCTTCAGTCCAAGCAGATTTCAACGCTCTACACGCGTGGTATGAGGGTGGCAAACAAGGCCCCCCCCCGAAAATGCAAGTGGTTAGCTTCGACGGCAGCAACTCGATGGCGCCGCCGTCCGCCGGCAATGACAATGTTATAATGGAGACTCCTCCGGCCGCCGGCAATGTCGCTGGTGCTAGGGATTCACCGTCCATGCCGGGTAGCAGCCCCTCCGTCACTTGCACGCCCGCCGCCGCATGTGCCGGCCCGTCGACATTAGCCGAGCTCAACGCCCTCACGGTAATTAACCCATGTGTACATCAAGTTAATATATTAGTTTCGTCATCCTTGCCCTCTCTCTAACGCCATACACATGTTCTCGCAGGCGCTCTCAACGCCATGCACCTTCCTGATGAGAGTAAACGGCGAACTCAAAGACGTCGCGAGGGGGTCCATCCTTCGGCCCCTGGATAAGAAGTGGCACACACGAGATATGGAGGATGACGTTTACCGGGTTGAAGTGGATCGGGCGTTACCGGGCTATGAGGATTTGTTTCCTCCTAATCAACCGCATGGTGCCGATGACGAAGACCCGTTGAATCTTGCCTCACTGAAGGGTTGGGTACTGCTATGGCCGAAGACCCTAATTAGGATCAACACCTACTCGGGGTCGACGGCAAGCAAAGACAAGCACCTTGCGGCGCCACAGGTCAGCGTCCCTCCACGACAGCCAGCGGCGCCGGTGGTCAGCGCCCCACCACAACGGCCAGCTGCACAAGAGGTCAGCGCCCCACCACAACAGCCAGCGGCGCCGGTGGTCAGCGCCCCACCACAACAGCCAGCGGCGCCAGAGGCCGAGGAATACGAACGTGAAGACTTCCTATGGGATATTCCTACGTCTTCACAAGTTGTCCATGAGGATGCGCTGGCCCCGAAATATGGGTGCTCCAAGAAGCTGTTCGATTCTCAAGAAACGGCTGAGGAGGAAAATCCTGAGGAGGTCGCCGCCGCCACCGTCAAGAAGATGCTGAGCCCTAACACACTCCGTGCTACGGTTACGGCGGTGGGAGATGGTCCAGTACTACAACCCAAGAAGAGGAAGAGGCCAGCTAAGAAGGACGCCAAAGACAAGGCGGCGGCCAAAGACAAGGACAAGGTGGCACTCCTTGACAAGTTGCCAAACAATTGGCGACCTCTGCATCACTTGGGTGAACCGATGCTGCCGGAGCATGTCCTCAACCTACTCACCGGGGATATGGCGAGCTTGCATAACCAAGTCCAGTATTTGGAGAGGCAGCTTCTCAAATCAAAAAATCCTAGTTACCCTCTCTTCGTGGCGAAGGTGCCAACTGGCATGAACTTCGTCGAGAAGTACCCCGCGGACTTGTGCTTCATCCGGTTCAATGACATCTTCAGCATCTATCGCATGCAAATGCTCCACTTTAGTGTGGTTCGCCTAGTTGCTCTTAGCTTGTCTTCCCAGATCGTTAAGGAGGGGACGCCGACCATCGCGATAATGGACCCCTTCTATATGCGGGAGAGCATCATCTGCAACGCTGGGGATCGGGCGATTGCCACACGGCAGGTCGAGGATTTCATGCTGGCGAACATTAAGAAGGGCGCCATTCTCATCCCTTACTTCCCCGAGTAAGTAATCACTCGCTAGTCCCCATCACCATTCTATCCTATATCTCCATTTGCATTTCCAAAGGTTAATCCGTGTGTTTTCCGCAGAGACATGTACTGCACCCTCATCGTCGTGCACCCGCAACACTCGCATGCAGTCTATCTCGACTCGGGTAGGGACAAGAAGAAAGACTACACCAACATCAGGGCCCTTCTCAATGATGCTCTCACCGGCTTCGCCAACAAGGCAGGCCCCCTCAAAGTAGAGAGGAAATCCCGAGGAGGCTTGGTCTTAACCCACACAACCAACTTCCCCTGCCTCAGGCAGTCGAAGCAAGACAATGGGATGGACGCGTGGTACGCCATCCTTCAGATGCAGGAGTACATAAAGTACGCAGATGACATGTTGCTGCCAGAGAGTCTCAGAGAGAGGTTTGTAAACATGGCGGATGCCCCTGATAGAGAGATTAGAAAGAACTGGAGTCGCATCCAGCAGTTCATTTGCACGGTAATCGTGCATGATGTCAACAAAAGGTCTGGCGAGTTCTTCTACGGCTACGGTCTACCACCTAATGACGAGATAGAACTCCGCTTGGAGATGTCGCGTGATGAGAGGCCGTTCAACACGCTTGAGGGCTGCCGTCCATTCCCCCTAGGCGTACAACCTGATCCTACGACGGGAACAATATTGCTACAGCTTGAACGATATGTCTTTGAACTTCCGTATTGTAATACTTGCTACATATTCCCATAGAATCGACTTGTTGCTTTTATTTAGTTGTATGGATGTGCATGTGAACATGTGTCTATAGTTTCATTTACTTTGCTATATATTTCAAGATTATGGCGTAGATACCTTAATAATTATTTGCATTTACTCGACCCCTACTTGCCTCGTATTTGGAGTTCGCCGATGATTAGAATGTTCGGTCACTAGTACACTCGGGGGTGGAGCCAGTGAGCCTTGGTGCGATGGCCACAAGTATCAATCTATTGTGCATCCTACCTAGCCTCACTGACTCCATCCCTGGATGTTAATATGTGTTTCGACCGACAAATTATGAGGCACGCTATTTAATTCGTACTACTTGTCTTTTATTTGAGTTCGCACTTCTTAATTGCATTGGCCGATGATTAAAATGTTTGGTCACTTGTACACTCCGGGGTGGGGCCAGTGAGGCTTGGTGTGATGGCCACAAATATCAATCTATTGTGCATCCTACCTAGCCTCGCTGACCCCATCCCTGTATGTTATTATTTATTTCGACCAACAAAGTATGAGGCACATGCTATTTAGTTCATACTACTTGTCTTTTATTTGAGTTCGCACTTGTTCATTGCATTGGTACTAACGTTTTATTTGTCTTGTGCATGGAGATGCCGACGACATATGTCGTGTACAAGGGGAGGGTTCCTGGAGTCTACGACGACTGGGAGGACTGTCGGAGACAGGTGCACCGCTTCAGTGGCAACAGCTACAAGGGATACCCCACTAGGGTGGAGGCGGAAGGAAGATACGCCCGTTATCTAGCGGGAGAGATGAGGGACATGAGGAGGAACCGGATGAAGACCATGGCCTTCGTGATGATGGTCATCGTGACCATGTTGGTCATGTTCTATGTGATCGTAGTTTAGGTTAGTAGCTACATTGGGAGGTGTATGACGACACTTGTGACGACTATGTACCGAGACTTCTAACTTTGTGAAACTTCGTCCGGTGTTGCATATGCACATGTGTTGTATGAATCAACGAGACTTGCGTATTTGTGTATTGATACCGAAATGAAACTTGGCTCTCTATGTGCTTCTCATATTGCATGTACTGCTGTCTAAATGTGAACTGTTATATACTGCTATATAAATATGCAAATATGAATTGTTATATGCTGGAAAAAGGGCGAAATTGAATTTTCGAATATTACTGCCGGCGCACCTCAATGCCCTTCTGCCGGCGCACATCTCACGCGCCAGTGCTGGAAGCTCTACTGCCGGCGCAGTGGCACGTGCGCCGGTGGAACAAGACCTTTGCCGGCGAAGCACCGCTGGTGCGCCGGCAGTAGATGAACTTCCGCCGGCGCACTGGTTGGTGCGCCGGCAGTAGCCTCTTATCACCGGCCCGTTCGCACCGGCGGGCTCGTGGTGCGCCGGCAATGGGCCTTTTAGGTGCGCCGGCGGTAGGCCTTTCCCTTGTAGTGTTAGAGGGGTTTAGGGCTCGAAGCCTCCCCAGTTTAGGGTTTAGGGTTTAGGGGAGCTACTTTTGCACCATTAGACCTTGCACCACACTTTGACACATATCATAGGTCCACATGCAAGGTTTGGTGGGGTTCCGGTGCTCCGGCGGTCGTTATCCCCCTCCTCCCCCAAAACAGCGGAACGTGTGCCCCGGCGGGTCTACCCCCCTAGATTTCTCCGCGCGAGGGTGCACCAATGTAACTTTTCATTCCTTTATGTTTGTTTAGTACATATACACATGGAGAACCAAAGATTGGGACCCTTTGGCACATATACCAGCAGCTAGAGCCATTATCACACGATCGACGGTGTGCCTGGTCTACTGGTTAGGGTTAGGTGTAGGGTTAGGGCTAGGGTTTAGGGGCTAGGGCTAGGGTTTAGGTTAAAGGGTAAGTATTTATGGTTAGGTATAGGTTTAGGGTTTATGATGCATGGTTCTGCAGCTCCGGCGTCGTGGTTTAGGGATTTAGAGGGGTTTAGGGCTCGAAGCCTCCCCAGTTTAGGGTTTAGGGTTTAGGGGAGCTACTTTTGCACCATTAGACCTTGCACCACACTTTGACACATATCATAGGTCCACATGCAAGGTTTGGTGGGGTTCCGGTGCTCCGGCGGTCGTTATCCCCTCCTCCCCCAAAACAGCGGAACGTGTGCCCCGGCGGGTCTACCCCCCTAGATTTCTCCGCGCGAGGGTGCACCAATGTAACTTTTCATAGGTTTAGGTTTGTTTAGTCCATGGACATATGGAAAACCATGTGTGGCACCCTTTGGCACAGTCTAGCCCCCGATATACCCGCGGCGGGACACTTCAGCGTACACGTCCAGGAATCTGTTAAGTGTTATCGCCCGAAGGTGAGGAATGTCAGACCGGGGATCCATGCCATGCACCATTTTGTGAATCACACCTTGCATCACACTTTGACACATAGCATAGGTCCACATGCAAGGTTTGGTGGGGTTCCGGTGCTCCGGCGGTCGTTATCCCCCTCCTCCCCCAAAACAGCGGAACGTGTGCCCCGGCGGGTCTACCCCCTAGATTTCTCCGCGCGAGGGTGCACCAATGTAACTTTTCATTCTTTTAGGTTTGTTTAGTACATATACACATGGAGAACCAAAGATTGGGACCCTTTGGCACATATACCCGCAGCTAGAGCCATTATCACACGATCGACGGTGTGCCTGATCTACTGGTTAGGGTTAGGTGTAGGGTTAGGGCTAGGGTTTAGGGGCTAGGGCTAGGGTTTAGGTTAAAGGGTAAGTATTTATGGTTAGGTATAGGTTTAGGGTTTAGGGTTAGGGTTAGGGTTTATGATGCATGGTTCTGCAGCTCCGGCGTCGTGGTTTAGGGATTTAGAGGGGTTTAGGGCTCGAAGCCTCCCCAGTTTAGGGTTTAGGGTTTAGGGGAGCTAATTTTGCACCATTAGACCTTGCACCACACTTTGACACATATCATAGGTCCACATGCAAGGTTTGGTGGGGTTCCGGTGCTCCGGCGGTCGTTATCCCCCTCCTCCCCCCCAGCGGAACGTGTGCCCCGGCGGGTCTACCCCCCTAGATTTCTCCGCGCGAGGGTGCACCAATGTAACTTTTCATAGGTTTAGGTTTGTTTAGTCCATGGACATATGGAAAACCATGTGTGGCACCCTTTGGCACAGTCTAGCCCCCGATATACCCGCGGCGGGACACTTCACCGTACACGTCCAGGAATCTGTTAAGTGTTATCGCCCGAAGGTGAGGAATGTCAGACCGGGGATCCATGCCATGCACCATTTTGTGAATCACACCTTGCATCACACTTTGACACATAGAATAGGTCCACATGCAAGGTTTGGTGGGGTTCCGGTGCTCCGGCGGTCGTTATCCCCCTCCTCCCCCAAAACAGCGGAACGTGTGCCCCGGCGGGTCTACCCCCCTAGATTTCTCCGCGCGAGGGTGCACCAATGTAACTTTTCATTCCTTTATGTTTGTTTAGTACATATACACATGGAGAACCAAAGATTGGGACCCTTTGGCACATATACCAGCAGCTAGAGCCATTATCACACGATCGACGGTGTGCCTGGTCTACTGGTTAGGGTTAGGTGTAGGGTTAGGGCTAGGGTTTGGGGGCTAGGGCTAGGGTTTAGGTTAAAGGGTAAGTATTTATTGTTAGGTTTAGGTTTAGGGTTTAGGGTTAGGGTTAGGGTTTATGATGCATGGTTCTGCAGCTCCGGCGTCGTGGTTTAGGGATTTAGAGGGGTTTAGGGCTCGAAGCCTCCCCAGTTTAGGGTTTAGGGTTTAGGGGAGCTACTTTTGCACCATTAGACCTTGCACCACACTTTGACACATATCATAGGTCCACATGCAAGGTTTGGTGGGGTTCCGGTGCTCCGGCGGTCGTTATCCCCCTCCTCCCCCAAAAACAGCGGAACGTGTGCCCCGGCGGGTCTACCCCCCTAGATTTCTCCGCGCGAGGGTGCACCAATGTAACTTTTCATAGGTTTAGGTTTGTTTAGTCCATGGACATATGGAAAACCATGTGTGGCACCCTTTGGCACAGTCTAGCCCCCGATATACCCGCGGCGGGACACTTCAGCGTACACGTCCAGGAATCTGTTAAGTGTTATCGCCCGAAGGTGAGGAATGTCAGACCGGGGATCCATGCCATGCACCATTTTGTGAATCACACCTTGCATCACACTTTGACACATAGAATAGGTCCACATGCAAGGTTTGGTGGGGTTCCGGTGCTCCGGCGGTCGTTATCCCCCTCCTCCCCCCAAAACAGCGGAACGTGTGCCCCGGCGGGTCTACCCCCCTAGATTTCTCCGCGCGAGGGTGCACCAATGTAACTTTTCATTCCTTTATGTTTGTTTAGTACATATACACATGGAGAACCAAAGATTGGGACCCTTTGGCACATATACCCGCAGCTAGAGCCATTATCACACGATCGACGGTGTGCCTGGTCTACTGGTTAGGGTTAGGTGTAGGGTTAGGGCTAGGGTTTAGGGGCTAGGGCTAGGGTTTAGGTTAAAGGGTAAGTATTTATGGTTAGGTATAGGTTTAGGGTTTAGGGTTAGGGTTAGGGTTTATGATGCATGGTTCTGCAGCTCCGGCGTCGTGGTTTAGGGATTTAGAGGGGTTTAGGGCTCGAAGCCTCCCAGTTTAGGGTTTAGGGTTTAGGGGAGCTACTTTTGCACCATTAGACCTTGCACCACACTTTGACACATATCATAGGTCCACATGCAAGGTTTGGTGGGGTTCCGGTGCTCCGGCGGTCGTTATCCCCCTCCTCCCCCCAAAACAGCGGAACGTGTGCCCCGGCGGGTCTACCCCCTAGATTTCTCCGCGCGAGGGTGCACCAATGTAACTTTTCATAGGTTTAGGTTTGTTTAGTCCATGGACATATGGAAAACCATGTGTGGCACCCTTTGGCACAGTCTAGCCCCCGATATACCCGCGGCGGGACACTTCACGTACACGTCCAGGAATCTGTTAAGTGTTATCGCCCGAAGGTGAGGAATGTCAGACCGGGGATCCATGCCATGCACCATTTTGTGAATCACACCTTGCATCACACTTTGACACATAGAATAGGTCCACATGCAAGGTTTGGTGGGGTTCCGGTGCTCCGGCGGTCGTTATCCCCCTCCTCCCCCCAAAACAGCGGAACGTGTGCCCCGGCGGGTCTACCCCCCTAGATTTCTCCGCGCGAGGGTGCACCAATGTAACTTTTCATTCCTTTATGTTTGTTTAGTACATATACACATGGAGAACCAAAGATTGGGACCCTTTGGCACATATACCAGCAGCTAGAGCCATTATCACACGATCGACGGTGTGCCTGGTCTACTGGTTAGGGTTAGGTGTAGGGTTAGGGCTAGGGTTTGGGGGCTAGGGCTAGGGTTTAGGTTAAAGGGTAAGTATTTATTGTTAGGTTTAGGTTTAGGGTTTAGGGTTAGGGTTAGGGTTTATGATGCATGGTTCAGCTCCGGCGTCGTGGTTTAGGGATTTAGAGGGGTTTAGGGCTCGAAGCCTCCCCAGTTTAGGGTTTAGGGTTTAGGGGAGCTACTTTTGCACCATTAGACCTTGCACCACACTTTGACACATATCATAGGTCCACATGCAAGGTTTGGTGGGGTTCCGGTGCTCCGGCGGTCGTTATCCCCCTCCTCCCCCAAAACAGCGGAACGTGTGCCCCGGCGGGTCTACCCCCCTAGATTTCTCCGCGCGAGGGTGCACCAATGTAACTTTTCATTCTTTTAGGTTTGTTTAGTACATATACACATGGAGAACCAAAGATTTAGGTTAAAGGGTAAGTATTTATGGTTAGGTATAGGTTTAGGGTTTAGCGGGGTTAGAGTTAGGGTTTATGATGCATGGTTAAGTATTAATGTGTTAGGATTTATGGTTAAGTATTAATGTGTTAGGATTTAGGGTTAGGGTTTAGGGTTAGGGTTATGATTTAGGGTTATATGATTTAGGGTTATATGATTTAGGGTTAGGGTTATGATTAATGTGGCTAGATCAATGGGTTAGGATTTAGGGTTAGGGTTAGGGTTATGGTTAATCACACATTTCTTGAAAAACATGAAACATATAGTATTAAATAATACACATTTTGAAAAACAAGTTTAATATAATTTACAAATAAAACTTAATGTTATTGATAATTTACAATTAAAATTCTTAGTGTTATAGAAGTGGTAAAAATAAAAATGCTTTGCCGCGCACGCACGCAAAGAATCTGCCGCACGGCAAAGGCACTGCGCACGGCAAAGCTTCCCACGGCAAAAGGTTCTTTACCGCACGGCAAAGAAGGCCGCACGGCAAAGAATGCGGATAAGGCGCGGTCGGGACGTCCTGAGCCGAGAAATTTCTCCCGCCCCACCTCCACGCATCCGCATCGACCTCCCCACACGCCGCCGCCGCCGCCACCTCGACCACGCCGCGCTCCGCTTCTGCTCCTCCCAGCGCCGCGCCGCCACCTCGACCACGCCGCCGCCCGCCTCCTCGCTGCTCCTCCCGGCGCCGCGCCACCACTCGACCACGCCGCCGCCGCCACCTGCTCCTCCCGGCGCCGCGCCGCCGTTGGCCCCCACGACGCCGTCGCCGCCACCTCCGCTCCTCCCGCCGCTGCTGCCCGGCCCACGACCACGCCGCCGCAGCCCCTTCCCGGTCACGTCCCGGTCGGCCCCTCCCCCTCCTCCTTCCCATTCGTTGCAACACCACCACGACGGGCCGGAGGCCGGCCGGCGGCGGGGAGCGGGCCGACGAAGGAGTTGATGCGGCAGCGACGCGCGGGGAACGGGCCGGCGAGGTTGGTGTTAGCGAGGGAGAGCGCGGTGACGGCGCCGGCGGCGTCGCAGGTGACGCCCGTCCAGGCGCAGGGCGTGGCGGCGGTCGGGTTCCAGTCGGTGAGCGTGCCGTCGGGCACGGTGAGCGCGCGCTTGGCGTCGAGCAGGTGGAGGCCGTCCTGGGTCGGGCTTGCGACGGCGTGGCCAGCAGGCCGGCATTGGCCGCGACGGCGAGCAGCAGGAGGGGGAGGAAGGCGCCCATGGCGGCGGCGGGAGGGTTCTTTGTCTGCGCGCGCGCGAGGCGTGTCAGGTCAGGGTCAGGCGCAGGACGGCGACATGGTCGTCGGCATTGGGAGCGGCACAAAGGCCAGGACCCAACGGCAAGGAGCACAAGGAGCTCCATTGTAGTAGTGGGTTTAGCTAGGGCAGTGTTTGTTTACGGTTCCGTGCCACCGTGCGTGTCTTTATGTAGAGATGACGGCCTAGCTAGCTTTACTGGCATCCCGGTATGCACATATGGCGAGCAAGTGACTGAAAGTTCTGCCACGGATCAAAAATGGTTCAAAGTCTTGTAAAATATAAGCAGTTGGTGCATAGCAGAGCGTCTAGTAAGCCAGAAGATGGAGCATGTTAAGACAAATGCTCCGAGCCCTCGCTGTCCTCTTCTTAGATGTAACATTGCATTACCTCATTCACAAAGCAGCAAAAGTAACATTGGCTTTCTACTGCTCCATATACTCTATATACGCGCATACATGGTAATTATTAATAGCCCCTAATTGGTTTTTTTTTGTTATGCAGGCGATGCTTCGAGGTGGACACGAGGGGCGGCGTCGCGGGGGTGTTTGACGGGGCGTTTCGGATCTTCTTCGACGATTCTCTCAGAGGGTCGTTGGTCTTCTTCGCCGGCTGTCGGTCACGCTTCGAGGGTGAGAATCCGTTCGCCTCTCTTGTACCTAGGTTTTTTCTTTATGTCTAGATCACCAAGTCTGTCGCGATACCTAGGCGTCTCTTCCCGACCGTAAGGGTTACGCGGATAAATATGCATTAGTGGTCTCGCATATTATGAACCGTAACTCTTACGGCATTTATCGGGACAGCCGGCGGATGCGTAGTTGGGTACGTTCTCCGTGCTCTACCCCGATCCGAGACAGGATTTCGGTAGCGCCTCCCCGTTGTTCTCCGGATGCACACCCCTCTCGGCTTTTTGCCGAGACGTGTATCGGGAGAGCAGCGGGGAGGTGCTGCCGAAATTCTGTCTCGGATCGGGGTAGAGCTGGGAGAACGTACTCAATCTACGGATCCGGCGGCTGCTAGGAGCCCACCTAGTAGAGTTTCAGGTTGATGCACGCGTAAAATAAATAAATATATGATGCATTTATTTCCTATTTGATATATAAATGCTATGTTCGTCTGTTTTGTTGCTGATTAGAGGATGGATAATCGTGGCTGGATGTACGATGGCAGAATCAGTCAGTGGAACTATACTGATGAATGGGGAGAAAAGACCGAGCAGTTTGTGGATAGGGCGTTTGCCATCCCTAGCAGACCTATAAGTGTTTGGTGCCCTTGTAGTAAGTGCGCTAACCGAAAGGCACAGGACAAGGAAACTATGAGTATGCACCTGATCAAGTTTGGGTTCACACCGTCCTACAGGATTTGGACTTACCATGGAGAAAAGGCAAAGAAACGTGCTAGGAAGGAGGTGCGGCAGATTCAACCTAGGGGGAATATGACACTGGTTTTGATAGGTGCTTAGAAAACTTGGCTAATGGTAATGTGCCTGAAAGCTCTCATGTAGAGGTGGAGACACCTCAGGATGCGGAGACAAGTGAGGACCCGGAGGAAAACACAAAGGAGTACTATGAGGCTCTGTTTGCTTCGCAGAAACCCCTACATGAAAATACAGAGGTTACCCAACTAGATGCCATCGCTCGCCTTATGGCCTTGAAGTGCCATAGGAACTTGTGCAGAGATGGGTTCGATGAACTTCTGGTCATCGTAGGCAGCCTTCTGCCGAAAGGGCACCTCTTGCCGCAAAACTTCTACTATTCGACCAAATTGCTCAGTGACCTTAAGATGTCATCTCAGCAGATACACGCTTGTCCAAAGGGATGCATGCTATTCAGAGAGGAGCACGCTGACACAAATTATTGCATCAAATGCAATTCCTCTAGGTACTTTGAGGTAGACCGCAATGGTGATGGTCAGAAGAGGCAGACCACGGTTGCCAAGAATATCCTCCGCTATCTTCCAGTTCTACCGAGGATCCAGCGGCTCTTCATGACCGAGGATACTGCCCAGCAGATGAGGTGGGCCGTGGAAGGAAACAGATACACCGACAAGATGATACATCCGTCGGATGGTACTGCATGGAAGAACTTTGTGAAGAAATTTCCACTGAAAGCAGGTGACCCGAGGAGCGTAGCAGTTGCGATATCAACCGATGGGTTCAATCCATATGGTATGTCGGCTGCAGTATACAGTTGTTGGCCAGTGTTTGTTATTCCCATGAACCTCCCCCTGGCGTCTGCATGAGATCAGAGAACATGTTTGTGTCGATGATAATCCCAGGGCCCAAATACCCGGGCAAGAACATGAATGTGTACCTGGAACCGCTGGTGGATGACTTGGTTCGTGGCTGGGAAGGTCGCGGGATCCGAACATATGACGCATCAAAGAAGGAGTACTTCGATATGTATGTGTGGTACCACACGTCCCTGCATGACCTGCCAGCACGTGCTTTGTTCTGCGGGTGGTGTACACATGGGAAGTGGCCTTGCCCACAGTGCAGGCAGGCCGTGACTTTCTTCTGGCTAAACAAGGGAGGCAAGTATTCATGCTTTGATGAAGCTCGACAGTTCCTTGAGCGGAGGCATGCATACAGGAGTGATGTAAAGAGTTTCAAGAAAGGCCGTGTTGTCCGTGGCCCGAAGCCAATTCCGAAGACCGGAACGGAAATCAAGGCCGAGTTAGATGCTCTTCAGCCTAGCCCTGATGGGAATGGTTTCTTAGGATATGGGGAGACACACCAATGGACTCACAAGCCGTGCTTATGGAAGCTCCCTTACTTTGAGTTTCTCGAGCTCCCGCATAACATTGATGTAATGCACACCGAGAAGAATATCAGTGAAGCCATTTGGAGCACGATTGTGGACACCGAGAAGACGAAGGATAACATAAAGGCTCGAATTGATCAAGAAATGTGGTGTGATAGGCCGGAGTTGAACATGCAGCCACCTAATGGTGCCAAAAAAACTTGGACTAAGCCACACGCTCCGTTCTGCCTCACAAAGGCCCAAAAAAGGGAGGTCTTCCAATGGATGAAGGACTCCTTGTTTTTCCCCGATGGGTTCGCAGCCAACTGGATGAGGGGCCTGAACATTGAAACGCTGCGAGTACAAGGACTGAAGAGTCATGACTACCACATATGGCTTGAGCGGATAATGCCGGTGATGATTCGAGGCTATGTCCCTGAGACGACTTGGCGAGTGCTAGCGAGGTTGAGTTTTTTCTTCCGCCAGATTTGTGCTAGGGAGTTAGACACTAAAGTGATTGAGAAGCTGGATGAAGAGGCACCCGTGTTGCTTTGCGATCTGGAGAAGATCTTTCCTCCAGGGTTTTTTAATCCGATGCAACACATGATCCTGCACCTCGCGGAGGAGTGCTTAAAGGGGGGCCCGAATTGGGGCCGTTGGCAGTTTGGTCCCGAGAGAGAAACACAAAAGCTTCGTCAAATGACTGGCAATAAATGCAAGATCGAAGCATCCATAGCCGAGGCAGTCCTGAACGTGGAGGTGGCAAACTTCACCACTAAGCACTATGATCCCAACATTCCCACAAAGCACAACCCGGTCCTCCGTTACAATGCCGCCAACAATGAAGAAGTACCCAAGCTTAGCATCTTCGTGGGGCTTGGTGGCAAGTCAAGTGGCTCGAAGCCGTACAGAACGGACCTACATGAGCGGACCTTGATCCACTCGTATGTCTTAAACACCATGGTCGAAGTGAAGCCGTACATCGAGTAAGTGCGAACCATTTAATTATTCGCAAACATTCACTCGTATGTTCGTGGCTAACTCTTCCTCTTTTCATCGGTATAGGAAATTCAAGGCTATACATTGGAAGAATACCCACAGGGAGCCTACCCCGGAAGAATCCAAGCAAATTTTCGATAAGGGAGGCGGTTTCGGTTTCAGTAGCTGGTTTTGTAATTTGGTACTATTCTATCCAAATTAGCTAGCACTTCCGACATTTATCGGTCATTTCTCGTTCTAAACTTCTTGTGCTAAACTTGTAGGCAAGAACTGACAAAGAGATGAAGTCAGAGCTAAGAAAAATTGCTAGGGGCTTTGACCATTCCGTAGAAGCGTTCAACTCCTATGACGTGAACGGGTATCGCTTCCAGACCCATCAATACACAACAAGCCGGCCCAACGCGAAGACAATAAATAGTGGGGTGGTATGTCAAGGTGATGATGGGCTCCATTACTATGGAAGAGTCGAGGGTATATACGAGCTGAATTACGGGTTTCACAAAGGGCTAAATCCCGTCGTCTTCAAATGCCATTGGTTTGACCCACGTCGGGTGAGACGGGATCCTGAAATTGGGTTGGTCGAAGTTGAAAGGAACTCCGTTTATAAGGGAGAGGATGTGTACATCTTGGCAACCCAGGCCTTTCAAGTATTCTATCTCCCGTACGCGTGCAGAAACCCGACAAAACGTCTACATGGATGGGATGTTGTGATGACGGTGCCTTCACGCAATAGGCCGCCCCCGCCAAACAAGGACGATTACCGCCGCGTAGACCCCGCAGCAAGGAGTGTCGAGTTTTATCAGGAAGAAGGGCTCCCCGGCCATTTCACAATCGGCTTGCCGACTATCGATGACATGGTCGTAGACGATGAACAAGAAGACGCGGGCATGGATGGAGACAATGCAGAAGATGAAGCTGAGGATGTTTGTGCCCCGGAAGACCTGAGTTTGCTCGAGGCGTTCAAAGCAGGGATTGACCTCGATGCAGATGGACCACCTCCAGGTTTCATTGATGATTATTGGTTCGCCGAGCCTGATGACGATGAGGAGACACGCGGTCCAATCACGGACGGCGACACAGGCTACTGATCTATGTAGTAGTAATTGTGAGGCTAGCCTATTTGTAATAACTCCGTGTAATAGAGATTGTCTAGCTAGGTTATTTGTAAGAACTCCGTGCTATGTTTGAGAGAACTCTATGGTAGCTATTTGTTGCTTCCACTAATTAATTAATGTTCATCCTTTTGCATTATTTGTTGCTTTCATTAATGTTCATCTACTTATATTTCTGTTGCTTTCACTAATATTTATCTCTTTACAATATTGCGTACTAATAAACCACTCTCTTCATTTGTGTTTGCAGGTGATTGAAGCATGCCGCCAAAAAAAGGGGTGGCGGTCTTAAAAAGAAGCTCAAGGACTTGGTAGGTGTAGGGACTTCGAGGCGGGGCCGAGCTACTACCCCCCTCCTAGCCCCCCTCCTGTCGCTCCCACAGGGCGGCCGCGTAGGAAGAATGCGACGCGGGTACTCACTCCTAGTCCTAGCCCCCCTCCCGCAGCCGATGATGATGACGAGGAGGAGGACCAGGAGCACCACGGGGGTGGGGAGGACCAGGAGGAGGAGGTGGGTGGGGAGGACCAGGAGGAGGAGGGGGGTGGGGAGGACCAGGAGGAGGAGGGGGACGAGGAGGACCTCTCGGAGGATGAGGGGTTGGGGAACTTAGTGTTCGATCCTGATCCAAGCCTAGAGTGGTGTGAGCCGGAGGATTACCAGTACGTTCCAGCTGTGGAGAGGCTGAGGCCACGTGATAGGAAGCCATATCGGCGTGGGATAACACAGCTCCCCGAGCTGAAGCACTGGCGCTACAGGCACGTTGTTCTTGTGCCCTATGGAAGGAGGTACATGTTAATTTTTGGCATTTCGTTATCGCAATTTTGTCATTATCAAAATTATTATCACATACATATTGATGTTGTCGTTTCATGGTGCAGCTCGTTCCAGTATGAAGACCCGTCGCAGAGACCGCCACGTGGGTACTCGAACATCCTTGGGGGCCTACTTAGATGGTATTTCCCTGGGATAGTCAATTTCCCTACTGGTGGCTGCGACGTAGCTTGGAGGTGGGCGCACTACAGCCTCGCGGAAGATCCTCTTGGCCGCGGCACCGCGGCGGATTTGGTTGTTGCCAAATTCTGGGTACGTGACTTTTGACTTCTTACCATTCATACACTCTCCTTGGTTCACAATAATTGCACTAATGCCCCTTGTTTTACCTATGTTGCAGAAATACTTCAAGAGGGCCGAGGGCAAGGAGAATGCGTGCGATGATGTCCTACACCAGCTTGCAAGGAAGAGGGTGACTGGCATGCACTACGAGGCACGTGTTCAATGCGTCCGCGACTGGCACGCCGACCGCTTCGTCCACATGAGTAAGGAGGACGCTCGCGACACGCTCATGCAGCCGTGGCAGTACTTGCAGGTATTTGCATTTATGTGTTATTGATTTCTTTATCGCCATGTAGTTTATTTTACCATAATGGGTTTATCTTGTGCATGTAGAACCCTCCTCAGTACGTCGGCAACGACGATAGGTGCTTTCGTGCGATGGTCATGTGGTGGACATGCCCCCAGTACCTCAAGAAGCACGAGGAGGGCAAGGCGAAGCGGGCAGAGATGCGAGGTGGATCGCATATCCAAGGCAGCATCCCCATCTCTCTTCACCTGCAGAAGGAGGTGAGCAAATTAATGGTTCCTTCATTCTTTGAATTCATGTTATATATTTGTTAACTCCGCAAGGGTGTGTCACTTCACTCAATTACATGTTCTCTTTTGCAGGAAGTCAGGACAGGAGCGAAGCCTAACGTCTTTGCCGTGCTAAAGAAGATGAAGCAAAGGAAGACGCCTGATCCTGAGACGGGGTCCGTGTGGGTTAACCCGCAATCCGAGACCCAGTGCACGTCGTATGTCTCCAAGTTCAAGCAGAAGTACGGCGAGGAGGCCAATCCAGAGGCCGAGGACTTTGACCCTGAGGTCGCGGTGCTTGCGGGAGAAGGCTTGAAGCATGGCCGCCTATGGTTTGGTGACGGGTGCGTCGACCCAGCGAAGGTTCCCTCTCTCCGCCAGATCCGTCGTGGTCGTAAGAGCGGCCAGCCTGAGGTAGAGCCCCGGCCACGGGCTTCGGATCTAGCTGTCGAGCGGTTACGGGTATGTTCTTCCTCGGGTCTCTACATTTCCTTTACATGCTTTCCATTGAAATGTTAATGACATCGCGGCAACACAACGTAGGAGGAGATGGCAGCGAAGGAGCAGGCGGCCCAGGAGCACGCACGGAACATGGAGCGGCAGATTCTGGAGTACCAGCAGCAGCAGACACAGATGATGCAGCAGATGCAACAGCAGCAGCAGATGATGCAGCAGCAGCAGGCACAGATGAGCTGGCTGATGAGCCAGACGGCTCTGTCTTCTCCACCGGGGAGTCTTCCTCCTCCACCTTACTCCATGTGGATGCCGCCACCGCCCACTCAGACCCCGGGGACACCTATCACCGTCAACAACATGAACATCATCCGGAGCATGAACCTCGGTGAGTCCTCTTGTGCCCAACCCGCTACTTGTACTTGTTCAAGTGTTCAATATGCAAATGCAAATGCAAATGTTCATTCCATCAACCTTATAGATAATTATTCACAAGGCAATGACAATGAGGCCGGCGGAAGCGGAGGAGGACAATAAGGTTGATGGCATGGTCTTGATGGATTTGTGGACATTACACTTGTTATGGATTGTACTTGTACTTGATGTGTGTTGATGTATTTGTGGACATTGCACTTGTACTTGATGTATTTGTGGACATTGCACTTGTTATGCATAAACTATGTGTGCTCGATGTATTTGTGGTGTTGTTCATGTGTTTGGTGATGCTATGGTGAATATATATGTTGTATATGTTATATATATGTGAAATGCAATTTTGAAATGCAGGGATTAAAGAAAAACAGAAAAAAAATGAAAAAACCAGGGGCCTTTGCCGTGTGTATGCACACGGCAAAGGACATTTGGTCACTTTGCCGTGTGCATACACACGGCAAAGGCGCCACGTGGCGCAAGCCTGTGCTCTGGGAAGCCAGTGTGTGTCCCTGGAGAATCTTGCCGTGCGTGCTGGGGAGTGGACGCACGGCAAAGAGGAGAAGCACGGCAACGAGCGGGCGCACGGCAACGTCGGGCGCACGGCAGCGTCGGAGCGCACGGCGTTTGGTCGCACGGCAGCGGCGGGCGCACGGCAACGTCTGGGCGCACGGCAGCCTCCAGGACGCACGGCAGAGACGGCGCACACGGCAAAGGAGGGGCGCACGGCAACGAGCGCGCGACGGCAAACGCCGAACGCACGGCAACGAGCGCGCGACGGCAACGAGCCTTTGCCGTGCGGTTTGGACAGGCGCACGGCAATGTCTTCTTTGCCGCCGAGGGCGTTGCCGCAGACGCCACAGGCCGACGACGGCAAATCCTTTGCGCGCAAATAGGCCCCTTTGCCGTGCGATTGGTCGCACGGCAACGTAGTGTTTTCCCGTAGTGAGAAAACACAAGAGTATGCTAACTCTAAGTCGACGTTGATCCGTTTAACAAGAAAAGACAAATAAAGGAAAGAGAATATTATTGGTATCAACGGGGCACTGTCACGACTACAAAATCCAAGTGAACAAAGACAAGAGATCGCTTTTCACCGATTCGACCGATGCATCTACCCGCAAAAGCGCACCAATGCGTAACAAATATGCGCCAAATTTATCGCATGTATTTATACTGTTTCAAAGTTCCATGTATGCAAGAGCTTTCAGCGCAAAAGGAAAAAAAAAACATGCATGAGCTTGAGCACCGGAATGTTCAGAGACGACTTCAATGCACATATCGACTTAGAGCATCACTAGTAGTACCCCTAAACCCTCAAACCCTCAAACCATTTTAAGGGTTGAGAATGGACATTTTTGGCATTTTTAGAGGTTGAAAAACTGGGGCAAAGACTAGAACCCTCAAATCCAACCCTTATAACGGAATATTCTCGCCGAAAACTGTAAAAAAGTGGTTATTTTTACAGATTTGAGGGTTTAGGGGTACTACTAGTGATACTCTTACCAAGTTACCAAGAGAAACGTATATATAGATAGTTTATAGGATAATTTGCACACTAAATTCGGGCCCGAAAGTGTTTTTAGGTATCCATATTAGATTTTAAAAATCAGATAAATAAGGATATTTGATCTCGAAATGGTGCTTCGGATATGGTGTAGCAAATGGCAAGCTGATTTGTATTATCCAAAAATTAAAAACCAGACAATCTGATTTTCGAATGAAAATCTAAGGCCAATCTCACAGAGTTAGCTGTTATTGTGATACTAAATTCATTTAACGGACATTTCTAGCTCTAATCATTTAGCACAGGTAGACTAAGTGTCCAACTATTTAGGTTATATTTGTACCATGTCGTCAAATTAGGGTTTTAGCCTAATTTAGTCTCTATTTTCTTGGCTAATTGACTCATGCAAGGCTTAAAGGTTAAATCCGGAGGACATGACGGCGGTCGGCCGATTTCTCATAGCATTTGCGGACGCAAGAAAACTGCGCACAAATCTCTCCAAATCAGAGATCTTCCCTGTGAGGTGCTTGGAGGAGAAAATTGTGGCCGCTTTAGAGTGTATCCCGGCCACGTGGGGATCCTTCCCTTGCATCTACTTGGGCCTTCCACTTCATCACTCCCCGCACAAGGCGGTGCACTTCCAACCTTTGCTTGACAAGGTTGGGGCGAGATTGACCGCCCGGTGGTACATGCACTTTACTAGTAAATGAAGGGTGCCCCTATGTAGATCGATGCTCTCCTCTATCATCATTTATCACCCGGTCTTCAGGCTCCCAAAGTGGATCATTCAAAAATTGTGAAGATCAAGAGAGGCTTCCTGTGGGTGAGATTGGGTGCGACCCCGGGTGGTCGGAGGCATGCTTCGGTCAATTGGTCAACAATCTGCAAAACAAAGGATCTTGGCAGTCTAGGCATTTTTTTTCATCAAATTTTTTGAAAGGGCGATATGCGATGGTGAAAGACCAAGGATGTCGCCTAGAGGGGAGGAGGGTGAATAGGCGGTTATAAAAACTTCTACTTGAGGGCTTGAACAAGTGCGGAATAAAACTATGTTTTACTTGTCAAGCACAAAGCATACAAACTAGGGTTTGCCTATGTGCACCAACAACCTAATCTAAGCAAGGTAAGTAACAAGGTGATAGCAATGTCTAAAGAACATCAAGCACGTATGTTATCACAATGTAAAGTGAATAAGTAAAGGAGCTTGGGTTGAGAAGTAACCGAGGCACGCGGAGAGGATGATGTTTCCTAAAGTTCACACCTTTACAAATGCTATTCACCGTTGGAGCGGTGTGGGGGCACAAGGCACTCCATATGCCACATAGGACACCGTATTCTCCTCGAGCCTTCCCACCAAAAATGGAAAACCTCGATCCACTAAGGGACCTTTGAGGGTGGTCACAAACCTGTACAAGCTTGGAGAAATCGCCCAAGTAACAAGCTTGAGGCAAACTCCATAACAACTGGAGGTTCTCAAGTACAAGGCCACAAAGGCTACAACATGCCACAAACGTCTACAAGGCTACAAAGGCTACAACGCGCAACAAAGGCAACAACGCCACAAAGGCTACACGACACAAATGCAACAACACCACTAAGGTCTACAAGCCGTCTAAGGTTCCAAGAATCCAAGAGGTAATACTCACGAACTCTCACGACACCAAATCTCCATAGATAACCCAAACCGATGCACCTAATGCAGTGACAAGAACACCACTAAGATGTCCAAGTCCTTCACTCAAAGATTCCAACAAATCTACAAAATCTATTGGAGGAATAAGGGAGGAAGAACAAAAAGTAGGAGGAACACCAAATTTCTCCAAGATCTAGATCTAGCAAGTCTCCTCACAAAGAGAGGGATTTGATTGGTGGAGTAGTAGATCTAGATCTCTTCTCTCTTATCCCTTAAAAAGATGCAAGAAATAATGGAGGAATCAAGAGGAGGAAGAAGCTCTTCAAGGTCAACAATGGAGGAGAGGGAATGAGGGAATGAGAGCTATGTGGAAAGAGGTGGTGGAAAGGTATAAATAGAGGCCCCAAAAATATGACTGTTAGGGCAGAAAAACGGGCAGATTTCGCACCCAACCAATACTACCAGACTTGCGGCCGATATTACCGCTCGTACTAAAACAATGCAAAAATACGACCCGGGCATGTATTACCGTTATATGGGCCAGTACTACCGGCTGAAAAAGAGCAAAATAGATAAACGAAGACAGGAGAGAGGGGCAGGGCTAGCGAGGCAGCGCGGGTATGAGCAAGCACGCAGCGAAGCAAGCATCAAGTGATACATGCAGAATCCGTTTTTGATGAGTTAGAGCTTGTGAGAGAATGAACACAAGCTCTAAAACATCACATGAATAAGTACCAAGAACAACCAAGAAACACGATGCAAAGCATGCAAAGGTTTGATTTCTCTCCAAACGATACGACCAAGTGACACATTCGAGAGTCCTCTTGATAGAGCGGCCAACTATCCTACACACCTGGTCTCCCAACTATAACAAGAGACCGGTAAGAGAGAAATCCTATCAAGAACAAACATTGACCTTGCACATTCCACTCGAACCGGCAAGCTCTATCTTCATCCCTCTTCAACAATGCACGCTTCCGTCTTCATCAAACTTTTTCAACGCACACACCATCGTCTTCATTCTTCATCTTGTTGATGTATTGAAGATGTACATGATATATCACTCCGTCTTCTTCTTCAAGACATACTTGTCACTTGATCTTCTTCTTGCAACCTTCAAGAAAACCATGCAGCTTGAGGCCAATGACCCAATCACATACTCTATGTGCTGAATTTGGAAGGAGCAATTGGAGAGTGTTTCGTAGTGAGGCCCTACCGGATGTGGTGGCAGCTCTAGTGAAGGAGGAGATTGCCGAGAGGGCTTATGCCCACACTATAGATCTTTGAGATGTCCTTGTAGCGCCTTTGTAGTGGTTTTGTGGTACCTGTGTTATGACCTAAACTTTGTACATAAACACTATATTAAACTTAAAAGATAAAGGTTACATCCTTCTACAATTTTGCTAGAGCTATAATTGTCTACCCTTGAGAGTATACATCTGGCTATTTCTGTTCCCTATCCGATTTAATCCCATTTTCGATTCGAATCCGGTTCAATGTATTTATATTCAAATCCACAACAGGTTAATATCTGCTCCGATCTAAATCCCAAAAATAAAAGTTGGTAAGAAATACGGTTAGAGCAAAATTCGATCCGAATTACACCTCTACGTACGGTGTAATATGAACAGATACAAAAGAAACCAAGTAACAAAGCGACATTGAAATGTTCAACATCACAGTTGTGATTGGCGATCTGGTCGACGTAGCCGCCGTGTCGAACATTTGCTCTTGTTGAGTGGAGCAACGGCTCTAAGTCCTTTAGATTTTTTTGGCTACAATTTTTTTGCCAAAAAATACACCAACCTATTAATAATCATCAATAGTAGTATAAAAAATTCTGAAAGTAAAAAAAATTAGTCATATGACCATCTAGGGAGGACTAGAGACACTTGAGCTTGGCAAAGGTGCACCGCCGTCTTCATCCCTCCCTCATTGGAGTTGGGAATCCTAGTAAAACTTATTATAGTAGATAGATGGAAAGTGGTTATCCTAACAGCATCTGGAGCCGCGTCTCTCAAAGTATCCCCAAAGAGATTATTTGGGGCGCGCTGCATGTTTGACTTCCCCTAGATGCGCGGTCCGAAGCTTATTTTCATCCGGCGTGGCTCAATAATGTGTCCGGCGCCTCGAGCTCGTCCCGCTACACAGGGGACGCTGGATAGAATGAGAACCCGCACCGTGAGTGACGAGATAGCATCATCAACCACACAGGGTTGTCGCGCACCCGTTGCCTACCTATGGCCAACGCAGTTTAATTTCCGCGCAGCGACGTTGCCGTTTCCCTAGATGCGCAGCGAGACGTCTCGTTGTGCCTTGTCATGCGTGTCGGCGTCAATGCGCATCAACGCCCCCTCGCCTGCCTTCGGTATATAAAACGGGGTGCTCGCTCATCGCCCCTCCCACACAACCCTAACACCGCACATCCACAACCCTAGCCGCTGATACGTCCAAAACGTATCTACTTTCCCGAACACTTTTGCTATTGTTTTGCCTCTAATTTGTGTATTTTGGATACAACTAACACGGACTAACGCTGTTTTCAGCAGAACTGCTCTGGTGTCTCGTTTTTGTGCAGAAATCCAACTTTCGGGAAAATCCTCGGAATTTATGCAGAAGGCCCTATTTTACCAGAATCGACGGAGCCAGGGGCAAGAGAGGTGGAGCCCGAGGGCCCCACACCATAAGGCGGCGCGGCGGGGGGGCCCGCGGCCCTATGGTGTGGCCCCGGCCGGCCTCCGACGCCCCCTTCGGACTACTTATCGGGTTCGACCTAAAAACGCACGGGGAGAAGTCGAAGTCGCCAGAAACCCTCCGAGAGCCGCCACATCGCGAAACTCCGTCGCGGGAGCCAGTCTCCGTTCGGCACTCCGCCGGACGGGGAATTGGAGGAGATCATCACCGCCATCACCGCCAACGCCTCTCCATCGACCAACCATGTTTCCCCCATCCATGTGTGAGTAATTCCCCCGCTGTAGGCTGAAGGGGATGGTAGGGATTGGATGAGATTGGTCATGTAATAGTCATAAGATTGTTAGGGCATAGTGCCTAGTATCCGTAGATGTCACTTTTATGATATTGTTGCAACTTGTTATGCTTAATGCTTGTCACTAGGGCCCGAGTGCCATGATCTCAGATATGAACATGTTATTGATTCATGAAGATATTCGTTGTTTATGATCTTACCTGCAAGTTGTATACACATGTCGCTGTCCGGAACCAATGGCCCCGAAGTGACAGAAATCGGGACAACCGGAGGGGATGGTAGTGATGTGAGGATCACATGTGTTCACGGAGTGTTAATGCTGCTCCATTCTATTAAAAGGAGTACCTTAATATCCAGTAGTTTCCCTAGAGGCCCGGCTGCCACCGGCTGGTAGGACAGAAGATGTTGTGCAAGTTTCTCATTGCGAGCACGTACGACTAAATATGGAACACATGCCTATTGATTGATTAGTACTTGGATACCGTTTTATTATTATCTGCAAATGCCCCTGCTTTGATTGTTATATGAGTTTCTCTCATCCATGCAACGCCCGTTAAATCCGTCCCTGTGCCTACAGTATTTTAATCCTGCTGTTTACTATAATCACTACTGCTGTCTTTATTTCACCGCTTGTTATTTCACTATTCCTACTGCCATAAAACTGTTACTACTGATAAACTCTTGCGAGCAAGTCTGTTTCCAGGTGCAGCTGAATTGACAACTCCGCTGTTAAGGCTTACAAGTATTCTTTGTCTCCCCTTGTGTCGAATCAATAAATTGGGTAATACTTCCCTCGAAGACTGTTGCGATCCCCTATACTTGTGGGTCATCAGCCGCCATCTAACTTTCTCCACACACGCTCCATGGTGGGTTCAACTAGTCGCATCCGCCGTTGCCATGGCAGGGGCGGTCGTGTTGCACGCTCGCTGTCGCATGAGGAAGAAGAGAACCCCTGCACAAGTACTTCAAGTTTGTTGTCTTCATCAACGACAACCCTTTCGACAAGAAGAAGCTCCCAGACGCGTTCGCCGAATTTCTCGCCGGCCGGGAGCCGGCCGCGGTAACCCTGCGGGAAGCAGACTGCGACTTCTATCGGTGTACCGTGGAGGTCTTGTTCTACGGAGAAGACAATATGTACCTCCACACCGACAGAAGAAGTTCGCCTGCGACCACGACGTTGAGGTCGGCTGCTTGGTGAACTTGTTCTATGAAGGCGACGACGAGATGAGCGTCAAGGTGTATGCCAAAGAGTCTTGCCGTATCCACTACCACAACGAGTCGGGCGACGATAGCAACAACGACGACAACGAAGAAGACTAGGGCCAACCTTTAGTCTAGGTTTTTATGCCGTCTCTTAGTGTTTTCCAAGGTTTGTGTATGTTCTTCGGTGGCCGTTTTAATGTTTTTCCTCATGTTAAAACAAAGAAGCATTTCCAAAATTATGAATAAAATGTGTTATCACCAGATTTTGGCCAAATATACACGTGGAGTGTCTCTGAAGCGGCCTTGCGCGAAGAGTTTGGGCTAGATTGCCCGTGTATCTGTAAATTATAGTAGATTGCATCTTAGTTTAGAAGTAAAAGATAGAGTTTAACCCGTGCACGGTTAGGTGCACGCCCGAATTAGAAAGTCCCTTGGACTATAAATATGTACCTAGGGTTATTGAGAAAGGAGGACAATCACGTTCACAACAAACACAAACCAGGCGCATCGCCACCCCTTGTTTCGAGGGTTTCTTCCGGGTAAGCATCATGCTGCCTAGCGCATCTAGCGAGCGTACGTTTATTCGTTTATCTTGTGTTGCTCGTGCTGAAGCGTTGTTGATGGCGAGTAACACTACTTATCGTAGATGTTTTGGGGCTTGCATTGGTGCTTTTCTTACACATATTTGCTTAGCTATGCAGTCCCTCGATATCTAGCTGCCCTTATACCTATCTAGGTGTAAGGGCAGCACCTTGCTTGTTCGTCGTTTAGTAGATCCAATCCGTTATAGTTGCTCCTTGTTTCTCAAGGATTAGTTTAATATCCGTATGGTTAGGCCTTGCAAACGGGTTGAACGATCCGGTAGTGCGTAAGGTATAGTTTGCTATCTCTAAGAGGGATTGTTGCACAGAATTCAACTCTGAATTCAATTGGCAATGGAAAACCAAATCAACGATTTCAATGGAATACCATAAAACCTGTTTGGATGCGCATGGTATTCGTTTGCAGAATCAAAAGACCAATGGAATTCTAAAACCTGTTTGGATGCACATTGTGTGGAATTGAATGTTTTTTAACTTTGAACAATATAAACATTTGTAATATGAATGAAATATACACATATATATTAGAATGATATTTATTTTTCACATAATAACATATCAAAAGACCCGGCGGCGGGGTGGCAAGCGGTGGCGGCAGCAGGCGGGTAGGTGGGTGGCGGGCGGCGGCGGTGGCAGCGGCTGCAGCGGCGCGAGCAGTGGTGGTGGCGGCGGGCGACGGCGGCGGCGGGTGGCCCGCCGCGGCGGGCGTCGGGTGCCGGCTGCGGGCGGCGGCAGCGGTGGTGGTGGCGGCGGCACGGTGGTGGGTGGCGGCGGGCGACGAGCGATGGTGGGTGGTGGCGGGCGACGGCGGTGGGCGGCGGCGGGAGGCAGCGGGCGGTGGCGGGTGGCCCAACGGCGGCGGGCGGCGGGAGGTGGCGGGTGGCGGCGGGCGGCGGCGGCGGCGGCGAGCGGTGGTGGGTGGCAGCGGGCGACGGCGGTGGCGGCGGCGGGTGGCAGCGGGCGGCGGGCGGTGGCGGGTGGCGGTGGGTGGCCCGAGCCAATTCCGAGGCAATTCAGAGGTCTGGGCCTCTGAATTGGCGGGGCAGAAAATTACACTAACGGGGCTGGACCTCGGAATTGGCCTCCGAATTCCACGGCCCAATTCCAAGCGCAACCAAACAGCCGAATTGGCCTTTTTGGACCTCAATTCCAATTCCGAGCCCCAATTCCGTGCAACCAAACACTGCCTAAGAGGGATTGTTCCGGGAATTAACTTAATGTTGGTTTTTAGGCCTCTTTTAGGGTTAGCTTTCTATCATCTTTCGTGTCTATTAGGCTCAACTACGCGTAGGATGTTCCGATCATACGGTGAAAACCCTAAACTGTCGTGGATTGGTTTAACTTTGTGTTGATCAAGCAGGAGCCCCATGTCATCGTAAACCCAACGTGAATCATGGGGCGATCGGCTCTTTGAGCCGATCCACAGGGCAACCTGAGAGCCGATCGGGCTCGTATTTAATGTTTACGTGTCTACCATGCAGGAGACTAATCGAAGCATTCCAACACCTTCCTGACCAGGTATAGGTCAGGTGGCACGCCCTTGCAACCGCCAGGACGTGTGCCGGAACATTGCGGGACGACGTCGAGGGACCAGGGCCCACCTAGCAGTCTTGGCAGCCTCCCGGCTCTTCGTGTTGCTTAACCACTGCTCGCCGGTGGGTTTTGGCAGGCAACACATTCTGGCACGCCCGGTGGGACAATCTTCTACAACAACCACGTCAACACCTGCATCCGAGATGGCGGAAGAACAGATCAAGTACGAAGATCTACCTCCAGAGCACAAGAAGAAATATGATGATCTCAAGGCCATCTTCGAAGCCGATCTCATCGGCTCTTTCGAGAAGACCCGTTCGCACGGGATTAGGTTCAAAGGGTTCAAACCCGAAGGCGTGCTTGAAGGGATAGATCTGTCTCTCCCTTCGGAGGACCGTACCAGAGCCCTGCGCCAGGAAATTAACTATGCTGTGGCTCATTCTCTACATCGGCATTCTGAGAGCCTGGTGAACACTCTTGAGCGTGTTGCGCTTCGTGTGGTGCAAGAAATCATGAAGCATCAGTATTCTCCGTCAGGACCTGCTCTAGGGACTCACCAGGGAGAGATACCGTTCTACACTAGGCCACCACTACCGTACACGTTGGCAGCTCCACAGCAACAAGGGTCACCGGCGTATGTCGTCTACAAAGTTGGAGGTGATCCTGGCGATTACCAATTCCTGTATGAGCCACCCAAGGAGATCCCACATGGATACGTGTGCACATACGTGTCGGACTGCAACAACTGGATGCACGCAATCACAGCAGGAGGGATTGCCACAGCAGGAGGGATTGCTGGAGCAGGAGGAAGTTCTGGAGCAGATGCGGAGAAACAGGCGTGGCTAGCTAAATATGCCACCGGAACAAGTCATGAAGGCTCAACCTCTGCAGCTCCTACTGTGGATCAGATCAGTGCTATCTTGAGAGACCAGTTCGGTATCCTGCCGAAGAAGAGAGTAATCGGCTATTCCAAGCCGTATCCTAACGAGTATGACCTGATCCCACTACCGCCTAAATATCGGCTCCCTGACTTCACAAAATTCAGTGGATCAGAGGGGTCTAGCTCAATCGAGCACGTGAGCCGATATTTGGCACAGTTGGGCATGGTCTCAGCTTCAGACCAGCTACGTGTGAGGTTCTTTTCGCAATCTCTCACGGGTCCAGCTTTTGGGTGGTACACCTCGTTGCCACCAGATTCAGTTCGGACGTGTGATACGTCTCCAACGTATCGATAATTTCTTATGTTCCATGCTACTTTATTGATGATACCTACATGTTTTATGCACATTATATGTCATATTTATGCATTTTCTGGAACTAACCTATTAACAAGATGCCGAAGAGCCGGTTCTGCTGTTTTTGGTTTCAGAAATCCTAGTAAGGAAATATTCTCGGATTTGGACGAAATCTTCGCCCAGGTCCTATTTTTGCACGGAGCTTCCAAGACCGAAGAGATAACGAAGTGGGGCCACGAGGTGGCCAGACCACGGGCGGCGCGGCGGCCCTGGCCGCGCCACCTGTCATCTGGGCCTCGTGTGGCCCTGACCTACCCTTCCGCCTACTTATAGCCTCCGTCGCGAAACCCCGTGAGAGCCACGATACGGAAAACCTTCCCAGACGCCGCCGCCGAATCCCATCTCGGGGATTCAGGAGATCGCCTCCGCACCCTGCCGGAGAGGGGATTCATCTCCGGGAGGACTCTTCATCGCCATGATTGCCTCCGGAGTGATGAGTGAGTAGTTCACCCCTGGACCATGGGTCCATAGCAGTAGCTAGATGGTCGTATTCTCCTTGTTGTGCTTCATTGTTGGATCTTGTGAGCTGCCTAACATGATCAAGATCATCTATATGTAATACTATATGTTGTGTTTGTCGGGATCCGATGGATAGAGAATGCTATGTTATGGTGATTATCAATCTATTGTTTATGTGTTGTTTATGATCTTGCATGCTCTCCGTTATTAGTAGAGGCTCTGGCCAAGTTTTTACTCTTAACTCCAAGAGGGAGTATTTATGCTCGATAGTGGGTTCATGCCTTCATTGACACCTGGGATCGTGACAGAAGGTTCTAAGGTTGTGATGTGCTGTTGCCACTAGGGATAAAACATTGATACTATGTCTAAGGATGTAGTTGTCGATTACATTACGCACCATACTTAATGCAATTGTCTGTTGCTTTGCAACTTAATACTGAATGGGGTTCGGATGATAACCGAAGGTGGACTTTTTAGGCATAGATGCGGTTGGATGGCGGTCTATGTACTTTGTCGTAATGCCCAATTA
This sequence comes from Lolium multiflorum, assembly GCA_030979885.1. Classification (NCBI taxonomy): domain Eukaryota; kingdom Viridiplantae; phylum Streptophyta; class Magnoliopsida; order Poales; family Poaceae; genus Lolium; species Lolium multiflorum. The sequence goes on along the minus strand of CM061753.1, from coordinate 70,580,891 downwards.
AATCTCACTATATTTATCATATCATGTATATGCATTGTTATGCCTTTCTCTATTTGTCAATTGCCCGACTGTAATTTGTTCACCCAACATGCTTTTATCTTATGGGAGAGACACCTCTAGTGAACTGTGGACCCCGGTCCTATTCTTTACATAGCATACAATCTACTGCAATTGTGTTTTACTATTTTCTTGCAAACAATCATCCTCCACTCGATACGTTTAATCCTTTGTTACAGCAAGCGGTGAGATTGACAACCTCACTGTTTCGTTGGGGCAAAGTACTTTGGTTTTGTTGTGCAGATTCCACGTTGGCGCCGGAATCCCTGGTGTTGCGCCGCATCACATTTCGCGACCATCAACCTTCAACGTGCTTCTTGGCTCCTCCTGGTTCGATTCAACCTTGGTTTCTTTCTGAGGGAAAACTTGCCATGTGCGCATCATACCTTCCTCTTGGGGTTCCCAACGGACGTGTACATCTACGCGCATCAAGCCTGTTTCGGCGTTGCCGGGGAGATCAAGACACGCTGCAAGGGGAGTCTCCACTTCTCAATCTCTTTACTTTGTTTTTGTCTTGCTTTATTTTATTTACTACTTTGTTTGCTGCACCTAAACAAAACACAAAAAATTAGTTACTTGCATTTAATTTATTTTGTTATCATGTCTAGTCCTGTACTTGTTTTTATTTTCACTAGTTAGGCTTAATGGAAAACAACAAAAAAATTAGAGATCTTTATAGTATTTATCTTGAGTTAGGACATGATGTGTTTGAAGAGAAAATTAAAAAACCCATGGAACTTTGTTTGCAAAATAGTTGTAGCAATGTTATTAGCATGAACTCTTTGAACACCATTATTGCTAAAGCTATGGAAGAATTTAAGCTTGGGGAAGCTGGTTGTGATATTTTTAGTCCCCCAAGCATGGAGGAGAAAATTTACTTTGATGATACTTCACCTCCTATATATGATGCTTGCAATGATGAATATGATATTTTCATTCCACCTACTATTGAGGAGAAAATTAATTATGATTATAATGTGCCTCCTATATATGATGATTATGGTGATGAGAATAATAGTGATAGCTATTTTGTTGAATTTGCTCCCACTACAACTAATAAAATTGATTATGCTTATGTGGAGAGTAATAATTTTATGCATGTGGCTCATGACAAGAATGTTTTATGTGATAGTTATATTGTTGAGTTTGTTCATGATGCTACTGAAAGTTATTATGAGAGAGGGAAACATGGTTATATGCATCTTAATAATATTAAGTTTCCCCTCTTTATGTTGAGAATCTTGAAATTGCACTTGTGTTGCTTTCCTATGCTTGCCACTTTGTTCTTCATGAATTTATTTGTGTACAAGATTCCTTTTCATAGGAAGTGGGTTAGGCTTAAATGTGTTTTGAATTTGCTTCTTGATGCTCTCTTTTGCTTCAACTCTTATTTCTTGCAAGAGTATCATTAAAATTACTGAGCCCATCTTAATGGCTATAAAGAAAGAACTTCTTGGGAGATAACCCATGTGTTTATTTTACTACAGCAATTTTTGTTTTATATTTGAGTCTTGGAAGTTGTTTACTACTGTAGCAACCTCTCCTTATCATGTTTTTGTGCCAAGTAAAGTTTCTATGCCAAAGTTGATGTTATATTTGGGATCGCTGCGCAGAAACAGCATTGCTGTCTGTCACGAATCTGGGCACAGTTCTCTGTAGAAAATTCGAAAAAATCTGCCAATTTACGAGCGTGATCCTCAGATATGTACGCAACTTTCATTAGTTTTGAGTTTTTCCATTTGAGCAAGTCTGGTGCCAGCTTTAAATTCGTCTTTACGGACTGTTCTGTTTTTGATAGATTCTGCCTTTTATTTCGCATTGCCTCTTTTGCTATGTTGGATTCATTTCTTTGATCCATTAATGTCCAGTAGCTTTATGCAATGTCCAGAAGTGTAAAGAATGATTGTGTCACCTCTGAATGTGTGAATTATTAATTGTGCACTAACCCTCTAATGAGTTTGCTTGAAGTTTGGTGTGAAGGAAGTTTTCAAGGGTCAAGAGAGGAGTATGATATACTATGATCAAGAGGAGTGAAAGCTCTAAGCTTGGGGATGCCCCCGTGGTTCACCCTGCATATTTTAAGAAGACTCAAGCGTCTAAGCTTGGGGATGCCCAAGGCATCCCCTTCTTCATCGACAACATCATCAGGTTCCTCCCCTGAAACTATATTTTTATTCAGTCACATCTTGTGTTCTTTACTTGGAGCGTCGGTTTGTTTTTGTTTTTGTTTTTGTTTGAATAAAATGGATCCTAGCATTCACTTTGTGGGAGAGAGACACGCTCCGCTTGCATATGGACAAATATGTCCTTAGGCTTTACTCATAATGTTCAAGGCGAAGTTTCTTCTTCGTTAAATTGTTATATGGTTGGAATTGGAAAATGCTACATGTAGTAATTCTAAAATGTCTTGGATAATGTGATACTTGGCAATTGTTGTGCTCATGTTTAAGCTCTTGCATCATATACTTTGCACCCATTAATGAAGAAATACATAGAGCTTGCTAAAATTTGATTTGCATATTTGGTCTCTCTAAGGTCTAGATAATATCTAGTATTGAGTTTTGAACAACAAGGAAGACGGTGTAGAGTCTTATAATGTTTACAATATGTCTTTTATGTGAGTTTTGCTGCACCGGTTCATCCTTGAGTTTGCTTCAAATAACCTTGCTAGCCTAAACCTTGTATCGAGAGGGAATACTTCTCATGCATCCAAAATCCTTGAGCCAACTACTATGCCATTTGTGTCCACCATACCTACCTACTACATGGTATTTCTCCGCCATTCCAAAGTAAATTGCTTGAGTGCTACCTTTAAAATTCCATCATTCACCTTTGCAATATATAGCTCATGGGACAAAATAGCCTTAAAAACTATCGTAGTATTGAATATGTACTTATGCACTTTATCTTTTATTAAGTTGCTTGTTGTGCGATAACCATGCTTCTGGGGAACGCCATCAACTATTGTTGAATATCATGTGAGTTGCTATGCATGTCCGTCTTGTCTGAAGGATCTATCATTTTAGTGGTTGGAGCATGCAAAATTGTTAGAGAAGAACATTGGGCCGCTAACTAAAGCCATGAACCATGGTTGAAGTTTCAGTTTTGGACATATATCCTCAATCTCATATGAGAACAATAATCATTGCTACATGCTTATGCATTTAAGAGGAGTCCATTATCTGTTGTCCATGTTGTCCCGGTATGGATGTCTAAGTTGAGAATAATCAAAAGCGAGAAATCCAAAATGCGAGCATTCTCCTTAGACCTTTGTACAGGCGGCATGGAGGTACCCCTTTGTGACACTTGGTTGAAACATGGCATGCAAAGATCCGGTAGTCCAAGCTAAGTAGGACGAGGTGCGGACACTATTAGTATACTATGCATGAGGCTTGCAACTTGTAAGATATAATTTACATAACTCATATGCTTTATTACTACCGTTGACAAAATTGTTTCATGTTTTCAAAATAAAAGCTCTAGCACAAATACAGCAATCGATGCTTTCCTCTTTGAAGGACCATCACTACAAGAAAAGTTGCCATGGCCGACGAAGTTGAAGTCGCGCCGTGGTTGCTGGTGTACCATGGCCGACGATTTTGGTCCCTCCGTGGTGCATGTCAAAACTTTTTTTTCTCGTTTTTGAGGCCACCTAGCCCGACGAAAGCGGCCAAAACGTCGCGTATGGTGGCCCGGGACGTGGTGCATCTCGAAATCTCGGGTTCGCCGGCCGAGTCAACGCAAATCCGCACCGCCGAGGGATGTAGGGCCCAGATGGCAGCCTCTCTGGCATTGTTTTTTTCTAGATCGCGCCATCTCGTTCAACGTTCTCCGATCGAGCCGTTTACGATGCAGGATCATGGGTCCCGCATGTCATCCTCTATGAACCAAAATTCTTTCTATTCTTGGATTTTTTGACCCCCTGATTTCTGGCTACTTCCTTTTTCTTTTGATCCCTTGCCGCCTTGGAAACGTTGAGACCGCTGCTGCTAAATGGGACCCGCATGTCATCCTCTATGTGCAATCAACTTTCTTTTCTTGGAGTTTTTTTGGCACCTCAAATTTGGTCACTTGCCTTTTTCTTTCGATCCCCTGCCGCCTCTCAAACGGTGATACCGCTGCTAACTGGGACCCGCATGTCATCCTCTATGTACTATAAAACTTTCTTTTCTTGAATTATTTTTGGCACCTCATATTTGGTCACTTACCTTTTTCTTTCGATCCCCTGCCGCCTCTCAAACGGTGATACCGCTGCTGCTAAATGGGACCCGCATGTCATCCTCTATGTACTATAAAACTTTCTTTTCTTGGATTTTTTGGCACCTCATATTTGGTCACTTGACTTTTTCTTTCGATCCCTGCTGCCTCTCAAACGGTGATACCGCTGCTGCTAAATGGGACCCGCATGTCATCCTCTATGTACTATAAAACTTTCTTTTCTTGGATTTTTTTGGCACCTCATATTTGGTCACTTGACTTTTTCTTTCGATCCCCTGCTGCCTCTCAAACAGTGATACCGCTGCTGCTAAATGGGACCCGCATGTCATCCACTATGTACTATAAAACTTTCTTTTCTTGGATTTTTTTGGCACCTCATATTTGGTAACTTGACTTTTTCTTTCGATCCCCTGCGCCTCTCAAACAGTGATACCGCTGCTGCTAAATGGGACCCGCATGTCATCCTCTATGTACTATAAAACTTTCATTTTTTGGATTATTTTTGGCACCTCATATTTGGTCACTTGACTTTTTCTTTCGATCCCCTGCCGCCTCTCAAACGGTGAGACCGCTGCAGCTAAATGGGACCCGCATGTCATCCTCTATGAGCAATCAACTTTCTTTTCTTGGAGTTTTTTTTGGCACCTCATATTTGGTAACTTGACTTTTTCTTTCGATCTCATGCCACATTTGAAACGTTGAGGTACCTGCTGGCTCATGGGACCCGCATGTCATCCTCTGTGTGCTATAAAAGTTTCCTTTGTTGGTTTTTTTTCACCCTCTGATTTTTGGCTTGCCTTTTTCTTTTGATCCCCTGCCCCCTTTGAAACGTTGAGTAAGCTGTTGGTTCAAGGGACCCGCATGTCATCCTCTATGTCCATCAACTTTCTTTTCTTGGATTTTTTTCACCCCCTAATTACTAGCTACTTTCTTTTTCTTTTGATCTCAAGCCGCATTACAAACATTGAGACCGCTGCTGCAAAATGGGACCCACATGTCATCCTCTATGTACAATAAATCTTGGATTATTTTTGGCTCCTGATATTTGGTCACTTACCTTTTTCTTTCGATCTCATGCCGCCTTTGAAACGTTGAGTAAGCTGCTGGCTCATGGGTCCCGCATGTCATCCTCTACGAGCAATAAAAGTTTCCTTTCTTGGAGTTATTTTTACCCCTAATTTCTGGCTATTTGCCTTTTTCTTTTGATCCCCTGCCCCCGTTGAAACGATGAGGACGCTGTTGGCAGGTCGGTCCCACATGTCATCCTCTATGAACAATAAAAGTTTCCTTTGGTGGATTTATTTTTGACCCCTAATTAATTTCTGGCTATTTCCTTTATTTTTCTTTTGATCCCCTGCCGCCTTGGAATTGTTGAGAATGCTGCTGCCTCATTTTTCTTTTGGTCCTGTGCCGCCTTGGAAACGTTGAGACGCTGCTACAAAATGGGACCCGCATGTCATCCTCTATGTACAATAAAGTTTCTTTTCTTGGATTATTTTTGGCTCCTGATATTATGTCACTTGCCTTTTTCTTTCGATCTCATGCCGACTTTGAAACGTTGAGGATGCTGCTGCCTCATGGGTCCCGCATGTCATCCTCTCAGAACGATAAATGTTTTCTTTTCTTGTATTTTTTTACCAACTGATTTTTGGCTTTTTTTATTTTCGATCCCCTGCCGCCTTTGAAACGTTGACTCCGCTGCTGGCTCATGGGTCCCCGATGTCAGCCTCCCCGTACAAGAAACATGTGATATTTTATTTTGCAGACAATAAACGTTGTATTTCGCTCTGAGCTATTGCAAACGGATAAATTAAATCTTTATATCTACATAAACAAACTTATATGTTGAATCTCCTTGTTTTTTGTTTTTGCGAAGCATAGGACTTTCCTGTTTTTTTTTTGAGAAAAATCCGACCTTTCCTGTTTTGGAGTGGGCTGAAATTGTACGAGTCAAAAGGCCCAGCAGATAGTTCGAAGGCCCAGATGTCCAGATACAGCCCAATTGAAATCTTTCTTTTCTTGGATTTTTTTCACACCCTGATTTCTGGCTACTTCATTTTTCTTTCGGTCCTGTGCCGCCTTGGAAGCGTTGAGACCGCTGCTACAAAATGGGACCCGCATGTCATCCTCTATGTATAATAAAGTTTCTTTTCTTGGATTATTTTTGGCTCTGATATTATGTCACTTGACTTTTTCTTTCAATCTCATGCCGACTTTGAAACGTTGAGGAAGCTGCTGGCTCATGGGTCCCGCATGTCATCCTCTATGAACAATAAAAGTTTTCTTTGTTGGATTTATTTTTTTCCCCTAATTTCTGGCTATTTGTCTTTTTCTTTTGATCCCCTGCCCCCTTTGAAACGATGACGACGCAGCTGGCAAGTCGGTCCCACATGTCATCCTCTATGAACAATAAAAGTTTCCTTTGATGGATTTATTTTTGACCCTAATTAATTTCTGGCTATTTCCTTTTTTTTTTGATCCCCTGCCGCCTTGAAATAGTTGAGGATGCTGCTGCCTCATGGGTCCCGCATGTCATCCTCTCAGAAAGGTAAATGTTTCTTTTCTTGAATTTGTTTACCAACTGATTTTTGGCTTATTTTTTCTTTCGATCTCCTGCCACCTTTAAAACGTTGACGACGCTGCTGGCTCATGGGTCCCCAATGTCAGCCTCCCCATACTGCAAATCCTCTTTCTGCAAAGGTTGTATTTCTAGATAGATAAGGTGGATTCGAATCTGCCATGGTTCAGGCAGCTCAGGTAAGCCTTCTTGCACTAATTAATGGAAGTAGTGTATCGCAAGGTCAAGACATGTGGCTCGGTGTAATGAATCTATATGAATCATGTTGTGGGTTCAATCTGATAGTTCTCTAACAGGTCAGCCAAAATAGAAATTAAGTTTTTTTCTAAAAGGGAAATGCAAATTAAGATGAACACAAACATTAGTTATCATAATAGCTGATCATACATACATACTTGCTAAGAGCAAAAGCTTGCCAGAGTTTTACCACCCATACAATTAATTAGCAGTTCAGATAAGATAACCTTATATAAGTATAACTACAAATGCATTTGCTAAGGGCTCATGGGACAACAGAACTAGACAACCGCGAACTTTATGACCAGCATGTCACAGCGGCATCGAAAGATCTTGACCTTCAACTTTGATCCAATGCGAAGTTTGGCACCGTCAATGAACTTTTTCCACCTGGAAGTAACAGCCAAGCGGCCATCTGTGGGACTGACAGAGTACCGTCCCTCCACGGTGAGACCTTCACTCTCCATGACGAGGGATATCTTGCCCCTTCGGCCAGCATTGAGATCCTTGGAGATACTTTTAGGCAATTTCTGATTCAAAGCAAGAGATACCACCAAAAATTAGTCAATGGCACCAATGCACTGAACCATGTGAGACTTTGAGCAGAGAAGACATCAAGATAAGAGCAGTTATGCTGTCATATACTCACGAACATAGCCTTCAGATGCGTCCTGGTCACCACACGGGTGGCCACAGCAATGAGCTGAGACCTCGGTGATCTGGCTGGGGCAGGTGCATGAGCCTGGGCTGGTACACGAGCTGGTGCTGATGCAGGAGACTGCTGGGCAGGTGCAGTAAACGGTGCCTCTAGAGGAACCGGTGCTGATGCAGGAGACTGTTGGGCAGGTGCAGTAAACGGTGCAGCTAGAGGAACCAGTGCTGATGCAGGAGCCTGCTGGGCATGTGTAGTATATGGGGCCTCTACAGGAACCAATGCTGATGTAGGGGACTGCTGGGTAGATGCAGTAAACGGAGCTGGTACAGGAACCGGTGCTGATGCAGGAGAGTGGGAAGCCGGTGCCGGTGCTGGTGTGGTTGCCCTTTGTGACATCCGCTCCTGTTCCGTCAGGGGATCTGCAGCTTTGATCATGTTAAACCCAGCAAGCTAGAACAGAGGGAATGGTTTAGAACAACTGCTCAGAATGCAGTTATCAAAAGATATGAGTAGAAAAAAGTTACATATTATATATTTGGAAGTGTCTCCAACTCTGTAAGCAGTTACGTATATCTGCCCGTTTGAGTTTCTGATCCTCAGCTCGTCGCCCTTCTTCAGACCGTAGTCAAAAGCAAACTTTCTCCAATCATGTCCATACAAATATGTGATGGCCTGCGTCTTGTAGACATACACCTCATAGACCGTGTAGGTGTTCATCAATTTGCCATTGCCATGCATAGTGAAAGATCCTTCATGCGGACACATCTGGTTAATCATTGGACGAAGTTCACAAGGTACAGTCTGCATGTGAAAATTGATACAAATGTAAGAAGCAGGAAGACTAAAAACAAGACTTTACTATATGCCAATTCATGCTAAACCACTGAGAATACATACATGTAACTCTGTGAAGGAGCTACTAGAAAGGTAGATAGAGCCATAGGAGGTGTTATATGCGGGGTATGTACATGGGCCCGCCATATTCCCGCAAGCTCGGCATCGGGATGGTGAAGGAAACATGGGAGGTACTACTGGTGCGTAGCGCTGAACGTAAGTGGAAGAATTAGGTTGTGTAAAGTGCATAGTTCAGAGCAATGCAAATGTTGACAAGCAAGTGCATAACACTATGTTACAAACTGAACAGTGAAAAATTAGTGTATGATGAATATAAGCATGCTAATTTGGTGTTTCCGAATTCCAAAAAGCATTAGACAGAGCCAGTGATAATATCAGACATAAATCATGGCATGTATATGTGGCTTAAGAAAATATACCCGAACCCTTGGATGGTTACGGCCCGGCTGATCCTTGGACTTGAGCTTATATAAGCATCCAGAAGGTGGGGCTGACAGTAACTTGGTGGCAGCCTCTGCAGATGCCTCATCAGCAGCAGTTGCAATCCTTTTGACCAATGAAGGCTTAGCAGTTTCAGTCTGCATATAAAAATTGAAGAGCAACAGACATCAGCAGTGATATATAAAATGAATCTATGAGACACTGATGCATATAGTGCTGGATGTAAGTGGAAGAATAGGTGTGTGTGTTTCTGAACTATTGGTAAGCATTAGACAAAGCCGGCAATAAACAGACAAAAATCAAATCATGTATGAGGATTAAGAAAATATACCTGCTTACTGAAAAGGGTACCACCCAGCTGGCCCGTGGCCTTGTGCTTGAGGAGGTTTTCAGAAGATGGTGGCAGCACCATCGTCTTCACAGCAGCCTCATCAGGATCATTTTTTATCCATTTGAGTAGAGGAACAGAAGTTTCATCCTGCATATGAATAGCAACAGAACTCATCATTGATATTTAATAAATCTATGAGATAGACTGATGCAAATAGTGCGGGGTGTAAGTGGAAGAATAGGGTTGTGCATAGAGAACAGTTGACAACAATGCAAATGATTACAAAAGAAGCCAATGGAAATCAACAGTTTATATACTGGATGAGACAGACTGAAAAGTGAAAAATTAGTGTATGATGATTGTAAGCAAACGCAGTGTTTCTGAACTTTTGGTAAGCATTAGACAAAGCCAACAGTAATTAAACAGATAATAATGAAATCATGTATGTGGATTAAGAAAATATACCAGATTCATTAAAAGGTCACCACCCAGCTGGCCCATGGCCTCGTGCTTGTAGAGGTTTTCGGAAGATGGTGCCGGCACCATCGTCCTCACAGCAGCCTCATTAGCCCCATTTTGCATCCACTTGAGTAAAGGCGCAGCAGTTTCAGCCTGCATAAGAATGGGAACAGATCTCAGCAGTGATATTGAATGACTCTGAGACAGACTGATGCATATAGTGCTAGATGTAAGTGGAAGGGTATGGCCGTGTATGGACAACAGTTCACAACAATGCAAGGGTGTGTTCGGTTCTGAAACAGCGTGGAATGGAATGGAATGGTTCCATTTCAGAGGAATGGAATGGTTACATTTTTGTTCGGTTGGGAAAAATGGAGAGCAGAAGAGATCGAGGTTAAACTAACCAATTGTCTCAAAATTGTAATTAACAATTGCAAATGACATTTTAATCTCAAAGTCGTAATTAACAGCGCCTAATGGTGCTCTTTTAATCTAAAAATCGAAATTAACATCATTTTATGTTGGGTTAGGGGAACTGGAGTAGATGAACATTACTGTATGATGATTGTAAGCAAACGAATTTGGTGTTTCTAAACTTTTGGCTTCGAGATCTTATGGGTTTCAACTCTAGCCTACCCCAACTTGTTTGGGACTGAAAGGCTTGGTTGTTGTTGTTGTTGTTGTAAACTTTTGGCAAGCATAGAAAAAACCGACAATAAACAGAGAAAAATCAAGGCATGTTTTGTGGATTAAGAAAATATACCATATTCATTAAAAGATCACCACCCAGCTGGTGCGTGGCCTTGTGCTTGTAGAGGCATTTAGAAGATGGGGGCGGCATCAACATACTGGCAGCCTGATCAGCCGCAGTTTTGATCTTCCTTTTGAGTAAAGGCCCTAAAGTTTCAGTCTGCATATGAATAGCAAAACAAAAGGCAGACCTCAGCAGTGATATTGAATTACTGTATGAGATAGACTGATGCATATAGTGGATGCTCTTAGCCTTTTGCAGCGTGAACACTAGCTATGGACAGACAAAAAAACTAGTTAACTCAGCTTTGTCTAGATATGAATGTACTACCACCATCCAAAAGCTTAAGCCTTATTTATTTTTGAGAAATCAAAACAAGCAAAGTTTGACCAAAATTTTAGAACATTCTATCAACAAATATAATACTGTGTAGATACCGTAGGAAAATATATTTTATTATCTATTTAATGATATTAATTTTGTATTTTGCATGTTACTGATTTTTGGTAAAAGCTTAGTCAAACATGGTATAGTTTGACTTTCTAAAAATAATATAAGCCCAAAGCTTTGGGATGGAGGCAGTAGTATCTAGAGCTAAAACACATCTAGATACATCCGTATCTACAGATAGTTGAGTCAATTAATTTGGATCTGAGGGAGTATCAGATTCAGACTACATCATGGTAAGTTGGTTAAAAAAATTACCCCTGGGCGGTCCCTGCCCAGCTCGGCAGTGGCATTTCGCTTCTTGTGCTGCAGATCGGGCCATGCTCCTGCAGCAGGTGGGGCGCTATTCTCGTTCCCCATAGCCTCAGCACGGAACCTGGAGGTACCAACCTGATACAGAGAATATAGAGCATGGTGTCACAGAGGCTTTACGCACAAACAGCTGAAGACATGTGCTACTTTAAGCATATTCCAGAACAGGAACAGATTGAGGATGCAGAGACCAGAGAGACACTTAAAAGGTAAAGAGTGGATAAGCAAACGGAGTACCTGCTTCGCGGGGCTGGGGACGCAGCTCAGGCTCAGCCAACTGCCCACATGCGTGGTGGCCTTACGCTCCATTGCCCCCACCGCCGAGGTCTTACCTTTCCTGTACAAGCTGACAAAAGATACAGTGAGGATCAGCAGAAACTACAAAGGTTGCAAATGTCGACAAATAAAGGAAGAACACCCCAATCCAAGCAAAGGTAGCCCCCGCCCCCCACCCCCATCAATCACTCCCAGCTCGAGGGTGACCAGAAAGACACCCCTTTGCCCAGAATAGGAAAGAGATGCGCAAGATATCGAGGAGAGGAAAAAAGAACCGATCTCGAGAAAGGAGAGAACATTACTAGTCCTACCTAATCCGCTTGGGCTAGATGCAGCTTGCCCCTCCAAGCTGGATGCCTGGACGGTGGAGGCGAAAGGAGGGGATCGAGCTAGCGGCTTGCATCCGTCGGCAATCGGCACTCGATCGGGAGAGAAGGGGTGCTACATAAAGGGGAGGGGTAACATATTTTATTACACAGTGAACTTACTGATGTGACTAGTCATTACATGTCTCACTGAAACTAGGGCCCATAGTGTGGCACCCCAAATTTACTTGAAGCTGCCCGGCGGGACGCATTGGCGCGTCAAGAAACCCCCGAATTGTAGCGGGGAAATGAAACATTTCACAAAAATTCGAAATTCAAGCACACCGCCACGCGCCAAGCACGCGGCTGTTCCTTCCTCTTCCTCGGTTCCTCCTCCCCTATCCGAAAAAACCCCAAATCCCAAGCTCAAACAAAAAAAAAACAAAAAACAAATCCCCTGGCCGCCATGCATGTCCTCGTTAACCCGCTGGAGATCGTTCCCGGACGATGCGGACCACCCGCCCTGAGATCCAGAATTCCGTCCACCTCGAGGCACTGCGTGCTGTCTCGCAGCAGCGGCTTGAGGGCGCTGAAGAGGAAGTTCCGCCGGAAAGTGCTCATGGCAACCGTGCAAGCTCACCGGCGTGCTGTATCCCGAGAGGAACTGGTCAAAGCTTTGCTATTCGCCACACAAAAAAAATTGCGGGCCAAGATCTGGTCAAAGCTTCGTCGATGGCTTGCCGCGAGAGGCTTGGAGTCCAGAGTCAATAAACTAGCTGCTCGAGGACTTGGGCGGTTTACACGGATTCATATTAACTGACTCAAGTTTGTTAGTCTAGTTAACAAATGCATCTAGATACATCCATATCTAGACAGAATTGAGTCAATTAATATGAATCAGAGGGGAGTACCTGAAAGTGTTTCATGCTACCAACTAATGCGCTGGCAGGAATCGCTGTAGAAGTAATTGTGCTACTACTCGTACGATGAACTGATTGTGTGGGTGTCGAATTTTGCAACGCGATCATCCACTGAATGCTTAATCTAGCGCCAAAGGCGTACAAATCATAACATACTACAGCACCAGAACATAAGAGTACGAATCATAAAGTAGCTCAACATTTTGCATCAGGGCTGGGTGGTCCTGAGACTACCGGGACGCCCCTGATGATCTCCGGGTGTGCATCCTCTTCAACGCAAAGCTGTGTACTCGGTCCACGGCCTCCTTCTGTAGGCTGGATAATCTCAGGTGCAGGACCTTCGTCTATGAGAGGCTCGTCATCAGTACCATCCACAGGTGCATCAGGGCTGGGTGGTCTTGAGACTACCCGGACGCCCGTGATGATCTCCGGGCGTGCATCCACTTCAACGCAAAGCTGTGTACTCGGTCCACGGCCTCCTTCTGTAGGCTGGATAATCTCAGGTGCAGGACCTTCGTCTATGAAAGGCTCGTCATCAGTACCATCCACAGGTGCATCAAACTGAGATTCATCTTCAAATCTCCCATCAAACTGAGAGACCTCTTTAACTCTATGCTTCTGCAATTAGTACATCAACCGATTAGACAAACATCTAAGGGATGCAACCTGAACAAATGCCGTTTTACATATTTACCTTCTCATCTGGCACAGCACATGTCCCAGAGCTGAAACCCGTTTCCTGAAGCAAGCGCTTTTTCTCTCCTTCCCGTCCATCCATCTGCAACAAGTTAAATTTGAGTACAGAACCTTGCACAGCAATGCAAACTATTGATTGAAACAGCGGCAGCATCAATATAAATAATTAACTACATATGCCAGCACACATACAGTGTGAGCAAGATCTGCTTCTCCTGCTAAAGGATCATTATATGGTTCACCATGCTAAACCCGCCTAACATATGTGCGGTCCATCCCAAAAATGTGTAAATGATCTGCCACTACAGGGTGAGGCCTCTTCTCACCATTCATACATGTGCAGCGCGGGCAATACACGTCCAGGTTGTGACCATCATGAGCTCTAATAAACCCCATAAAGGGTTGAACACCATTTATATATGAAGGGGAACATAAGTGTCCATGCAGTTTCCAAGTTCTGTCCATCTGTTTAATTATGAGATACAGTGGTTGGTGATTAATTTAAGGCGAAGTAGGAAATGTATATCCATCGAGTACAAAACTATACTACATGATTATGCATTTCAGCAATCATGTCGAGTACAAAACAAAAAATGCCCATCGACATTTTAGCAAACAGATCGTGTACAAAACTCTGCCATGGCATTTCAGCAAATTAACGGATCGAGTGCAGAACTGACTCTATATGCCCACGCAAATGAACAAATTGATCGATGAAAAATCGAGCGGAAAACTATAAAGTGCCAATTAGTTCGAGCATACTGACGAATTTTTTTAGCAGCATCAAGAAAATATAAATCGTTAGGCTGTCTTGCCCGATACATGATTGAGCTAGAGATAGCAGCCCTACCGTGGATCAACTTGACCGCCGGTGCGTCTCGAGAAGAACGACGGGGAGGGGAAGCTTCTTCTTCGCACGGACGGGACGGGGAGGGGAAGCTCTTCGCACGGACGGGGATAAGTTGTGTACGGGTGGGTGGGGGGTCATGCGGCCGGGCCGCCGGGGTGATAATTAAGGTCGGTAGGTGGCGTTTAATGGAGTTGCGTGTGTAATTTGCCGTGCACAAGGTTGAGGAATAGGCGGTTCCCTTTGCCGCGCGCACAATTCAAACTATCCCGCCCATGTAGTTTAAATTCGCCATATTTTCGTTAAATCGACATAAAGTCATGTGAGTGGGGGAAAATTAGCAAAGTTGCTTGAAAAATAGTAAAACTCTGGAATTATCCTTTAAATATGCTCTACTTCGTGTGAAAATCGGGGTGTGGAAGCATGTTGAGCTGTTTTATTTGTACTTTCTTCATTAAAACTCCCATTTTATGCACTTTGGATGGAAAGAAATCATTTGTACATAAATTTTGACAACGCCATTTGCAAACACTAATTGTTTACATGCCAAGATGCACCCATCCACCAAATATATATGTGGCAAAAGTTTATCACAATCTAGCAGATATGCATAATTAGTGAGGGACCCCTTTTGATTTTGTGCAATTTCCACTAATTAGGTAGAGATCGAGAAGGGTTAATTAATTAGGCCATGTTAGGGGTTATGTGTTTTAGATTAGGTTGTGTGGATTCAAATACAACTTCTTTATTTGTGTGCTATGATTAATCAAAACTAGATCGATCGACTGCGCACACATTATTAGAGGCGCATGCCTTTGCGCACAAAGTGCATGTGTGTGTTGTTGGCCACCAACGAGAGAGAGAGAGAGAGAGAGAGAGAGAGAGAGAGAGAGAGAGAGAGAGAGAGAGAGAGAGAGAGAGAGGTAGAGAGAGCTACATACGAGAGAGCGATTGAAATCCCCAAATTAAACACATATATATGCATGGCACATTTAATTTAATTAGAGGACCGCGAGGCACCCCTGGCCTGCTTGATGCATAATTAAGTGTCATTGGCCTATATATAGGGTTTAATTAGGGTTTAGGGTTTAGGGTTAGGAGGTTAGGGTTTAGGGTCTAGGGTTTAGGGTTTAATGTTTATGGTGTTTAGGGTTTAGGGATTAGGGATTAGGGTTTATTTAGGGTTTAAGGTTTAGGGATCATCGATCGAGTGCGCACACACACATTATTAGAGGCACACGCGCCTTTGCGCATAAAGTGCATGCGTATATGTGTGTGTTTTTTGGCCACCAACGACATATAGATGATCGAGAGAGAGAGATTGAAATCCCCCAAGAATATGTTCAAATATATATTAAAATATATGCACGAATTAATGCATGCATGGTAGGCCATGCATGCACACTAATTATATATATATTATGAGGAAACTTAATCAAATGTGTTTTCATTCGAGAGAACTTGTCAAAATTCAAGTTAATTAATTTATCATCGATAATTATATAATTAATTAATGAATCTCAGGGAGATGTTATACAACATATGATCGATATATAGGCCATGTATATATTAATTGGTTTTAATCTACCGTTTAATTTGCTAGCTAGCTGCATGCTATATATAGAGCATGTTTTTATTAGATCGGGTTATAGCTAGTATAGTTTAGGGTTATGTGTTTTAATTAACTAGGGTTTGATTAGCTAGGGGTTAGTTATATATATATGGTTTAGGGTTAATGCATGTCACATTTAATTTAACTAGAGGACCGCGAGGCACCCCTGGCCTGCTTGATGCACAATTAAGTGTCGTTGGCCTATATATAGGGTTTAATTAGGGTTTAGGGTTAGCTAGCTGGGTTTAGGGTTTAGTGTTTTGGGTGTTTAGCTAGGGTCTAGGGTTTAGGGTTTAGTGTTTACGGTGTTTAGAGGGTCTAGGGTTTAGTGTTTAGGGTGTTTAGGGTCTAGGGTTTAGGGTCTAGTGTTTAGGGTCTATGGTTTAGGGTTTAATTAGTGTTTAGGGTGTTTAGGGTTTAGGGTTTAGTGTTTACGGTGTTTAGGGTCTAGGGTTTAGGGTTTAGTGTTTAGGGTCTAGGGTTTAGGGTTTAATTAGTGTTTAGGGTGTTTATAGGGTTTAGGGTTTAGGGTTTAGGGTTTAGGGTTTTAGGGTTTAGGGTTTAGGGTTTAGGGTTTAGGGTTTAGGGTTTAGGGTTTAGGGTTTAGGGTTTAGGGTTTAGGGTTTAGGGTTTACGGTGTTTAGGGTCTAGGGTTTAGGGTTTAGTGTTTAGGGTGTTTAGGGTCTAGGGTTTAGTGTGTTTAGGGTGTTTAGGGTTTAGGGGATTAGGGATTAGGGTTTTAGGGTTGTTTAAGGTTTAGGGATCATCGATCGAGTGCGCACACACATTATTAGAGGCACCCGCGCCTTTACGCATCAAGTGCATGCGTATATATGTGTGTTTTTTGGGCCACCAACGATATATAGATGATCGAGAGAGAGAGAGAGATTGAAATCCCCAAGAATATGTTCAAATATACATTAAAATATATGCACGAATGCATTGTAGGCCATGCATGCACACTAATTATATATATATTATGAGGCAACTTAATCAAATGTGTTTTCATTCGAGAGAACTTGTCAAAGTTCAAGTTAATTAATTTATCACGATAATTATATAATTAATTAATGAATCTCAGGGATATGTTATACAACATGATCGATATAGGCCATGTATATTTTAATTGGTGTTAATCTACGGTTTGCTAGCTAGCTGCTATATATAGAGCATGTTTTTATTAGATCGGGTTATAGCTAGCTAGTATAGTTTAGGGTTATGTGTTTTAATTAAGTAGGGTTGATTAGCTAGGGTTAGTTACATATATATGGTTTAGGGTTAATGCATGGCACATTTAATTTTATTAGAGGATCACGAGGCACCCATGACCCGCTCGATCGATGCACAATTAAGTGTCGTTGGCCTATACATAGGGTTTAATTGGGGTTTAGGATTAGCTAGGGTTTAGGGTTAGGGTTAGGGTTAGGGTTAGGGTACGTTTAGGGTCTAGGGTTTAGGGTTTAGTGTTTAGGGTGTTTAGGGTTTAGGGATTAGGGATTTAAGGTTTTAGGGTTGTTTAAGGTTTAGGGATCATCGATCGAGTGCGCACACACATTATTAGAGGCACCCGCGCCTTTACGCATAAATTGCATGCATATATATGTGTGTTTTTTGGGCCACCAACGATATATAGATGATCGAGAGAGAGAGAGATTGAAATCCCCAAGAATATGTTCAAATATACATTAAAATATATGCACGAATGCATTGTAGGCCATGCATGCACACTAATTATATATATATTATGAGGCAACTTAATCAAATGTGTTTTCATTCGAGAGAACTTGTCAAAGTTCAAGTTAATTAATTTATCACGATAATTATATAATTAATTAATGAATCTCAGGGATATGTTATACAACATGATCGATATAGGCCATGTATATTTTAATTGGTGTTAATCTACGGTTTGCTAGCTAGCTGCTATATATAGAGCATGTTTTTATTAGATCGGGTTATAGCTAGCTAGTATAGTTTAGGGTTATGTGTTTTAATTAAGTAGGGTTGATTAGCTAGGGTTAGTTACATATATATGGTTTAGGGTTAATGCATGGCACATTTAATTTTATTAGAGGATCACGAGGCACCCATGACCCGCTCGATCGATGCACAATTAAGTGTCGTTGGCCTATACATAGGGTTTAATTGGGGTTTAGGATTAGCTAGGGTTTAGGGTTAGGGTTAGGGTTAGGGTTAGGGTTTAGGGTCTAGGGTTTAGGGTTTAGTGTTTAGGGTGTTTAGGGTTTAGGGATTAGGGATTTAAGGTTTTAGGGTTGTTTAAGGTTTAGGGATCATCGATCGAGTGCGCACACACATTATTAGAGGCACCCGCGCCTTTACGCATAAATTGCATGCATATATATGTGTGTTTTTTGGGCCACCAACGATATATAGATGATCGAGAGAGAGAGAGATTGAAATCCCCAAGAATATGTTCAAATATACATTAAAATATATGCACGAATGCATTGTAGGCCATGCATGCACACTAATTATATATATATTATGAGGCAACTTAATCAAATGTGTTTTCATTCGAGAGAACTTGTCAAAGTTCAAGTTAATTAATTTATCATGATAATTATATAATTAATTAATGAATCTCAGGGATATGTTATACAACATGATCGATATAGGCCATGTATATTTTAATTGGTGTTAATCTACGGTTTGCTAGCTAGCTGCTATATATAGAGCATGTTTTTATTAGATCGGGTTATATCTAGTATAGTTTAGGGTTATGTGTTTTAATTAAGTAGGGTTGATTAGCTAGGGTTAGTTACATATATATGGTTTAGGGTTAATGCATGGCACATTTAATTTTATTAGAGGATCGCGAGGCACCCATGACCCGCTCGATCGATGCACAATTAAGTGTCGTTGGCCTATACATAGGGTTTAATTGGGGTTTAGGATTAGCTAGGGTTTAGGGTTAGGGTTAGGGTTAGGGTTAGGGTACGTTTAGGGTCTAGGGTTTAGGGTTTAGTGTTTAGGGTGTTTAGGGTTTAGGGATTAGGGATTTAGGGGTTTTAGGGTTGTTTAAGGTTTAGGGATCATCGATCGAGTGCGCACACACATTATTAGAGGCACCCGCGCCTTTACGCATAAATTGCATGCATATATATATATGTGTGTTTTTTGGCCACCAACGATATATAGATGATCGAGAGAGAGATTGAAATCCCCAAGAATATGTTCAAATATACATTAAAATATATGCACGAATGCATGGTAGGCCATGCATGCACACTAATTATATATATATATTATGAGGCAACTTAATCAAATGTGTTTTCATTCGAGAGAACTTGTCAAAATTAAAGTTAATTAATTTATCACGATAATTATATAATTAATTAATGAATCTCAGGGATATGTTATACAACATGATCGATATAGGCCATGTATATATTAATTGGTGTTAATCTACGGTTTGCTAGCTAGCTGCTATATATAGAGCATGTTTTTATTAGATCGGGTTATAGCTAGTATAGTTTAGGGTTATGTGTTTTCATTAAGTAGGGTTGATTAGCTATGGTTAGTTACATATATATGGTTTAGGGTTAATGCATGGCACATTTAATTTAATTAGAGGACCGCGAGGCACCCCTGGCCTGCTTGATGCACAATTAAGTGTCGTTGGCCTATATATAGGGTTTAATTAGGGTTTAGGGTTAGGGTTAGGGTTTAGGGTCTAGGGTTTAGTGTTTAGGGTGTTTAGGGTTTAGGGATTAGGGATTAGGGTTTCAGGGTTGTATAAGGTTTAGGGATCATCGATCGAGTGCGCACACACATTATTAGAGGCACCCGCGCCTTTGCGCATAAAGTGCATGCGTATAGTTTAGGGTTATTTGTTTTAATTAAGTAGGGTTTGATCAGCTAGGGTTAGTTACATATATATGGTTTAGGGTTAATGCATGGCACATTACATATAGTTTAAATCTCAAGAATGTTTATACATGATAGGCCATATGTGCAAAGGAATTTTTTTCCTCGTGAACTTGTCAAAATTCAAGTTTATCAGTGCCAATGGAAACTAGTCCAAAAAATTACATAGAGGACCAAAAGTACTAGACAATAACTAATAGAACCTGCAACTTTACAAAAAGGACCCCAAAACATATAGAAGAAAATCAATCGAGTCCTTCTCGACCGCACATCAGATCTCTGCTCCGCATCCTTTCCAGCAACTCCGTCGCCGGGGACGCACCACTTGGGACGGTGTCGCCGGTAGTCGCCAGGACGAAGGAGAAGAAGGGCCTCAGCAACGGCATATTGGCTCTGAGAAGGGTCGCTGAAAGTCCAAGATGTGCACGGGCAAGACGGATGACGCCGTCGTATGCCCCGAGCTTGTGAACTTTAGCAGCTTGACTTCCCCATTGGCCAGATCTGAAGCACTGACCAAAGCAAGCCTCACCGTTAGCGCCATCACATTGATGGCACCAGATCGGGGTTTGGCCGGCAAGATCCGCCAGATTCACCATAGGCCAGATCTGAAGCCGATGACGAGATCCCCGACTCCATTGCGCCATTCTGCTCATGGGAAACACTGGATCTAAGCTTACAACAACACTAACTCCCTCGGATCCAAATTAGCTGACTCAACTTTGCTTATCTAAATATGGATGTATCCACACATGTTTTTACTCTAGATACATACACGTCTAAGGAAAGTTGAATCAATTAATTTAGTTCGGAGGGTGTACAATATACAGAGAGAAGTCGGCCTCGTCTCCGGCCGGCGAGGCCGCCGGAGAGAAGGGGGAGAGGAGCCGGGGGAGTGGGAGAGACTCGAGAGAGAAAGAGAAGAGGAAGAAATGAGAGCTCCCTGGGGAAGAACATTATTTTTGTCGTTCTGCTCGTAGCTTGAAACTGAAAATTTCGGCCACGCGCCAAATCATCCCGCCGCATCCATTCGAAAATCCCGTGACCAGTTTTACCCTTTTAACCCTGGTCCGGAAGCTACAACCCACCGACCATGGAGGGCTCATTCGGTAACAATGAAATATCTTGCCTAGATCCCGAACCCTCCCCACAGGCCCACACCCACCCACCAACCATTCGCCCCATTAGCTCAAAAATACTCTCACACGCCAAAGCTCTGACTCTCTACAGTACTAGATCTGCTTCGCCGCCGGCATACTCCTCCACAGCGTAGCCTTGATCGTGTTGGCTGTCCACCCACCTGATCCGCTCCCCCGCCGCCCTCGTCACCGACGGATCTGCTTCACCGCCGACCTCGCCACCGACGGATCTGCTTCACCGCCGACCTCGCCACCGACGGATCTGCTTCACCGCCGACCTCGCCACCGACTACCTCGCCGCAGCGGCTGTATCAACTTCACCGAATACCTTGCCAGCCAACCAGATCTGCTTCACTAACGCCCGCTTCTACTGAAACAGGGTCGATTCATCGTCTCCCGCGTTCGCCGCCGCTGGAATGCAAGTTGCCGCCCCCGTCCACCCCGCCGCAGCTTGGTTAGTACGCTGGCCCGTTAGATCGCGGTGTTTCTTTAGCCATGTTTTGTGTAGTTATTTGCAGATCTCATATGCCGTTAACTTTCTTGATGTGTTGCTTCGCATGAAGTTTGTTTAAATGTTGTACAGTACAAAAGCATTATCCGGTCGCTACCATCCTGTTCATTCTACTGACACCTGTGTGCATCCACATATTTATAGCCTTGTACCCATTCATTTGCTGCCAACTGTTTTTGTACTGCATGCTATTGTCGCACTGCTTTTATAGTCGTGCTATGGGCATTTCCAATCTGCTTGTTCTTATACCACGTCATTAGCTCACCGCTAGCTGTTTTCTCGTGTCTGCTATTCTCACACTGCTTTTATAATCATGCTATGTGCATTTCCAATCTGCTTGCTCTTATACCTCGTCTTTAGCTTATATAGTTATTGCTGCGTGCATGTCTGGTCTTTGTATTATCGTAGACTGACTTGTCAATGTTATTTTTCCTAGGGATTGATCATGCGAACCACTTATTAGAACATCCAACATTAACAGCGGGGACGCTAGGTAAGGTTGGAATCTGAGTTCGTGGTTGGTAATTTTGGCAGTTTACTTCCGTTATTATCTATAACCTATATGCATTGTTCCTTATGCAAGAGATTAACACTTGGAACCCTGCCATAGCAATGCCATTCATGCTTTACTATGTTTCTGCCTATTTGATATGCTTGTCTTGGAGAAACTTCGAGGGTGATTTGAACCTGACATTTGGTCATTCTTAATGCCAGTTTACTTTATGTGTAAAACCTTGGCATTACCCTACTCTAAATCTGAATGTCTGAAATTCGTATCTCATGCAAAGCAACATCTAGTTGGTTTTAATCTGATATCTGGTAACTATTGGCTTATTCATTTGGCAGCTCAAGTTTTTTGTTATTTGAAACCAGCTGACTTGGTCTTAAATGTGATATCTAAACACAGATTAAGGACAATGGAGCAGGAGGATTAGCATTTCACTTGATGGCTGAACCTAAAATGATAGGCATGTTGACCACGACTAGTGCACGCAAGAGAAGGACCTGCAGTGAGCCAGTATGTGCTTAGTACATGCATCTTATCTTATCTTGTGCTTATTTCTGCTACATGCTGTTATCTGATCTCTACATTGCGTAATACATGTTTGAATAGTTAATTGTTGTAACTATGTTTACAATGTTACCAGAATGCAGTTTTAATGAAGCAGTCATCATTAGAAGATAGTCGCCAAAAAAGGATCTGTAGCGACCATGTGCAACATTATGATGTAAGTTTGTGCTTAGTACAAGTTCCATACATGTCTTATTTATGCAACTTGTTATTATCTTATATCTACATTGCATAATAAATGTTTGCATAGTTCATCGTTTAACTCTTTTTGCATTATTATCAGAATGCAGTTGTGATGAAGCAATCTTCATTACCAGTGAGGCCCACAAAAAGTTCTGATCTTTCTTCTGATGCATCTTCTCATAGCCGTCAACCTAGACCATTTCTTTCATCAGACAGTAAATATCTCAAGGCTGTACTTTATAAAAGACATGGTATTGCTGCTTTAAGATCTGTAGCTGATATGTTGACAAAGAGTACACAAGATTCAATCAAGGCGATTGCCAAATGTCAACGTGTTATTGATGATGCTAATAGAAGTCCTCAATGATTCTATGTCATTTTTTTATTTGGGCACATTAATTGCCTTGTAATTTTCCTATTTGTTTTATTTGTGTATGTACTTGTGTGTATCATTGAAATCAGATTTTAGGCTCATGAAATTTAATGCAAGTTGACTAGTCAAACAAGTAGGGCCCTACAACAGATTGGGCCGGCCCACTTACAGTAGTGTGGGACCCACTTTCATTTTGGGCCGGCCCACTTCTTTAGTAGGCCGGCCCGGTTACACGATAATGGGCTCCACATGCTTATTGGGCCGGCCCACTTGCTCTATGGTGGTCCCACATGGTAAATGGGCCGGCCCTTTAATAGGAAGGTGGGACCCACCTGTGTTTTTGGCCCGGCCCACTATCTTGTTGGGCCGGCCCACTTTCTATATGGTGGACCCCACACACCAAATGGGTCGGCCCTTTAATAGGAAGGTGGGACCCACCTGTGTTTTTGGCCCGCCCACTATCTTGTTGGGCCGCCCACTTTCTATATGGTGGACCCCACATACCAAATGGGCCGGCCCATTAACAGGAATGTGGGACCCACTGTGTTTTTGGCCCGCCCACTATCTTGGTGGGCCAGCCCACTTGCTATATGGTGGGCCCCACATACTAAATGGGCCGGCCCTTTAACAGAAAGTGGGACCCACTGTGTTTTTGGCCCGGCCCACTATTTTGTTGGGCCGGCCCACTTGCTATATGGTGGACCCCACAAACTAAATGGGCCGACCCTTTAATCGGAAAGTGGGACCCACTGTTTTTGGCCCGGCCACTTGCTATACGGTGGACCCCACACACTAAATGGGCCGGCCTTTTAACAGAAAGTGGGACCCACTGTGTTTTTGGCCCGGCCCACTTGCTTCTTGGGCCGGCCCAGTTGCTGTAAGGTGGACCCCACATGTTAAATGGGCCGGCCCATTTAAGTTTTGACCAGTCAACCTTAGAGGTTAGGCCCGCCCACGTAACTAATGGACCAGCCCAGCTATATAGTTGACCGGTCAAACTATGTCATCTGGCCCGGCCCGCTTAAGACGTGGCAGGCCTCGTGTGGGCCTACCATCTACCACGGGGTTTCTGCCGGTTAACGCCGTTAACGGCGTTAACCCGTCTGCCACGTGTCAGTTTGCATGACGTCAGCAGTCAACGGGCTCCCGAAAACACTTCCGCAACGGTCCGATTTTCCGTGGCGGAAGGGCGCCCAAGCGCGACGGACCGAAAAATCGTCGTTGGACTTTGCCTGACGCAGTTTCGACAACGGAACCCATATCGTCGGGTTAGGCCCATAGGCGACGAAAAATGCCCCTTAGTTGACGATTTTGGGACGTTGTCTATCAGAACTTTTCTTGTAGGAGCATTCTTTTACTTTTATTGTTGAGTCAGTTTACCTATCTCCCTCCACCTTAAGAAGCAAACACTTGTGTGAACTGTGCATTGATTCCTACATACTTGCATATTGCACTTGTTATATTACTTTATGTTGACAATATCCATGAGATATACATGTTATAAGTTGAAAGCAACCGCTGAAACTTCATCTTCCTTTGTGTTGCTTCAACACCTTTACTTTGATTTATTGCTTTATGAGTTAACTCTTATGCAAGACTTATTGATGCTTGTCTTGAAGTACTATTCATGAAAAGTCTTTGTCATATGATTCACTTGTTTACTCATGTCATTACCTTTGTTTTGATCGCTGCATTCATTACATATGTTTACAAATAGTATGATCAAGATTATGATGGCATGTCACTTCAGAAATTATCTTTGTTATCGTTTTACCTGCTCGGGACGAGCAGCTTGGGGATGCTGATACGTCTCCAACGTATCGATAATTTCTTATGTTCCATGCTACTTTATTGATGATACCTACATGTTTTATGCACATTATATGTCATATTTATGCATTTTCTCGGAACTAACCTATTAACAAGATGCCGAAGCGCCAGTTGTTTTTTTCTGCTGTTTTTGGTTTTAGAAATCCTAGTAAGGAAATATTCTCGGAATTGGACGAAATCTTCGCCAGGGTCCTATTTTTGCACGGAGCTTCCAAGACCGAAGAGATAACGGTGGGGCCACGAGGTGGCAGACCACAGCGGCGCGGCCGGCCCCCGGCCGCGCCACCCGTCATCCGGCCCTCGTGTGGCCCCCGACCTACCCTTCCACCTACTTATAGCCTCCGTCGCGAAACCCCAGTACGAGAGCCACGATACGGAAAACCTTCCAGACGCGCCGCCGCGAATCCCATCTCGGGGGATTCAGGAGATCGCCTCCGCACCCTGCCGGAGAGGGGATTCATCTCCCGGAGGACTCTTCATCGCCATGATTGCCTCCGGAGTGATGAGTGAGTAGTTCACCCCTGGACCATGGGTCCATAGCAGTAGCTAGATGGTCGTCTTCTCCTTGTTGTGCTTCATTGTTGGATCTTGTGAGCTGCCTAACATGATCAAGATCATCTATATGTAATACTATATGTTGTGTTTGTCGGGATCCGATGGATAGAGAATGCTATGTTATGGTGATTATCAATCTATTGTTTATGTGTTGTTTATGATCTTGCATGCTCTCCGTTATTAGTAGAGGCTCTGGCCAAGTTTTTACTCTTAACTCCAAGAGGGAGTATTTATGCTCGATAGTGGGTTCATGCCTTCATTGACACCTGGGATCGTGACAGAAGGTTCTAAGGTTGTGATGTGTTGTTGCCACTAGGGATAAAACATTGATACTATGTCTAAGGATGTAGTTGTCGATTACATTACGCACCATACTTAATGCAATTGTCTGTTGCTTTGCAACTTAATACTGAATGGGGTTCGGATGATAACCTGAAGGTGGACTTTTTAGGCATAGATGCAATTGGATGGCGGTCTATGTACTTTGTCGTAATGCCCAATTAAATATCACTATATTTATCATATCATGTATATGCATTGTTATGCCTTTCTCTATTTGTCAATTGCCCGACCGTAATTTGTTCACCCAACATGCTTTTATCTTATGGGAGAGACACCTCTAGTGAACTGTGGACCCCGGTCCTATTCTTTACATAGCATACAATCTACTGCAATTGTGTTTTACTATTTTCTTGCAAACAATCATCCTCCACTCGATACGTTTAATCCTTTGTTACAGCAAGCCGGTGAGATTGACAACCTCACTGTTTCGTTGGGGCAAAGTACTTTGGTTTTGTTGTGCAGATTCCACGTTGGCGCCGGAATCCCCGGTGTTGCGCCGCATCACATTTCGCGACCATCAACCTTCAACGTGCTTCTTGGCTCCTCCTGGTTCGATTCAACCTTGGTTTCTTTCTGAGGGAAAACATGCCACTGTGCGCATCATACCTTCCTCTTGGGGTTCCCAACGGACGTGTACATCTACGCGCATCAACGTGGAAGCAGCTGGAAGAGCAGTTCCACATACAATATCATTCAGAAGCTACTGAAGCTGGCATTGCCGATTTGACCCAGTTCGGCAAAGGCGAGGAGAGACAGTGTCTGAATACATTCAGCGTTGAACTGTCAAGAACCGATGTTATTCGGTTCGTTTATCCGAGAAGGAAGCGCCGAGCTGGCAATAGTGGACTCTCGCGCCGCTCAAGGATCTGACTTTCCAAGCGACTACAATTCACCGCACATGGTTCAGAAGTTGACATCATATGAACAACGCCACCCAGAATTGTACCAGGGCAAGTTCAAGCGCGTCGCCCTGGTCGAGACGGAAGAAGATGAAGACTCTGCAGAAGATCAGGAGGTCGCCGTAGCTGAATGGGCTCGGGGGCAGTACCCGTGTCCTGCAAATGGGTGAAACAACCAGGGCCAAAAGGGTTTGACTTTGATTTAAGCAAAACGGAGCAGATTTTTGATTTGCTGCTAAAGGAAAAACAGCTGAAGTTACCCGAAGGCCACAAAATCCCTACGTTACAAGAGATGAACGGTAGGCCATACTGCAAATGGCATCACACGTTCACCCACGCCACCAACGACTGCAAAGTACTGCGCGGACAGATTCAAATGGCGATAGAACAAGGCCGATTACTCTTCGGTCAGTTTGCCATGAAGGTTGACACGCATCCGTTTCCTGGCGTCAACATGGTCGATCTTAGTCACTGCTTAAGGAGCGAGCCAGGCTTCTCTTTTGATATCAACATGGCAGGACTTGTAGACCGCCATGGCAAGGATAAGCCAGAGAGCAGTCACTCCCGTGGCAAAGATAAAGCGGAGATCCACGCGACCGGCCCCAGCATGATGACAGACGGTACTTGACTGAGGAAGAAGTGAGAAGCGTGCGGTATCAACGACCACTCTCCGCACATCTCCTTAACAAATATGAGCAGCAGTATGACCGACGTCGGCGCTACGACGTAGATGATGAGAGATATCGTCGGTCTGATGCAGATGACAAGAAGTATCGTCGATATGATAGAGACCAAGAAGGGTATGAGCGTCACGCTAGACAGAGGTCGAGAGAGCAAGAGGACATGGATAAGCATTGGGACTGTCCTTTCTTCAAACACTGCTGGGACTCAGGAATGAGCCGATTGCCAACAATCGAGAACTGCCCAGAATGTAGACGGAAGAGGAAGGGAACAAATGAAGTTTCAGTGTTCAAGCGTCTAGGGCCTCTCCCACCTCAGAACAGACGAGCCGAGTCATCTCAAGATGAAGACTTCGAGGAGTCAGATGAAGAAGAAGATAGATATCACCGGCCTCGGTGGTGTCCTGATGGACTCAGCCACTCCCAGAAGCGTAGGGTGCAGCGGCTACGAAACTTGGAGGAAGCCGAGGCTCAGTACCTATATACGTTGAGGAAAGCACGGCCCGATCTGGCCGTGAAAATTCAGCAAACATTGGAGACAGAGGCACGGCCACAGAAGAAAGTGTGGCGCCCCAAGCAGACAAGAGCCGATGCAGAGGCATCGGCTGATACAAACATGGTGTTCATACTCCCGTCAGAGTTTTGCGCTCCAAAAGACGAGGAGGTGTCAGTGGCACAGTTTGACTGCGGTCCACGGCCAGTCATCTTTGAGAAGCCGCGAGATAGAAGCTACAGGCATTTGAAAGCCCTATACCTGAAAGGTTACATCAATGGACAGCCTATCGGCAAGATGTTGGTTGATACAGGAGCGGCAGTCAATATAATGCCGTACTCTATGCTACGACGTTTGGGACGTTCCAACGAAGATCTGATCAAGACCAACGTCACATTAAGTGATTTCAACGGCCAAGCGTCAGAAGCAAAGGGTGTTCTGAACGTAGATCTAACCGTAGGCCGAAAGACCATCCCTACGTCGTTCTTCATCGTTGACAGCAAAAGCACTTATGCTGTCCTGCTAGGGAGAGATTGGATCCACGCTAACTGTTGCATTCCATCCACAATGCATCAGTGCATCATACAATGGGATGGAGATGAAGTGGAAGTTGTTCATGCAGATGATTCGATCGAGATCTCGCTAGCTGCCATGAACATTTGGGATGCAAACGACCAAGAGCCGCTCTCTGGAATTAATCTGGACGGCTGTGAGCGCATCGAAGCTTCAAAAAACGGGGTGAGGCTGGTCTTATCCACTGGCCTGACAGAGTAGCAAGATCCAAGTCTATGGACGTGCGTGACAAGGCCGATCCCAGCGATCGGCCCCAAAAAATAAAAAGCAAAGGTCTTACCTCAAGCTTGTCACGTAGCCATAGTAGAGAACCAAAAAGTTGTAAACCCGCATTGAACGTTGCAATGAAAAAGGAGGCCGATTCTAGCAATCGGCTAAAATTATCCTCACCACATGTGTTAGCCTCTGTGCTAGTTAGCATGGTGTGTTTTGTGACGGGCCTATAGATGGTGATGCGCGTAGATGTACACGTCCGTTGGGAACCCCAAGAGGAAGGTATGATGCGCACAGCGGCAAGTTTTCCCTCAGAAAGAAACCAAGGTTTAATCGGACCAGTAGGAGTCAAGAAGCACGTTGAAGGTTGATGGTGGCGAAATGTGATGCGGCGCAACAACAGGGATTCCGGCGCCAACGTGGAACCTGCACAACAAAACCAAAGTACTTTGCCCCAACGAAACAGTGAGGTTGTCAATCTCACCGGCTTCTGTAACAAAGGATTAACCGTATTGTGTGGAAGATGATTGTTTGCAAGAAAACAATAAAACAAGTATTGCAGTAGATTGTATGCGATGTAAAGAATAGGACCGGGGTCCACAGTTCACTAGAGGTGTCTCTCCCATAAGATAAAAGCATGTTGGGTGAACAAATTACAGTCGGGCAATTGACAAATAGAAAAGGGCATAACAATGCATGTACATGATATGATAAATATAGCGAGATTTAATCCGGGCATTACGACAAAGTACATAGACCGCCATCCAACTGCATCTATGCCTAAAAAGTCCACCTTCAGGTTATCATCCGAACCCCATTCAGTATTAAGTTGCAAAGCAACAGACAATTGCATTAAGTATGGTGCGTAATGTAATCGACAACTACATCCTTAGACATAGAATCTCATGGATATTGTCAACATAAAGGTATTGAAGCAACACAAAGGAAGATTAAGTTTCAGCGGTTGCTTTCAACTTATAACATGTATATCTCATGGATATTGTCAACATAAAGTAATATAACAAGTGCAATATGCAAGTATGTAGGAATCAATGCACAGTTCACACAAGTGTTTGCTTCTTAAGGTGGAGGGAGATAGGTAAACTGACTCAACAATAAAAGTAAAAGAAAGGTCCTTCAAAGAGGAAAGCATCGATTGCTGTATTTGTGCTAGAGCTTTTATTTTGAAAACATGAAACAATTTTGTCAACGGTAGTAATAAAGCATATGAGTTATGTAAATTATATCTTACAA